>OX459053.1:22608895-23808895 GCA_949775005.1 Orthosia gothica | reverse complement strand
TAAACGCACAGTTTCTTCATAATACTCGTATGTCATTCATTGGCGATCATATCGTAAAATAGTTACATTATGCACTGTTAGCGGCGCTCATATCGTTTTGTTTTTGAGTGTCATAGCGGCGGACAGTTATTCTGATAAAAAACTAATAATGCGCCAATTGATTGTTTCTGTAATCGTAGTAGATATAAATGTAGGTATATACTAGTTCGTAAGTCATTCATATTCATAACCACTACTAAATATAAAAAGGATTTAGAATAACTTAACTCAACTTTTTTAGATAGTAGTCAAGCGCGAGCCTATAGGATATATATAAGAAAACTTAATAACTGTGACTCATTCAGCTAGTACCTAATAATATTTAACCAAATTCAGAAGTTAGGGACTTATCAAGTATCTATGTAGGTAGGTTAGTACGTAAGTACATAATATCTTGGTTAAATTCGTTTTTAGACAATACTGTTCAAGAAATATATTTAAACCGAATCATATGTGGCCCTGAAAAGGGCCTTTTTTTGGAGGTGCGCATCTACATACGCAGTGTATCGGAAATCGGCAGTGTTTAACTGCCGAAACCGTACAGTGTTTAAGAGTTCAACCAATGGTTGCACTCTTAAATAAAATCCTTAACAATTTTCGATATTGTCTGTCTCGGCGTTGTTTGATGACCTCTTCTTCTTTACTCCTCACTTCGAGATCAGCTTGAATTTCATCCAAGCACCACCTTGCAAGTTCTCGTCGTTTTGAGAAAAGTACAGACTCTACACGCAATCGAGGTTTTTTCAAAACAGCAACTAACCTTAAATCACCCTTTCTTTTAGCAGCTCGGGCTTTCCTTCGAAGATGTCGAACCCAATTAGACAGGGATTCAATTTCTTCTTGACAGGAATCATCGAAAGACCTTGCATCTGCTTTGTAGACCATTTTTGAGGATTGGCCGGACAGTTCACAAAATTAGAAAAAAATAACACTTCTTGAAATCTCCGGGACACACATACACGTATGCACTTGACCAGGATGATTTAAGAATGAGGGCACAAACGTAGAGCTTTCGCTGCGTCCCCGCATCAAGGAGCGTGGGGAGCGGGGAGGGCTCATGACGTCATGGTCGCATTATGTACCTACACGAGCTGAGGTGGGGGCAGTACGGCGCAATGAGCCGCAAAATGTCGTAATTTCAATACCAAACTCATGAACGAATCGCGGCGAGCAGGCCGAAAACCGGATTGGCAATTGGACAACAGGTTATTCTTGAAAACGTAGGAGGAGATTTGTTTAAGTACAACTGCTTCTAGGATCTTAGAAAGGAAAGGGAGAATGGAGATGGGTCTGTAGTGAACGGCCAAACTGGGGTTGGGAATTTTAGGAAGAAGGAAAATGTAAGCCTTACGCCACATTGCAGGAAACTCACCAGTCTGCAGCGATGAATTGATGATGTAAGTAATAATTGGAATTAAGTTCTCAATCATAAAAGATAACATAGTTCGACTGAGCCTGATCTTTTGTATTGTTCCAGGAATTCTATCACCGACCACCCAGGTTGAACGTTGACGCAAAATTTATTAATATTTCATTTTTGCATTTCGGCCGGCAGATAAGATAAGGCCGAATGATTCGCATAAAATATAAATGAAAAGGATTTCTAAAAGGGTTATTATGGTTTTACTATTAATTTACTTTACTAAGAATGTATTGTTTTGTTGTTACTAAGCGTGACTACAAATAAATAAAACCACTGCAGGCCAGTGTTATCAGTAGAATACTGAAAGTTCAAGGCTAGTGTTAGGGTTAGTAGTATTGCTTACTTTTTTCCCATATTTTGTAATACAACACATGTCTGCTGCAAATTTCTCGATTACACAGAAATCATCTAACTACAAGCTTTTATTTAACTTCCCTTGTAAGATTGTTAGGCAGTGAGTATCTATCTTTATACTTAATTTTAAAACATTTAGAATTCCCCAACTGATTGAGCTAATTTGCATCCACTTTTGATTTGTATTCACCAGGAAGATTTAAGAATGAGGGCACAGTCGTCGAGCTTCCTTCCTCCCCGGGATGCGGCGACGCGGAAGGCGGCGGGCACATGAAGTCATGGCTGCTCGGCGCAATCACTGCATTATAAGCTTTAGCTTTAAGCTATTTATACAGCACCAATGCTGGTTCATATTATTCATATAGCATTAAACAAACTTTTTGAAAGTCATTACATAATAATGTTATAATTTTCTGTTCTAGGTTCAATTTTGAATAATACTTTACTTGAGAAATTTGCCATAATAAATATCTGCTGAAGAATTGTACGATATTGTTGTAAAATATGCTGCAATCTGACGGATACGTGTGTAAGTAGTTCAACAATATTATGTTATTTCATAATCTTACATATTTAGAAGCTTCAGTGCAATCTTGTCTGTCTTTGTCTGCTGTATCACATGAATGGTCATGACCATTAAAAATCACAATTCTATAACAATCACAGTAAATAATTTTAATGTAAGACTAAAATATATTTAAGTATTAAAAAAATCCGTTACAGAATTATCACAATAAATTATCTTAATCTTACAAAATAAATATACTTAAGCATAATAAAAATCACAGCTGCCGAATAATTACAGGATATTATCTTAGTCTTTCACTAAAATAGACTAAAGCATTCTAAAAAATCACAGTTTCAGAATAATCACAGTAAATCAACTCAATCTTAGACTAAAATAGATTTAAGCATTTTAAGAAATCACAGTTTCTGAATAATCACAATAAATCATCTCAATCGTAGACTAAAATCGAAATGAAATTTAAAAAACCGGCCAAGTTGCGAGTTGGACTCGCACACGAAGGGTTCCGTACCATAATCGCAAAAATAGGCAGATAGAACATGTTTGTTGTATGGGAGCCCCACTTAAATATTTATGTTATTCTGTTTTTAGTATTTTTTGTTATAGCGGCAACGGCAATACGTCATCTGTGAAAATTAAAACTGTCTAGCTATCACGGTTCATTAGATACAGCCTGGTGACAGACAGACAGACAGACGGACCGCGGAATCTCAGTAATAGGAACAGCGATGTTTTAATCGTTTTAATCTTAAAATAAAACAGACAAAAGTATTTCAAAATCACAGTTGTTTGGTTTTGTTCATTGTAACGTTACGTATAGCTCAGTGGAACTAAACGTAAGCCACGTTAATAAAATCAAGATAAAAGATAAAAATTACATTAAAACTATAAAAATAAAAGTATATTGGGTATAAACTATGGGCTGGCTTCGCACGACGTGGGCAGCTAACCAGGCAGCAAGACGGGCAGGAGGAAGCAAATCGGATAGCCAGGCAGCTGGACGGACTGGAACTCTTCAAAAAGTCGTGGTATGCTCGAGAGAGACACGTGAGCAGGCACCACGACGGTCTAGCAGGCACACGGTTTAGTATGCAGTTATGTAGGCATACAGTAGTCAGGAAAACGGCTAGTATTCAGATACGTAGGTAAATCATAAACGGTATAACACTCACAGTAATATTTTAGTGCATTTCAGAAAATAATAGTTTTACTTAATAGTTTCACAGGTTTTGAGAGTTTTTCAGAATAGAAAACACATTTTATTATAGTACTCAGTAGCTATCCGTCTTTCGGGGCTCAGTCCAGATTCAAAACTAAAAAAGCTGACGCCCGTTTTTCACTCGTTCTGCCATCCTTTCTAAATTTAAAATTCAAATCTCAATAAGACCAGAACGAATAAAAACGGCTTTACAAAGGCGGGTCAGTCTGTGCTGGCCTTACAATAATGTACAACTAGTTTAAGGAAAGGTCTAGGTAGTCCATGATACCTATGGTATGTCTAAGGCTTAAAAAAATAAAATAGACAGACAGATGTCATGTCAGAAAAAAATGTCAATTATAAAAAAATAATATGCAAGTACTTAACTTGTCATAATCTAATGTCAAACATAAGTTACTACGTCAATATATTATATAAGTAGTATATAAATATTCAGTAATTATTAATGTTTAAACGATAAAGAGAGATTTTGGATGTTCGGAGTGACGAGAATGGATAAAAAGAGAAAAATAGTACATAAGAGGCAGTTTAGACGTGGCGACAATGACAGAAAAGTTGAAAGAAAACCGTTTGTCTTGAACCGATGAAACGCATGTACAAGTAAAATTTCAAAATTTAAAAAACCTCCGGCACATTTATCTTGCGAAAACACCCCGATTCAAACAGTAAAACGCCCATAACTTCTAAACGGCTTAACCGATTTTATTCAAACATAGCTAAGAACACTCTCGCCAAATTCACCTTTAAAAAAAAAACTAAATCGAAATCGGTTCATCCATTTAGGCGCTATGATGTCATCGACAGACACACAGATACACAGCAACACACGTGAAACTTATTACACCCCTCTTTTTCCGGCGGGGGTTAAAAAGAGTTATGCCACCCGTCTGGTCTGTCCAGATCTTTAAATAATCAGCGTTTGACGATATGAACAGCTAAACGCACAGTTTCTTCATAATACTCGTATGTCATTCATTGGCGATCATATCGTAAAATAGTTACATTATGCACTGTTAGCGGCGCTCATATCGTTTTGTTTTTGAGTGTCATAGCGGCGGACAGTTATTCTGATAAAAAACTAATAATGCGCCAATTGATTGTTTCTGTAATCGTAGTAGATATAAATGTAGGTATATACTAGTTCGTAAGTCATTCATATTCATAACCACTACTAAATATAAAAAGGATTTAGAATAACTTAACTCAACTTTTTTAGATAGTAGTCAAGCGCGAGCCTATAGGATATATATAAGAAAACTTAATAACTATGACTCATTCAGCTAGTACCTAATAATATTTAACCAAATTCAGAAGTTAGGGACTTATCAAGTATCTATGTAGGTAGGTTAGTACGTAAGTACATAATATCTTGGTTAAGTTCGTTTTTAGACAATACTGTTCAAGAAATATATTTAAACCGAATCATATGTGGCCCTGAAAGGGGCCTTTTTTACCCGACTGCCGAAGGAGGGTAATGTGTTTATCAGTCTATGTATGTATGTATGTATGTATGTATGTATGTATGTATGTATGTATGTATGTTTGTTCCTATGTGGCGTTCCAGAGACCAAACGCGTTGGCCGATTTTGATGATTCATACGTCAATCGATTCGTCTTAACCCTGCGAGTGTCATAGGCTACGTTAAAATTTGACAATAGAAAAATGGCGGATTTTGGGCGCCATATTGTGGGGTTCCAAATTTTTTTTTTCTTCCAAACCCAGTGTGTGGGGTATCAAAATAAAGGGTTTTAAGAGGTGATTTCAAAAATATATAACACTTATATGTTTAAATGTATCTAATTCGAAAAAAACTTAACTAAAAACTTATAAATAAAAAAATTTAATCAAAAAATCAAAAACCCCGACTGCTTCAAAAGCGAACTAAAAAGACGTAAACAAGGAAAAAATCATGCTGTGCAGGCGGAGGATACACCAGATTTTGGTCAGCCAGCCCGCGAATATGTATCCTCCGACTGCACAGCATGATTTTTTCCTTGTTTACGTCTTTTTAGTTCGCTTTTGAAGCAGTCGGGGTTTTTTTTGGAGGTGCGCATCTACATACGCAGTGTATCGGAAATCGGCAGTGTTTAACTGCCGAAACCGTACAGTGTTTAAGAGTTCAACCAATGGTTGCACTCTTAAATAAAATCCTTAACAATTTTCGATATTGTCTGTCTCGGCGTTGTTTGGTGACCTCTTCTTCTTTACTCCTCACTTCGAGATCAGCTTGAATTTCATCCAAGCACCACCTTGCAAGTTCTCGTCGTTTTGAGAAAAGTACAGACTCTACACGCAATCGAGGTTTTTTCAAAACAGCAACTAACCTTAAATCACCCTTTCTTTTAGCAGCTCGGGCTTTCCTTCGAAGATGTCGAACCCAATTAGACAGGGATTCAATTTCTTCTTGACAGGAATCATCGAAAGACCTTGCATCTGCTTTGTAGACCATTTTTGAGGATTGGTCGGACAGTTCACAAAATTAGAAAAAAATAACACTTCTTGAAATCTCCGGGACACACATACACGTATGCACTTGACCAGGATGATTTAAGAATGAGGGCACAAACGTAGAGCTTTCGCTGCGTCCCCGCATCAAGGAGCGTGGGGAGCGGGGAGGGCTCATGACGTCATGATCGCATTATGTACCTACACGAGCTGAGGTGGGGGCAGTACGGCGCAATGAGCCGCAAAATGTCGTAATTTCAATACCAAACTCATGAACGAATCGCGGCGAGCAGGCCGAAAACCGGATTGGCAATTGGACAACAGGTTATTCTTGAAAACGTAGGAGGAGATTTGTTTAAGTACAACTGCTTCTAGGATCTTAGAAAGGAAAGGGAGAATGGAGATGGGTCTGTAGTGAACGGCCAAACTGGGGTTGAGAATTTTAGGAAGAAGGAAAATGTAAGCCTTACGCCACATTGCAGGAAACTCACCAGTCTGCAGCGATGAATTGATGATGTAAGTAATAATTGGAATTAAGTTCTCAATCATAAAAGATAACATAGTTCGACTGAGCCTGATCTTTTGTATTGTTCCAGGAATTCTATCACCGACCACCCAGGTTGAACGTTGACGCAAAATTTATTAATATTTCATTTTTGCATTTCGGCCGGCAGATAAGATAAGGCCGAATGATTCGCATAAAATATAAATGAAAAGGATTTCTAAAAGGGTTATTATGGTTTTACTATTAATTTACTTTACTAAGAATGTATTGTTTTGTTGTTACTAAGCGTGCCTACAAATAAATAAAACCACTGCAGGCCAGTGTTATCAGTAGAATACTGAAAGTTCAAGGCTAGTGTTAGGGTTAGTAGTATTGCTTACTTTTTTCCCATATTTTGTAATACAACACATGTCTGCTGCAAATTTCTCGATTACACAGAAATCATCTAACTACAAGCTTTTATTTAACTTCCCTTGTAAGATTGTTAGGCAGTGAGTATCTATCTTTATACTTAATTTTAAAACATTTAGAATTCCCCAACTGATTGAGCTAATTTGCATCCACTTTTGATTTGTATTCACCAGGAAGATTTAAGAATGAGGGCACAGTCGTCGAGCTTCCTTCCTCCCCGGGATGCGGCGACGCGGAAGGCGGCGGGCACATGAAGTCATGGCTGCTCGGCGCAATCACTGCATTCTAAGCTTTTAGCTTTAAGCTATTTATACAGCACCAATGCTGGTTCATATTATTCATATAGCATTGAACAAACTTTTTGAAAGTCATAACATAATAATGTTATAATTTTCTGTTCTAGGTTCAATTTTGAATAATACTTTACTTGAGAAATTAGCCATAATAAATATCTGCTGAAGAATTGTACGATATTGTTGTAAAATATGCTGCAATCTGACGGATACGTGTGTAAGTAGTTCAACAATATTATGTTATTTCATAATCTTACATATTTAGAAGCTTCAGTGCAATCTTGTCTGTCTTTGTCTGCTGTATCACATGAATGGTCATGACCATTAAAAATCACAATTCTATAACAATCACAGTAAATAATTTTAATGTAAGACTAAAATATATTTAAGTATTAAAAAAATCCGTTACAGAATTATCACAATAAATTATCTTAATCTTACAAAATAAATATACTTAAGCATAATAAAAATCACAGCTGCCGAATAATTACAGGATATTATCTTAGTCTTTCACTAAAATAGACTAAAGCATTCTAAAAAATCACAGTTTCAGAATAATCACAGTAAATCAACTCAATCTTAGACTAAAATAGATTTAAGCATTTTAAGAAATCACAGTTTCTGAATAATCACAATAAATCATCTCAATCGTAGACTAAAATCGAAATGAAATTTAAAAAACCGGCCAAGTTGCGAGTTGGACTCGCACACGAAGGGTTCCGTACCATAATCGCAAAAATTGTTAGATAGAACATGTTTGTTGTATGGGAGCCCCACTTAAATATTTATGTTATTCTGTTTTTAGTATTTTTTGTTATAGCGGCAACGGCAATACGTCATCTGTGAAAATTAAAACTGTCTAGCTATCACGGTTCATTAGATACAGCCTGGTGACAGACAGACAGACAGACGGACCGCGGAATCTCAGTAATAGGAACAGCGATGTTTTAATCGTTTTAATCTTAAAATAAAACAGACAAAAGTATTTCAAAATCACAGTTGTTTGGTTTTGTTCATTGTAACGTTACGTATAGCTCAGTGGAGCTAAACGTAAGCCACGTTAATAAAATCAAGATAAAAGATAAAAATTACATTAAAACTATAAAAATAAAAGTATATTGGGTATAAACTATGGGCTGGCTTCGCACGACGTGGGCAGCTAACCAGGCAGCAAGACGGGCAGGAGGAAGCAAATCGGATAGCCAGGCAGCTGGACGGACTGGAACTCTTCAAAAAGTCGTGGTATGCTCGAGAGAGACACGTGAGCAGGCACCACGACGGTCTAGCAGGCACACGGTTTAGTATGCAGTTATGTAGGCATACAGTAGTCAGGAAAACGGCTAGTATCCAGATACGTAGGTAAATCATAAACGGTATAACACTCACAGTAATATTTTAGTGCACTTCAGAAAATAATAGTTTTACTTAATAGTTTCACAGGTTTTGAGAGTTTTTCAGAATAGAAAACACATTGTATTATAGTACTCAGTAGCTATCCGTCTTTCGGGGCTCAGTCCAGATTCAAAACTAAAAAAGCTGACGCCCGTTTTTCACTCGTTCTGCCATCCTTTCTAAATTTAAAATTCAAATCTCAATAAGACTAGAACGAATAAAAACGGCTTTACAAAGGCGGGTCAGTCTGTGCTGGCCTTACAATAATGTACAACTAGTTTAAGGAAAGGTCTAGGTAGTCCATGATACCTATGGTATGTCTAAGGCTTAAAAAAATAAAATAGACAGACAGATGTCATGTCAGAAAAAAATTTCAATTATAAAAAAATAATATGCAAGTACTTAACTTGTCATAATCTAATGTCAAACATAAGTTACTACGTCAATATATTGTATAAGTAGTATATAAATATTCAGTTATTATTAATGTTTAAACGATAAAGAGAGATTTTGGATGTTCGGAGTGACGAGAATGGATAAAAAGAGAAAAATAGTACATAAGAGGCAGTTTAGACGTGGCGACAATGACAGAAAAGTTGAAAGAAAACCGTTTGTCTTGAACCGATGAAACGCATGTACAAGTAAAATTTCAAAATTTAAAAAACCTCCGGCACATTTATCTTGCGAAAACACCCCGATTCAAACAGTAAAACGCCCATCACTTTTAAACGGCTTAACCGATTTTATTCAAACATAGCTAAGAACACTCTCGCCAAATTCACCTTTAAAAAAAAAACTAAATCGAAATCGGTTCATCCATTTAGGCGCTATGATGTCATCGACAGACACACAGATACACAGCAACACACGTGAAACTTATTACACCCCTCTTTTTCCGGCGGGGGTTAAAAAGAGTTATGCCACCCGTCTGGTCTGTCCAGATCTTTAAATAATCAGCGTTTGACGATATGAACAGCTAAACGCACAGTTTCTTCATAATACTCGTATGTCATTCATTGGCGATCATATCGTAAAATAGTTACATTATGCACTGTTAGCGGCGCTCATATCGTTTTGTTTTTGAGTGTCATAGCGGCGGACAGTTATTCTGATAAAAAACTAATAATGCGCCAATTGATTGTTTCTGTAATCGTAGTAGATATAAATGTAGGTATATTCTAGTTCGTAAGTCATTCATATTCATAACCACTACTAAATATAAAAAGGATTTAGAATAACTTAACTCAACTTTTTTAGATAGTAGTCAAGCGCGAGCCTATAGGATATATATAAGAAAACTTAATAACTGTGACTCATTCAGCTAGTACCTAATAATATTTAACCAAATTCAGAAGTTAGGGACTTATCAAGTATCTATGTAGGTAGGTTAGTACGTAAGTACATAATATCTCAACCAATGGTTGCACTCTTAAATAAAATCCTTAACAATTTTCGATATTGTCTGTCTCGGCGTTGTTTGGTGACCTCTTCTTCTTTACTCCTCACTTCGAGATCAGCTTGAATTTCATCCAAGCACCACCTTGCAAGTTCTCGTCGTTTTGAGAAAAGTACAGACTCTACACGCAATCGAGGTTTTTTCAAAACAGCAACTAACCTTAAATCACCCTTTCTTTTAGCAGCTCGGGCTTTCCTTCGAAGATGTCGAACCCAATTAGACAGGGATTCAATTTCTTCTTGACAGGAATCATCGAAAGACCTTGCATCTGCTTTGTAGACCATTTTTGAGGATTGGCCGGACAGTTCACAAAATTAGAAAAAAATAACACTTCTTGAAATCTCCGGGACACACATACACGTATGCACTTGACCAGGATGATTTAAGAATGAGGGCACAAACGTAGAGCTTTCGCTGCGTCCCCGCATCAAGGAGCGTGGGGAGCGGGGAGGGCTCATGACGTCATGATCGCATTATGTACCTACACGAGCTGAGGTGGGGGCAGTACGGCGCAATGAGCCGCAAAATGTCGTAATTTCAATACCAAACTCATGAACGAATCGCGGCGAGCAGGCCGAAAACCGGATTGGCAATTGGACAACAGGTTATTCTTGAAAACGTAGGAGGAGATTTGTTTAAGTACAACTGCTTCTAGGATCTTAGAAAGGAAAGGGAGAATGGAGATGGGTCTGTAGTGAACGGCCAAACTGGGGTTGGGAATTTTAGGAAGAAGGAAAATGTAAGCCTTACGCCACATTGCAGGAAACTCACCAGTCTGCAGCGATGAATTGATGATGTGAGTAATAATTGGAATTAAGTTCTCAATCATAAAAGATAACATAGTTCGACTGAGCCTGATATTTTGTATTGTTCCAGGAATTCTATCACCGACCACCCAGGTTGAACGTTGACGCAAAATTTATGAATATTTCATTTTTGCATTTCGGCCGGCAGATAAGATAAGGCCGAATGATTCGCATAAAATATAAATGAAAAGGGTTATTATGGTTTTACTATTAATTTACTTTACTAAGAATGTATTGTTTTGTTGTTACTAAGCGTGACTACAAATAAATAAAACCACTGCAGGCCAGTGTTATCAGTAGAATACTGAAAGTTCAAGGCTAGTGTTAGGGTTAGTAGTATTGCTTACTTTTTCCCCATATTTTGTAATACAACACATGTCTGCTGCAAATTTATCGATTACACAGAAATCATCTAACTACAAGCTTTTATTTAACTTCCCTTGTAAGATTGTTAGGCAGTGAGTATCTATCTTTATACTTAATTTTAAAACATTTAGAATTCCCCAACTGATTGAGCTAATTTGCATCCACTTTTGTTTTGTATTCACCAGGAAGATTTAAGAATGAGGGCACAGTCGTCGAGCTTCCTTCCTCCCCGGGATGCGGCGACGCGGGAGGCGGCGGGCACATGAAGTCATGGCTGCTCGGCGCAATCACTGCATTCTAAGCTTTTAGCTTTAAGCTATTTATACAGCACCAATGCTGGTTCATATTATTCATATAGCATTAAACAAACTTTTTGAAAGTCATAACATAATAATGTTATAATTTTCTGTTCTAGGTTCAATTTTAAATAATACTTTACTTGAGAAATTTGCCATAAAAAATATCTGCTGAAGAATTGTACGATATTGTTGTAAAATATGCTGCAATCTGACGGATACGTGTGTAAGTAGTTCAACAATATTATGTTATTTCATAATCTTACATATTAAGAAGCTTCAGTGCAATCTTGTCTGTCTTTGTCTGCTGTATCACATGAATGGTCATGACCATTAAAAATCACAATTCTATAACAATCACAGTAAATAATTTTAATGTAAGACTAAAATATATTTAAGTATTAAAAAAATCCGTTACAGAATTATCACAATAAATCATCTTAATCTTACAAAATAAATATACTTAAGCATAATAAAAATCACAGCTGCCGAATAATTACAGGATATTATCTTAGTCTTTCACTAAAATAGACTAAAGCATTATAAAAAATCACAGTTTCAGAATAATCACAGTAAATCAACTCAATCTTAGACTAAAATAGATTTAAGCATTTTAAGAAATCACAGTTTCTGAATAATCACAATAAATCATCTCAATCGTAGACTAAAATCGAAATGAAATTTAAAAAACCGGCCAAGTTGCGAGTTGGACTCGCACACGAAGGGTTCCGTACCATAATCGCAAAAATTGTTAGATAGAACATGTTTGTTGTATGGGAGCCCCACTTAAATATTTATGTTATTCTGTTTTTAGTATTTTTTGTTATAGCGGCAACGGCAATACGTCATCTGTGAAAATTAAAACTGTCTAGCTATCACGGTTCATTAGATACAGCCTGGTGACAGACAGACAGACAGACGGACCGCGGAATCTCAGTAATAGGAACAGCGTTGTTTTATTCGTCTCAATCTTAAAATAAAACAGACAAAAGTATTTCAAAATCACAGTTGTTTGGTTTTGTTTATTGTAACGTTACGTATAGCTCAGTGGAGCTAAACGTAAGCCACGTTAATAAAATCAAGATAAAAGCTAAAAATTACATTAAAACTATAAAAATAAAAGTATATTGGGTATAAACTATGGGCTGGCTTCGCACGACGTGGGCAGCTAACTAGGCAGCAAGACGGGCAGGAGGAAGCAAATCGGATAGCCAGGCAGCTGGACGGACTGGAACTCTTCAAAAAGTCGTGGTATGCTCGAGAGAGACACGTGAGCAGGCACCACGACGGTCTAGCAGGCACACGGTTTAGTATGCAGTTATGTAGGCATACAGTAGTCAGGAAAACGGCTAGTATCCAGATACGTAGGTAAATCATAAACGGTATAACACTCACAGTATATATTTTAGTGCACTTCAGAAAATAATAGTTTTACTTAATAGTTTCACAGGTTTTGAGAGTTTTTCAGAATAGAAAACCCATTGTATTATAGTACTCAGTAGCTATCCGTCTTTCGGGGCTCAGTCCAGATTCAAAACTAAAAAAGCTGACGCCCGTTTTTCACTCGTTCTGCCATCCTTTCTAAATTTAAAATTCAAATCTCAATAAGACCAGAACGAATAAAAACGGCTTTACAAAGGCGGGTCAGTCTGTGCTGACCTTACAATAATGTACAACTAGTTTAAGGAAAGGTCTAGGTAGTCCATGGTACCTATGGTATGTCTATGGCTTAAGAAAATAAAATAGACAGACAGACGTCATGTCAGAAAAAAATGTCAATTATAAAAAAATAATATGCAAGTACTTAACTTGTCATAATCTAATGTCAAACATAAGTTACTACGTCAATATATTGTATAAGTAGTATATAAATATTTAGTAATTAATAATGTTTAAACGATAAAGAGAGATTTTGGATGTTCGGAGTGACGAGAATGGATAAAAAGAGAAAAATAGTACATAAGAGGCAGTTTGAACGTGGCGACAATGACAAAAAATTTGAAAGAAAACCGTTTGTCTTGGCGTGGTCATGTGATGAGGAGGGATGAAACGCATGTACAAGTAAAATTTCAAAATTTAAAAAACCCCCGGCACATTTATCTTGCGAAAACACCCCGATTCAAACAGTAAAACGCCCATAACTTTTAAACGGCTGAACCGATTTTATTCAAACATAGCTAAGAACACTCTGGCCAAATTCACCTTTAAAAAAAAAACTAAATCGATATCGGTTCATCCATTTAGGCGCTATGATGTCATCGACAGACACACAGATACACAGCAACACACGTGAAACTTATTACACCCCTCTTTTTCCGGCGGGGGTTAAAAAGAGTTATGCCACCCGTCTGGTCTGTCCAGATCTTTAAATAATCAGCGTTTGACGATATGAACAGCTAAACGCACAGTTTCTTCATAATACTTTTATGTCATTCATTGGCGATCATATCGTAAAATAGTTACATTATCCACTGTTAGCGGCGCTCATATCGTTTTGTTTTTGAGTGTCATAGCGGCGGACAGTTATTCTGATAAAAAACTAATAATGCGCCAATTGATTGTTTCTGTAATCGTAGTAGATATAAATGTAGGTATATACTAGTTCGTAAGTCATTCATATTCATAACCACTACTAAATATAAAAAGGATTTAGAATAACTTAACTCAACTTTTTTAGATAGTAGTCAAGCGCGAGCCTATAGGATATATATAAGAAAACTTAATAACTGTGACTCATTCAGCTAGTACCTAATAATATTTAACCAAATTCAGAAGTTAAGGACTTATCAAGTATCTACGTGGGACACTCAGAAAGTTTTGCGAAACTAAAAAAAAATGTTCTATACGTACATATATTTTTATTAAATCTTTTCAAAGTACTTTCCACCAGCCTCTATACAAAGATTCATGCGCCTAAACCAGTTTTCAAAACACTTTTTCCAGTCCGCCGCAGACACCTCGTTTACAGCCTGCTCGAACGCAGCCAGCGCATCTTCCGGCGACGAAAATTGTATCCCTTTGAGCTGATTTTTTATTTTTGGGAATAAAAAGAAGTCACACGGTGCTAGATCAGGGCTGTAAGGAGGGTGACCCAGGAGTTTGACTGGCGTGCTGTCCAGGAAGTCCCTCGTTTTGAGTGCGGTGTGCGCAGGTGCATTGTCGTGGTGGAGCAGTAGCCCGCGGAGCCCTGTGTTTGGTCGCTTGTTGCTTATAACAGAGAAAACTTCTGGCAAACATTTGGTAGTATACCATTCGGCATTAATGCTTCTTTGATCCCGTAAGGGAATTGATACCAAGTGGCCAGTCAAATTAAAAAAGCTAGCGATCAAAATCTTACCCCCGCTTCTAGATCGCTTCACTTTGGTAGGCGTTGGCTCATTTTGAAACACCCAAACAGTCGACTGGCGCTTGGTTTCTGGGTCGTATTGATAAATCCAGGACTCATCACCTGTAACGATGTCGTAAACACGCCGAGACGAGCCTGCTTCAAATTTGTTAAGCATATCACGGCACCATTCCACCCGGGCCTGCTTCTGAGCATCGGTGAGGTTGTGCGGCACCCAGCGTGATACTATCCTCCTCACGCGAAGATGGCTGTGTAGAATCTCGTGAACGCTTCCCGATCCAATCTTCAATATGTGTTGAATCTCCTGATATGTAATTCGCCTATTGTCTTGGATTAAATTTTTCACTGCTAGCACGTTTTCTTCGGTAACAGCCGTCAAAGGGCGACCGCTTCTTTCGTCATCCCCCAAAGTTGGTCGACCGCGCTTGAATTCGTTATACCAACGATACACGGTTGCCTTGGAAGGGCCTTCATCCATGAATGCCATTTGAAGTCTATCGTACGATTCATCCGGTTTCAGGCGACACTTGAAATCGTATAAAATCATAGCTCTAAAATGTTCCCGGCGCAGATCCATATTTCAGTGAGACACAATACTTTGAATTAACTCGCAAAAAATGTGGAGGGAAATTTTGAAATTGGAACTTACTTATTTTTACTTATAAATAATCATATTTTCGAAAAACATTATAACTGGCCAGTCTCCCATATATAAAAACTTTTTTTCGCAATACTTTCTGAGGGGCCTGGTATGTAGGTAGGTTAGTACGTAAGTACATAATATCTTGGGTAAGTTCGTTTTTAGACAATACTGTTCAAGAAATATATTTATACCGAATCATATGTGGCCCTGAAAAGGGCCTTTTTTTGGAGGTGCGCATCTACATACGCAGTGTATCGGAAATCGGCAGTGTTTAACTGCCGAAACCGTACAGTGTTTAAGAGTTCAACCAATGGTTGCACTCTTAAATAAAATCCTTAACAATTTTCGATATTGCCTGTCTCGGCGTTGTTTGGTGACCTCTTCTTCTTTACTCCTCACTTCGAGATCAGCTTGAATTTCATCCAAGCACCACCTTGCAAGTTCTCGTCGTTTTGAGAAAAGTACAGACTCTACACGCAATCGAGGTTTTTTCAAAACAGCAACTAACCTTAAATCACCCTTTCTTTTAGCAGCTCGGGCTTTCCTTCGAAGATGTCGAACCCAATTAGACAGGGATTCAATTTCTTCTTGACAGGAATCATCGAAAGACCTTGCATCTGCTTTGTAGACCATTTTTGAGGATTGGCCGGACAGTTCACAAAATTAGAAAAAAATAACACTTCTTGAAATCTCCGGGACACACATACACGTATGCACTTGACCAGGATGATTTAAGAATGAGGGCACAAACGTAGAGCTTTCGCTGCATCCCCGCATCAAGGAGCGTGGGGAGCGGGGAGGGCTCATGACGTCATGATCGCATTATGTACCTACACGAGCTGAGGTGGGGGCAGTACGGCGCAATGAGCCGCAAAATGTCGTAATTTCAATACCAAACTCATGAACGAATCGCGGCGAGCAGGCCGAAAACCGGATTGGCAATTGGACAACAGGTTATTCTTGAAAACGTAGGAGGAGATTTGTTTAAGTACAACTGCTTCTAGGATCTTAGAAAGGAAAGGGAGAATGGAGATGGGTCTGTAGTGAACGGCCAAACTGGGGTTGGGAATTTTAGGAAGAAGGAAAATGTAAGCCTTACGCCACATTGCAGGAAACTCACCAGTCTGCAGGGATGAATTGATGATGTGAGTAATAATTGGAATTAAGTTCTCAATCATAAAAGATAACATAGTTCGACTGAGCCTGATATTTTGTATTGTTCCAGGAATTCTATCACCGACCACCCAGGTTGAACGTTGACGCAAAATTTATGAATATTTCATTTTTGCATTTCGGCCGGCAGATAAGATAAGGCCGAATGATTCGCATAAAATATAAATGAAAAGGGTTATTATGGTTTTACTATTAATTTACTTTACTAAGAATGTATTGTTTTGTTGTTACTAAGCGTGACTACAAATAAATAAAACCACTGCAGGCCAGTGTTATCAGTAGAATACTGAAAGTTCAAGGCTAGTGTTAGGGTTAGTAGTATTGCTTACTTTTTCCCCATATTTTGTAATACAACACATGTCTGCTGCAAATTTATCGATTACACAGAAATCATCTAACTACAAGCTTTTATTTAACTTCCCTTTTAAGATTGTTAGGCAGTGAGTATCTATCTTTATACTTAATTTTAAAACATTTAGAATTCCCCAACTGATTGAGCTAATTTGCATCCACTTTTGATTTGTATTCACCAGGAAGATTTAAGAATGAGGGCACAGTCGTCGAGCTTCCTTCCTCCCCGGGATGCGGCGACGCGGGAGGCGGCGGGCACATGTAGTCATGGCTGCTCGGCGCAATCACTGCATTATAAGCTTTAGCTTTAAGCTATTTATACAGCACCAATGCTGGTTCATATTATTCATATAGCATTAAACAAACTTTTTGAAAGTCATAACATAATAATGTTATAATTTTCTGTTCTAGGTTCAATTTTGAATAATACTTTACTTGAGAAATTTGCCATAAAAAAATATCTGCTGAAGAATTGTACGATATTGTTGTAAAATATGCTGCAATCTGACGGATACGTGTGTAAGTAGTTCAACAATATTATGTTATTTCATAATCTTACATATTTAGAAGCTTCAGTGCAATCTTGTCTGTCTTTGTCTGCTGTATCACATGAATGGTCATGACCATTAAAAATCACAATTCTATAACAATCACAGTAAATAATTTTAATGTAAGACTAAAATATATTTAAGTATTAAAAAAATCCGTTACAGAATTATCACAATAAATTATCTTAATCTTACAAAATAAATATACTTAAGCATAATAAAAATCACAGCTGCCGAATAATTACAGGATATTATCTTAGTCTTTCACTAAAATAGACTAAAGCATTCTAAAAAATCACAGTTTCAGAATAATCACAGTAAATCAACTCAATCTTAGACTAAAATAGATTTAAGCATTTTAAGAAATCACAGTTTCTGAATAATCACAATAAATCATCTCAATCGTAGACTAAAATCGAAATGAAATTTAAAAAACCGGCCAAGTTGCGAGTTGGACTCGCACACGAAGGGTTCCGTACAATAATCGCAAAAATAGGCAGATAGAACATGTTTGTTGTATGGGAGCCCCACTTAAATATTTATGTTATTCTGTTTTTAGTATTTTTTGTTATAGCGGCAACGGCAATACGTCATCTGTGAAAATTAAAACTGTCTAGCTATCACGGTTCATTAGATACAGCCTGGTGACAGACAGACAGACAGACGGACCGCGGAATCTCAGTAATAGGAACAGCGTTGTTTTAATCGTCTCAATCTTAAAATAAAACAGACAAAAGTATTTCAAAATCACAGTTGTTTGGTTTTGTTCATTGTAACGTTACGTATAGCTCAGTGGAGCTAAACGTAAGCCACGTTAATAAAATCAAGATAAAAGATAAAATTACATTAAAACTATAAAAATAAAAGTATATTGGGTATAAACTATGGGCTGGCTTCGCACGACGTGGGCAGCTAACCAGGCAGCAAGACGGGCAGGAGGAAGGAAATCGGATAGCCAGGCAGCTGGACGGACTGGAACTCTTCAAAAAGTCGTGGTATGCTCGAGAGAGACACGTGAGCAGGCACCACGACGGTCTAGCAGGCACACGGTTTAGTATGCAGTTATGTAGGCATACAGTAGTCAGGAAAACGGCTAGTATCCAGATACGTAGGTAAATCATAAACGGTATAACACTCACAGTATATATTTTAGTGCACTTCAGAAAATAATAGTTTTACTTAATAGTTTCACAGGTTTTGAGAGTTTTTCAGAATAGAAAACCCATTGTATTATAGTACTCAGTAGCTATCCGTCTTTCGGGGCTCAGTCCAGATTCAAAACTAAAAAAGCTGACGCCCGTTTTTCACTCGTTCTGCCATCCTTTCTAAATTTAAAATTCAAATCTCAATAAGACCAGAACGAATAAAAACGGCTTTACAAAGGCGGGTCAGTCTGTGCTGACCTTACAATAATGTACAACTAGTTTAAGGAAAGGTCTAGGTAGTCCATGGTACCTATGGTATGTCTATGGCTTAAGAAAATAAAATAGACAGACAGACGTCATGTCAGAAAAAAATGTCAATTATAAAAAAATAATATGCAAGTACTTAACTTGTCATAATCTAATGTCAAACATAAGTTACTACGTCAATATATTGTATAAGTAGTATATAAATATTTAGTAATTAATAATGTTTAAACGATAAAGAGAGATTTTGGATGTTCGGAGTGACGAGAATGGATAAAAAGAGAAAAATAGTACATAAGAGGCAGTTTGAACGTGGCGACAATGACAAAAAATTTGAAAGAAAACCGTTTGTCTTGGCGTGGTCATGTGATGAGGAGGGATGAAACGCATGTACAAGTAAAATTTCAAAATTTAAAAAACCCCCGGCACATTTATCTTGCGAAAACACCCCGATTCAAACAGTAAAACGCCCATAACTTTTAAACGGCTGAACCGATTTTATTCAAACATAGCTAAGAACACTCTGGCCAAATTCACCTTTAAAAAAAAAACTAAATCGATATCGGTTCATCCATTTAGGCGCTATGATGTCATCGACAGACACACAGATACACAGCAACACACGTGAAACTTATTACACCCCTCTTTTTCCGGCGGGGGTTAAAAAGAGTTATGCCACCCGTCTGGTCTGTCCAGATCTTTAAATAATCAGCGTTTGACGATATGAACAGCTAAATGCACAGTTTCTTCATAATACTTTTATGTCATTCATTGGCGATCATATCGTAAAATAGTTACATTATCCACTGTTAGCGGCGCTCATATCGTTTTGTTTTTGAGTGTCATAGCGGCGGACAGTTATTCTGATAAAAAACTAATAATGCGCCAATTGATTGTTTCTGTAATCGTAGTAGATATAAATGTAGGTATATACTAGTTCGTAAGTCATTCATATTCATAACCACTACTAAATATAAAAAGGATTTAGAATAACTTAACTCAACTTTTTTAGATAGTAGTCAAGCGCGAGCCTATAGGATATATATAAGAAAACTTAATAACTGTGACTCATTCAGCTAGTACCTAATAATATTTAACCAAATTCAGAAGTTAAGGACTTATCAAGTATCTACGTGGGACACTCAGAAAGTTTTGCGAAACTAAAAAAAAATGTTCTATACGTACATATATTTTTATTAAATCTTTTCAAAGTACTTTCCACCAGCCTCTATACAAAGATTCATGCGCCTAAACCAGTTTTCAAAACACTTTTTCCAGTCCGCCGCAGACACCTCGTTTACAGCCTGCTCGAACGCAGCCAGCGCATCTTCCGGCGACGAAAATTGTATCCCTTTGAGCTGATTTTTTATTTTTGGGAATAAAAAGAAGTCACACGGTGCTAGATCAGGGCTGTAAGGAGGGTGACCCAGGAGTTTGACTGGCGTGCTGTCCAGGAAGTCCCTCGTTTTGAGTGCGGTGTGCGCAGGTGCATTGTCGTGGTGGAGCAGTAGCCCGCGGAGCCCTGTGTTTGGTCGCTTGTTGCTTATAACAGAGAAAACTTCTGGCAAACATTTGGTAGTATACCATTCGGCATTAATGCTTCTTTGATCCCGTAAGGGAATTGATACCAAGTGGCCAGTCAAATTAAAAAAGCTAGCGATCAAAATCTTACCCCCGCTTCTAGATCGCTTCACTTTGGTAGGCGTTGGCTCATTTTGAAACACCCAAACAGTCGACTGGCGCTTGGTTTCTGGGTCGTATTGATAAATCCAGGACTCATCACCTGTAACGATGTCGTAAACACGCCGAGACGAGCCTCCTTCAAATTTGTTAAGCATATCACGGCACCATTCCACCCGGGCCTGCTTCTGAGCATCGGTGAGGTTGTGCGGCACCCAGCGTGATACTATCCTCCTCACGCGAAGATGGCTGTGTAGAATCTCGTGAACGCTTCCCGATCCAATCTTCAATATGTGTTGAATCTCCTGATATGTAATTCGCCTATTGTCTTGGATTAAATTTTTCACTGCTAGCACGTTTTCTTCGGTAACAGCCGTCAAAGGGCGACCGCTTCTTTCGTCATCCCCCAAAGTTGGTCGACCGCGCTTGAATTCGTTATACCAACGATACACGGTTGCCTTGGAAGGGCCTTCATCCATGAATGCCATTTGAAGTCTATCGTACGATTCATCCGGTTTCAGGCGACACTTGAAATCGTATAAAATCATAGCTCTAAAATGTTCCCGGCGCAGATCCATATTTCAGTGAGACACAATACTTTGAATTAACTCGCAAAAAATGTGGAGGGAAATTTTGAAATTGGAACTTACTTATTTTTACTTATAAATAATCATATTTTCGAAAAACATTATAACTGGCCAGTCTCCCATATATAAAAACTTTTTTTCGCAATACTTTCTGAGGGGCCTGGTATGTAGGTAGGTTAGTACGTAAGTACATAATATCTTGGGTAAGTTCGTTTTTAGACAATACTGTTCAAGAAATATATTTATACCGAATCATATGTGGCCCTGAAAAGGGCCTTTTTTTGGAGGTGCGCATCTACATACGCAGTGTATCGGAAATCGGCAGTGTTTAACTGCCGAAACCGTACAGTGTTTAAGAGTTCAACCAATGGTTGCACTCTTAAATAAAATCCTTAACAATTTTCGATATTGCCTGTCTCGGCGTTGTTTGGTGACCTCTTCTTCTTTACTCCTCACTTCGAGATCAGCTTGAATTTCATCCAAGCACCACCTTGCAAGTTCTCGTCGTTTTGAGAAAAGTACAGACTCTACACGCAATCGAGGTTTTTTCAAAACAGCAACTAACCTTAAATCACCCTTTCTTTTAGCAGCTCGGGCTTTCCTTCGAAGATGTCGAACCCAATTAGACAGGGATTCAATTTCTTCTTGACAGGAATCATCGAAAGACCTTGCATCTGCTTTGTAGACCATTTTTGAGGATTGGCCGGACAGTTCACAAAATTAGAAAAAAATAACACTTCTTGAAATCTCCGGGACACACATACACGTATGCACTTGACCAGGATGATTTAAGAATGAGGGCACAAACGTAGAGCTTTCGCTGCGTCCCCGCATCAAGGAGCGTGGGGAGCGGGGAGGGCTCATGACGTCATGATCGCATTATGTACCTACACGAGCTGAGGTGGGGGCAGTACGGCGCAATGAGCCGCAAAATTTCGTAATTTCAATACCAAACTCATGAACGAATCGCGGCGAGCAGGCCGAAAACCGGATTGGCAATTGGACAACAGGTTATTCTTGAAAACGTAGGAGGATATTTGTTTAAGTACAACTGCTTCTAGGATCTTAGAAAGGAAAGGGAGAATGGAGATGAGTCTGCAGTGAATGGCCAAACTGGGGTTGGGAATTTTAGGAAGAAGGAAAATGTAAGCCTTACGCCACATTGCAGGAAACTCACCAGTCTGCAGCGATGAATTGATGATGTGAGTAATAATTGGAATTAAGTTCTCAATCATAAAACATAACATAGTTCGACTGAGCCTGATCTTTTGTATTGTTCCAGGAATTCTATCACCGACCACCCAGGTTGAACGTTGACGCAAAATTTATGAATATTTCATTTTTGCATTTCGGCCGGCAGATAAGATAAGGCCGAATGATTCGCATAAAATATAAATGAAAAGGATTTCTAAAAGGGTTATTATGGTTTTACTATTAATTTACTTTACTAAGAATGTATTGTTTTGTTGTTACTAAGCGTGACTACAAATAAATAAAACCACTGCAGGCCAGTGTTATCAGTAGAATACTGAAAGTTCAAGGCTAGTGTTAGGGTTAGTAGTATTGCTTACTTTTTCCCCATATTTTGTAATACAACACATGTCTGCTGCAAATTTATCGATTACACAGAAATCATCTAACTACAAGCTTTTATTTAACTTCCCTTGTAAGATTGTTAGGCAGTGAGTATCTATCTTTATACTTAATTTTAAAACATTTAGAATTCCCCAACTGATTGAGCTAATTTGCATCCACTTTTGATTTGTATTCACCAGGAAGATTTAAGAATGAGGGCACAGTCGTCGAGCTTCCTTCCTCCCCGGGATGCGGCGACGCGGGAGGCGGCGGGCACATGTAGTCATGGCTGCTCGGCGCAATCACTGCATTATAAGCTTTAGCTTTAAGCTATTTATACAGCACCAATGCTGGTTCATATTATTCATATAGCATTAAACAAACTTTTTGAAAGTCATAACATAATAATGTTATAATTTTCTGTTCTAGGTTCAATTTTGAATAATACTTTACTTGAGAAATTTGCCATAAAAAAATATCTGCTGAAGAATTGTACGATATTGATGTAAAATATGCTGCAATCTGACGGATACGTGTGTAAGTAGTTCAACAATATTATGTTATTTCATAATCTTACATATTTAGAAGCTTCAGTGCAATCTTGTCTGTCTTTGTCTGCTGTATCACATGAATGGTCATGACCATTAAAAATCACAATTCTATAACAATCACAGTAAATAATTTTAATGTAAGACTAAAATATATTTAAGTATTAAAAAAATCCGTTACAGAATTATCACAATAAATCATCTTAATCTTACAAAATAAATATACTTAAGCATAATAAAAATCACAGCTGCCGAATAATTACAGAATATTATCTTAGTCTTTCACTAAAATAGACTAAAGCATTATAAAAAATCACAGTTTCAGAATAATCACAGTAAATCAACTCAATCTTAGACTAAAATAGATTTAAGCATTTTAAGAAATCACAGTTTCTGAATAATCACAATAAATCATCTCAATCGTAGACTAAAATCGAAATGAAATTTAAAAAACCGGCCAAGTTGCGAGTTGGACTCGCACACGAAGGGTTCCGTACAATAATCGCAAAAATAGGCAGATAGAACATGTTTGTTGTATGGGAGCCCCACTTAAATATTTATGTTATTCTGTTTTTAGTATTTTTTGTTATAGCGGCAACGGCAATACGTCATCTGTGAAAATTAAAACTGTCTAGCTATCACGGTTCATTAGATACAGCCTGGTGACAGACAGACAGACAGACGGACCGCGGAATCTCAGTAATAGGAACAGCGTTGTTTTAATCGTCTCAATCTTAAAATAAAACAGACAAAAGTATTTCAAAATCACAGTTGTTTGGTTTTGTTCATTGTAACGTTACGTATAGCTCAGTGGAGCTAAACGTAAGCCACGTTAATAAAATCAAGATAAAAGATAAAATTACATTAAAACTATAAAAATAAAAGTATATTGGGTATAAACTATGGGCTGGCTTCGCACGACGTGGGCAGCTAACCAGGCAGCAAGACGGGCAGGAGGAAGGAAATCGGATAGCCAGGCAGCTGGACGGACTGGAACTCTTCAAAAAGTCGTGGTATGCTCGAGAGAGACACGTGAGCAGGCACCACGACGGTCTAGCAGGCACACGGTTTAGTATGCAGTTATGTAGGCATACAGTAGTCAGGAAAACGGCTAGTATCCAGATACGTAGGTAAATCATAAACGGTATAACACTCACAGTATATATTTTAGTGCACTTCAGAAAATAATAGTTTTCCTTAATAGTTTCACAGGTTTTGAGAGTTTTTCAGAATAGAAAACACATTGTATTATAGTACTCAGTAGCTATCCGTCTTTCGGGGCTCAGTCAAGATTCAAAACTAAAAAAGCTGACGCCCGTTTTTCACTCGTTCTGCCATCCTTTCTAAATTTAAAATTCAAATCTCAATAAGACCAGAACGAATAAAAACGGCTTTACAAAGGCGGGTCAGTCTGTGCTGGCCTTACAATAATATACAACTAGTTTAAGGAAAGGTCTAGGTAGTCCATGGTACCTATGGTATTTCTATGGCTTAAGAAAATAAAATAGACAGACAGATGTCATGTCAGAAAAAAATGTCAATTATAAAAAAATAATATGCAAGTACTTAACTTGTCATAATCTAATGTCAAACATAAGTTACTACGTCAATATATTGTATAAGTAGTATATAAATATTTAGTAATTAATAATTTTTAAACGATAAAGAGAGATTTTGGATGTTCGGAGTGACGAGAATGGATAAAAAGAGAAAAATAGTACATAAGAGGCAGTTTGAACGTGGCGACAATGACAGAAAAGTTGAAAGAAAACCGTTTGTCTTGGCGTGGTCATGTGATGAGGAGGGATGAAACGCATGTACAAGTAAAATTTCAAAATTTAAAAAACCCCCGGCACATTTATCTTGCGAAAACACCCCGATTCAAAAAGTATAACGCCCATAACTTTTAAACGGCTGAACCGATTTTATTCAAACATAGCTAAGAACACTCTCGCCAAATTCACCTTTCAAAAACAAAAACTAAATCGAAATCGGTTCATCCATTTAGGCGCTATGATGCCACCGACAGACACACAGATACACAGCAACACACGTGAAACTTATAACACCCCTCTTTTTCCGGCGGGGGTTAAAAAGAGTTATGCCACCCGTCTGGTCTGTCCAGATCTTTAAATAATCAGCGTTTGACGTTATGAACAGCTAAACGCACAGTTTCTTCATAATACTCGTATGTCATTCATTGGCGATCATATCGTAAAATAGTTACATTATCCACTGTTAGCGGCGCTCATATCGTTTTGTTTTTGAGTGTCATAGCGGCGGACAGTTATTCTGATAAAAAACTAATAATGCGCCAATTGATTGTTTCTGTAATCGTAGTAGATATAAATGTAGGTATATACTAGTTCGTAAGTCATTCATATTCATAACCACTACTAAATATAAAAAGGATTTATAATAACTTAACTCAACTTTTTTAGATAGTAGTCAAGCGCGAGCCTATAGGATATATATTAAAAAAAACTTAATAACTGTGACTCATTCAGCTAGTACCTAATAATATTTAACCAAATTCAGAAGTTAAGGACTTATCAAGTATCTATGTAGGTAGGTTAGTACGTAAGTACATAATATCTTGGGTAAGTTCGTTTTTAGACAATACTGTTCAAGAAATATATTTATACCGAATCATATGTGGCCCTGAAAAGGGCCTTTTTTGGAGGTGCGCATCTACATACGCAGTGTATCGGCAATCGGCAGTGTTTAACTGCCGAAACCGTACAGTGTTTAAGAGTTCAACCAATGGTTGCACTCTTAAATAAAATCCTTAACAATTTTCGATATTGCCTGTCTCGGCGTTGTTTGGTGACCTCTTCTTTTTTACTCCTCACTTAATCAGATCAGCTTGAATTTCATCCAAGCACCACCTTGCAAGTTCTCGTCGTTTTGAGAAAAGTACAGACTCTACACGCAATCGAGGCTTTTTCAAAACAGCAACTTACTCTTGAATCACCCTTCCTTTCAGCAGCTCGGGATTTCCTTCGAAGATGTCGAACCCAATAAGACAGGGATTCAATTTCTTCTGAAGAATCATCGAAAGACGTTGCATCTGCTTTGTAGCCCATTTTAGAGGATTGGCCGGAAAGTTCACAAAATTAGGGCGTCATGCTCTGACGTCAGATGACACGTCAGACTCCACATTTTAATTCTTAACTTTGACGCTTTATAACTCCGTCTCTGATCGCAACCGTAACTGAACCAGATGCTCAGCAGCAGTGCTTGCTGCCACTAGACCAAAAGTTGCAAATTAAATAAATAAGTTGATAGTCTTTTAACTAGCTATTAAGTAATTACCTAGTATTCCAAGTAGGTAATTACTTAATAGCAACCTTATTTAAATTCGGCGAGCAAACAACTAAGCTTTCAGACGGGTAGGTATAAAAATAAATAAGTTTTATAATTACAGTAATTATATTCATCGTCAGCTATTTTAAGGTTGCTACTGCTGCGACACAGTCTCTGTCAGAAAGGGAATTGTATTATTATTTATTAATTAATTGGTCATTATTAGTGCATGAAATACCTTACATTTTAACGTTATTAAATCTACATATCAGGCTGCCAGTTTTTTTTGGTCATGCAGTATTCATAGTTTGTCGTGGTATTTAAAGTAAAGCATTTTAAAATTAATTTGAAAACTTTTTAAAACAAGCTTTACCGAATTTCTCTCAGCTATATAAAGATAACCCTTTCGTCTGATTTGATTTTGTTTTTTTTTGTTACCATACATGTTAACTATCTAACTACCAAGGCAAGTTAAATAAATGTAATTAGATGATTTCTGTGTAATCTAGATTTGTGTTGGAGTACGTTTAGATCACTGGGGACGCGGCATGTGAGAAGTATGCAGCAGGTTTTTGTAATATGCTTCACGATAGATTTTAAAAGTTTTTATTGAAGTCTGGCCAGTATGTTATTTTGGCCAGTTCAGCAGGCTCTAGCACAATTGCGATGGAGTAGGATGGCAGTTCGTTTCCTGTGGGCGGTAGGTAAATTTACTACAATTAGGAGCTAAAGAGTTAATAGGACGTAACAATGGACGGTCTTATCGCAGCTAGTCGGTAATCACGGGACCTGCAATCTTGTACCGGGAAACTATATTGTAAAGATAACGAAAACAATAGATGAAATTCCAGCGAAATGGTCTAGAGTAGAGATTACAGATAAAAGGTATTAATTGTTTTTTACTACATTGAGTTTTGCTTTCAAAAAACTAATAATGCGCCAATTGATTGTGTTTGTGTAATCGTAGTAGATATAAATGTAGGTATATACTAGTTCGTAAGTCATTCATATTCATACCCACTACTAAATATAAAAAGGATTTAGGATAACTTAACTTAACTTTTTTAGATAGTGGTCAAGCGCGAGCCTGTAGGATATGCATGTTGAGAGGATGAATGAAAGTCGACTTACGAAAGGTATTTACAAGGCAGACGTTAATGGAAACGCCGGGAGGGGACGCCCTAGAAAGACATACATAGACCTTATAGGTGATGTTCTTCAGAAAGGCCAAGTGCGCAGTACCCATAACCGGCGTGTGTGTATGACTAGATGTATGAATGTGTGTGAAGCAAAAGAAGTATGTAAGGATCGTAGCAGGTGGCGTTCTGTAGTTTCTGCCTACCCCCATGGGAAAAAGGCGTGAGTTTATGTATGTATGTATGTATATATATAAAAAAAACTTAATAACTGTGACTCATTCAGCTAGTTTCTAATAATGTTTAACTAAATTCAGAAGTTTAAGACTTACTAAGTATGTGTAGGAAGGTTAGTACGTAGTACATAATATCTTGGGTAAGTTCGTTTTTAGACAATACTGTTCAAGAAATATATTTATACCGAATCATATGTGGCCCTGAAAAGGGCCTTTTTTTGGAGGTGCGCATCTACATACGCAGTGTATCGGAAATCGGCAGTGTTTAACTGCCGAAACCGTACAGTGTTTAAGAGTTCGATATTTTCTCGCCATTGTTTGGTGACCTCTTCTTTTTTACTTCTCACTTAATCAGATCAGCTTGAATTTCATCCAAGCACCACCTGGCAAGTTCTCGTCGTTTTGAGAAAAGTACAGACTACTCGCAATCGAGGCTTTTTCAAAACAGCAACTACTCTTAAATCACCCTTCCTTTCAGCAGCTTGGGATTTCCTTCGAAGATGTCGAACCCAATTAGACAGGGATTCAATTTCTTCTGAAGAATCATCGAAAGACCTTGCATCTGCTTTGTAGCCCATTTTTGAGGATTGGCCGGAAAGTTCACAAAATTAGAAAAAAAATACACTTCTTGAAATCTCCGGGACACACAGACACTTATGCACTTGACCAGGATGATTTAAGAATGAATGGCATAAATGTAGAGCTTTCGCTGCGTCCCCGCATCGAGGAGCGCGGGGAGCGGGGAGGGCTCATGACGTCATGATCGCATTATGTACTTACACGAGCTGAGGTGGGGGCTGTATGGCCAGACGAGCCGCAAAATGTCGTAATTTCAATACCAAACCAATGAACGAATCGCGGCGAGAGGAAGCGCGCGGAAGATTTTAAATTTTGTAGGTTTTATCTTATGTGTAAATAATAATTTCTAACAACAATAGGTTTATATTTTAACTACTAACAGCGGCAGCGGCAAAAAGCCAAAATAAGTTAACAGACTCCACAGTTTAGATTCTTGTAAGCCGTATATTGTTTATCAAATACAAATTATTGACATTTCCTTGCTTATATATTTTTGAGATAGCTGTATTTATAAAGACCAATCTAGACCTGTTAACCAGAATATCAATTTATAACAAACGAAATCGCTTAAATCTTTACCGTTGAATAAAGCATATTACAGCATTTCGGAATTTTTGGCAGACAAATTTGAAGACTGTTGTTGAGTTATATAAATATATATATTGCATAGTTTGTAATCATTGACCTGGTATGTTATTAGGACAATTTCTTTCTTTTAAACATTGCACGTGACATTTTTGTATTATTTTATTTTTTCCCTCTTCATTGTATAAACATTATTTTAATATTGACGTAGTAAACTTATGTTTGACGTAAGATTATGTGATTTAGTTCTCAAGTGCAGAATTATTTGCGTATAGATAGAAGTCCGCCTAGATACGATTGAATATGGCTAAATAGCCTGTATTAACAAGAACCACGTGGCTTAACTATACCACTATATTTTCATAACCTATAAAAGAGGAAAGAACACTGTGGCAGTGAAGTACAATTTTCACGCTGGCGAAGCCGCTGGCAGAAGCTAATAGGGAATTTGCATGAAATAAATGTTTGTTTTGACAATTTGAGCAGTTTATCGTTAAAAATACTAAACTTGAATACTCATAGTGAAAACTGATCAAAAAGTGAACAAGATACTTATAACAATTTAAAGAACAATATAATATAACATAACAAACTAAATCGCTTAAATATAATATAACAAACGAAATCGCTTAAATCTCTACTGTTGAATAAAGCATATTACAGCATTTCGGAATTTTTGGCAAACAAATCCGAAGACTGTTGTTGAGTTATATATATATATTGCATAGTTTGTAATCATTGACCTGGTATGTTATTAGGATAATTTCTTTACCTGTGCTAACAACAACCACGTTGTTTAACTATACCACTATATTTTCATAACCTATAAAAGAGGAAAGAACACTGGCAGTGAAGTACAATTTCCACGCGGGCGAAGCCGCTGGCAGAAGCTAATAGGGAATTTGCATAAAATAAATGTTTGTTTTGACAATTTGAGCAGTTTGTCGTTAAAAATACTAAACTTGAATACTCATAGTGAAAACTGATCGAAAAGTGAACAAGATACTTATAACAATTTAAAGAAATATGTCAGTCCGCCATTTTTATGGCACATGTAAGGGCGTCATGCTCTGACGTCAGATGACACGTCAGACTCCACATTTTAATTCTTAACTTTGACGCTTTATAACTCCGTCTCTGATCGCAACCGTAACTGAACCAGATGCTCAGCAACAGTGCTTGCTGCCACTAGACCAAAAGTTACAAATTAAATAAATAAGTTGATAGTCTTTTAACTAGCTATTAAGTAATAACCTAGTATTCCAAGTAGGTAATTACTTAATAGCAACTGTAGCCAATCGGAGACTCGGAAAGGGTAGAAGGATTAAAAATGTAAGACTTCAGTAGACAATGGAAGGCAGGTGAAAGCATAGCATCTGGTGGTTGCCCGTAGGAGCCAAAACAAACGTGACCGCTCTCAATGACGGTCGGGAACAACTGAAAAACTGCGCAAAGAGAGACGCGCGGCGCGAGTGGCCGTACCCCTCCCGCGCCCCGCCAACCCTTCAATGACTGCGGACAGCACCGAATGCTAACCCTCTTCCGTCTTCATATTTATTTACAAGAAATAAACACAAAAATTACAAAATATGTCATTCACATATTAAACAAATGGACAACTAAGGTTTTATTTACCAATATTCAAAACAAACAGTACAATTTATATTTCCTTTAAACAAAGTAAGTTCGCGTCGCTAACACTCCCCACCCCAGTGCTGACACAGCACTCAATCCACCAATGGGACAGGAGCGACGCGTGTCACGGACCGCGTCAGGACGCCTGACTTGGTCTTAAGTTCCACTACCCTTACCCGTCCGTCTTTTCCCGGAAAAATTCGCTGAACCACAGCCTTAGGCCAGACGTTGCGCGGCAATTCAGGATCGACCAAGAGTACCAGATCACCTACCTTGAGTGCCGTCTGATCCTGGTGCCACTTCTTTCTTGGCAACATTTCAGGCAAGATTTCTCGCACCCAACGTCGCCAAAACATGTCCGCTAACCTTTGTGCAGTGCGCCACTGCTTTCGTAGGTACAGGTCTGAGTCATCAAAAGAACCTAGAACAGGTAAGTTAGAGGAAGATCCTAAAAGGAAATGATTAGGTGTCAAAGATGAAGAACTACCTGGCTCCACAGAGACATGTGACAAAGGGCGGCTGTTAACGATATTCTCGACCTCTGCTAGGAGAGTCATTAACACTTCCTCCTTCGGTGCACGCTCCTTTAAAATTACTTTAAGTGAAGTTTTAACACTTCTTATGAGTCTCTCCCACGCCCCACCCCAATGGGGACTTAAGGGTGGAATGAAATTCCAGTTAGTTCCGTTGTTGATGGCTTCATCTCTCAAGCTGTCGTAGTTGACCTCCTTCACGGACTTTTTTAGTTCAGAGTCCGCACCCCGAAGATTAGTACCATTATCGGAGTACAACTGCTGTGGCCAGCCACGACGTGCAGCCATCCGCCTGAGCGCCATGATCAATGAATCAGTAGTTAAAGAGTGTACGACCTCTAGGTGGATCGCCCTCACCGTCAAGCATGTGAAAAGTACGCCATAGCGTTTCATCCGTCGCCTGCCTTCAGTGACCTCCATGGGTCCAAACAAATCCAAACCGCAGTGTGTAAACGGCCGGTGGTGATGCTCCATGCGAGCCGCAGGTAAGTCACCCATTACAGGTACCTTAGGCGTAGCTTTTCTGATTCTACACAGCATGCATCTACTAGCTACGTACTTTACCGTAGGACGTAACTTTATAATCCAATATTTTTCTTTCAGGTTGTTGACGACGGTTTCTTGGTTGCCGTGCGCGCACTTGACATGATTGCGCTTTACCAACAACCGAGTCACTTGGTGCCGCCCATCCAGGATAATAGGCCTTTTTGTTTCAGATGACACGTCCGGCGCAGCATCAATACGACCACTGACGCGGAGAAGCCCGTTCTGGTCCAGGATAGGAGACAAGGTAAGTAGCTTGCTACTCTTATCAATAGTTTTATGCTTACCTAAAGCAGCAATCTCATTAGCGAAGAAGTCCCGTTGTGCCTGCTTAAACAGTAACAACTCTGCTCGCTCCATCATGTCGCCGTTGACGTCACCCGTCTGCTTCCTACACTTAGCAATAAACCGCAACACCGCACAAGCAGCACGCTTCAACCTCAACCAGGAAGAAAAACGCTCAGGATCAGGAATAGGTAAGTGACATTTATTATTATCATCTGTTGCGACATTAACATATTCTGACTGTATGTTCACGGGTTCCAAGATGTGCGGCGGCCAAGAGGACTCAGCACCGCGAAGAAAGGTAGGCCCTAATAGCCAATCGGTCTCAAACACTTGAGTATCGTAGGCCTCCCTGGTTGCGACATCCGCAATATTTAATTTAGTTGGTACATACCTCCACTCGTCACTGCACGTCAACTCGTCTATTTCACCCAACCGGTTTGCTATAAACGTTTTATAAGAACGCGTACTATCGCCAATCCAATGTAAAACGGTTGTTGAGTCGCACCAAAAGTACTTACGAGTCGGACGCAACTTAGATTCGCGAACTATTGTATCCGCTAACCTTGCAGCGAGTACCGCGGCTTGCAGCTCCAAACGGGGCACTGTAGTCAGTTTCACAGGAGCCACTCTGCACTTACTAGCTATAAATGCAACGAAAGCAGTTCCATCACATTCCCAACGCCAGTAAGCAACAGCACACATTGCCTTCACAGAAGCATCACTAAAAACATGCAGCTGTAAATTATTATAATCAAACGTACTCATCGTAGGCGTCGTAGCGCTTGTAACAGCCGTCGTAGTGAGCGAGGCAGGCTTAGGCCCCTCGTAGCACACAGCCGATCGGGCATTGTCCGATGATGCGTATACAGACATACACGACAAATAGCACCTAGGAATTTTAACATTAGATATCACCTTAAATAAGTCAATCCAGGATAACCACTTGCGGAATATTTCATCCGGTATTTTCTCGTCCCAGCCGAGATTAACACGCCATGTATCCTGAAGTAATATTTTACCTTGAATGGTAAACGGAGCTAAAAAGCCAAAAACATCGAAAATAGACATAACTACTTGCAGTAAAATTCTTTTAGTAGGTATTTCCGTACCTTTCAATATGTCGCCCCGAATGCGTTTCAAGGTTAGATCAAAACAAAGTACATCATCTTGTGGGAACCACAATAATCCGAGCGTGCGTTCGTACTGCTGTACACCTGTCTTAACGCGGTGATCGAACCTGTATCCTTCTGCAGCGGCTGAACCCAACAATTCCTTAGGAACGCTGTCTAATACAGCGGTACTGTTGCTCGCCCAGTTGCATATGTGAAAATTTCCCTGCTTGTGAATATTAATAATATTTTTCACCATTTTTATTGCAGTCTCGTTGTCCGGCAGACTATCTAAATAATCATCCATATAGTGCTGCTCACACACTGCAGCGACAGCCTCCGGCATAGTGGACGCAAACCTTAATGCATTTTTGTTTTTGACAAACTGTGCGATAAATGGAGAACAATTTGCACCAAATATGAGTGAGGTCATCGCAAACGTACCTACCTCTTGATTGGGATGATTCCGCCATAAAAACCTCAGAGCATCTTGATCCTCAGGTTGAATTTTAACTCTAAGGAACATGTCTTTAATGTCCCCTGCCACAGCAATCCTGTTCTCTCTGAAACGTACCATAATGCCAAACAGTGATACGAGTAGGTCAGGACCTTTATGAAAATAATCATTTAAGCACATACCATTCACTTTAGCCGCTGCGTCAAACACTAATCGCAACTTTTTCTTATTCGGGTTATCTACCCCAAAATGGGGCAAATACCAAGTTCTCGAACTTGTGGACTTGTAGTCCTCCATAGGCTTAGCATATCCGTTAGAAAATAAATGATCAACTCGTTCTATGTACCTTTGAGAATATTCACAATTAGCGGACATCTTCTTCTCGACACCTTTCAATCTTCTTAAAGCTGCAGGATAACTGTCAGGCATTTTACAGTTCTTATCTTTCCAAGGTAGCCCGACTTGCCACTTACCATCAACCAGAACTGCAGATTGCTCCAGCTGAGCAAGCGCTTCAACATCGTTGAGGTTCTGGCGAGGCTTGGCTGACACACCTAGCGAGTCAATAGCAAAATAATGACGAACCTGCTCCTGGATGTCCCTGAGGTGGCGTTCGGCCTCGTCCGCAGCAGCGTCTGCGTTGCGGTCGCAAAACATGCAGAGCGTAGTGCAGGCAGCTGAGGGCGTAGGCAGCGCGCGGCTACGCGGCACGCGTACTACCCCATGTACGCACCAGCCCAGAGGTGTGAGTGCAGCGGACGGCTCATTACGTTTGCCTAAACTGACATTAGAACACAACAACAGCTGATAGTTATCTTGGCCTATCAATAAATCTGGTTTACAATTTATGTTACAACATCTAAGTTTATCTTTTATCTTTAACAAATGTGGATATTTATTACAATCAACAATAGTTAAATTTTGTCTAGGCAAATTCAATTCTTTTACACTGCGTACAGAAATATCATGAACATTGCTATTGTTTACATCACTTATGCGTAAATTTACAACTACTGCTTCACATAGAAGTTCATCGCCTTTCCAGGCGCCGCACACGCGCAAAGTTTCCGAATGGCCACGGAGGCCGGCCCGCGCCGCAAGATCACTGCTTATCAACGATACGGTCGACCCGTCGTCTAGTAACGCGGTTGCACTTATTATACCGCCACTGGGTGTATGAACATTTACGGGCACGACTTTTAATAATGCTTTATTGGCACTCGCGACGTTCATCACTGTTTCACTACTATTCGTCGCTGTAGTCGTAGAACTCGGCTCACCCGGCGCGTCGCCGCCGACATCGCGCTCGCAGCCCGTCGCGTCAGCGGGTTGGCCACTCTGGGGCTTATTCTTGGTCACATAATGCAGCAACCGATGATGCGCGCCGCCACAGCCATCCACATCGCAAGCGGGTGCGGGGCAGGTTTCACTGCGATGTTTATCTGTCAAGCACTTAAAGCAAACACCGTGACGTTTTACAATCCGCCAGCGCTCCTTCCGCAATGCCTTTTTGAACTTTTTGCATTCAGTGAGTTTATGGGGCCCACTTTCACAACACCAGCACTTGTTGTCTGCAGTAATTAACACTGCGTGAGTTGCGTGGATTTGTTTAGTATCACCTTGTTTACGGTAATCATTGGGGTTGAAAACAAACACGGATGCCTTCGAAATTTTCACCGCTTCTTCCTCCAAGAATTCCGATAATAATAGGAGTTTGGGTTTGCTATCATTGTTCGTGTGCAAGTGACTGTAGTCCGCCCATTTTGATATGAGAATGGTGGGTAATTTAGACAAAATAACAGAGATAACACTGGATCCTTTAAGATACTCGTCTTGTCCGATGGCTAATACTGCGGCAACGAAGTTCTTGATTTTCACAGAGAATTTCACTATCTCTTTATGATACTCCAGACTCATAGGTTGCATTTTCCTTATGTCATGCATAATTTTTCCAATAATTATATCTGGGTTCCCGAATTGCAGCTCCAGGGATTGCATCACGTCAGCTGGCGATGCAGCACCGATGAATAGGGCGGATACTGCTTCCTTTGCCGCGCCGTGCAGACACTTGCGCAGCCTCCACAGATTTTCTTGCTCGCTGAACTTACATACATTCGTCGAGTCGTAGTACGCTTGCCGAAACTGTAGCCACTCCAACGGGTCGCCCGAGAAAGATGGTAGGTCTCGCGGTGTACTCATGCGGCTCAGCATGTTGGCGTGCGCGCCGCCAGAGGTGGCGACCGCAGCCAGGTCCTTAATTGCAGCAGCTAACATATGAACTGTGGTACCGTCGGCGCTCGCGCCCGCGGACTGCGTGGGTCGCGGCGGCAGCGGCTGGTCCAGGCCTCCCAGGGGTGTAGCAGCTCGTTGGAGAGCCGGGGCCTCCAACTCCTGGTGACTGCGCTCCAGCCACCTCTCAACTCGTGCGTCTTCTTCAGCCTGTGAGACGCTCATCAAATCGTCCTTCGATTGGTGTGAACCGTCATCTAGGTTAGCCAAGTCGGCAGCTAATCTTTTCTCGATTAGTGCCTTCTCCTGTGCAGCTCTGCGTTCCAAAATTTTTCTAGCTTTCGCTAACACACCAGACTTCACAGATGAACCTGATTTTGCCGATTTTGCGGATTTTGCAGAAAAATTCGCCGCAGTCATTTTGTTGACAGCGCTCGGCGTCATGTCGTCACGTGGTGCGTGCGATTGCAATTCAACTTTTTCATCTTCAACTTTTTTTACAATATTGGAAGACTCACCCAAAGGTTCCTTCATATTTTTCCGGCTCGCGCTGCGTGTGTTCATGCTTCTCTCCTGGGTTTTCGGCGGAGTCCGAAACATGAGTAGAAGAGAAGTTAGATCCGGTTCGAAGGACCAACTTTGTAGCCAATCGGAGACTCGGAAAGGGTAGAAGGATTAAAAATGTAAGACTTCAGTAGACAATGGAAGGCAGGTGAAAGCATAGCATCTGGTGGTTGCCCGTAGGAGCCAAAACAAACGTGACCGCTCTCAATGACGGTCGGGAACAACTGAAAAACTGCGCAAAGAGAGACGCGCGGCGCGAGTGGCCGTACCCCTCCCGCGCCCCGCCAACCCTTCAATGACTGCGGACAGCACCGAATGCTAACCCTCTTCCGTCTTCATATTTATTTACAAGAAATAAACACAAAAATTACAAAATATGTCATTCACATATTAAACAAATGGACAACTAAGGTTTTATTTACCAATATTCAAAACAAACAGTACAATTTATATTTCCTTTAAACAAAGTAAGTTCGCGTCGCTAACAGCAACCTTATTTAAATTCGGAGAGCAAACAACTAAGCTTTCAGACGGGTAGGTATAAAAATAAATAAGTTTTATAATTACAGTAATTATATTCATCGTCAGCCATTTTAAGGTTGCCACTGCTGCGACACAGTCTCTGTCAGAAAAGGAATTGTATTATTATTTATTAATTAATTGGTCATTATTAGTGCATGAAATACCTTACATTTTAACGTCATTAAAATCTACATATCAGGATTCCAGTTTTTTTTGGTCATGCAGCATTCATAGTTTGTCGTGGTATTTAAAGTAAAGCAGTTTTAAAATTAATTTGAAAACTTTTTAAAACAAGCTTTACCGAATTTCTCTCAGCTATATAAAGATAACTCTTTCGTCTGATACTTCTTCCTTGGGAGTCAACCGTATTGGATTTATAATGATACCATTTATCTAACCGGGTAACAAATTCAAACGTGTTTGCAAAATCAGCTCAATCGGTTGGGAATATCAAGCTGTTTTAAAATTAAGTTGACAGATTTGACGTTACCATACATGTTAATTATCTAACTACCAAGGCAAGTTAAATAAATGTAATTAGATGATTTCTGTGTAATCTAGATTTGTGTTGGAGTACGTTTAGATCACTGGGGACGCGGCATGTGAGAAGTATGCAGCAGGTTTTTGTAATATGCTTCACGATAGATTTTAAAAGTTTTTATTGAAGTCTGGCCAGTATGTTATTTTGGCCAGTTCAGCAGGCTCTAGCACATCTGCGATGGAGTAGGATGGAAGTTCGTTTCCTGTGGGCGGCGGGTAAATTTACTACAATTAGGAGTTAAAGAGTTAATAGGACGTAACAACGGACGGTCTTATCGCAGGTAGTCGGTAATCACGGGAACTGATATCTTGTACCGAGAACTACATTGTAAAGATAACGAAAACAATAGATGAAATGCCAGCGAAATGGTCTAGAGTAGAGATTACAGATAAAAGGTATTAATTGTTTTTTACTACTTTGAGTTTTGCTTTCATTGTTAGCTTATGTTATAGACAGTTAGTGATAACTATGTTCTGCCAGCTGCTTCGTCCGCTTTCGAAAGAAAACTTATTACCATTAACCACATTTTAATTCTTAACTTTGACGCTTTATAACTCCGTCTCTGATCGCAACCGTAACTGAACCAGATGCTCAGCAGCAGTGCTTGCTGCCACTAGACCAAAAGTTGCAAATTAAATAAATAAATATAATAAATAAAAATAAAATAAAATCATTTAATTCAAGTATCACTGACTCATAATAGAAATAATACATTTACACAGTCACATTACATACACAATATTAAAAACAATTTCATTTACGTAATTCAATTACATTATAATAAGTCTAACACTAAAAATAAAATAAAAATAACTCAATTAACATTCAAATAAAAAACCAGGTCTGTCAGTCGCATCAGCCTGCCACATGTCGCTTACAACAGTGGGAGATGATGGAGCAATCAAGCCTTCCCGCGAGCGCGGCCAGCATGTTGTTAGCGCTCCCCCGCACTCGCCGCACCAGCGACGTGGCTCTCTTGCGCATAGTGGCGTGGAAGCAATCCACGCGCGCTTCTGCAAACATAGTCGATGATAAATAAGTTGATAGTCTTTTCACTAGCTATTAAGTAATTACCTAGTATTCCAAGTAGGTAATTACTTAATAGCAACCCGGTTAAATCTTGTACCGGGAAACTATATTGTAAAGATAACGAAAACAATAGATGAAATTCCAGCGAAATGGTCTAGAGTAGAGATTACAGATAAAAGGTATTAATTGTTTTTTACTGCATTGAGTTTTGCTTTCAAAAAACTAATAATGCGCCAATTGATTGTGTTTGTGTAATCGTAGTAGATATAAATGTAGGTATATACTAGTTCGTAAGTCATTCATATTCATACCCACTACTAAATATAAAAAGGATTTAGGATAACTTAACTTAACTTTTTTAGATAGTGGTCAAGCGCGAGCCTATAGGATATATATATATAATAAAACTTAATAACTGTGACTCATTCAGCTAGTTTCTAATAATATTTATCCAAATTCAGAAGTTAAGGACTTACTAAGTAGATATGTGTAGGAAGGTTAGTACGTAAGTACATAATATCTTGGGTAAGTTCGTTTTTAAACAATACTGTTCAAGAAATATAGTTATAACCGAATCATATGTGGCCCTGAAAAGGGCCTTTTTTTGAGGTGCGCATCTACATACGCAATGTATCGGAAATCGGCATCTTAAATAAAATCCTTAAAGATTTTCGATATTCTCTCGGCATTGTTTGGTGACCTCTTCTTTTTTACTCCTCACTTAATCAGATCAGCTTGAATTTCATCCAAGCACCACCTGGCAAGTTCTCGTCGTTTTGAGAAAAGTACAGACTCTACACGCAATCGAGGCTTTTTTAAAACAGCAACTACTCTTAAATCACCCTTCCTTTCAGCAGCTCGGGATTTCCTTCGAAGATGTTGAACCCAATTAGACAGGGATTCAATTTCTTCTGAAGAATCATCGAAAGACCTTGCATCTGCTTTGTAGCCCATTTTTGAGGATTGGCCGGAAAGTTCACAAAATTAGAAAAAAATTACACTTCTTGAAATCTCTGGGACACACAGACACTTATGCACTTGACCAGGATGATTTTAGAATGAGGGCATAAATGTAGAGCTTTCGCTGCGTCCCCGCATCAAGGAGCGCGGGGAGCGGGGAGGGCACGTGACGTCATGATCGCATTATGTACCTACACGAGCTGAGGTGGGGGCTATACGGCGCAATGAGCCGCATAATATCGTAATTTCTATACCAAACCAATGAACGAATCGCGGCGAGCATAATATTTGGTAGATTTTAAATTTTGTAGAATTTATCTAATGTATAAATAATAATTTCTAACAACAATAGATTTATATTTTAACTACTAACAGCGGCAGCGGCAAAAAGCCAAAATAAGTTGACAGACTCCACAGTTTAGATTCTTGTAAGCCATATATTGTTTATCAAATACAAATTATTGACATTTCCTTGCTTATAGATTTTTGAGATAGCTGTATTTATAAAGACCAATCTAGACCTGTTTACCAGAATATCAATTTATAACAAACGAAATCGCTTAAATCTTTAGCAGAAGCTAATAGGGAATCATAAGCAGAAGCTAATAGGGAATTTGCATGAAATAAATGTTTGTTTTGACAATTTGAGCAGTTTATCGTCAAAAATACTAAACTTGAATACTCATAGTGAAAACTGATCAAAAAGTGAACAAGATACTTATAACAATTTAAAGAAATATGTCAGTCCGCCATTTTTATGGCAGATGTAAGGGCGTCATGCTCTGACGTCAGATGACACGTCAGACTCCACATTTTAATTCTTAACTTTGACGCTTTATAACTCCGTCTCTGATCGCAACCGTAACTGAACCAGATGCTCAGCAGCAGTGCTTGCTGCCACTAGACCAAAAGTTGCAAATTAAATAAATAAATATAATAAATAAAAATAAAATAAAATCATTTAATTCAAGTATCACTGACTCATAATAGAAATAATACATTTACACAGTCACATTACATACACAATATTAAAAACAATTTCATTTACTTAATTCAACATTATAATAAGTCTAACACTAAAAATAAAATAAAAATAACTCAATTAACATTCATATAAAAAACCAGGTCTGTCAGTCGCATCAGCCTGCCACATGTCGCTTACAACAGTGGGAGATGATGGAGCAATCAAGCCTTCCCGCGAGCGCGGCCAGCATGTTGTTAGCGCTCCCCCGCACTCGCCGCACCAGCGACGTGGCTCTCTTGCGCATAGTGGCGTGGAAGCAATCCACGCGCGTTTCTGCAAACATAGTCGATGATAAATAAGTTGATAGTCTTTTCACTAGCTATTAAGTAATTACCTAGTATTCCAAGTAGGTAATTACTTAATAGCAACCCGGTTAAATCTTGTAACGGGAAACTATATTGTAAAGATAACGAAAACAATAGATGAAATTCCAGCGAAATGGTCTAGAGTAGAGATTACAGATAAAAGGTATTAATTGTTTTTTACTGCATTGAGTTTTGCTTTCAAAAAACTAATAATGCGCCAATTGATTGTGTTTGTGTAATCGTAGTAGATATAAATGTAGGTATATACTAGTTCGTAAGTCATTCATATTCATACCCACTACTAAATATAAAAAGGATTTAGGATAACTTAACTTAACTTTTTTAGATAGTGGTCAAGCGCGAGCCTATAGGATATATATATATAAAAAAAACTTAATAACTGTGACTCATTCAGCTAGTTTCTAATAATATTTATCCAAAATCAGAAGTTAAGGACTTACTAAGTAGATATGTGTAGGAAGGTTAGTACGTAAGTACATAATATCTTGGGTAAGTTCGTTTTTAGACAATACTGTTCAAGAAATATAGTTATAACCGAATCATATGTGGCCCTGAAAAGGGCCTTTTTTTGGAGGTGCGCATCTACATACGCAATGTATCGGAAATCGGCATCTTAAATAAAATCCTTAAAGATTTTCGATATTCTCTCGGCATTGTTTGGTGACCTCTTCTTTTTTACTCCTCACTTAATCAGATCAGCTTGAATTTCATCCAAGCACCACCTGGCAAGTTCTCGTCGTTTTGAGAAAAGTACAGACTCTACACGCAATCGAGGCTTTTTCAAAACAGCAACTACTCTTAAATCACCCTTCCTTTCAGCAGCTCGGGATTTCCTTCGAAGATGTTGAACCCAATTAGACAGGGATTCAATTTCTTCTGAAGAATCATCGAAAGACCTTGTATCTGCTTTGTAGCCCATTTTTGAGGATTGGCCGGAAAGTTCACAAAATTAGAAAAAAAATACACTTCTTGAAATCTCCGGGACACACAGACACTTATGCACTTGACCAGGATGATTTAAGAATGAGAGCATAAATGTAGAACTTTCGCTGCGTCCCCGCATCGAGGAGCGCGGGGAGCGGGGAGCGGGGAGGGCACATGACGTCATGATCGCATTATGTACCTACACGAGCTGAGGTGGGGGCTATACGGCGCAATGAGCCGCATAATATCGTAATTTCTATACCAAACCAATGAACGAATCGCGGCGAGCATAACCGATATTTGGTAGATTTTAAATTTTGTAGAATTTATCTAATGTATAAATAATAATTTCTAACAACAATAGATTTATATTTTAACTTCTAACAGCGGCAGCGGCAAAAAGCCAAAATAAGTTGACAGACTCTACAGTTTAGATTCTTGTAAGCCATATATTGTTTATCAAATACAAATTATTGACATTTCCTTGCTTATAGATTTTTGAGATAGCTGTATTTATAAAGACCAATCTAGACCAGTTTACCAGAATATTAATTTATAACAAACGAAATCGCTTAAATCTTTACCGTTGAATAAAGCATATTACAGCATTTCGGAATTTTATGCACGCAAATTTGAAGACTGTTGTTGAGTTATATATATATGTCGGAAACACGAGGGCTTCCTTCCATATACCCTCGTACTTGTGGGCTTATCGTGGGTTATGCATGCACGAGGCAGGTAACTAATGGCGTTTTAGAGATATTCCATTGTCCAATTCTAGCAGCAAGTTGACGCGTTGACTAGTCTGATACTTTTAGACGCAACTCCACCGGCACCAATAATGCCACTTATTATCACACGTAATCGCCATACGTCCCGCTCCAGTTCTCTCCAGGAATATCGTACTCTCTCCATCCAAGTCAACTCCGCGCTGCCGCCCGCCTGGCGCCTTCCCTCCAAATTGTCTGTCACCTTACTCTAGGATTTTAAATCCTTCACTAGCATTGGACATTGGAGAAAACTCAGTGTTGCCAATCGAATAAAATCTAATTGAAATTTGAATCAGAAGCTAAATGTTGCCAATTAAATAAAACTGAATTAACAAGCCTACAAGCGACACCTCCTCGTTCCCAACCTCTAATCATTTACCTTCCTCCGATACGGCCATCTTGACATTCAAACGGTCCCACGTTTGATGTAGAGCGATGAACAACATCGTTACTCAGTTGTGATATAAAAACAAAAACCAAGAGAACAAAAAAAAATATTAAGTACCTAATAGGTTAAGTTCGGCCGCTCCTGACCAAAAAAAAAATCTTACGTGGTCGTGACATCTTCCACGTGAAACCTTCAATCAACACCTTATATTACCAGCCTACAACAAATATCAAGTACTTCTTTACTCATGAAAACATAGTTCTCATAGCTTTCACACTGTTCATTTGTTTTCTCCATGTAAATCTAGGCCTCCACACCGTACAGCGTACACAACCATCGTCGTACCATCGAAACAGACACCTCACCGTTTAGACAACCATATTAACACTAACACATTCTAAACGGTTACCGAAGCACCAGAGGTACCAGGTTCCCAACAGACGTCAAATCGGTCTCGAAGCACTTAGTGTGCCAGAAACCACCCAAACGCCCAACACAACATACCATGCCACATACACCAACCAACGGGTCACCGAGGCCCCAGAGGGACCAGGCTCCCCCAGACACACAACAGGTTACCAAAGCCCCAGAGAGACTAGGCTCCCCCCAGACAACAGGTCACCAAAGCCCCAGAGGGACCAGGCTCCCCCAGACAACCGGTCCTCTCGAAGCAACAAGACTGCCAGATACCCATGCTACATACATTAAACAACAGGTCACCGAAGCCCCAGAGGGACTAGGCTCCCCCCCATACATATCCAGCAATGTTTCTTGGTCCCACAGCAATTGCTGTGCCTCCTGATGGTCAACCCTGTGACCATCCTGCAACCATAGTCATCCTGACCAGGCCTCGTAACCCATCTCGGTTACAGCAGTCATCTTTTGACCACTCACCAGCCTACTTTAGGCTACAGCAGTCATCTCTGACCACTCACCAGCCCATCTAAGGCTACAGCAGTCATCTCTGACCACTCACCAGCCCATCTAAGGCTACAGCAGTCATCTCTGACCACTCACCAGCCCATTTTAGGCTACAGCAGTCATCTCTGACCACTCACCAGCCTATCAAAGGCTACAGCAGTCACCGCAGTGACTACTCTTCACCGCACAGTCAGTCCTTTGACCATGCACACGACCTCACCATTGCTAGATTGATTTGAATCAGTCTTCAACATATTACATTCAGTTACGTCAATGGGTACTTAATCTTTCAGATTTTCTCAAACTCATCATGAACCAAACAAAGCCTTTAATTCAACACATAATTGCCACCATTCAGAATTCCATTTCACTTCCAAACAGCACCTTTAAACCAAAATGAAATTTGTTATTTCAATCTTTACTCTCAGTATCAATCTTTATTCTGAATACAACGGCAACCTCACATTCAGGATTTCACACACAGCCAAAAGCATACTCAAGAACTCTATTCTATGTTCATGATTTCATACACAGCCAAAAGCATACTCAAGAACTCTATTCTATGTTCATGATTTCATACACAGCCAAAAGCATACTCAAGAACTCTATTCTATGTTCATGATTTCATACCAAACTCTCATTTCGATAGGTATAATAACTTACAACACCAAACATTACCAACTTTGCAAACTAAAAATTAAATCATGCACCGCACATCACCGACTTTACATCTGTGTTAACATTATCTTATCCAACTTGAATGAAATAACACAAAATAACGTTAGGTATGTTCAAAATGACCAGCACAGACTATGCAACAAGTTAGCACAGCCATTACTGACAGTATACTTTAAATTCCAAACTTATTATTCAAGTTAGGTAGGTACTAGACTTCCTACATGACACCACACAATTCACAAATACAAACCTTCATTTTAAAGAGATGCTACAATTATTAAAAATTTTGAAAAATGTTCAAGATTACCGAGGCCAAGCATCGTTGAACAACACAGAACAAGGAAACCATTCCTAGTTTCCTCCAAAAAAAAAAAACAAAAACCCATGTACCAAGTACATCAAATAGAACCCAAGTATCCCATCCGTGGTCTACAATTCACAATAACTTAGCAAATACATTCGCTACACAGAATGCACTTTCAACTTAAACGCCGAATAAACTCTTGACTCCGTCATCTCTCTGACCCACGAAACTGAGAAACCGTTCTACGTGAATTAAAATGTTGCCAATTGAAAATCTATCTCATCCTCAGCCACAACTTGGAACAGTTATTGGCTCTCGAGCATCTCATAATACCTGAACACGTCTTCTCGACACCATCTAAATGTCTAGTTGCACTTGTCATTCACCATAGTCAATTTAAATCATTTTTATTTGTAGGTATCATTAGAATGACATGTTATCAGTTGGTTAGTTCTCTACAATGCGATATATAACAACTTCAGAAATTAACTTTACCTTTATTCAACCGTTGGTAGCAACAAAACTAAACGCCAACTGTCTAGGCTATAGTAACGTTAATCCTCGTGATGTTTGCAGGTTGTAAGATTGCAAATCGAGTCGAACAACAAACTATTTCACTAAACTTTAACACTGGTTTGAAAATAATCTTGATTACATAGCTCTTAACTGAAAGTTATTGCATGTCTTTGCAACAATGCAAAAGTTAAAAGTCTAATCCTCACAGTGACTCACACATTGTAACGATTTATTAATAATCTAGTCTTTATCTAGTAACTTTTAAGTTAAAAATCATATCAAAGTTATTTGTTTTGTATCATCAAACTTTTTCGAATGTTGACACTTATTTGTCACTGTCTTTATGTCATATAGAGATGAGCAAGGGATGACGTTCTGTTATCGATTAATCGACGAATCGATTTTAAGGACAAAAAAAAACAAATAAACATTTTTTCAATCGGTATCCAGTACTGAATCGATATTTCACCCTAGAAAATCGAGATAAGATTTTTCTGTTTTGATATGAACCAAAATATCATTTAAAAATAATTGAATGTATATCACAAACATAAGTGAATTCAAGGTAAACAAAATAAATATTGTTACCTTATACCTGATACTTTAATTTAGTTGTAAAAACAACCCCAATCGGTCAAAGATGCTAAAGATCGACTATTATTACGATTTTTCTTTTTGCGTTCCGTAACTGGATTCAAACTTGTATTGAAAATACCAACGCGAACAGTTAGAAAGTATGTTGTTTCCAAGGAATAGCATATTCACAAATTCCCTTGGAGATCAAATCAACAACCAACTCAGTGGTAGTAATATTTACGCTAAATCTGAAGTAACACCTATTAATAAAAAATGCATGGCTAAAATTCCTAGTGTTCAAACATATAAAAAAAAAAAACGGATTGCTAATATCTTTACTTCTCGATTGTCAGTAAACTAACAACCTATTTATTTTCTGTGTTTATGCTTAGGTCAGCACTAGTGGTCACAAAACTGTGTATTATTGTTCTCATAGAGAAAATAAAACTACGTTAATTGTTCTAACAACATAATAATGTAATGAAATCTCATTTCTTTGCGTTTCGTCCCCACGTTCCAATGCTCCGAGTACATTAGAAACATAAAATTGCGAAAATCGTTTTGTTGTTTATTTTGTTGGTGAATAAAAAAGATTAAATACTTGATGAAACAAAATATTTCAAAGCTCGAACAAAGCAAGGATATCAATAGATGGCGTGACATGGACTGACTTCTCATTCTGTCTATGTAAAAATGAATTGTTCATTTTTTAATTGATCATAAAAAAATTCATGCACCTATTCAATAAGTTATTTCAAGCAGCATATTACAGCTAATGGGGTCCCGAATCTAATTTCGATGATTATTGAAAGAAACATACAGTATCAACACCATTACACAGATAGCGCTGTTTGAATATTTTTTTTACTCTTTTTATGTAACTTACATGACACATTTCCATGAAACAAAATAATGCAATAGTTATAGATTGCAATTAATGCAAGAATTAATTGTAAAACTCAAACTTAAACCGGTAAATCCAAACCCAATACATACTTCGGCTGCCACAAAACTGCACAGCTGCACAGATTGTTGAATGCAGATCAATCAAAGTAACATACCTTAAGCCTGTACTCCCGGATGGGTCAGGCAGCAGTGCCGACCATGCACACATGCACAAGTCCAGACTCCTAGGTGCTACCAGAAAATATTAAATGGATTGATCACCGCAGTGGCATGTATAACACCACTAAATTTCCTCTTTCATAGCGCTGTAGGCTGCGGGTTGTGTTGTCTTTTGAAATGGAATCCGAGCTCCGCACTTGTATCACCACACACAGCTGGTCACAACAGGTCTTGTGGTATCCACAGCAGCCTTGCTGAAGGGTTCAGACGTCCCTGCTATTTGTTGCATATTGTACGAATGCCTGAAAAATTCATGTCTATGAGCAAGTTTTCACACAAGCGTAATGTTTTGTTGAATCAAGTTATAGCTTAAGGATGTTTGCTCTCTTGCACTGTATTTACACAAGTCGTCTTATTCTCATGCGAGTTCCGCTGACAGTATGAAACTGCCTAAGTTTCTTTTAGCATCATAACGTAAATAGAAATTTATTTTAAATTTTAGCCACTTTATACCAAGAAAAACAATAGGTATTGTGGCTAAACTTCACAAGGCATTAGATAGGTACTAATTATTTTCAGAATACTCAAGTTTATACTTCCCTGTACATCTGTACACCACAGTTGCGTTTGCCCAGTAGGTATCTAGTCAGGATTGGGCATCCATGTCATCATTAACATTATCTGCAACCCGACTTCGCATGTTGTCTAGGATAGGCCACACTATTTGGTTGAATTCGGGCAACATGATATTCCTGTCTCTAGTAGCCGGCGAGTTGCAAAACGTCTCCATTAGGTAGGTACTTCCATGCCATTTTGTTGCGCACCAAAGTGAGCGCGCCAGCCATTACTCGTCTCATTTGATCCAGCATCGCCCCGTGCGTGCATTGGTACACACTTCCGATGTCGGAAACACGAGGGCTTCCTTCCATATACCCTCGTACTTGTGGGCTTATCGTGGGTTATGCATGCACGAGGCAGGTAACTAATGGCGTTTTAGAGATATTGCATTGTCCAATTCTAGCAGCAAGTTGACGCGTTGACTAGTCTGATACTTTTAGACGCAACTCCACCGGCACCAATAATGCCACTTATTATCACACGTAATCGCCATACGTCCCGCTCCAGTTCTCTCCAGGAATATCGTACTCTCTCCACCCAAGTCAACTCCGCGCTGCCGCCCGCCTGGCGCCTTCCCTCCAAATTGTCTGTCACCTTACTCTAGGATTTTAAATCCTTCACTAGCATTGGACATTGGAGAAAACTCAGTGTTGCCAATCGAATAAAATCTAATTGAAATTTGAATCAGAAGCTAAATGTTGCCAATTAAATAAAACTGAATTAACAAGCCTACAAGCGACACCTCCTCATTCCCAACCTCTAATCATTTACCTTCCTCCGATATATATATATATTGCATAGTTTGTAATCATTGACCTGGTATGTTATTAGGACAATTTCTTTCTTTTAAACATTGCACGTGACATTTTTGTATTATTTTATTTTTTTCCCTCTTTATTGTATAAACATTATTTTAATATTGACGTAGTAAACTTATGTTTGACGTAAGATTATGTGATTTAGTTCTCAAGTGCAGAATTATTTGCGTATAGATAGAAGTCCGCCTAGATACGATTGAATATGGCTAAATAGCCTGTATTAACAAGAACCACGTGGCTTAACTATACCACTATATTTTCATAACCTATAAAAGAGGAAAGAACACTGTGGCAGTGAAGTACAATTTTCACGCGGGCGAAGCCGCTGGCAGAAGCTAATAGGGAATTTGCATGAAATAAATGTTTGTTTCGACAATTTGAGCAGTTTATCGTTAAAAATACTAAACTTGAATACTCATAGTGAAAACTGATCAAAAAGTGAACAAGATACTTATAACAATTTAAATAAATATGTCAGTCCGCCATTTTTATGGCAGATGTAAGGGTGTCATGCTCTGACGTCAGATGACACGTCAGACTCCACATTTTAATTCTTATTTTTGACGCTTTATAACTCCGTCTCTGATCGCAACCGTAACTGAACCAAATGCTCAGCAGTAGTGCTTGCTGCCACTAGACCAAAAGTTGCAAATTAAATAAATAAGTTGTTTTTTAACTAGCTATTAAGTAATTACCTAGTATTCCAAGTAGGTAATTACTTAATAGCAACCTTATTTAAATTCGGAGAGCAAACAACTAAGCTTGCAGACGGGTAGGTATAAAAATAAATAAGTTTTATAATTACAGTAATTATATTCATCATCAGCCATTTTAAGGTTGCCACTGCTGCGACACAGTCTCTGTCAGAAAAAGAATTGTATTATTATTTATTAATTAATTAGTCATTATTAGTGCATGAAATACCTTACATTTTAACGTTATTAAAATCTACATATCAGGATTACCGTTTTTTTTAGTCATGCAGCATTCATAGTTTGTCGTGGTATTTAAAGTAAAGCATTTTAAAATTAATTTGAAAACTTTTTAAAACAAGCTTTACCGAATTTCTCTCAGCTATATAAAGATAACCCTTTCGTCTGATACTTCTTCCTTGGGAGTCAACCGTATTGGATTTATAATTATACCATTTATCTAACCGGGTAACCAATTCAAACGTGTTTGCAAAATCAGCTCAATCGGTTGGGAATATCAAGCTGTTTTAAAATTAAGTTGACAGATTTGACGTTACCATACATGTTAACTATCTAACTACGAAGGCAAGATAAATAAAACTTGTAATTAGATGATTTCTGTGTAATCTAGATTTGTGTTGAAGTACGTTTAGATCACTGGGGACGCGGAATGTGAGAAGTATGCAGCAGGTTTTTGTAATATGCTTCACGATAGATTTTAAAGATTTTTATTGAAGTCTGGCCAGTATGTTATTTTGGCCAGTTCAGCAGGCTCTAGCACAACTGCGATGGAGTAGGATGGAAGTTCGTTTCCTGTCGGCGGTGGGTAAATTTACTACAATTAGGAGCTAAAGAGTTAATAGGACGGTCTTATCGCAGCTAGTCGGTAATCACGGGACCTGCAATCTTGTACCGGGAAACTATATTGTAAAGATAACGAAAACAATAGATGAAATTCCAGCAAAATGGTCTAGAGTAGAGATTACAGATAAAAGGTATTAATTGTTTTTTACTACATTGAGTTTTGCTTTCAAAAAACTAATAATGCACCAATTGATTGTGTTTGTGTAATCGTAGTAGATATAAATGTAGGTATATACTAGTTCGTAAGTCATTCATATTCATACCCACTACTAAATATAAAAAGGATAACTTAACTTAACTTTTTTAGATAGTGGTCAAGCGCGAGCCTATAGGATATATATATATATATAAAAAAAACTTAATAACTGTGACTCATTCGACTAGTTTCTAATAATATTTAGCCAAATTCAGAAGTTAAGGACTTACTAAGTATGTGTAAAAAGGTTAGTACGTAAGTACAAAATATCTTGGGTAAGTTAGTTTTTAGACAATACTTTTCAAGAAATATAGTTATAACCGAATCATATGTGGCCCTGAAAAGGGCCTTTTTTTGGAATTGCGCATCATCATACGCAGTGTATCGGAAATCGGCAGTGTTTAACTGCCGAAACCGTACAGTGTTTTAAATAAAATCCTTAACGATTTTCGATATTCTCTCGGCATTGTTTGGTGACCTCTTCTTTTTTACTCCTCACTTAATCAGATCAGCTTGAATTTCATCCAAGCACCACCTGGCAAGTTCTCGTCGTTTTGAGAAAAGTACAGACTCTACACGCAATCGAGGCTTTTTCAAAACAGCAACTACTCTTAAATCACCCTTCCTTTCAGCAGCTAGGGATTTCCTTCGAAGATGTCGAACCCAATTAGACAGGGATTCAATTTCTTCTGAAGAATCATCGAAAGACCTTGCATCTGCTTTGTAGCCCATTTTTGAGGATTGGCCGGAAAGTTCACAGAATTAGAAAAAAAATACACTTCTTGAAATCTCCGGGACACACAGACACTTATGCACTTGACCAGGATGATTTAAGAATGAGGGCATAAATGTAGAGCTTTCGCTGCGTCCCCGCGTCGAGGAGCGCGCGGAGCGGGGAGGGCACATGACGTCATGATCGCATTATGTACCTACACGAGCTGAGGTGGGGGCTGTCCGCGCAATGAGCCGCAAAATGTCGTAATTTCAATACCAAACAAATGAACGAATCGCGGCGAGCATAACCGATATTTGGAAGATTTTAAATTTCGTAGGATTTATCTAATGTATAAATAATAATTTCTAACAACAATAGCAAACAAATAGGCAGCGGCAAAAAGACAAAATAAATTAACAGACTCCACAGTTTAGATTCTTGTAAGCCATATATTGTTTTTCAAATCCAAATTATTGACATTTCCTTGCTTATATATTTTTGAGATAGCTGTATTTATAAAGACCAATCTAGACCTGTTTACCAGAATATCAATTTATAACAAACAAAATCGCTTAAATCTTTACTGTTGAATAAAGCATATTACAGCATTTCGGAATTTTTGGCAAACAAATTTGAAGACTGTTGTTGTTGTTGTTATATATATATTGCATAGTTTGTAATCATTGACCTGGTATGTTATTAGGATAATTTCTTTCTTTTAAACATTGCACGTGACATTTTTGTATTATTTTAATTTTTTCCCTCTTTATTGTTTTAACATTATTTTAATATTGACGTAGTAAAGGGTGAATATACAAAATTTGGGTAACTCGATGTCATCAGTCAATATAACTATGTAATATTTCATTTGTTTATATTTTATAATGAATTTTTGTAACAACTAAAAGCCTTTTATTTGGTCACCCAATTTCAGCTATTAATTTTAAATACAAATATGTAAAATTTCCCAATATGTTCTCAAAATGTCAGTACTTTGGCGTGTCACAACCTCCAAAACGCGCAATCAAAAAGCTGTGTATTAAATATTAATATCATAAAACTTACTATTTTACTATAATCTATGATGTATTAATAATACATAATCACAACTTTCATAATATAATATTCTCACAGTTGTTGTAAAAATAATAAGGAACTTTGTGTTCAGTTTTATTCGTCAGTCCGTTGTGTGTTGTTCGCATTTGAATTTCACGCTAAATACCGGCGACTGAAATTCAAATCCACGTTAAATATCAAGGTTGGTACTGAAGTTAGCTGCAGACCGCGCCACTGTTCGGCCGCCATTAATTGTGCTGGTGCTAGAGTTGTGTTCGTCGTGCGACTACGTGCCGATCCAGACAATTTTTCAGTCCTATGGTGAGTCGCTATTTCCTTGTAAATCTGTGTTATATTTTAACTTATAAATAGTTAACTCTGATTTGTTAAAATGTAGCTTCTTGATACTCGAAATTATCAAAATAAGCGTTATCACTAAAGATAAACTCAAATTCACGTTTGTTTCGTCAGTCCGTTGGCGTCAGTCCGTTGTCTGATATTGCGCCAAAGGACTGACGTGTTTTCAGGGTACTGACTTTTTGAGCATGTCTATGAATTTTTTAACATATTTCAGTTTACAACATCATGGCTCCTAAACTAAAACTAAAAAAAAAAAATATGGCTATGCTGTGCTGACATCACTGCCATCAAACATTCAAAAGATTCACTTTCTCAGCGATGGTCCTGTAACCCAATATATGAACAAATCTATGTTTTATGTTTTGGGCTGTAAACTGCAAAACATGTACCCTAATATTGTGGGATATTGCTGGAACTTTCATGAAGCCGGACATGGGAAGAGGGCACCAGATGGTGTAGGGGACACATGCAAGCGAACTGCTGATCAAGTGATTGCTTAAGGAGGTGGCATAACTAACTTGACGGAGTTTTCTTCTGCTATCCGCGAGAGATGTCCAGGTATAAAAGTGTCGATGATTGAAGGCTATGATATCGAGCAGATGAACACCTTGATTAAAGACAAGTCGTCTCAAATGATCACTTTTAAGGGAACCCTCTTGGTGCATCAGGTGACCGGCTCAGATTACATTCCCAATCATTTTACAATGATGTAACTAAGTTGTTTCTGCGACGCTGATGCATACAATCATTTCAAGCTAGTATCTATTCATTATCAGACAGAGATAGTGGCTGAACATGGTATACGTATAAATGCTTCTACCGTATTTACAGACTCTGAAGATGATGATTTACCACTATCCACTTACGTTAGAGACATGGATTACCATTCCAAATTGGATAGCAATCTATCAACACCAGGAGTTAGCGGTTATTCACAATGAAATCTTTATAGCAGTGGTTATTATGTATTGGTAAAATATATAACAAGGAATGCAGAGTATCGTTATGCAGCAATCTGCTCTTCTGTCGATGATGAAGAAGCTGAATTGAGAGTGACTTTCCTCAAAATTTGTACACAGAATGCCACTCTATTTCAAATTGAATAAAAAATATATAGCAGATGTTCCGATGGATCATGTAGTTAAAAAATATGTTTCCAAAAGGTAATAGATAGTTTTACCAATACGAAGAGCAGATTGATGTTTATGAAAAGTAATTATTTTAGTGTTAAACTATTTAGAAGCATTATTTTTTGTTGGGCAAAAGATCTCATTTTTATTATTTGCCTATAAGGCTTAGATTATATTATTATTATGATATTAGACATGTCAGAAGGTTGTTTTGAATACTGTGGTATTACTTGGTAACTATTATTAAGTTAATTTAAGGCAGAGATTCATATTTTTGTTTCAATTGTTTGTATTACTTAGAAAATGTATATTGTTAAGTAAATCTACCTCAATGTCGCAAAGTTAAGTAAACTAAAGTTAATTAAAGGCTGCTTAGGATTAAAAATGAATAAGAGAGAGGTTTACTATTAGTTTCTAAGAGATTTCTTAATAAATGTCTTGCCTATCTTATGAAATTGTGTGTTTTATCAGTACTTTGTCACCCCCGTCAGTCCCCTGGCAGTCAAATTCAGAAAAATCTAAATATCTCCGCATCTGCTTTAAAAAGTGACTGGCCCTATCATGAGCAATATATTCATTAGATTAGCTATCTTATAACCCGAATTTGTAGGAATTTGACTTAAAAACTATCATAAACAAAATATCCCAAAAAGTTACCCAATTTTTGTATATTCACCCTAAACTTATGTTTGACGTAAGATTATGTGATTTAGTTCTCAAGTGCAGAATTATTTGCGTATAGATAGAAGTCCGCCTGGATACGATTGAATATGGCTAAATAGCCTGTATTAACAACAAACACGTGGTTTAACTATACCACTATATTTTCATAACCTATAAAAGAAGAAAGAACACTGTGGCAGTGAAGTACAATTTCCACGCGGGCGAAGCCGCTGGCAGAAGCTAATAGGGAATTTGCATGAAATAAATGTTTGTTTTGACAATTTGAGCAGTTTATCGTTAAAAATACTAAACTTGAATACTCATAGTGAAAACTGATCAAACAGTGAACAAGATACTTATAACAATTTAAAGAAATATGTCAGACCACCATTTGTATGGCAGATGTAAGGGCGTCATGCTCTGACGTCAGATGACACGTCAGACTCCACATTTTAATTCTTAACTTTGACGCTTTATAACTCCGTCTCTGATCGCAACCGTAACTGAACCAAATGCTCAGCAGTAGTGCTTGCTGCCACTAGACCAAAAGTTGCAAATTAAATAAATAAGTTGTTTTTTAACTAGCTATTAAGTAATTACCTAGTATTCCAAGTAGGTAATTACTTAATAGCAACCTTATTTAAATTCGGAGAGCAAACAACTAAGCTTTCAGACGGGTAGGTATAAAAATAAATAAGTTTTATAATTACAGTAATTATATTCATCATCAGCTATTTTAAGGTTGCCACTGCTGCGACACAGTCTCTGTCAGAAAAAGAATTGTATTATTATTTATTAATTAATTGGTCATTATTAGTGCATGAAATACCTTACATTTTAACGTTATTAAAATCTACATATCAGGATTACAGTTTTTTTTAGTCATGCAGCATTCATAGTTTGTCGTGGTATTTAAAGTAAAGCATTTTAAAATTAATTTGAAAACTTTTTAAAACAAGCTTTACCGAATTTCTCTCAGCTATATAAAGATAACCCTTTCGTCTGATACTTCTTCCTTGGGAGTCAACCGTATTGGATTTATAATGATACCATTTATCTAACCGGGTAACCAATTCAAACGTGTTTGCAAAATCAGCTCAATCGGTTGGGAATATCAAGCTGTTTTAAAATTAAGTTGACAGATTTGACGTTACCATACATGTTAACTATCTAACTACGAAGGCAAGATAAATAAAACTTGTAATTAGATGATTTCTGTGTAATCTAGATTTGTGTTGAAGTACGTTTAGATCACTGGGGACGCGGAATGTGAGAAGTATGCAGCAGGTTTTTGTAATATGCTTCACGATAGATTTTAAAGATTTTTATTGAAGTCTGGCCAGTATGTTATTTTGGCCAGTTCAGCAGGCTCTAGCACAACTGCGATGGAGTAGGATGGAAGTTCGTTTCCTGTCGGCGGTGGGTAAATTTACTACAATTAGGAGCTAAAGAGTTAATAGGACGGTCTTATCGCAGCTAGTCGGTAATCACGGGACCTGCAATCTTGTACCGGGAAACTATATTGTAAAGATAACGAAAACAATAGATGAAATTCCAGCGAAATGGTCTAGAGTAGAGATTACAGATAAAAGGTATTAATTGTTTTTTACTACATTGAGTTTTGCTTTCAAAAAACTAATAATGCGCCAATTGATTGTGTTTGTGTAATCGTAGTAGATATAAATGTAGGTATATACTAGTTCGTAAGTCATTCATATTCATACCCACTACTAAATATAAAAAACCGGCCAAGTGCGAGTCGGACTCGCGCACGAAGGGTTCCGTACTTGGTAAATTGCGGTTTACGATTTTAGACGAATAAAAAAAAACTACTTACTAGATCTCGTTCAAACCAATTTTCGCTGGTAGTTTACATAGTAATGTACATCATATATTTTTTTTAGTTTTATCATTCTCTTATTTTAGAAGTTACAGGGGGGGGGACACACATTTTACCACTTTGGCAGAGTCTCTCGCGCAAACTATTCAGTTTAGAAAAAAATGATACTAGAAACCTCAATATCATTTTTGAAGACCTATCCATAGATACCCCACACGTGTGGGTCTGATGAAAAAAAATATTTTTAGTTTTAGTTTCAAGTATGGGAACCCCCAAAATTTATTGCTTTATTTTTATTTTTGTGTGAAAATCTTAATGCGGTTTACAGAATACATCTACTTACCAAGTTTCAACAGCATAGGTCTTATAGTTTCGGAATAAAGTGGCTGTGACGTATGTCGGTATGGGACGGACAGACAGACAGACAGACAGACAGACAGACAGACAGACAGACAGACAGACAGACAGACAGACAGACATGACGAATCTATAAGGGTTCCGTATTTTGCCATTTGGCTACGGAACCCTAAAAAGGATTTAGGATAACTTAACTTAACTTTTTTAGATAGTGGTCAAGCGCGAGCCTATAGATATTTCGATATAATTATATGTTTCGTTGTCTATTAGAGGGACTTCTAACACAAATACTAATCTATTGATATTTAAATATGATTTGACTATGATATTACGTTCTAGTTTTATTAAATTACTTTTACTAACTGGATATATTGTCCTAGCATGTTTACTAATTGTTTCTAAACTGCTGTACAGTTCTGTGCTATTTATAATAGACTGGTGCAAAACATTTAGTTTGCTAAAGGCGATTGCGGACTCTATTTCTTGTATGTTCTCATAACAAGTTCGAAAGTTGCTTAAAATTTGGTACATAGTATCTATTATTCGTAGTAACTTATTAAATTTGAATTCATTTTCAGCTAGTTTTTCTATGCCATTAGTGTGTGAGCCTAATCTTTTAATATTTGAATTTATGATTTCTGAGTCATTAACTAATTTATCGAAAGCTTTTTGCATTGATGACACTTTACGTTCGACTGCATGTTCTCTATTCTGGAGTAAAACGATTTCCTTATCATATTTAATTGCATCGTCTTCATCTAAATTACCAGATATAGCTTTTACAAATGAGCCCAGAGGGTTGAACAAAGCTCGTTTGTTTCTATGATTAAGGGGTAAAATTTGATATAATTTATCTTTAGTAAGTCTTATTAAATACTAGATTTGGTTTTCTATACCTAAAGTTTCATTACTTAATTTGCTTTCTATAATTTTCGATTTCATATTGCTAAAATCGCGAATATTATTATCTATTTGTAAGCTTAAGGATTCTAAATCTAAAATCTTAAATATAGTCCAATAATTATTCTTCTTCACCGCTACTCCCATCTTCAACGACGCTATCCCCGGATTCCGAGTGAAGTTCTGGAGTTCCAGCGTGAATCCTGACATCACTAGTACCAGAAGTACTAGGCATGACCTGTGGAGGACGTTTTACATTTTTTATCGCCACTCTAGTTGGTCTTTTATTTAATTCTACAGGCACTATATTACGTTCGGTTTCACCAGTGATTTCGGCTTTTTCATAGCGAGGTTTTTCCTTAGCTTTCCTAGTCCTAGTATTTTTCATGTAAATAGTATCTCCTGTCTTAAGGACTGGTGTTTCTTCACCTCCTTTCTTATCTCTTACCTTAAGTTTATCTGTGTTTAATTTATCTGTTACAAATTCGTATAGTACTTTGAGACGTTTCCTATGATCTAATAATAATTTCTGAGTTAAATTTTTCTCCCTATCGACATTAAATACATTTCCGGCATCGGTATGCCCAAAGACTAGTTCAAAAGGCGTAAAATCTGTCGCTGAGTGTATGGTGTTATTATATGCCATAATAGCATACGTCATAACGGAAGCTGCATCTAAATCGTTTTTTTCATATTTTGCTAATCGGTAAATTTCGATGATAGTAGAATGGAATCTCTCGACTATTGCCATAGAACTGGGATTGTTTGGAGTCCCTATGTGCAATTCTATTTTGTATAGACTTAACATTTCCTTAATTAACATGTTATTAAATTCTGTCCCTGAATCACAACTTATTCTACTGGGCAATCCATAAATACTAAAATATTTTATTAATGCTCTAACTATCTCTGGTGTACTCCTATTAGGTACCTCTATTGCCTGTGCTAATTTACTAAAAGCATCTACAATAGTTAAATAATATTTTCCTTCAATGTATAATAGATCCATAAAAGCTTCTTGGAATGGACTATTCTGAGTTTGGGTTAACTGAATTTGAGGTTTAATGGGCTTTCTATCGTACTTCATTTTTCTACACATTTCGCAGCTGTTAATAACTGTTGTAACTATTTCTTTCATGTTTGGCCACCAATAATATCTCTTAAGTTTAGCTAAAGTTTCCCTAATGCCTCTATGACAGGTTTTCCCGTCGTGGTATTTCATAATAACTTCTTTCTGATCCTCTTCTGACTCTGTCAAATTGATCACTCTTTCTGTACATTCTGTTAACTTAACTGAACCCTTTTTAAACAAGTTAATAACCATGTTTGAAAAAGATTTTCTAAACGATGGATGTTCAAAATAAATATGATATTTATGTTTAGGATCTATATATTCTTTTAGAAAGTCTTTAACTAATTTGTCATTATTTGTTGGTAAGTGAACTTCAAAAATTTTCTGTTTATTATTAGAAATATCCTTTACTGTCAATTTATCTTTAAACCATGAGTGAACTAAAATTTGTCTAGCTTTAGTATCTACAGCTTCATTTAAAATAGGAATACCTTCATGTTCCCTATTTGAAACTGAATTAGCTGTGACGCCATCATCAGAATCCGAAAGTTCTATCGTTTCTATGGGCGTTTCGTCAAATTGCAGCTCTTCATCTATAATTTTTTGTATTCGCTCTTTCCTATCACCTACGTTAACAAATATCGAATCTAAATCGTCGTTAATTGCATTAATTTTAATCCTAGATAAGGCATCTGCATTTGTATTTTGAGGCCCTTTCTTGTACTTAACCTCGTAGTCATATTCCTCTAAGCGTAAACGCCAACGCGTGAGCTTACTGTTGGGTTCTTTTAATGAATACAGCCATGCTAATGGTCTATGGTCTGTAAAGATAGTAAATTTATTGCCATATAGATAAGGCCTAAAATGCTTAACTGCCCATATTATGGCTAAAAGCTCCTTCTCAATAGTACTGTATTTTACTTCTGTGTCACTCAGAGTCCTGCTAGCATATGCTACTGGTTTGTCTGAGCCTATTGATCCTTGTGACAATACAGCCCCAATTGCAAAATTCGATGCGTCGGTAGTTAAAATAAAACTTTTACTAAAATCGGGATACTGTAATAAAGGTGCGTTTGTTAAAAGTTTTTTACATGTTTCAAAACATTCCCTATACTCATCATTAATAATTATTTTACGACCTTTCTTTAAACAAGCTGTTAAAGGTCTAGTTATTTTTGCAAAATCTTTGATGAATTTCCTATAATAACCAATGAGTCCTAAAAAGCTTTTTATTTGTGTAACTGTTTCTGGAATAGGATATCTTAAGATTGCATCAATTTTATCATTATTTGGCTTCAATCCTTCACTTGTAATAGTGTGCCCTAAGTAAAGAACTTCCTTTCTAAGAAAATGTGATTTGTCGAGTTGTATTTTTAAATTTGTCGCCCGAAAACGATCAAAAACTGCTCTAAGTTTTTCTACATGCTGAGTCAGCGATTTAGAAAAAATTATGACGTCATCAAGGTATACCAGGCAATGTAAGCCCTGGAGACCTCTTAGAACGTTATCCATAGCCCTCTGAAATGTTGCAGGTGCTGTTTTTAACCCAAACGGCATCCTGTTAAATTCATAATGTCCTGAAGGTGTACTGAAAGCTGTTTTCGCCCTATCTTCTTTCTGGACCTCGATTTGATGGTATCCACTAGCTAAATCTAAGGTAGTAAAATAGGTACTATTGCCTAGCATATCAAATAAATCATTTATGTTGGGCAAAGGGTATTTGTCCGTATATTTATAATAATTTTAATGTCATCCTACGTTTTAGGAATTATGGTTCACACACATTCAAAAATATTTTACGAAAACACCTACTCACCTTGAATTATAATAGTACTGAAGACACATTTAAAATCCCTACATAGCAAGCCTTCATACATTACATAATTATATTACATACACTACACACAATACATACACTACATACATTACTTACACTAGATATACTATATTCATTACAAACACTACACACCTTTTCGCACCTTCTAATTAACACACACACACTCACACACACGCCAGTTAAGCCAAAGTAGTGTTAAGTGTAGCAGCTTATTATTGCTAAGTTTATAAGTTTTATTATTATTGTTAAGATTTATTTTTATTTTTCTTTTACTTTCTTTATTTCACTTTCTAAAGACTTATGTTTGAAAGATCTTAGTGTTGACTAGTTTGTTGTCTTATGGGTCACAGTAATGAGGAATAATACCCCACTGTAATACAGTACCAACTAGCACAGGGGGCATTGTGACTGATACTGGCGGCCTTATTATTTTGTAGTTATACTTAAGACCTCTACTTGAGATAACTTGTTGTTGTTGTTGTTGTTGTTGTTGTTGTCTATAATCAACTACCATCCTCCATTTTTGCTGTCCTGATGAATCTAATTTTTTTGGCACTAAATGTACGGGAGCACTCCAGGGGGAGTGTGATTCCTGGATGATATTGTCCCTTAACATTTTATCTACCTGATTCCTAATTTCTTTCGATTGAATGGGAGGTAACCTATGTGCTTTAATATTTATAGGATCTTCATTCCTTGTTCTAATTCTATGTTTTACTTGATTTGTAAACGTTAATGGAATATTCTCACAATAAAATATGTCCTTATACTCATTACATAGCCCTTCGATGGTTTTACGTTCCTCAGAATTCATGTGGTCTAACTGTAATTTTTTTAAATTATCTGTTAGCATCCTATCTATTTCTATGTTATTTTCTGTAAAATTAATGTGAACAGATGGGTTCTGCCTGTAAGGTTCGACCGTAAAAGGTCCTGTTACCACTAAGGTTCTGGTTTCATCCGTATAATTCTGAATAACGGTTGATGCGTAACCTTTAATACACTTAACTAATGCGGTGGGCATTCGAATCCCTTCCGAAAATTGTTTAAATTGTAGTATAGCTTCCCCGTCTAGTAAGTTGACTGGCAATCTAACTCTTAATTCACTACGAGATGGCAATTGATATACCTCTCTCATAGGTGGTGCGTATATTATTGGAATATTCGCATTTTTTAAATGCAAAACTTGACTTTCCATGTTTATTTTTGCCTGTAACTGTTTAAGTAGGTTACTACCTATTAACCCATCATACCTATCATCAACACTGTAAACATAAAATTTATGAAATTCCTTACTGCAAAACGTAGCTGGTAAAGGAATAAATGCCGTTTCGCTATGAACACTCGATGCGTGAGTACTAACAACTTCGAAGGGTTCATATTGCAACCGATCCCTAAAGTACTTGTTTGCAATGTGTGGGCTTATGAAAGACCTAACACTGCCTGTATCTATCATAAACACTGCATTTAATTCTGGTACAACTATGTGTGGTAAGTTAAGACGTTTATTGCAATTAATTTTTATTCGCTCTCTAGGGTAGAGGCGGTTATACAAAAATTTCCCTGTCTGGGATCTTCAGGAATTTCCTGGAACCCATTATTTGAGTTGTCAAAACTTGGTTTGTTATAGCTATGATTATTAGTGTAATTAACACGGCGTGAACTTGCAGTGCGCATAGTAACGTCAGTGTTCGACTTTGAACCCGGCGGAGATGCTTGCGCTGCAAAAGGTGACGTTCGCGGTGCATATGCCGTGGACTGTTGGCTTTGTTGCGTCATCGGAAACTGTGACCTACTTGTCCTATTGTTATGATCATTATTATTTGTCCGATTGAAATTATTTTGATTATAATGTTGCCTATAATTCCTAAACTGCTGCGAATTGTTCATCGTAATTGAACTACTCGTGGCGTTATTCGGTGCAACTGCACTGGATAGGCTCTGCGAATTATACTTCGCACTATTGAAATCGGAAAAAATATTTTTATTAGATCTATTATAATTGCGGTGATCGTTTGTTTTAGAATTATAGACTGATTGAAAGTTCTGTTCTTCTAAAACAATTTTCAACGCGTCTTCCAATGTCGAAACGTCGCGTAAACGAACTAACCTAACTAGGAATGGCGGTAAATTGAATAGAAAAACATTCATCGCCCTATTACTGTAGATTATCTGCTTAGCCTTCCGTAAAGAGTCATCAGCAATAGTCTCTGATATTTTGGAAAATAAAATGCTTCTCATATGCTGTATCCTATGACACAAATCTAAGTAACTTTCACCTTTGTTAATTTTACAGGATTCTAACTCCATTGCTAGACAATCTTCAGTACGTGGGTCGCCAAAGTGTTGATTTAACAGCATTTTTAGCTCATCCCACGTATTTATAGAGTCCCTTTCGCCTACCAAACTAGCTGCTTCGCCTGTTAATCTACTTGTTACTACATGAAATAAATAATTGTTTTGTACAACGCTCCCTTGGAATGTTGTTAAAATGTATTCACATTTTTTAATAAATAAGGGTAACGCTCTAACATCGCCATTAAATACTGGAATTATGTTTACCATCTCTTGCGGAACACGGTTTATACCTTCCATTATGAAGTGAAATAACGAAGCTTCACAAAAAGTAAGCACAAAAATTAATAAATTATCCCTAACTATTTACTACAACTAACAATCTATAAAATATTATTACGGCGTTGTCCAATCCCTAATAATACACACAACATAGATTAATACAAGGTTGGGATGCAAATGGAAGAGCTGAGAGGAAGGTGAAAAGATTTACTCACAATTCCGCAGCTATCTTCATGATCCCTGAATTACTGCTTGGCTCCTGGTCCTCTCCTGGCTTGATGTGGCTTCTTAATGTATTTGTTTGTTCGGTGATCTCTGCTGAACCGTTGAAACGGACGTCGGCTGCTTCCCGTAGATGTGGATACGTGACAGACTGACTACAGAGATCCTACCGGCTGCGCCAATTAAGTAAGCGACAACGGAAGAGTTTAAAAATAAACTTTATTTGATCCCAGTTACAGCAAGACAGTAATTGCTTAATTCTACAAAATGTTGATCTTATATACTAATCTTATTGCTAACCAATCATCTCTGCTAATGACGCATGTCGTAGATATTATATGCTGACATATAGCTGTTATTCTAATATAATATAATTATTGGCTGATGAAGCTAATATTGGGGGATTGGGGTTCCTTAACTCCCGCGTGAAAATTGTACTTCACTGCCACAGTGTTCTTTCCTCTTTTATAGGTTATGAAAATATAGTGGTATAGTTAAGCCACGTGGTTCTTGTTAATACAGGCTATTTAGCCATATTCAATCGTATCTAGGCGGACTTCTATCTATACGCAAATAATTCTGCACTTGAGAACTAAATCACATAATCTTACGTCAAACATAAGTTTACTATGTCAATATTAAAATAATGTTTATACAATAAAGAGGGAAAAAAATAAAATAATACAAAAATGTCAAGTGCAATGTTTAAAATAAAGAAATTGTCCTAATAACATACCAGGTCAATGATTACAAACTATGCAATATATATATGTAGGATCGAAAATCGAAATAAAGCGCAGAAATCTTCTTTAATCTTCTTTTTTTTTTTTTGGGACATTCCCACCGCACTATTCCCAAACCACTGCAACTCCTGAAAGCCAGAATCAACAGTGGCGACCACCAGAAAAGCGCCGAGGCAATGAAGCTCGACGAAGTCCCGGAGAATGAATTTACCTGTCTTGGATCCCGCAACGAAATTAATCAGAAAAGAATAACGGAGGAGTAGGAAAAATGTAAATTTCCACTTCCCTCCATATCAAGCAGGAGACAGAACAAACAAGGCCAATAGGCACAAAGGGTCATATACAACTGGGATAAGCCCAGTTGCCTAGCACCACGGATAAAAAAAAAAAAATTAGCATTAATACATATTAATGGGTCCTAACATTGTGAGCTGTTATATTTGGTTCCAATAATAGGTATGGCAAAAACGCTTGAACGCACGGAAATTTGTTCTAGTTTCCACAAGGTCCGTATAGTAAACAACTCCTGATGCAGCCTGTACATTATTCAACATAATATTACGTTCATTCTGCCAAAGAATACACTCCCATAAGATATGATGTGCAGATTGTACATATTCGCAGTCAGATGTAGAACACTGACATAAAGGCGAGGCAACGAGCTTGAAAGAAAATAATTTACTTTTAAAGTTACCATGTCCCGTGAGAAATTGGGCAACACAGTGATCCACTTCCAGCCACGTGCTGGCCAGCCGCACGCGAACGGATGGAAAGAATTGGTGGAGGTGTCGGCCCTTGATAGAATTATCCCACCTACATTGCCATTCGGATAAAAGTTCCTCCCAGACGTCAATAGGTGGTTTAAATAATCTAGAGATTTTCTCACGGTCACTCCGCGTTAAAAAGTTCGCGTCCGCGGTCTCTCGTGTGGAATAGTACATTGCAGCACGTCGCTGCACTTCAAGGTCGACCGGAAGTACACCAGCAAGTATCGGTAAGGCCTCAGTACTAACCGTCCTGTATGCTTTGCATAAGAATATCAAAGCCAAACGCTGACTTTGAAGTAATTTACGTCGTACCGCCCCTATGGCGGCCCTATCAGCCCAAACAGGCGCCCCATAGCACATACAACCCAAGTAAGTAGCCCCATAAATAGTTTTTAAAGTTAAAAAAGACAGACCCCACGTAGATTTAGATATTCTCGTTAAGGCATAGAAATTTTTTTTTGCTTTTTCACCGACTATTTTAATATGATCTATAAATGCAAAATTCCTCTCTAACACTAGACCAAGATAGCACACGGACTGCTTCCTTTTTACGGGAACGTCATTAAATTTAATAGTAGGACACGATTTAAGATTACCCTTCAAAATGAGTTGATAAGTTTTGTGCGGAGCAAAGGTCAGGCGGTTTCGATCGCCCCACTGAGATATTAATCGTAGGCAAGTGTCAGCCAAGTTCTCGAGTCCAGCTCGAGTACTTGATTGAATGAGCAGAAGACCGTCGTCCGCGTAACCGGTTAATGAACAGCCGCTAGGAAGCGGAATCGCGAGGAAATCATCAAAGCCTAAATTCCATAAAGGTGGACCAATAACCGAACCCTGAGGACATCCCATGGTGAGAGACTTCGACATGGAATGATGACCGAGTTTGAGTTTCGCGGAACCATTTAAAAAGTAAGAGTAAACTAGATTATATATATTTCTGTAGCAGCCCCGAGTTTTCATTTTAAGTAATAGCATTAGCCACCATGCGTTATCAAAAGCCCCAGAAATATCTAGAAAAATCCCAATTACGTACTTATGTTCAGATGTATTAACTATTTTCCTAACAGTAAGGGCCGCGTCTACGGTAGATTTTCCAGTAGTGAAACCGAATTGATTGTTATGAAATTTTGGTCCGTCCGGTAGCAAACGTGGAACGATAAGGCGCTCCAGGAGTTTTCCCAAAGATGGAAGTAATGTTATGGGCCGGTACGACTTAGGGTCGTCCGGGGGTTTGTCGCCACTTTTCGGGATAATTCGTATAAATCCGCGTCGCCATATACGAGGAAATACGCCCTCCGCAATACAACGGTTGTAAACGGTTAAAATCGCATCACCGGCTGTTTTACACGCTTCTATAATCATCCGATTAGATATTTTATCTTCACCCGATGACTTGTTGAGTGGTAACCTCTTGACAACGTTTAACTTGATATATTTCAAACTTCTTAATATTATAAAAAATACACGCAACCAACTTTGCTAACCTTCCGCCATCTTCTATCTTACCTCTCTCTCTCACCCATCTATCGCATTCCCTCTATGGTTCGTTTAGAAACTTACCGACTTAACTTGACTTTTTTTAGGTAAACAACACCAAATAATTACTCCTACAACTCGGCCATTCTGCTCTCAGTCTGCCCACAGACTGCCTATAGGTAAACAAGGTATTTTAATTTTAATTACATTGGTCTTAAACTCGACCCAACTATAAATTACATGGTCACTGAGCACTAAACAAAATTAAAACCAAAAATAACAACTGGTATTGTTTTCCTAAAATTACATTTATTGTCAAATAAACACCATAAACAACTCTTCAGGCACACAACCTTTCACACCGATGATACACGGTTTTCCTTTTAAAAGAAACTTAGTACTACTTACTTCTTACAAAGGTACATATTATCAGACGTCTGATAAAAAAAAAACAACACTACTATTACAAAGGATAATGCTTACACTTGCTATACTGTTATAGAAACAAAATAAACTATTTGATGACTACAAAATGTATTGAGTCTATTCATCTTACATCCAGCAAAACAAATGACAATATTATTTTTAACTTAACACAATTTATTCAGAGAATAGAATGGTAAGTCAGCTGTCTTCAGGGGTAAGGTAAGTACATACTTTTCTTGTATTATAAAATAAAAAAAACAATGAGGTATGTAGTTTAGGATAAGGTAAGTGTATCATTTAACTAAAGCCATCTTTTCATGTAATCTACCCCAGTAGTAGTTTTCTTAGGACCTTCGTTACTGTTATCAATTTTCTCTACCTCATACCTATCTTTTCCTAATCTTTTACTTATCCTATACGGACCAAAAAACTTTGCTTTCAATTTTAAATTACAACCAAACTGTGTTCGCTGTATAGCAACTAAGTCTCCTACTTCATAGATCTGTCCCTCCTTTCTTCCTTTATTAAATGTTTTCCTGTTTTCTTCTTGTATTTTCAGAATCTGAGCTTTTGCTTCTCTCCTTACTTCGTCTATCTTTTCTATAAATCCTTTTCTATTTTCTTCTTCTAATAATTCTACTATCTTTAAATCTTTTTTTCTGTTTTAGCTCAACTCCAGTCAACAATTCGAACGGTGAGGTATTGATAGAACGTTGGTAAGAACTGTTGATGACCCGCTGTAGCTCACTGACGTGTTTGTTCCACTGAGTAGGTTCTTCGATACACATCTTGGTCAGAACTGAATAATGATCTGATTCATACGTTCCACTTGTCCGTTTCCTCGTGGAATGCCCGTAGCTACTGTTATATGTTTAATTTCTTCTTCAGCACAATAATCTTTAAATTCTTTGCCAGTGAAAGCTGTTCCCCTGTCTGTTATTATACGGCGAGGGTTGCCATAATCTTTCTGATGCAGTTTAAGCTTATCTACAGTTTCTTTTGAAGTCAAAGTTTTCACTGGGTAGATCCATACAAATTTAGTATAGGCATCAATCACTGTTAAAATATGGTTGTACATCTTTTTAGTGGCATCCAATGGCCCTAAATGGTCACAATACAAAGTGTCCAATGGAAGATCTCCTTTGTCAATAGGATTTAAAAGTCCTTCTTTCTTTCCTGATTTCCTGGTGGCTAAGATGCATGGAATGCAGGTAGAGATCACTTTCTCAATTTTACTATCCAACTTTTTAATGTAATAATCTCTTTCTACAATTTCTTTGACTTTCTTTTTCCCAAAGTGACCTATCCCATGAGCTTTTTTAATTATCTCAATATCCATAATGTCTGGTATTACCAACTTTTTTTCAACACCTTTGTATATTACATCATTTTCTAGAATATAGTCTTCATACTCTTTCTCTTTCAGAATTTCTTTTATCACCTTTAGAGTTTCATCTTCTTCTTGAGCTTTCTTTATACGATAGTGTAATTCAGTACAGATGACACACACATTCCGGCTTAGTGAATCTACATGCTGCATCTGTTCACCTTTACGATGCACAATGCTGTAGTTAAAATCTTGTAGGTACATAATCCATCGAGCAACTTTTGCTGATACTTCTTTTTCGGTTAAAGTCTTCTGGAAGGCTTCACAATCTGTCACTATTTTAAATGGTATTCCTATAAGATATTTCCGAAATTTTTTCACACCTTCTATCACAGCCAGCGCTTCCAACTCATAGCTGCTGCGCTTCTGTTGGGCATCTGTTGTTTTTCTACTCATGTAATGCACTGGATGCATGCTACCATCCATGGAGTCCTTCTGCATCAAAATCGCTGCATAACCAAACTTGGAGGCATCTGTATGAAGCTCAGTTTCTAACTGTAAGTCAAATATTCTTAAAACTGGATCGCAACATAACATCTGTTTAAGTTTCTCAAAAGCACTCTTCTGATCTTCTCCAAAATGAAATTCTTTAGCCTTTAACAAATTACTCAGGGGTCGAGCTATTTCTGCATAGTTCCTAATAAATTTTCTGAAATAGGAAGTTAATCCAATAAAACTTTGAACTTCCTTAAGGTTTTTGGGCTCTGGAAACTTGAAGACCGCTTCAGTCTTGTCCTTTGAAGGCTTAACTGTACCATTTGAGATCACATGACCCAGGTACTCCACTGATCTTTGTAGTAGCTGTGATTTTTTCCAATTTATATCTAACCCATATTCAGACGCTACTTTCAACACTTCTTCTAGTCTTACCCTTGCTTGAAACTCATCTTCTGCTTAAATAATTAAATCATCGATGAATATTAACAAAATCCCTTTTCTTATGAAATTGGTAAAAATTATGTTGATATATCTGGTAAAATATTTGGGACATATTGAGAGTCCGAACGGTGCCCGGAGGAACTCATATTGGCCTTCAGGCTTACTGGTAACAAAAGCTGTATACTTTATAGACTCCTCTTCAATCGGCAAATGGAAAAATCCATTTTTCAGATCTAATGTACTGAACACACGAGCTTTACACAATTTGTCTATGTGATCCTCGATCACAGGTAGGGGGTATTCATCTTTTATCATTTTTTGGTTTAGCTTTCTGTAGTCGACACAAATCCTCATACCTCCATCCTTCTTTCTCACCAAAACAAGGGGGCTAGCATATTCAGAGTAGCTGGGACGAATGATGCCTTGAGCCAACCACTCTTCAATCTTCTTATTAACTTCATCCTCTTCTTTCAAAGCAAACCTACGCGGACGTTGGACTATAGGAATATCATCTTTTAATACTATTTTTAATTTAATAGGAGCTTCTTTAATTTTTATTGGTTTATAACTATTAATAATCTCCTGAACTTGAGGTGATAACTCATTATCAACACTAGAAACCAAACACTGTAAGTATGAACTATCATAGTAATGAGGCTTTATTTGAATGAGTTTGACCCAAAATAATAGGATAGGGTATTACGCCTTTTGGCACCACATAGAACAATACATTATAAGAGTGCTCATCAATAATAATGTTATAAGTAAACTTACCAATTGAAAACACCTGACTTGATCCTAACCCTGTTAAACATAACCTTACCGGTTCACACCTTACATCTAACTTTAGAAACAAATCGTTCGACATTATGTTTATATCACTCCCGGTATCTATTAAGCATTCCACTGATATGGCACCGACTTTCGCAATTTTTATTGATTTATCTAACACCGAACTGTTATTGTTTACACTTAAAACGTCAAGGTTTGGATTTTGACACTGAAAGTTACACTGAACGAGCGACGATGTGACGTTTGCCATTCGTTCCGGACATTCGTCGTTAGCTTCATTTATTTCACTCACCACGGCTGCGCCACCTGGTGGCTGGTAGCTCACGAACATTGACGTGCGTGGCGACCTGATGTTGTCATCACAGACATTGCGGGTTTTGCGAGTTCCGCCTGCCTCGTTTGTGATGGTGGCGGTACATTGAGTAGCCATATGCCCGAAATTATTGCACTTGAAACACTTCACGCCTTTTTCACACGCAGTTGCTATATGACCCCTTTCGCCACACTTGACACAGCGCTGAATTGGCTTATCATTTGCTTGACTCACTTTATCACTCGATGTTTTCACTGACTCACGCTCACGCGGCTTACTGCTTTGACCTCCTCGCTCACCTCGCTGTTTCATTTTCTGTTTCATAACCTCGTACTGTGTTAGCTTTTCTTTAAGGGCAGGGTATGTAGTTATCCCGTACAGACACATTTTATTTTGTTCATAATCCGTGATTCCATCAACTATGTACTGGATGGCGACATAGTCTGGAAATTTAGCCCTTTTACCCAGCTTCTTCATAGACAACATATACTGATAATAGCTTTCGCTATTGCGCTTCTTTCGAGCAGCCATCACTTCATGCATTTGCTTGCTGTTGACAAGCTCGGGGAATTCTTTCTGAAGGGCTGATTTCAAATCCTCATAGGTACGGAAGGTTTTTTCCGTTTTTAACCATAGTTCGGCCGTGCCTGACAGCGACCTCCGTGCCATGATTAGTTTCTGATGCGGGGTCCAGCCAAAGATCTCCGCATTGTCTTCGATATCTTGCGCCCATCTCGAAGATGAGTAAGTCATGTCTTCGCCATTGAATTTAGAAATGGACTCCGCGCCCGCCATGTTGTACGATAGTTGCGTTCTTTGGTCGTCTTTATCCATCGTGAAATCAATCCAAGATCGTAATCTTCATAAAATCTTGCACTGAAATATACGTTGCACGCCGTAATGACGCCACGTGCCGGCCAATCGTACTTTAAAAAACTTCTTCGTACGCGTTGATTGCACGCCGGTGACGCCACGCGCCGGCGTACTTCTTTTCTTCTTAGGTACGTCTTCTTGCGCTTATTTCGGTCTATCCCGGACGAGGATGTAGGATCGAAAATCGAAATAAAGCGCAGAAATCTTCTTTAACTTGATATATTTCAAACTTCTTAATATTATAAAAAATACACGCAACCAACTTTGCTAAAATTCCGCCATCTTATATCTTACCTCTCTCTCTCACCCATCTATCGCATTCCCTCTATGGTTCGTTTAGAAACTTAACTTGACTTTTTTTAGGTAAACAACACCAAATAATTATTCCTACATATATATCCTATAGGCTCGCGCTTGACCACTATCTGAAAAAGGTAAGTTAAGTTATCCTAAATCCATTTTATATTTAGTAGTGGGTATGAATATGAATGACTTACGAACTAGTATATACCTACATTTATATCTACTACGATTACACAAACACAATCAATTGGCGCATTATTAGTTTTTTGAAAGTAAAACTCAATGTAGTTAAAAACAACTAATACCTTTTATCTGTAATCTCTACTCTAGACCATTTCGCTGGAATTTCATCTATTGTTTTCGTTATCTTTACAATATAGTTTCCCGGTACAAGATTGCAGGTCCCGTGATTACCGACTAGCTGCGATAAGACCGTCCTATTAACTCTTTAGCTCCTAATTGTAGTAAATTTACCCACCGCCGACAGGAAACGAACTTCCATCCTACTCCATCGCAGTTGTGCTAGAGCCTGCTGAACTGGCCAAAATAACATACTGGCCAGACTTCAATAAAAATCTTTAAAATCTATCGTGAAGCATATTACAAAAACCTGCTGCATACTTCTCACATTCCGCGTCCCCAGTGATCTAAACGTACTTCAACACAATTCTAGATTACACAGAAATCATCTAATTACAAGTTTTATTTATCTTGCCTTCGTAGTTAGATAGTTAACATGTATGGTAACGTCAAATCTGTCAACTTAATTTTAAAACAGCTTGATATTCCCAACCGATTGAGCTGATTTTGCAAACACGTTTGAATTGGTTACCCGGTTAGATAAATGGTATCATTATAAATCCAATACGGTTGACTCCCAAGGAAGAAGTATCAGACGAAAGGGTTATCTTTATATAGCTGAGAGAAATTCGGTAAAGCTTGTTTTAAAAAGTTTTCAAATTAATTTTAAAATGCTTTACTTTAAATACCACGACAAACTATGAATGCTGCATGACTAAAAAAAACTGTAATCCTGATATTTAGATTTTAATAACGTTAAAATGTAAGGTATTTCATGCACTAATAATGACTAATTAATTAATAAATAATAATACAATTATTTTTCTGACAGAGACTGTGTCGCAGCAGTGGCAACCTTAAAATGGCTGATGATGAATATAATTACTGTAATTATAAAACTTATTTATTTTTATACCTACCCGTCTGAAAGCTTAGTTGTTTGCTCTCCGAATTTAAATAAGGTTGCTATTAAGTAATTACCTACTTGGAATACTAGGTAATTACTTAATAGCTAGTTAAAAGACAACTTATTTATTTAATTTGCAACTTTTGGTCTAGTGGCAGCAAGCACTACTGCTGAGCATTTGGTTAAGTTACGGTTGCGATCAGAGACGGAGTTATAAAGCGTCAAAGTTAAGAATTAAAATGTGGAGTCTGACGTGTCATCTGACGTCAGAGCATGACGCCCTTACATCTGCCATACAAATGGTGGTCTGACATATTTCTTTAAATTGTTATAAGTATCTTGTTCACTTTTTGATCAGTTTTCACTATGAGTATTCAAGTTTAGTATTTTTAACGATAAACTGCTCAAATTGTCAAAACAATCATTTATTTCATGCAAATTCCCTAATAGCTTCTGCCAGCGGCTTCGCCCGCGTGGAAATTGTACTTCACTGCCACAGTGTTCTTTCCTCTTTTATAGGTTATGAAAATATATTGGTATAGTTAAACCACGTGTTTGTTGTTAATACAGGCTATTTAGCCATATTCAATCGTATCTAGGCGGACTTCTATCTATACGCAAATAATTCTGCACTTGAGAACTAAATCACATAATCTTACGTCAAACATAAGTTTACTACGTCATTATTAAAACAATGTTAAAACAATAAAGAGGGAAAAAATTAAAATGATACAAAAATGTCACGTGCAATGATTAAAAGAAAGAAATTATCCTAATAACATACCAGGTCAATGATTACAAACTATGCAATATATATATAACAACAACAACAACAGTCTTCAAATTTGTTTGCCAAAAATTCCGAAATGCTGTAATATGCTTTATTCAACAGTAAAGATTTAAGCGATTTCGTTTGTTATAAATTGATATTCTGGTAAACAGGTCTAGATTGGTCTTTATAAATACAGCTATCTCAAAAATATATAAGCAAGGAAATGTCAATAATTTGTATTTGATAAACAATATATGGCTTACAAGAATCTAAACTGTGGAGTCTGTTAACTTATTTTGGCTTTTTGCCGCTGCCTATTTGTTTGCTATTGTTGTTAGAAATTATTATTTATACATTAGATAAATCCTACAAAATTTAAAATCTTCCAAATATCGGTTATGCTCGCCGCGATTCGTTCATTTGTTTGGTATTGAAATTACGACATTTTGCGGCTCATTGCGCGGACAGCCCCCACCTCAGCTCGTGTAGGTACATAATGCGATCATGACGTCATGTGCCCTCCCCGCTCCGCGCGCTCCTCGACGCGGGGACGCAGCGAAAGTTCTACATTTATGCCCTCATTCTTAAATCATCCTGGTCAAGTGCATAAGTGTCTGTGTGTCCCGGAGATTTCAAGAAGTGTATTTTTTTTCTAATTTTGTGAACTTTCCGGCCAATCCTCAAAAATGGGCTACAAAGCAGATGCAAGGTCTTTCGATGATTCTTCAGAAGAAATTGAATCCCTGTCTAATTGGGTTCGACATCTTCGAAGGAAATCCCTAGCTGCTGAAAGGAAGGGTGATTTAAGAGTAGTTGCTGTTTTGAAAAAGCCTCGATTGCGTGTAGAGTCTGTACTTTTCTCAAAACGACGAGAACTTGCCAGGTGGTGCTTGGATGAAATTCAAGCTGATCTGATTAAGTGAGGAGTAAAAAAGAAGAGGTCACCAAACAATGCCGAGAGAATATCGAAAATCGTTAAGGATTTTATTTAAAACACTGTACGGTTTCGGCAGTTAAACACTGCCGATTTCCGATACACTGCGTATGTAGATGCGCACTTCCAAAAAAAGGCCCTTTTCAGGGCCACATATGATTCGGTTATAACTATATTTCTTGAAAAGTATTGTCTAAAAACGAACTTACCCAAGATATTTTGTACTTACGTACTAACCTTTTTACACATACTTAGTAAGTCCTTAACTTCTGAATTTGGCAAAATATTATTAGAAACTAGCCGAATGAGTCACAGTTATTAAGTTTTTTTTATATATATATATATCCTATAGGCTCGCGCTTGACCACTATCTAAAAAAGTTAAGTTAAGTTATCCTTAATCCTTTTTATATTTAGTAGTGGGTATGAATATGAATGACTTACGAACTAGTATATACCTACATTTATATCTACTACGATTACACAAACACAATCAATTGGCGCATTATTAGTTTTTTGAAAGTAAAACTCAATGTAGTTAAAAACAACTAATACCTTTTATCTGTAATCTCTACTCTAGACCATTTCGCTGGAATTTCATCTATTGTTTTCGTTATCTTTACAATATAGTTTCCCGGTACAAGATTGCAGGTCCCGTGATTACCGACTAGCTGCGATAAGACCGTCCTATTAACTCTTTAGCTCCTAATTGTAGTAAATTTACCCACCGCCGACAGGAAACGAACTTCCATCCTACTCCATCGCAGTTGTGCTAGAGCCTGCTGAACTGGCCAAAATAACATACTGGCCAGACTTCAATAAAAATCTTTAAAATCTATCGTGAAGCATATTACAAAAACCTGCTGCATACTTCTCACATTCCGCGTCCCCAGTGATCTAAACGTACTTCAACACAATTCTAGATTACACAGAAATCATCTAATTACAAGTTTTATTTATCTTGCCTTCGTAGTTAGATAGTTAACATGTATGGTAACGTCAAATCTGTCAACTTAATTTTAAAACAGCTTGATATTCCCAACCGATTGAGCTGATTTTGCAAACACGTTTGAATTGGTTACCCGGTTAGATAAATGGTATCATTATAAATCCAATACGGTTGACTCCCAAGGAAGAAGTATCAGACGAAAGGGTTATCTTTATATAGCTGAGAGAAATTCGGTAAAGCTTGTTTTAAAAAGTTTTCAAATTAATTTTAAAATGCTTTACTTTAAATACCACGACAAACTATGAATGCTGCATGACTAAAAAAAACTGTAATCCTGATATTTAGATTTTAATAACGTCAAAATGTAAGGTATTTCATGCACTAATAATGACTAATTAATTAATAAATAATAATACAATTATTTTTCTGACAGAGACTGTGTCGCAGCAGTGGCAACCTTAAAATGGCTGATGATGAATATAATTACTGTAATTATAAAACTTATTTATTTTTATACCTACCCGTCTGAAAGCTTAGTTGTTTGCTCTCCGAATTTAAATAAGGTTGCTATTAAGTAATTACCTACTTGGAATACTAGGTAATTACTTAATAGCTAGTTAAAAGACAACTTATTTATTTAATTTGCAACTTTTGGTCTAGTGGCAGCAAGCACTACTGCTGAGCATTTGGTTCAGTTACGGTTGCGATCAGAGACGGAGTTATAAAGCGTCAAAGTTAAGAATTAAAATGTGGAGTCTGACGTGTCATCTGACGTCAGAGCATGACGCCCTTACATCTGCCATACAAATGGTGGTCTGACATATTTCTTTAAATTGTTATAAGTATCTTGTTCACTTTTTGATCAGTTTTCACTATGAGTATTCAAGTTTAGTATTTTTAACGATAAACTGCTCAAATTGTCAAAACAATCATTTATTTCATGCAAATTCCCTAATAGCTTCTGCCAGCGGCTTCGCCCGCGTGGAAATTGTACTTCACTGCCACAGTGTTCTTTCCTCTTTTATAGGTTATGAAAATATATTGGTATAGTTAAACCACGTGTTTGTTGTTAATACAGGCTATTTAGCCATATTCAATCGTATCCAGGCGGACTTCTATCTATACGCAAATAATTCTGCACTTGAGAACTAAATCACATAATCTTACGTCAAACATAAGTTTACTACGTCATTATTAAAACAATGTTAAAACAATAAAGAGGGAAAAAATTAAAATGATACAAAAATGTCACGTGCAATGATTAAAAGAAAGAAATTATCCTAATAACATACCAGGTCAATGATTACAAACTATGCAATATATATATAACAACAACAACAACAGTCTTCAAATTTGTTTGCCAAAAATTCCGAAATGCTGTAATATGCTTTATTCAACAGTAAAGATTTAAGCGATTTCGTTTGTTATAAATTGATATTCTGGTAAACAGGTCTAGATTGGTCTTTATAAATACAGCTATCTCAAAAATATATAAGCAAGGAAATGTCAATAATTTGTATTTGATAAACAATATATGGCTTACAAGAATCTAAACTGTGGAGTCTGTTAACTTATTTTGGCTTTTTGCCGCTGCCTATTTGTTTGCTATTGTTGTTAGAAATTATTATTTATACATTAGATAAATCCTACAAAATTTAAAATCTTCCAAATATCGGTTATGCTCGCCGCGATTCGTTCATTTGTTTGGTATTGAAATTACGACATTTTGCGGCTCATTGCGCGGACAGCCCCCACCTCAGCTCGTGTAGGTACATAATGCGATCATGACGTCATGTGCCCTCCCCGCTCCGCGCGCTCCTCGACGCGGGGACGCAGCGAAAGTTCTACATTTATGCCCTCATTCTTAAATCATCCTGGTCAAGTGCATAAGTGTCTGTGTGTCCCGGAGATTTCAAGAAGTGTATTTTTTTTCTAATTTTGTGAACTTTCCGGCCAATCCTCAAAAATGGGCTACAAAGCAGATGCAAGGTCTTTCGATGATTCTTCAGAAGAAATTGAATCCCTGTCTAATTGGGTTCGACATCTTCGAAGGAAATCCCTAGCTGCTGAAAGGAAGGGTGATTTAAGAGTAGTTGCTGTTTTGAAAAAGCCTCGATTGCGTGTAGAGTCTGTACTTTTCTCAAAACGACGAGAACTTGCCAGGTGGTGCTTGGATGAAATTCAAGCTGATCTGATTAAGTGAGGAGTAAAAAAGAAGAGGTCACCAAACAATGCCGAGAGAATATCGAAAATCGTTAAGGATTTTATTTAAAACACTGTACGGTTTCGGCAGTTAAACACTGCCGATTTCCGATACACTGCGTATGTAGATGCGCACTTCCAAAAAAAGGCCCTTTTCAGGGCCACATATGATTCGGTTATAACTATATTTCTTGAAAAGTATTGTCTAAAAACGAACTTACCCAAGATATTTTGTACTTACGTACTAACCTTTTTACACATACTTAGTAAGTCCTTAACTTCTGAATTTGGCAAAATATTATTAGAAACTAGCCGAATGAGTCACAGTTATTAAGTTTTTTTTATATATATATATATCCTATAGGCTCGCGCTTGACCACTATCTAAAAAAGTTAAGTTAAGTTATCCTTAATCCTTTTTATATTTAGTAGTGGGTATGAATATGAATGACTTACGAACTAGTATATACCTACATTTATATCTACTACGATTACACAAACACAATCAATTGGCGCATTATTAGTTTTTTGAAAGTAAAACTCAATGTAGTTAAAAACAACTAATACCTTTTATCTGTAATCTCTACTCTAGACCATTTCGCTGGAATTTCATCTATTGTTTTCGTTATCTTTACAATATAGTTTCCCGGTACAAGATTGCAGGTCCCGTGATTACCGACTAGCTGCGATAAGACCGTCCTATTAACTCTTTAGCTCCTAATTGTAGTAAATTTACCCACCGCCGACAGGAAACGAACTTCCATCCTACTCCATCGCAGTTGTGCTAGAGCCTGCTGAACTGGCCAAAATAACATACTGGCCAGACTTCAATAAAAATCTTTAAAATCTATCGTGAAGCATATTACAAAAACCTGCTGCATACTTCTCACATTCCGCGTCCCCAGTGATCTAAACGTACTTCAACACAATTCTAGATTACACAGAAATCATCTAATTACAAGTTTTATTTATCTTGCCTTCGTAGTTAGATAGTTAACATGTATGGTAACGTCAAATCTGTCAACTTAATTTTAAAACAGCTTGATATTCCCAACCGATTGAGCTGATTTTGCAAACACGTTTGAATTGGTTACCCGGTTAGATAAATGGTATCATTATAAATCCAATACGGTTGACTCCCAAGGAAGAAGTATCAGACGAAAGGGTTATCTTTATATAGCTGAGAGAAATTCGGTAAAGCTTGTTTTAAAAAGTTTTCAAATTAATTTTAAAATGCTTTACTTTAAATACCACGACAAACTATGAATGCTGCATGACTAAAAAAAACTGTAATCCTGATATTTAGATTTTAATAACGTCAAAATGTAAGGTATTTCATGCACTAATAATGACTAATTAATTAATAAATAATAATACAATTATTTTTCTGACAGAGACTGTGTCGCAGCAGTGGCAACCTTAAAATGGCTGATGATGAATATAATTACTGTAATTATAAAACTTATTTATTTTTATACCTACCCGTCTGAAAGCTTAGTTGTTTGCTCTCCGAATTTAAATAAGGTTGCTATTAAGTAATTACCTACTTGGAATACTAGGTAATTACTTAATAGCTAGTTAAAAGACAACTTATTTATTTAATTTGCAACTTTTGGTCTAGTGGCAGCAAGCACTACTGCTGAGCATTTGGTTCAGTTACGGTTGCGATCAGAGACGGAGTTATAAAGCGTCAAAGTTAAGAATTAAAATGTGGAGTCTGACGTGTCATCTGACGTCAGAGCATGACGCCCTTACATCTGCCATACAAATGGTGGTCTGACATATTTCTTTAAATTGTTATAAGTATCTTGTTCACTTTTTGATCAGTTTTCACTATGAGTATTCAAGTTTAGTATTTTTAACGATAAACTGCTCAAATTGTCAAAACAATCATTTATTTCATGCAAATTCCCTAATAGCTTCTGCCAGCGGCTTCGCCCGCGTGGAAATTGTACTTCACTGCCACAGTGTTCTTTCCTCTTTTATAGGTTATGAAAATATATTGGTATAGTTAAACCACGTGTTTGTTGTTAATACAGGCTATTTAGCCATATTCAATCGTATCCAGGCGGACTTCTATCTATACGCAAATAATTCTGCACTTGAGAACTAAATCACATAATCTTACGTCAAACATAAGTTTACTACGTCATTATTAAAACAATGTTAAAACAATAAAGAGGGAAAAAATTAAAATGATACAAAAATGTCACGTGCAATGATTAAAAGAAAGAAATTATCCTAATAACATACCAGGTCAATGATTACAAACTATGCAATATATATATAACAACAACAACAACAGTCTTCAAATTTGTTTGCCAAAAATTCCGAAATGCTGTAATATGCTTTATTCAACAGTAAAGATTTAAGCGATTTCGTTTGTTATAAATTGATATTCTGGTAAACAGGTCTAGATTGGTCTTGATAAATACAGCTATCTCAAAAATATATAAGCAAGGAAATGTCAATAATTTGTATTTGATAAACAATATATGGCTTACAAGAATCTAAACTGTGGAGTCTGTTAACTTATTTTGGCTTTTTGCCGCTGCCTATTTGTTTGCTATTGTTGTTAGAAATTATTATTTATACATTAGATAAATCCTACAAAATTTAAAATCTTCCAAATATCGGTTATGCTCGCCGCGATTCGTTCATTTGTTTGGTATTGAAATTACGACATTTTGCGGCTCATTGCGCGGACAGCCCCCACCTCAGCTCGTGTAGGTACATAATGCGATCATGACGTCATGTGCCCTCCCCGCTCCGCGCGCTCCTCGACGCGGGGACGCAGCGAAAGTTCTACATTTATGCCCTCATTCTTAAATCATCCTGGTCAAGTGCATAAGTGTCTGTGTGTCCCGGAGATTTCAAGAAGTGTATTTTTTTTCTAATTTTGTGAACTTTCCGGCCAATCCTCAAAAATGGGCTACAAAGCAGATGCAAGGTCTTTCGATGATTCTTCAGAAGAAATTGAATCCCTGTCTAATTGGGTTCGACATCTTCGAAGGAAATCCCTAGCTGCTGAAAGGAAGGGTGATTTAAGAGTAGTTGCTGTTTTGAAAAAGCCTCGATTGCGTGTAGAGTCTGTACTTTTCTCAAAACGACGAGAACTTGCCAGGTGGTGCTTGGATGAAATTCAAGCTGATCTGATTAAGTGAGGAGTAAAAAAGAAGAGGTCACCAAACAATGCCGAGAGAATATCGAAAATCGTTAAGGATTTTATTTAAAACACTGTACGGTTTCGGCAGTTAAACACTGCCGATTTCCGATACACTGCGTATGTAGATGCGCACTTCCAAAAAAAGGCCCTTTTCAGGGCCACATATGATTCGGTTATAACTATATTTCTTGAAAAGTAATGTCTAAAAACGAACTTACCCAAGATATTTTGTACTTACGTACTAACCTTTTTACACATACTTAGTAAGTCCTTAACTTCTGAATTTGGCAAAATATTATTAGAAACTAGCCGAATGAGTCACAGTTATTAAGTTTTTTTTATATATATATATATCCTATAGGCTCGCGCTTGACCACTATCTAAAAAAGTTAAGTTAAGTTATCCTTAATCCTTTTTATATTTAGTAGTGGGTATGAATATGAATGACTTACGAACTAGTATATACCTACATTTATATCTACTACGATTACACAAACACAATCAATTGGCGCATTATTAGTTTTTTGAAAGTAAAACTCAATGTAGTTAAAAACAACTAATACCTTTTATCTGTAATCTCTACTCTAGACCATTTCGCTGGAATTTCATCTATTGTTTTCGTTATCTTTACAATATAGTTTCCCGGTACAAGATTGCAGGTCCCGTGATTACCGACTAGCTGCGATAAGACCGTCCTATTAACTCTTTAGCTCCTAATTGTAGTAAATTTACCCACCGCCGACAGGAAACGAACTTCCATCCTACTCCATCGCAGTTGTGCTAGAGCCTGCTGAACTGGCCAAAATAACATACTGGCCAGACTTCAATAAAAATCTTTAAAATCTATCGTGAAGCATATTACAAAAACCTGCTGCATACTTCTCACATTCCGCGTCCCCAGTGATCTAAACGTACTTCAACACAATTCTAGATTACACAGAAATCATCTAATTACAAGTTTTATTTATCTTGCCTTCGTAGTTAGATAGTTAACATGTATGGTAACGTCAAATCTGTCAACTTAATTTTAAAACAGCTTGATATTCCCAACCGATTGAGCTGATTTTGCAAACACGTTTGAATTGGTTACCCGGTTAGATAAATGGTATCATTATAAATCCAATACGGTTGACTCCCAAGGAAGAAGTATCAGACGAAAGGGTTATCTTTATATAGCTGAGAGAAATTCGGTAAAGCTTGTTTTAAAAAGTTTTCAAATTAATTTTAAAATGCTTTACTTTAAATACCACGACAAACTATGAATGCTGCATGACTAAAAAAAACTGTAATCCTGATATTTAGATTTTAATAACGTTAAAATGTAAGGTATTTCATGCACTAATAATGACTAATTAATTAATAAATAATAATACAATTATTTTTCTGACAGAGACTGTGTCGCAGCAGTGGCAACCTTAAAATGGCTGATGATGAATATAATTACTGTAATTATAAAACTTATTTATTTTTATACCTACCCGTCTGAAAGCTTAGTTGTTTGCTCTCCGAATTTAAATAAGGTTGCTATTAAGTAATTACCTACTTGGAATACTAGGTAATTACTTAATAGCTAGTTAAAAGACAACTTATTTATTTAATTTGCAACTTTTGGTCTAGTGGCAGCAAGCACTACTGCTGAGCATTTGGTTCAGTTACGGTTGCGATCAGAGACGGAGTTATAAAGCGTCAAAGTTAAGAATTAAAATGTGGAGTCTGACGTGTCATCTGACGTCAGAGCATGACGCCCTTACATCTGCCATACAAATGGTGGTCTGACATATTTCTTTAAATTGTTATAAGTATCTTGTTCACTTTTTGATCAGTTTTCACTATGAGTATTCAAGTTTAGTATTTTTAACGATAAACTGCTCAAATTGTCAAAACAATCATTTATTTCATGCAAATTCCCTAATAGCTTCTGCCAGCGGCTTCGCCCGCGTGGAAATTGTACTTCACTGCCACAGTGTTCTTTCCTCTTTTATAGGTTATGAAAATATATTGGTATAGTTAAACCACGTGTTTGTTGTTAATACAGGCTATTTAGCCATATTCAATCGTATCCAGGCGGACTTCTATCTATACGCAAATAATTCTGCACTTGAGAACTAAATCACATAATCTTACGTCAAACATAAGTTTACTACGTCATTATTAAAACAATGTTAAAACAATAAAGAGGGAAAAAATTAAAATGATACAAAAATGTCACGTGCAATGATTAAAAGAAAGAAATTATCCTAATAACATACCAGGTCAATGATTACAAACTATGCAATATATATATAACAACAACAACAACAGTCTTCAAATTTGTTTGCCAAAAATTCCGAAATGCTGTAATATGCTTTATTCAACAGTAAAGATTTAAGCGATTTCGTTTGTTATAAATTGATATTCTGGTAAACAGGTCTAGATTGGTCTTGATAAATACAGCTATCTCAAAAATATATAAGCAAGGAAATGTCAATAATTTGTATTTGATAAACAATATATGGCTTACAAGAATCTAAACTGTGGAGTCTGTTAACTTATTTTGGCTTTTTGCCGCTGCCTATTTGTTTGCTATTGTTGTTAGAAATTATTATTTATACATTAGATAAATCCTACAAAATTTAAAATCTTCCAAATATCGGTTATGCTCGCCGCGATTCGTTCATTTGTTTGGTATTGAAATTACGACATTTTGCGGCTCATTGCGCGGACAGCCCCCACCTCAGCTCGTGTAGGTACATAATGCGATCATGACGTCATGTGCCCTCCCCGCTCCGCGCGCTCCTCGACGCGGGGACGCAGCGAAAGTTCTACATTTATGCCCTCATTCTTAAATCATCCTGGTCAAGTGCATAAGTGTCTGTGTGTCCCGGAGATTTCAAGAAGTGTATTTTTTTTCTAATTTTGTGAACTTTCCGGCCAATCCTCAAAAATGGGCTACAAAGCAGATGCAAGGTCTTTCGATGATTCTTCAGAAGAAATTGAATCCCTGTCTAATTGGGTTCGACATCTTCGAAGGAAATCCCTAGCTGCTGAAAGGAAGGGTGATTTAAGAGTAGTTGCTGTTTTGAAAAAGCCTCGATTGCGTGTAGAGTCTGTACTTTTCTCAAAACGACGAGAACTTGCCAGGTGGTGCTTGGATGAAATTCAAGCTGATCTGATTAAGTGAGGAGTAAAAAAGAAGAGGTCACCAAACAATGCCGAGAGAATATCGAAAATCGTTAAGGATTTTATTTAAAACACTGTACGGTTTCGGCAGTTAAACACTGCCGATTTCCGATACACTGCGTATGTAGATGCGCACTTCCAAAAAAAGGCCCTTTTCAGGGCCACATATGATTCGGTTATAACTATATTTCTTGAAAAGTATTGTCTAAAAACGAACTTACCCAAGATATTTTGTACTTACGTACTAACCTTTTTACACATACTTAGTAAGTCCTTAACTTCTGAATTTGGCAAAATATTATTAGAAACTAGCCGAATGAGTCACAGTTATTAAGTTTTTTTTATATATATATATATCCTATAGGCTCGCGCTTGACCACTATCTAAAAAAGTTAAGTTAAGTTATCCTAAATCCTTTTTATATTTAGTAGTGGGTATGAATATGAATGACTTACGAACTAGTATATACCTACATTTATATCTACTACGATTACACAAACAATCAATTGGCGCATTATTAGTTTTTTGAAAGTAAAACTCAATGTAGTTAAAAACAACTAATACCTTTTATCTGTAATCTCTACTCTAGACCATTTCGCTGGAATTTCATCTATTGTTTTCGTTATCTTTACAATATAGTTTCCCGGTACAAGATTGCAGGTCCCGTGATTACCGACTAGCTGCGATAAGACCGTCCTATTAACTCTTTAGCTCCTAATTGTAGTAAATTTACCCACCGCCGACAGGAAACGAACTTCCATCCTACTCCATCGCAGTTGTGCTAGAGCCTGCTGAACTGGCCAAAATAACATACTGGCCAGACTTCAATAAAAATCTTTAAAATCTATCGTGAAGCATATTACAAAAACCTGCTGCATACTTCTCACATTCCGCGTCCCCAGTGATCTAAACGTACTTCAACACAAATCTAGATTACACAGAAATCATCTAATTACAAGTTTTATTTATCTTGCCTTCGTAGTTAGATAGTTAACATGTATGGTAACGTCAAATCTGTCAACTTAATTTTAAAACAGCTTGATATTCCCAACCGATTGAGCTGATTTTGCAAACACGTTTGAATTGGTTACCCGGTTAGATAAATGGTATCATTATAAATCCAATACGGTTGACTCCCAAGGAAGAAGTATCAGACGAAAGGGTTATCTTTATATAGCTGAGAGAAATTCGGTAAAGCTTGTTTTAAAAAGTTTTAAAATTAATTTTAAAATGCTTTACTTTAAATACCACGACAAACTATGAATGCTGCATGACTAAAAAAAACTGTAATCCTGATATGTAGATTTTAATAACGTTAAAATGTAAGGTATTTCATGCACTAATAATGACTAATTAATTAATTAATAATAATACAATTCTTTTTCTGACAGAGACTGTGTCGCAGCATTGGCAACCTTAAAATGGCTGATGATGAATATAATTACTGTAATTATAAAACTTATTTATTTTTATACCTACCCGTCTGAAAGCTTAGTTGTTTGCTCTCCGAATTTAAATAAGGTTGTTATTAAGTAATTACCTACTTGGAATACTAGGTAATTACTTAATAGCTAGTTAAAAGACTATCAACTTATTTATTTAATTTGCAACTTTTGGTCTAGTGGCAGCAAGCACTACTGCTGAGCATTTGGTTCAGTTACGGTTGCGATCAGAGACGGAGTTATAAAGCGTCAAAAATAAGAATTAAAATGTGGAGTCTGACGTGTCATCTGACGTCAGAGCATGACGCCCTTACATCTGCCATACAAATGGTGGTCTGACATATTTCTTTAAATTGTTATAAGTATCTTGTTCACTTTTTGATCAGTTTTCACTATGAGTATTCAAGTTTAGTATTTTTAACGATAAACTAAACTTGAATGGTTTCGTAGTTACCTGTTCGGCCGCCGGCAACGTATTTGCATCGGAGAGACCTTGTCTTCCTGGTGTAGTACTTGTGCCGGGGTACCACAGGGCGGCGTTCTATCTCCCTTACTTTTCGCTGTTTTTATTAACTCAATCTCCAACGAATTAATTTCTTCCTACCACCTTTATGCAGATGATCTGCAAATTTACTCACGAGCTCCTCTTGGAAATCTATCTGAGGCTATCTCGACCATTAATAGTGATCTGGCCCGTATATGCGACTGGAGCAAGAGGTTCGGACTTAAGGTAAATCCCATAAAGACGCAAGTTTTGGTGGTGGGCAGTTCAAGAACGGTCTCAAGGATCGACGGGACGACTCTACCCCAAGTTTCTTTTGACAACACTGTTATCCCTTTTAGCGAGAAAGTTAAGAACTTGGGTATATTCCTTGACAAAAGCTTCTCTTGGACTGCCCAGCTACAGGAAGTTAGCCGCAAGCTATTTGCATCTGCTGGATCTTTGAGAAGACTGCGTAATTTTCTGCCGACTGCAACCAAGATTGCGCTTGCACAATCTCTTCTGCTACCCATCCTTGATTATGCTGATGCCAGCTATCTTGACCTCACTGAAGTGCAACTTGATAAACTTGAGCGGCTTCAAAATCTTTGTATAAGGTTCATATTTGGTTTGCGCAAATATGACCATGTTTCTGAATTTCGTGTGAAACTCAAGTGGTTGCCTATTCGCCATCGCCGGAATGCTCATATTCTTTCTCTCCTGTATAATATTCTCTTTCTTCCTTCTACCCCTCTTTATCTCAAGAAACGGTTTCAGTTTCTGTGTGACTCGCACGTGAAAGTTCTTAGGTCATCGGATAATATGAAACTGAAAATGCCAATGCACTCCACTATCTTCCTAGACAAATCTTTTACTGTCCAGGCCACTCGTCTATGGAATGCATTGCCTGTTACTATAAGGCGCGCGAGTTAAGGAACCCCAATCCCCCAATATTAGCTTCATCAGCCAATAATTATATTATATTAGAATAACAGCTATATATCAGCATATAATATCTAGGACATGCGTCATTAGCAGAGATGATTGGTTAGCAATAAGATTAGTATATAAGATCAACATTTTGTAGAATTAAGTAATTACTGTCTTGCTGTAACTAAGATCAAATAAAGTTTATTTTTAAACTCTTCCGTTGTCGCTTACTTAATTGGCGCAGCCGGTAGGATCTCTGTAGTCAGTCTGTCACGTATCCACATCTACGGGAAGCAGCCGACGTCCGTTTCAACGGTTCAGCAGAGATCACCGAACAAACAAATACATTAAGAAGCCACATCAAGCCAGGAGAGGACCAGGAGCCAAGCAGTAATTCAGGGATCATGAAGATAGCTGCGGAATTGTGAGTAAATCTTTTCACCTTCCTCTCAGCTCTTCCATTTGCATCCCAACCTTGTATTAATCTATGTTGTGTGTATTATTAGGGATTGGACAACGCCGTAATAATATTTTATAGATTGTTAGTTGTAGTAAATAGTTAGGGATAATTTATTAATTTTTGTGCTTACTTTTTGTGATGCTTCGTTATTTCACTTCATAATGGAAGGTATAAACCGTGTTCCGCAAGAGATGGTAAACATAATTCCAGTATTTAATGGCGATGTTAGAGCGTTACCCTTATTTATTAAAAAATGTGAATACATTTTAACAACATTCCAAGGGAGCGTTGTACAAAACAATTATTTATTTCATGTAGTAACAAGTAGATTAACAGGCGAAGCAGCTAGTTTGGTAGGCGAAAGGGACTCTATAAATACGTGGGATGAGCTAAAAATGCTGTTAAATCAACACTTTGGCGACCCACGTACTGAAGATTGTCTAGCAATGGAGTTAGAATCCTGTAAAATTAACAAAGGTGAAAGTTACTTAGATTTGTGTCATAGGATACAGCATATGAGAAGCATTTTATTTTCCAAAATATCAGAGACTATTGCTGATGACTCTTTACGGAAGGCTAAGCAGATAATCTACAGTAATAGGGCGATGAATGTTTTTCTATTCAATTTACCGCCATTCCTAGTTAGGTTAGTTCGTTTGCGCGACGTTTCGACATTGGAAGACGCGTTGAAAATTGTTTTAGAAGAACAGAACTTTCAATCAGTCTATAATTCTAAAACAAACGATCACCGCAATTATAATAGATCTAATAAAAATATTTTTTCCGATTTCAATAGTGCGAAGTATAATTCGCAGAGCCTATCCAGTGCAGTTGCACCGAATAACGCCACGAGTAGTTCATTTACGATGAACAATTCGCAGCAGTTTAGGAATTATAGGCAACATTATAATCAAAATAATTTCAATCGGACAAATAATAATGATCATAACAATAGGACAAGTAGGTCACAGTTTCCGATGGCGCAACAAAGCCAACAGTCCACGGCATATGCACCGCGAACGTCACCTTTTGCAGCGCAAGCATCTCCGCCGGGTTCAAAGTCGAACACTGACGTTACTATGCGCACTGCAAGTTCACGCCGTGTTAATTACACTAATAATCATAGCTATAACGAACCAAGTTTTGACAACTCAAATAATGGGTTCCAGGAAATTCCTGAAGATCCCAGACAGGGAAATTTTTGTATAACCGCCTCTACCCTAGAGAGCGAATAAAAATTAATTGCAATAAACGTCTTAACTTACCACACATAGTTGTACCAGAATTAAATGCAGTGTTTATGATAGATACAGGCAGTGTTAGGTCTTTCATAAGCCCACACATTGCAAACAAGTACTTTAGGGATCGGTTGCAATATGAACCCTTCGAAGTTGTTAGTACTCACGCATCGAGTGTTCATAGCGAAACGGCATTTATTCCTTTACCAGCTACGTTTTGCAGTAAGGAATTTCATAAATTTTATGTTTACAGTGTTGATGATAGGTATGATGGGTTAATAGGTAGTGAACGGTAAGGTTCGTGCTGCTAGCTATTTCGGGTGCTAAATGATAAGTCTGAGCTAAGATTCAGAGAACGTTTATTCCGAAACTTCACGCTAATTAATGCTAATGATGGTAATGAGTGCTACAAGTATGCCGGTCGATCGCGCACTGGCTCGCGTAGCTCACGCTTTCCGCTGGTGCGGCCGCGCGACCTACTTGAGTCAAAACTGCTGATGATGATGTGTTCGATGAGTATCGAACATGCTCCCGAGTGGAGGAAATGGGAAAGATGAGATGAGATGATTACACAATTAAGAGGGTTAGTAACACATAGGTGAACCAGTATTTGTTTATGCTAAATGAAGGTTAATACAATGCTGAATGTTCTTATCCTAAGTGATAGCTAATCTCTATCTAGATCTACCGTAAAGACCGATTGTCTTTTACTGATAGGTGACGTTGATTTGTCTCTTTTGTACCGTAAACTGGACCACCGTTTGGTCCCACAAACACTGGGCCCTTGCTCGGGCACGGGTGATTTACGCGCACTAGCACTAACACTCACACTGCTGGTAGGCGCCGCCCGCGGCGCGGCAGGTTCGCTTGGAGCCTGCGGGTCACGCGCGGGCGCGGGTGAGGCTTGCTTGCCTCGCCACCACAGGAACACCAGGAACGCTACGACGGCGACGACTGCTGCTAGCAATACGTATGATATGGCATAGTGATGTATATCATGCGTAGTTAATGTTCCTTCTTCTAAAGCTGCTTTCTTCATAGCGGCTATCTGATTGCCGAGACTTGTTAGTGTGTTGTTGATCTGTGCATCTTCTGTTGTTGTTTCGAGAAGCGGTGGCGTAATATTGACCAAATGATAGTGCTGTATTGGAGCTATGTTCGCTAATAATAGGTCAGGTTTCAAAGTCAGCTTGTTTTCCTGCTGATATGAATAAAGTGTTATGTCACGGCCCTTAGCTATGCATTCTTTATCGAGTTGAATGAGCCCGGCCTTGCTGACACGGCGCGTTCGGGTTTCATTGTCACATATGATTGTAAATGAATAGGTATCGCATGCGAAATACAAATAAGACGATAGGTCGTGTAATTGTAACCACATATTCTTGCAGGTTTCTTTCTTAGACTGGCAGATACCTATTTGTTCGGTTTGACAGAACTTTTCTTCTAGACCCAGTCGCTTGACTGGACCTCGTAGCTGACAGATATAACTTTCCTCCTGATAGGTGCAGGTTTGAAGATCGTCGTTCTTGACTTCGATATAGGAGTCCCTCATCAGATTAGTTGCTATGTAATCTGTGAGGGGAATAATGCTGATCATGTCGGCCTGGATGTTGTTGATAGGCAAAGTAAGTTCTTTTGATATTTGACCGGAAATGATTTGAAGTTCGTTGCTGAGCTGCTCTGGAGTAAGTAGATGCATGTTAATTTTACTATGATAAATATCCGCTAAGGTGTCGATTAATGTATCTTGGACACGCTTTAAGTTGTGTATCATGTTTGTCGTAGCCATGGCTGCGAGAGTGAATTCTTGTAACATTGATGTACTTTTACCTTGCAATTGTATCTGCTTAGTCGCTTGATCTAAGAGGTTTAGATGTCTATTTATGAGCTTATACTGAGTATCAATAGTCTTCTCAGTTCGTTTCAGAATATTATACTCAGCTTCTACCACTGATGTTTGGTTTTTCCAAAGCTGTAATAGGTGCTTTTCGTTGCTATTTATAATTTCAATATCACGTTGGTATTTATCAGCGAAACTTTGGTCGAGTACTCCAAATAATGTATTGGCTATGGAGCCGACCGCGTTGACAAGGCCGCGTCGGGTTCTTGACCGAGTGCCGAAATGCTGATTTAGCAGCAGCTGATTGTGATATTGGAGCTCGTTGTAATCGTGCTGCACTTGTAATAAAATCATGTTACAATGGCTAGGCTCCTTGATTTGTTCACATGTCTGCTCTAGATATTTAATGAAGGTGTCCCCGGCTTTATCACCTTGCCAATAAGGTTGCATGTTGTAGTAGGACACAATTTTCCATTGATCCCGTATTAGATTTAATTTACCTATTGGGTCGTAGTATAAGGATTGATTACCGCTAAATTGGGTAATGTGGTTCGATGCTTCGCTGCTGCTCCAAATGCTGATAAAAAATAATAGTGATAAAACGATGTTGACGAAATTACGATGCTTTCTCGTACTTGCTTTTGTTTCATCCTTTGTGATCTTGGGTTTGGCTTTTTTACTCTGCTCTTCAGCTTCCTTTTCTGCGTCCTCTTGCTCGATTGGTAAGACGGACAATTTGATAATAGGTCGCTTTATTAAACCGTTCTTCGTCTTTAATGTCACAACCCTTACAAACCCGTCCTTCCCTTGGTGTACCTCGACAACTCTCCCCACTGGCCATTTTCCAGAAGGAAAATTATCATCGTGGATGGTCACCATATTTCCGATCTTAATGTTGCTTTTTGGCTTTAGCCACTTGCTACGAACAGATAATTGGCTAAGATATTCAGTTTTCCACCTCCTCCAAAGGTCTTGGAAAATCTTGTTTATTAAGTGCCATCTAGTCCTAGCGTCACTGGCTGTTTCAATAACGGTTAGACCTGCTCTACCGGTTAGGAAGTGCGCGGGTGTTAAGAAATCTAAATCGTCTATGTCTTCAGATATCGGACATAGTGGTCTAGAGTTGAGACCCGCTTCTATTTGCGCTAAAATGGTGCTATATTCTTCATACGTCAATGCTTGGTCCGCTACAACTCGTTTGAGGTGTTGCTTTAGACTTCGTATTGATCGTTCCCATAATCCTCCCGCACTAGGCCAGGAAGGGCAATTCCAGTGCCATTCTATATCCATTTCCGTTATCTCACTATAAAATGAGTCACCGAAAACTTGTTTTAGCTGCTCGTACTCCTCCTGCATTACTTTGTTAGCTCCCACAAAGTTAGTGCCGTTGTCCGAGTACACATGTTTCGGGGCTCCTCGTCGCGCTGACATTCTCCTCAATGCTGCGATAAAGGAAGTGCTGGTCAAGTGCGACACCAATTCTATGTGCACGGCTTTCGTAACCATGCAGACGAACAAAGCCACGTATCCTTTCGTTGTTTTTATTCCACGCCCTTTATTTGCCTTCACAGATATGAAGCCCGTGTAGTCTACACCTGTGTGATAAAACGCTGGAGCTGGGTTGGTGCGGAAATCAGGTAGATCTCCCATAATCTGCTGTAGCTTCCTGGGTGCCTGTTTCCTACAAGTAACACATCTATGAAGTTGCGTTTTGATGGCTCGATTTCCTTTAATTATCCAATACTTTTGTCTAAGAAAGGACATAGTAAGTCGAGCTCCTCCGTGAAATGTGAGCTCATGGGCTTGCGCGATGAGAAGCTCAGTCAGTCGACTGTTGTATGGAATGATGATTGGATGCTTCATTTCTATGCTTATGTTGGCCTGCCTGAGTCTTCCCTTTGCTCTAAGGATCCCGTCCTGATCTAAGTATGGATTAAGGTTGAGTAGCTTGCTATCAGATTTTACTTCCTGGTTTTGCAATAAGCGTTCAATGTCTGTTTTAAATTCAGCGCGCTGTACGTTTTTTATTATTATAAGTTTTGCTGATCTAAGCTCGTGTAAAGTGAGATGCTTTGTTTTCTGTTTACTAACGACAGGTGTCAATGCCCGCCGTACCCAGGCTAAGATGCGTGTTGTTTTTGTAAACGAGCTGTAGCGATGTAATAGATCGTCGACTATGCTGCTATCCATGATAGGATTTTGAACAATGTTTACCTGCCTTTTTATCTCTTCGTTAGTAGTATACTTCGTTTGACCCGTAGGTTTGAAGTGCGATGAAGATAAGAAGGTCGGTCCTTGCCACCACAATTCGTGTTCTAGCAATTGTGAGGTCGTCAGGCCTCTACTAGCTGCATCCGCTGGGTTTTCTTTGGTGTTTACATAATGCCAAGTGTTTGGTGGCATAATGCTAGCAATTTTCTTCACCCTGTTCGCTACGAAAGGCTTCCAGCGCTCCGGGGATCCTTGAATCCAGCTAAGGGAAACCTTAGAATCGCTCCAGCCGTATATCTTCACGGCCAAGCTGTTGATGCTTTTGACGATTTTTGACATGAGTTTCGTAAGTAGTTCGGCCGCACATAATTCTAACCTAGGTAGCGATACAGCCTTGCTAGAGGGCACTAACCGCGTTTTTGCTGCTACTAGCACTACTGATGTAGAGTTATTGGATACGATTCGTGCGTATACTACACAGGCGAAGGCTTGAATTGATGCGTCACAAAACCCATGTAATTCTATGACGTCATGCTCTTTGCTTTGTAACCACCGAGGAATGTGGAACTGATTTAATAGATTTAAATCTCCCTTCAATTTGATCCATTCTTCTTTGGTTTTAATAGAAACTTCGTCGCTCCACTGGACCTCAGAATCTTGCCATACTTGCTGGAATAAAATTTTCATCTTTGTGGTTAGGGGCGCTAACCATCCCAAAGGGTCGAAAATCTTAGAGATTTCGGATAGAAGCATTCTTTTGGTCAGTTTTGCTGTTTGTGTGCTGTTTGAATCATATTTGAAGATGAATTCGTCCTCGGTTGAGTTCCATTGTAGCCCCAAAGTTTTTGATGAGCTTTCAGTTTTAAATGTAAAGACTGCTGGCTGTTTGTCGGCAGTTTGCTCAACTGTTTCAAGCAATCTTTTATCGTTTGAGGACCACTTTCTTAGTGAAAATCCGCCGCTTTTTAGGCATGCGTTTACTTCCGTAATCCTCCGCTTTCCTTCTTTGATGCTATGCGCTCCCGATACCCAATCATCCATATAGAGCTCTTCCTGGATGCATTTAGCTGCTCTGGGATATTTTTGCTGCTCATCTGACGCTAATTTTCGCAGAGTCATCATTGTCAGGAATGGCGCTGCTTTAGTTCCATACGTTATGGTTGTTAATTTATAATTTCTTATAGGCTGATCCGGACTTTGTCGCCATACGATTTGTTGTAGGCTTTGGTCCTGCTCATCGACTAAAATCATACGGAAGCATTTCTCAATATCAGCTGTGAATGCGAAACGATATTGCCTCCACTTCAGGATAAGCTCTAACAGGTCTAACTGGAGGTTTGGACCCCTGTACATTAGATCGTTTAGGCTGTGGCCTAAAGTAGTTTTAGACGACGCGTTGAATACTACGCGCAACTTTGTTGTGCTAGATTCTGCTCTCAGTACCGCATGATGAGGAAGGAAACATTCTATTTCCGTCTTCTGTTTGCTGTTAGAAGTCGCTAACTTCATGTGTTGCAGCTGCTCATATTCGCGGATAAATTGCTTGTATTGCTTCGCTAGGTCTTCATTCTTGCTGAACTTACGTTCTACATTTTTAAATTGTGCTATCGCTATCTCTTTCGAAGATCCTAGCTTCTCTTCTAATTCTGGTTTCATGGGCAACCTAACTACATAACGACCGTTTTCTAGACGTTTCGTCGTAGTTTCATAAAAATCTAGGCATTCCTGATCTTCTACGGACATAGAATTCTGTTCTTGAATGTCTTCAATTGTCCAGAATTGTTGAATGTCTTCAACGTTATGCAAGATCACGTTGCATTGGAATGAGGTGCTTGTATTGCCACCGCACAGCAACCATCCAAAATGAGTTTGCTGTGCTAGCGGTTCCGAGGACGTTTGTCCGCGAATTAATCCTTCTAAAAGGATGTTGGCGTAGATTTCTGCTCCTAGGAGAAGATCCACCGGACGACTGATGTTATAATCTGGATCTGCTAAACAAAGATGTGCTGTATGTTGCCAATATGGCTTAGCGAACGTTTCGTTTGGCAGATTTTTTATTAAGTTGTTCACTATGACAACATCAGTAGAAAACTTAAAATCGGTGTAAGTCGATTGACAAGCGATCGTTAGTTTTCCTTTGCAGTTGTTTTCACGTTCACCTACTCCGAAAATAACCCCTTTACAAGATTTTCGCTTTAATCCTAGCTGCTGTGCTGCTTTCTCGCTGATCACGGAAATTTGTGAGCCCTGATCGATCAGTGCTCGCATGACGTGCTGGGTCCTGTCGGCTGCTGTGACTTTCACCAGCGCTGTGGCTAGCAAAATCTCCGATGTTACTTGCTGAGAAGCGTAGATGCTTTTGTTGTTTTCGCATTTTTGTTTCGCAATCTCGGTCAAGTTGTTTGACTTTGATTGTGTTGCGAAATAGTCATGCAAAGTCGTATGATGTTCGTCATTGCACTTATGACATCTTTTTGTCGAGTAGCATTTTGCGCCATTATGATCGTAAACACAATTTACGCAATAATTTAATTGGCTAATTATTTTTATTTTCTGCTCATTTGGTAATTCTGTAAATTTTTTGCAGCTTATTAAATTATGTTTTGCCGAACAATGAGGGCATTTATTTACTGACTCAGACACATGCATTGATTTCGCCATTTCCATTTTCTTGCTATTTTTAGATTCATTGCCCAATTTAAAATTATTTTTGCGATTAAAATTGGATGAACCATTGGATGATTGAGATGAAACTGCCTTAGTTGTCCCATCTTGACGTCGCCGAGATGACTCTAGGGCAGTGAACTTGTTCTCTAAGTAGTCCAAAAAGTCCCGAAGTACCGGAAGCTCTCGCGAATTCTTCAACGACTCTACCAGGCCCCTCAGAAAGTATTGCGAAAAAAAGTTTTTATATATGGGAGACTGGCCAGTTATAATGTTTTTCGAAAATATGATTATTTATAAGTAAAAATAAGTAAGTTCCAATTTCAAAATTTCCCTCCACATTTTTTGCGAGTTAATTCAAAGTATTGTGTCTCACTGAAATATGGATCTGCGCCGGGAACATTTTAGAGCTATGATTTTATACGATTTCAAGTGTCGCCTGAAACCGGATGAATCGTACGATAGACTTCAAATGGCATTCATGGATGAAGGCCCTTCCAAGGCAACCGTGTATCGTTGGTATAACGAATTCAAGCGCGGTCGACCAACTTTGGGGGATGACGAAAGAAGCGGTCGCCCTTTGACGGCTGTTACCGAAGAAAACGTGCTAGCAGTGAAAAATTTAATCCAAGACAATAGGCGAATTACATATCAGGAGATTCAACACATATTGAAGATTGGATCGGGAAGCGTTCACGAGATTCTACACAGCCATCTTCGCGTGAGGAGGATAGTATCACGCTGGGTGCCGCACAACCTCACCGATGCTCAGAAGCAGGCCCGGGTGGAATGGTGCCGTGATATGCTTAACAAATTTGAAGCAGGCTCGTCTCGGCGTGTTTACGACATCGTTACAGGTGATGAGTCCTGGATTTATCAATACGACCCAGAAACCAAGCGCCAGTCGACTGTTTGGGTGTTTCAAAATGAGCCAACGCCTACCAAAGTGAAGCGATCTAGAAGCGGGGGTAAGATTTTGATCGCTAGCTTTTTTAATTTGACTGGCCACTTGGTATCAATTCCCTTACGGGATCAAAGAAGCATTAATGCCGAATGGTATACTACCAAATGTTTGCCAGAAGTTTTCTCTGTTATAAGCAACAAGCGACCAAACACAGGGCTCCGCGGGCTACTGCTCCACCACGACAATGCACCTGCGCACACCGCACTCAAAACGAGGGACTTCCTGGACAGCACGCCAGTCAAACTCCTGGGTCACCCTCCTTACAGCCCTGATCTAGCACCGTGTGACTTCTTTTTATTCCCAAAAATAAAAAATCAGCTCAAAGGGATACAATTTTCGTCGCCGGAAGATGCGCTGGCTGCGTTCGAGCAGGCTGTAAACGAGGTGTCTGCGGCGGACTGGAAAAAGTGTTTTGAAAACTGGTTTAGGCGCATGAATCTTTGTATAGAGGCTGGTGGAAAGTACTTTGAAAAGATTTAATAAAAATATATGTACGTATAGAACAATTTTTTTTAGTTTCGCAAAACTTTCTGAGTGTCCCACTATATACTCGGAATAAGACTCACTATCCAATTTTTGTGCTAGTATATATACAAGAAGAGGATCCCATGTCGTAATATCTACGCCTAGATTTTTTATGGCGTGGAAGCTCTCTAAGGTGACATCATGAAGTCGTTTGATGGCTGTGTACGACTGCTGCGGTATATTGGCAAGATTGTAAAAGGAATTTACGTGGGACATAAATATCTGCTTTTTGTTGTTAAACCTGTGAGTTAAAATTTCCCAACAGGTGTTATAGTTGTCCGCGCTAATCGGGAGATGCTGGATCAAGCGCTCCGCTTCTCCTTTTACCTTGCTCTTCAGGAATTGCATCTTTTGTGCCTTTGATAGAGAAGGATTGTTGTGGATTGCTTCATCGAAAAGATCTTTGAAGGATACCCACTGCTGATAGTTACCTGAGAACACAGGAATTTCCATCTTCGGTGTGGACTTGTCACGGTACGATGTTGCCCACATCTTAGAGCTGATAGCCTTTCTCAAGCCGTTATACGTACGTTCATGTTTAATGTAGCTTAATTCGTACGCCTCGTCGTCTTCTAACTCCATCATTAGTTCCCAATGGCTGTTGTCCACGGCTGTCCATCGAGTTTGTAATAATCGCAAGGCGTCTTCAAACTCCCATTTATCGGACATGGATTCGACATCTATGCTTTCTACGGTTCTTGCGAATGCTTTGAAATTGATATGTTGCTTGCGCATCATATCATCTAGTTTGCTATAAATACCTTTAGACACCTCGGCACGAGCGCGCGCCGGGCTGGCGGATGCTGAGGATGGCTCGTGGTCTTGGTGCTGTAAGTGTTTGCCCCCGGCAGGACCTGCTGTTGCTGCTACTTGCTGATTAGAAGGGTTGTCTTCTAGATCAGAGAATCCTGGCGGCTTTGCTTGGTGACATAACGCGTCATAATATTCGGATATGGCGTCTTTTGCTGCTTTATAAGACTCCATTGTCCGCTCGAACTCCGAATTTACGAAGTACTTATGACCTCTCTTTTCAAGCGGCACAAGTTTTTCGTTGTTTAGCTGATACTCTCTCCAATACGACTCTAAAAGATCTAGTCTCTTTTTACAGTAGTCGATGGTCTTACGCTGTTTGCTATCCTTATTGAAATTAATAAGGACCTTGGCAATGCTCTCTGCTAATTCAGTTTGTTGGAAGTATAAAGTTTCCATTGTGCTGCTGTTAGACTTAAGCGAGACAGAATATACGGAACGCTCTTACTTGAAAGCCGCCTTGTCCTACGGCTATTGCTGCTATGCTGCTGGCTCGCTGTTGTCGCTGCGCGGGTAGCTCCCACGGTGGTTGTGAATCCCTATGAACTCACGCCTAATCTAGTTCGCGGCAACCCACAGGTTGCTGGTACGGTACAAGCACTTCGCGTTACGACTTGTCGCGGTCGCGGAGTCCTTGACGGTTTCGAAGGACCAATATGAACGGTAAGGTTCGTGCTGCTAGCTATTTCGGGTGCTAAATGATAAGTCTGAGCTAAGATTCAGAGTACGTTTATTCCGAAACTTCACGCTAATTAATGCTAATGATGGTAATGAGTGCTACAAGTATGCCGGTCGATCGCGCACTGGCTCGCGTAGCTCACGCTTTCCGCTGGTGCGGCCGCGCGACCTACTTGAGTCAAAACTGCTGATGATGATGTGTTCGATGAGTATCGAACATGCTTCCGAGTGGAGGAAATGGGAAAGATGAGATGAGATGATTACACAATTAAGAGGGGTAGTAACACATAGGTGAACCAGTATTTGTTTATGCTAAATGAAGGTTAATACAATGCTGAATGTTCTTATCCTAAGTGATAGCTAATCTCTATCTAGATCTACCGTAAAGACCGATTGTCTTTTACTGATAGGTGACGTTGATTTGTCTCTTTTGTACCGTAAACTGGACCACCGTTTGGTCCCACAAACACTGGGCCCTTGCTCGGGCACGGGTGATTTACGCGCACTAGCACTAACACTCACACTGCTGGTAGGCGCCGCCCGCGGCGCGGCAGGTTCGCTTGGAGCCTGCGGGTCACGCGCGGGCGCGGATCCGGCTCGAAGGACCAATATGAACGGTAAGGTTCGTGCTGCTAGCTATTTCGGGTGCTAAATGATAAGTCTGAGCTAAGATTCAGAGTACGTTTATTCCGAAACTTCACGCTAATTAATGCTAATGATGGTAATGAGTGCTACAAGTATGCCGGTCGATCGCGCACTGGCTCGCGTAGCTCACGCTTTCCGCTGGTGCGGCCGCGCGACCTACTTGAGTCAAAACTGCTGATGATGATGTGTTCGATGAGTATCGAACAGGTAGTAACCTACTTAAACAGTTACAGGCAAAAATAAACATGGAAAGTCAAGTTTTGCATTTAAAAAATGCGAATATTCCAATAATATACGCACCACCTATGAGAGAGGTATATCAATTGCCATCTCGTAGTGAATTAAGAGTTAGATTGCCAGTCAACTTACTAGACGGGGAAGCTATACTACAATTTAAACAATTTTCGGAAGGGATTCGAATGCCCACCGCATTAGTTAAGTGTATTAAAGGTTACGCATCAACCGTTATTCAGAATTATACGGATGAAACCAGAACCTTAGTGGTAACAGGACCTTTTACGGTCGAACCTTACAGGCAGAACCCATCTGTTCACATTAATTTTACAGAAAATAACATAGAAATAGATAGGATGCTAACAGATAATTTAAAAAAATTACAGTTAGACCACATGAATTCTGAGGAACGTAAAACCATCGAAGGGCTATGTAATGAGTATAAGGACATATTTTATTGTGAGAATATTCCATTAACGTTTACAAATCAAGTAAAACATAGAATTAGAACAAGGAATGAAGATCCTATAAATATTAAAGCACATAGGTTACCTCCCATTCAATCGAAAGAAATTAGGAATCAGGTAGATAAAATGTTAAGGGACAATATCATCCAGGAATCACACTCCCCCTGGAGTGCTCCCGTACATTTAGTGCCAAAAAAATTAGATTCATCAGGACAGCAAAAATGGAGGATGGTAGTTGATTATAGACGTCTCAATGAAATTACTACCGATGACAAATACCCTTTGCCCAACATAAATGATTTATTTGATATGCTAGGCAATAGTACCTATTTTACTACCTTAGATTTAGCTAGTGGATACCATCAAATCGAGGTCCAGAAAGAAGATAGGGCGAAAACAGCTTTCAGTACACCTTCAGGACATTATGAATTTAACAGGATGCCGTTTGGGTTAAAAACAGCACCTGCAACATTTCAGAGGGCTATGGATAACGTTCTAAGAGGTTGCCAGGGCTTACATTGCCTGGTATACCTTGATGACGTCATAATTTTTTCTAAATCGCTGACTCAGCATGTAGAAAAACTTAGAGCAGTTTTTGATCGTTTTCGGGCGACAAATTTAAAAATACAACTCGACAAATCACATTTTCTTAGAAAGGAAGTTCTTTACTTAGGGCACACTATTACAAGTGAAGGATTGAAGCCAAATAATGATAAAATTGATGCAATCTTAAGATATCCTATTCCAGAAACAGTTACACAAATAAAAAGCTTTTTAGGACTCATTGGTTATTATAGGAAATTCATCAAAGATTTTGCAAAAATAACTAGACCTTTAACAGCTTGTTTAAAGAAAGGTCGTAAAATAATTATTAATGATGAGTATAGGGAATGTTTTGAAACATGTAAAAAACTTTTAACAAACGCACCTTTATTACAGTATCCCGATTTTAGTAAAAGTTTTATTTTAACTACCGACGCATCGAATTTTACAATTGGGGCTGTATTGTCACAAGGATCAATAGGCTCAGACAAGCCAGTAGCATATGCTAGCAGGACTCTGAGTGACACAGAAGTAAAATACAGTACTATTGAGAAGGAGCTTTTAGCCATAATATGGGCAGTTAAGCATTTTAGGCCTTATCTATATGGCAATAAATTTACTATCTTTACAGACCATAGACCATTAGCATGGCTGTATTCATTAAAAGAACCCAACAGTAAGCTCACGCGTTGGCGTTTACGCCTAGAGGAATATGACTACGAGGTTAAGTACAAGAAAGGGCCTCAAAATACAAATGCAGATGCCTTATCTAGGATTAAAATTAATGCAATTAACGGCGATTTAGATTCGATATTTGTTAACGTAGGTGATAGGAAAGAGCGAATACAAAAAAATATAGATGAAGAGCTGCAATTTGACGAAACGCCCATAGAAACGATAGAACTTTCGGATTCTGATGATGGCGTCACAGCTAATTCAGTTTCAAATAGGGAACATGAAGGTATTCCTATTTTAAATGAAGCTGTGGATACTAAAGCTAGACAAATTTTAGTTCACTCATGGTTTAAAGATAAATTGACAGTAAAGGATATTTCTAATAATAAACAGAAAATTTTTGAAGTTCACTTACCAACAAATAATGACAAATTAGTTAAAGACTTTCTAAAAGAATATATAGATCCTAAACATAAATATCATATTTATTTTGAACATCCATCGTTTAGAAAATCTTTTTCAAACATGGTTATTAACTTGTTTAAAAAGGGTTCAGTTAAGTTAACAGAATGTACAGAAAGAGTGATCAATTTGACAGAGTCAGAAGAGGATCAGAAAGAAGTTATTTTGAAATACCACGACGGGAAAACCTGTCATAGAGGCATTAGGGAAACTTTAGCTAAACTTAAGAGATATTATTGGTGGCCAAACATGAAAGAAATAGTTACAACAGTTATTAACAGCTGCGAAATGTGTAGAAAAATTAAGTAGATAGAAAGCCCATTAAACCTCAAATTCAGTTAACCCAAACTCAGAATAGTCCATTCCAAGAAGCTTTTATGGATCTATTATACATTGAAGGAAAATATTATTTAACTATTGTAGATGCTTTTAGTAAATTAGCACAGGCAATAGAGGTACCTAATAGGAGTACACCAGAGATAGTTAGAGCATTAATTAAATATTTTAGTATTTATGGATTGCCCAGTAGAATAAGTTGTGATTCAGGGACAGAATTTAATAACATGTTAATTAAGGAAATGTTAAGTCTATACAAAATAGAATTGCACATAGGGACTCCAAACAATCCCAGTTCTATGGCAATAGTCGAGAGATTCCATTCTACTATCATCGAAATTTACCGATTAGCAAAATATGAAAAAAACGATTTAGATGCAGCTTCCGTTATGACGTATGCTATTATGGCATATAATAACACCATACACTCAGCGACAGATTTTACGCCTTTTGAACTAGTCTTTGGGCATACCGATGCCGGAAATGTATTTAATGTCGATAGGGAGAAAAATTTAACTCAGAAATTATTATTAGATCATAGGAAACGTCTCAAAGTACTATACGAATTTTTAACAGATAAATTAAACACAGATAAACTTAAGGTAAGAGATAAGAAAGGAGGTGAAGAAACACCAGTCCTTAAGACAGGAGATACTATTTACATGAAGAATACTAGGACTAGGAAAGCTAAGGAAAAACCTCGCTATGAAAAAGCCGAAATCACTGGTGAAACCGAACGTAATATAATGCCTGTAGAATTAAATAAAAGACCAACTAGAGTGGCGATAAAAAATGTAAAACGTCCTCCACAGGTCATGCCTAGTACTTCTGGTACTAGTGATGTCAGGATTCACGCTGGAACTCCAGAACTTCACTCGGAATCCGGGGATAGCGTCGTTGAAGATGGGAGTAGCGGTGAAGAAGAATAATTATTGGACTATATTTAAGATTTTAGATTTAGAATCCTTAAGCTTACAAATAGATAATAATATTCGCGATTTTAGCAATATGAAATCGAAAATTATAGAAAGCAAATTAAGTAATGAAACTTTAGGTATAGAAAACCAAATCGAGTATTTAATAAGACTTACTAAAGATAAATTATATCAAATTTTACCCCTTAATCATAGAAACAAACGAGCTTTGTTCAACCCTCTGGGCTCATTTGTAAAAGCTATATCTGGTAATTTAGATGAAGACGATGCAATTAAATATGATAAGGAAATCGTTTTACTCCAGAATAGAGAACATGCAGTCGAACGTAAAGTGTCATCAATGCAAAAAGCTTTCGATAAATTAGTTAATGACTCAGAAATCATAAATTCAAATATTAAAAGATTAGGCTCACACACTAATGGCATAGAAAAACTAGCTGAAAATGAATTCAAATTTAACAAGTTACTACGAATAATAGATACTATGTACCAAATTTTAAGCAACTTTCGAACTTGTTATGAGAACATACAAGAAATAGAGTCCGCAATCGCCTTTAGCAAACTAAATGTTTTGCACCAGTCTATTATAAATAGCACAGAACTGTACAGCAGTTTAGAAACAATTAGTAAACATGCTAGGACAATAGATCCAGTTAGTAAAAGTAATTTAATAAAACTAGAACGTAATATCATAGTCAAATCATATTTAAATAACAATAGATTAGTATTTGTGTTAGAAGTCCCTCTAATAGACAACGAAACATATAATTATTATAAGGTTATTCCTATTCCTATTTTCCATTCTCCAGACACTTTTACCATTATTCCCAAATACCCTTACCTAATGGTGAATCGATTGAAATACATGCCCGTGGTAAACTCATGTACTGAAATTGAAAATGACAGATTTCTTTGTGATGAAAGTAATTTAGCTCAGAATCCAGTCGAGACCTGTATAGAACAAATTATGTTGATGAAGAATAACTACAATAGCTGCGTAAAGAATCGTATCAAGATAGAAAAGCCTAAGGTGCAGAAGATAACGGATAGCCAATGGTTGGTCTACACAGAGGACAACCTGATCATTACCGAAAACTGCAATGAGGAAATCCGCAAATACAACATCTTTGGGACCTATATCGTGACACTGAGTCAACAATGCGAGGCGCAAATAGGAGGAGTAATTGTTGGTGCCGCCACAAACACTACAATTTCCAGTTTCAAGCTCCCATTGGTCGAGATGCCAGAGCTTCAACAAGACATACAGACAAGGACGGAGAAGGTCGACCTAAGAAACGTGGACTTTAGTGACGTGAAAGAATTGTTACAAAGTGCCAAATTTAGTGAAAGTGACGATACAACCCAAATAGTGACAATAGAAATTAGCGTATGGACCATTTTAGAGTATATCATTATCATAATAATTATTGTCGTCATCTCATACAAATTAAATGTTTTTCGTTTTTGCCGAAATTCTCCGAAGTCATCTGCGACGCCTTCGGATAATTTCTCTCTTAGGGAGGGAGGAGTTAAGGAACCCCAATCCCCCAATATTAGCTTCATCAGCCAATAATTATATTATATTAGAATAACAGCTATATGTCAGCATATAATATCTAGGACATGCGTCATTAGCAGAGATGATTGGTTAGCAATAAGATTAGTATATAAGATCAACATTTTGTAGAATTAAGCAATTACTGTCTTGCTGTAACTGGGATCAAATAAAGTTTATTTTTAAACTCTTCCGTTGTCGCTTACTTAATTCGGGCGAAGCCGCTGGCAGAAGCTAATAGGGAATTTGCATGAAATAAATGTTTGTTTTGACAATTTGAGCAGTTTATCGTTAAAAATACTAAACTTGAATACTCATAGTGAAAACTGATCAAAAAGTGAACAAGATACTTATAACAATTTAAAGAAATATGTCAGTCCGCCATTTTTATGGCAGATGTAAGGGCGTCATGCTCTGACGTCAGATGACACGTCAGACTCCACATTTTAATTCTTAACTTTGACGCTTTATAACTCCGTCTCTGATCGCAACCGTAACTGAACCAGATGCTCAGCAGCAGTGCTTGCTGCCACTAGACCAAAAGTTGCAAATTAAATAAATAAGTTGATAGACTTTTCACTAGCTATTAAGTAATTACCTAGTATTCCAAGTAGGGAATTACTTAATAGCAACCTTATTTAAATTCGGAGAGCAAACAACTAAGCTTTCAGACGGGTAGGTATAAAAATAAATAAGTTTTATAATTACAGTAATTATATTCATCGTCAGCCATTTTAAGGTTGCCACTGCTGCGACACAGTCTCTGTCAGAAAAGGAATTGTATTATTATTTATTAATTAATTGGTCATTATTAGTCCATGAAATACCTACATTTTAACGTCATTAAAATCTACATATCAGGATTCCAGTTTTTTTTGGTCATGCAGCATTCATAGTTTGTCGTGGTATTTAAAGTAACGCATTTTAAAATTAATTTGAAAACTTTTTAAAACAAGCTTTACCGAATTTCTCTCAGCTATATAAAGATAACTCTTTCGTCTGATACTTCTTCCTTGGGAGTCAACCGTATTGGATTTATAATCATACCATTTATCTAACCGGCATTCTTATTACGTATGAAACAGCAATTAACAATATTTGCGCGGAGATTGTACAATCATCGCGCGAATATCGCTTTACGTCAAAAAATTGGAAGGCTAATTTTTGCGAAATAATTGCTCTCCAATCGCGAATCCGCATTATATATAAGCTATAGCCACACCATAATAATTTTACGACAGCACTGCTAACAATAAAAATCTTTTAACTGAAATGTGCATTTATCGCAAGGTGATCGCGATAATTTCGTATTACGTATGGTTTTTGACAGCAGAGTGACAGCGATCGGTGAGCAAATGTGGCTGTCAAATTGCGATTACTTTTTCCCTTGTTGTTGGTCGATTGCCAATCGCTCGCTGATGTCTGAGTAGGTACAGAAGTTTTTGAGTTTATGGCGGCTTTTTTAGTGTGTTGTTGTGTTATTTTGTGGCTACTTTAATTATCTGCAAATTAGAATAATAATATAAAAATATATATTGAAATAACAAATTTCTAGTGAATACTGTAAATTTAAATGACAAATTGGTGTTGTTTTGAGTCTCTAATGTCTACGCAACTGGACTTTTCGTTGTATCATTGATACAGAAGTGATCACGGTAAAGTGGAGGATTTTTTTATACTGTAGTGTTGGCTACCTCAGCGAAGCTTATTTGTTTACTACTAAATACTTACATTTTCATTTCATTTATTTATTTATTTAAATACTTACAAACACATGAGATTTTTTTTATATGGCAAACACCGATGTAGACTATTCTGCCAATGTCTAAATTAAATTTGAAAAATCTTTTTTACGTTTCATAGCTCAAATACGAGATAATGTTGTCTATTAAGTGATGTTCTAATGCGTTATCGATTCGATTTCTTATAACAATCGACAATTCGAAGAAATTTTAATTGATTTTACACATTGACATTTATGTAAATAAAATGCAAATATCAAATTTTCACTGCCATATTTACTTTCCACAAATACTTTACATCTGCGAATTTTAATTTATCGGAATATTGGAGCTAAACAGTAATCAAATTGACTATTGTGAAAAAACAGCCTCCACGAAGTGTTGCTCTTTCATAAGCTATTTAATTCATCAAACGATACATTTTATAAATCATCGGACATCAGGGGGGTGACCACAAGCTCTTAGAGTAAGGTTATTTTGAGATCGAGTAAGGGACAGATGTATCTGACTTGTATACATCTGTCACTTACTCGATCTCAAAATAACCTTACTCTAAGAGCTTGTGGTAACCCCCCAGATATCAGATAAAATAGCTTCTGTTAAAAGTGACTGTCAAAAAAAAAGACTTGACTTAAAGGCCTCAGTAGCCAGGTCACTAAATTGATCGCGCAATAATTGTACAATTATTGCTGTTCCTTACGTAATAAGCCCGCGGGTAACAAATTCAAACGTGTTTGCAAAATCAGCTCAATCGGTTGGGAATATCAAGCTGTTTTTCAAATTAAATTGACAGATTTGACGTAACCATACATGTTAATTATCTAACTACCAAGGCAAGTTAAATAAAAACTTGTAATTAGATGATTTCTGTGTAATCTAGATTTGTGTTGGAGTACGTTTAGATCACTGGGGACGCGGCATGTGAGAAGTATGCAGCAGGTTTTTGTAATATGCTTCACGATAGATTTTAAAAGTTTTTATTGAAATCTGGCCAGTATGTTATTTTGGCCAGTTCAGCAGGCTCTAGCACATCTGCGATGGAGTAGGATGGAAGTTCGTTTCCTGTGGGCGGCGGGTAAATTTACTACAATTAGGAGTTAAAGAGTTAATAGGACGTAACAATGGACGGTCTTATCGCAGGTAGTCGGTAATCACGGGAACTGATATCTTGTACCGAGAAACTACATTGTAAAGATAACGAAAACAATAGATGAAATGCCAGCGAAATGGTCTAGAGTAGAGATTACAGATAAAAGGTATTAATTGTTTTTTACTACTTTGAGTTTTGCTTTTATTGTTAGCTTATGTTATAGACAGTTAGTGATAACTATGTTCTGCCTGCTGCTTCGTCCGCTTTCGAAAAAAAACTTATTACCATTAACCACATTTTAATTCTTAACTTTGACGCTTTATAACTCCGTCTCTGATCGCAACCGTAACTGAACCAGATGCTCAGCAGCAGTGCTTGCTGCCACTAGTCCAAAAGTTGCAAATTAAATAAATAAATATAATAAATAAAAATAAAATAAAATCATTTAATTCAAGTATCACTGACTCATAATAGAAATAATACATTTACACAGTCACATTACATACACAATATTAAAAACAATTTCATTTACTTAATTCAACATTATAATAAGTCTAACACTAAAAATAAAATAAAAATAACTCAATTAACATTCCTAATTCATATAAAAAACCAGGTCTGTCAGTCGCATCAGCCTGCCACATGTCGCTTACAACAGTGGGAGATGATGGAGCAATCAAGCCTTCCCGCGAGCGCGGCCAGCATGTTGTTAGCGCTCCCCCGCACTCGCCGCACCAGCGACGTGGCTCTCTTGCGCATAGTGGCGTGGAAGCAATCCACGCGCGCTTCTGCAAACATAGTCGATGATAAATAAGTTGATAGTCTTTTCACTAGCTATTAAGTAATTACCTAGTATTCCAAGTAGGTAATTACTTAATAGCAACCCGGTTAAATCTTGTACCGGGAAACTTTATTGTAAAGATAACGAAAACAATAGATGAAATTCCAGCGAAATGGTCTAGAGTAGAGATTACAGATAAAAGGTATTAATTGTTTTTTACTACATTGAGTTTTGCTTTCAAAAAACTAATAATGCGCCAATTGATTGTGTTTGTGTAATCGTAGTAGATATAAATGTAGGTATATACTAGTTCGTAAGTCATTCATATTCATACCCACTACTAAATATAAAAAGGATTTAGGATAACTTAACTTAACTTTTTTAGATAGTGGTCAAGCGCGAGCCTATAGGATATATATATATAAAAAAAACTTAATAACTGTGACTCATTCAGCTAGTTTCTAATAATATTTATCCAAAATCAGAAGTTAAGGACTTACTAAGTAGATATGTGTAGGAAGGTTAATACGTAAGTACATAATATCTTGGGTAAGTTCGTTTTTAGACAATACTGTTCAAGAAATATAGTTATAACCGAATTATATGTGGCCCTGAAAAGGGCCTTTTTTTGGAGGTGCGCATCTACATACGCAATGTATCGAAAATCGGCATCTTAAATAAAATCCTTAAAGATTTTCGATATTCTCTCGGCATTGTTTGGTGACCTCTTCTTTTTTACTCCTCACTGAATCAGATCAGCTTGAATTTCATCCAAGCACCACCTGGCAAGTTCTCGTCGTTTTGAGAAAAGTACAGACTCTACACGCAATCGAGGCTTTTTCAAAACAGCAACTACTCTTAAATCACCCTTCCTTTCAGCAGCTCGGGATTTCCTTCGAAGATGTTGAACCCAATTAGACAGGGATTCAATTTCTTCTGAAGAATCATCGAAAGACCTTGCATCTGCTTTGTAGCCCATTTTTGAGGATTGGCCGGAAAGTTCACAAAATTAGAAAAAAATAACACTTCTTGAAATCTCCGGGACACACAGACACTTATGCACTTGACCAGGATGATTTAAGAATGAGGGCACAAACGTAGAGCTTTCGCTGCGTCCCCGCATCGAGGAGCATGGGGAGCGGGGAGGGCTTATGACGTCATGATTGCATTATGTACCTACACGAGCTGAGGTGGGGGCTGTACGGCGCAATGAGCCGCAAAATGTCGTAATTTCAATACCAAACCACTGAACGAATCGCGGCGAGCATAACCGATATTTGGTAGATTTTAAATTTTGTAGGATTTATCTAATGTATAAATAATAATTTCTAACAACAATAGATTTATATATCAACTATACTTATGGCAGGTGTAAGGGCGTCATGCTCTGACGTCAGATGACACGTCAGACTCCACATTTTAATTATTAACTTTGACGCTTTATAACTCCGTCTCTGATCGCAACCGTAACTGAACCAGATGCTCAGCAGCAGTGCTTGCTGCCACTAGACCAAAAGTTGCAAATTAAATAAATAAGTTGATAGTCTTTTAACTAGCTATTAAGTAATTACCTAGTATTCCAAGTAGGTAATTACTTAATAGCAACCTTATTTAAATTCGGAGAACAAACATTGTTCTAATTACGTTTGCAGCTAAGCTGTCAGACGGGTAGGTATTAAACTAAATACGATTTATAATTACAGTAATTATATTCATCGTGAGCCATTTTAAGGTTGCCACTGCTAGGACACAGTATCTGTCCGAAGGGGAATTATATTATTATTTATTCATTAATTGGTCATTATTACTGAATGAAATATCTTTCATTTTAACGTCATTAAAATCTACTTATCAGGATTCCTGTTTTTTTTTTGTCATGCAGTATTCATAGTTTGTCGTGGTATTTAAAGTCAAGCATATTAAAATTAATTTAATAACTTTTTAAAACAAGCTTTACCGAATTTCTCTCAGCTATATAAAGATAACCGTTTCGTTTGATACATCTTCCTTGGGATTCAATCGTATTGGATTTATAATGATACCATTTATCTAACCGGGTAACCAATTCAAACGTGTTGGAATATCAAGCTGTTTTAAAATTAAGTTGACAGATTTGACGTTACCATACATGTTAACTATCTAACTACCAAGGCAAGTTAAATAAAAACTTGTAATTAGATGATTTCTGTGTAATCTAGATTTGTGTTGGAGTACGTTTAGATCACTGGGGATGCGGAATGTGAGAAGTACGCAGCAGGTTTTTGTAATATGCATCACGATAGATTTTAAAGGTTTTTATTAAAGTCTGGCCAGTATGTTATTTTGGCTAATCTCTTATTCTTTACTAGCTGTCCCCGCGTCTTTGCTCTCGTCAACTGCCTACCCTACCCTACTTACCCTCCTACCTACCTACCTATTCTAGCGACATTCTTTCGCGGAGAATCTTTAAACCGCCATTCAGAAAATGACGTCAAATGCACAACGCCAATATGGAGTTTAACTATCCAAGTATGTGAATTGCGTGTGTTGTGATATTTTACTTCGTGAACCGATTGCGATGAAACAAAAACTAAGTTATTCTCCAACTTACGCACAAATTTACTGTAAACTGTAAAAAGGAAAAAAAAAAGTAAGTTTAATGTAAATCCGTCTAGTGGTTTAAATGATATAAGTTAATAAAGAATATTACATACACACAAGATAGGCGCGAAAAACATAACTCTTTCCTTGATGTTGGGTAATTAAAAGATAGTTTTTAAGAAATAATATATGCTTAAGGTATATCCTTATTAACAACAAAACATTCTATGCATTTTAAATAAAGTACCTACCTAATAAAATAATGATGACCCTTTTAGAAATTTAATAAATTAGTGTTTTATAAGAAGCAAACAAGCCTTTATCTGCCGGCCGAAATGCAAACAAACAATAGTTTAAAATTACTGCTTGGGTGGTCGCCGAAAGAAATCTTAGTACAATAGATAAGAATGTGTAGGTAAAATAGCTGAAATTAATCGATTCTCCGAAAGTGTGGGGCTGTGGGGTCAAAGGCTGTGTTAGAGCTAACAAAAAAAGAGTAAATTCTCGTAGCCTTTATTACATACAAACAGATACAAATACAATAGGACAGGTTATATAGGTACCTACCGCATTCTCGGTTAAGCTCAACTTTGTTCAAAGGCGAAAATTTGGTTCTCTAACAGCAAATATATTTATCTAAATCCCGACATCAATAGACTAAACTGATATGACTACCACTGCACTCAATATTAGTTTTGGCCCAGTGGCAACGGCCCCGACTTATGTGTCGTAGATCGTAGGTTTGAACCCTGGTAGGCGCTTTACTTTGTCTTAATTATATCATCACCTCTGCGCTAAAAACGGTGATGGAGAACTTCGTCAGGAAAACAAGGCATTTCCTAGAACCAAAAATCGAAGAGATGTGACATCCAACCTGCACTGGGCCCGCGTAGTAGATTAAGGACCATTCACTCTCTCACAGAGAGGACGCCTGCGTCCCAGCAGTGGGAACATTAAAAGGTTGGATGATGATGATGAAAGCACACAGTGCATATAAACATACAACATACCTACTATTTAATTATTACTCAAATCTTACATTTATAGATAGATGTATGCTATGCGTGATGTTGACAAAAAACATTCCCTTATTCTTTTCCTGAAAACCTCCAACGAAGGACTATTCCGTAAAGAGTTCAGAATTTTAAAATCATGCATAGTAAGGAATCGACTTACTAAAATGATATTGTAATTCAAATTCAAAAATTCAAATTCAAAATCATTTATTTCGGATAACTTGATCCATACAGTTCGATTGATAAAAACATAAAAAATTAAAATACAGATTAAAATACAATAAAATAAAATTAAAATAAATAACACAATTTAAAATTATATTACTCGCCTAATAAGGGATCTCCACAGCGGAGAGGAGATCCTATCAGCTACAGTCTTCAGAATTCCGTTGCAGCTGCCTCGCATTCTGCAGATCAGGGAGACAGTTTTTTTGCGGATGACGGCATGAAAGCCGTCAGTGTGATACAGTGCAAACATCCCCGATGCACTACAGAAGCGAGGCAACCCCAACATCATCCTGAAGATGTTATTATACTGTATGCGCAAGACTTCCAGCGATCTTTTGGTGTGACTGACCCACAGATTTCCCGTATAAAAGCTTTGACAATACGCTTTAAACAAAGTTATCTTTACTTGTTCAGAGCATCGGGAGAATCTGCGGGCCAGCATGTTACCTCTGACCGCCAAAGCCCTGCGCTCCCTCTCAATATCCAGATCGTCCCTAAGACCCTCGGTAATTAAATGCCCCAGGTATTTAAATTTCGTGACACGATTTATGCACAAGCCATTTAGGGTAATATTTTGAGAATACCCGGGACATCCACCAGAGGCCCCAAAGACCATACATTCCGTTTTCTGGACATTGTATACAAGACCATGTGCAGCAGCATAGGCCTCACAAACTCTTAATAACTCCCCGAGGCTACCCGCCGTCGGGCCCAGCAGCACCATGTCGTCAGCGTAGCTAATATTGTTGGTGCAGACGCCATCTATCGAGCAACCGACACGCTTGCTGCTGAGCTCGACGATAAGGTCATTTATGTAAAGGTTGAAAAGCTTGGGCGACGTCAAACCTCCCTGTCTCACCCCGCTTTCCAACATATATGCCTCAGAGAGTGTATTATTCCACCTTACAAAATTTGTTTGGTGAGAATACCAATATTTAAGCATATTGCTCACCACCACCGGTACACCCGCATTCCCCAACTTTCTCCAGAGCACATCATATGATACAAGATCAAAAGCTTTGGATAGGTCAAGGAAACACGCATACACCGGTGTCCTGCGGTCAATATAGTATTGGACAGTATGCTTGAGACTAACGATGGCAGCTTCCGTGGACAGCCCGGGCCTAAACCCAAACTGCGCATCGTGTAATTTAATGCATTTATCTAGGCAGGAATCAAGCATACCGTCCAGCACTTTAGCAATTATCGTTGCTAGCGATATGGGCCGGTAGTTCCCCCTGTCCGAGATATCCCCAGTCCTGTTCTTCACAATAGGCACTACAATGGTTTTCATTAAGTCATATGGTAAGTATGAGTGACTCATGCACATCGTGAAAAACATGGCCAGGACCCTCGGTAGGTGAACCCCTGCATGCCGCAGGTGCTCCACACTAAGCCCATCGTGACCGGGAGATTTACCGCCTGTCATTCTCTTCAAAACGCCTCTTACTTGAACAGCCGTAAAATATAAAGACGACTCCTCCCCCTCATTTCTGGGCTCAGACCTAATAAATGACGCTGAGGGGCCCAGCGGGGAGCGCACCTTAAAATGTTCCCTGAACATATTCGCAATATGGACTGGTTCGCTTTTCCCGTTCACACTCACCGGAAGGCCAGGCTTAACTTCATGCTTTCCAGTAGCTTTCCAGAACTTAGAGAAGTCCTTTGCCGATCTGTGTTTAGCCAGAATGTCCATCTTTAGCTGTTCCTGATTGTTCTGGCACCACTTCAGGCGACTTTTAAATATTTTGCGCGACTCAAGCATTTCGTCATAAATAATTCCTGAAGTGGGCCGGCTGCATGCTATCCACGTTTCAAACCTAAGCCTGGCCACCCTATGAGCATCACGGACATGCATATTCCAGCCACATAAGTGCCTACCCTTATTTATTTTTTTGTCACGCTTCCCGCTAGACCCAACCGCGGCGTTACTCAGGGTTTCCACAATATTTTTATATAACTTATCCAATACACCTTTGTGTTCAACCAAGCTGCATGACCCGCGACTGCATTCCACGAATTCGGTGGGAAAATCAAAGGCTCGAAAAGCATTGTTACACAGTTCATGATAAGTTTTTATCTGTGTTTCATCCCTCCCGCCCCAAACAACCGAGTCACGTCGCACGTCGCACGTCACCAACTTAGGCCTTACCACAGTTATGTCACAACTAACAAGTAAAGGTAAATGATCCGACAAGTAAACATCCTCTATAACACGTACCTCGACTACAGTTTGCCAGGCCGATAATGATCCCACACAGTGGTCCAGCCATCGCCTGCAGCCATGAGCCTCACTAATAAACGTGTAAGTATCAGTCTGTGTACCTAGCTTTTCCAAATCGACACAGACCCAGGACTGATCCGAACAAAAGTTTATCATTTCTTTATAAAATAACTCATGAGGGTGAGAGTTAAAATCACCCAAAATAAACAAGGTTTCAATATTCTCACTAACTACTATTGCACTTATTTCACCCAATACCTCCGTCATAATTGGTAGGTTATCGAGTGAGTCAGTCGGCATATATACAGAAAAAACAATAATGGAGCGGCCGTCAACATTTGCTCGTATAGCTGTCAGTCGCGTGCTAGCACACGGCACCACAGCAACACTATCAAACATACCTTTTCTCCAGAGTATGGCAACTCCCCCATGAGGTCTCCCCTTGAGCAAGCCCACAGAAGTATCTACAGCTGACTTACCTGTATATTCAAAATTATTAGAAATAGTCCCCAATAATGGTATGTCATGGGGAAGCAACCACGTCTCCTGGAGTGCTACCAGATCAGCCATTTCACAAATGTCCCTTATATTGTCAATGGACCTCTTGACCGATTTGCAATTAAAGCTAATTAAATTAAAATACTGTTTACGATTTAAATTCATACTGGCAAAATAATTAACTTGCATCCGGTTTTGTTTTGTACATAAACTGCACGAAACGCCTGAACGTTATTCCGTTAGGCCAAAACTTATCATCTAAGAATAATTCCAAATTACATTTGGAGACATACACTTTATAAGAATTATACTTTTTAGTTTGCTTCATGTTTATCTTTTTTAGAGATACAATAACATTTGTTTTTTCTTTTATATAGTTAATAATGTCATTTTCACACGTTTCATTACTAACGTTCGAGATAAACAAAGGGACTTTTATATCAGCCGCTCTAAATTTACCCTCAGGCGCAGTAGCACAACCTCTCTGCCCAATAAGCTTATAATTACGCTTAGACGTTTTGTTCCTTACTATTTGCCATTCTGAGTCACTGTCCCTTACCACTTGTTTATTTTTCTCACTCACTCGCGGCACATGTAAACTATAATCGCTAGCACAGAGTTGTTGAGTGGTCGCGTTCGAGATTGTTTCCTTTCCAACCGACGATCGAATATCATTAGTAGTGGACCGGTCTAATGCGTCAGCGCAGCTCGGCTGCCTCAACATCGCAGGTAATGGCGAAACCACGGTGCTTGCTGGGGCCTCCACGCGTACCGCCGGATGAGCTGTCTCGCTTACTCCCGCACTACCGCCGTACGTCAGGCTCGCCTGACAGTCGGTCTCCCTTGCACCTTTCGAAATCACAGTATTTGAAGGCGCCTCAACGTATGTTACTGCGACCGCCGCTTTAGTTGGTACGCGAGCGACAGAGATAGCGAGATCATCGCTTTCTTTCGACTTCGCTTCAGGCGATGAATGCCTCGGAAGTGAAGGTAGTCTGTTAATCTTTGAAACTGCTGACTTTATGGGTACATATTGTGGCACATAATTAAGACCAATGGGCCCACTATCAAACTCAAAGCTATTTTGGATGCAGGCACCACGCTTTTTGTTTACATTTGCACTTGATGCGAAATCATCTATGAAAGATGCGTTCTTCATATGCACAACCTCAGATTTGAGTTGATTAAACTCCTCAGGCGACACTATTCTCTCTTCAAGAGCACACAGTTGATTTTTAAGGCACAGGATATCCCTCAAAAGCCGTGTCACATCAACATGGTCAAAGGTGACTGGTGGGAGTTTATGTAGCTCCTTTGCTACGAAAACCGGGAAAATCTCAGGATCAGCACTTTTCATCAGGCAAATAATGTCTTGAAGATCTCTAGACATTTTCTTCTTCCCTTGTTTTCGACGAATAGGCATCTTTTTCAACCTCGGCGCTGATTCAACGAGCAACGTTTTGGCCCTCACAATTTCTGCATCAGAAAAAGACGTAGTACACAACTGATGTATACTCTCTTCATCCATGAAATCCATAACATTGCTTAGGAACGCCAAGAGTTCATTTATTACAATATTACAGTTTGCACACTTCACTATATTCGAAGACATTTTTGTTTTTTTTTTTTTTTTTTTCGCCTTCGCATATGAGTCACCGACTAACGATATATACGCGACCGCGTTCAATGGCGCATAGCGCAAGACTGTAATGAGGTTCCTATAGGATATCCATTGCAGGTACCAGTCTCCAACAGAAACCCCGGTTAGTGATATGTAAGGCATAGCATGAGGTAAGTTTGTAAAGATATAATAAATATTAATTTATGTTACCTTATTATTATTAAAAGTTCTAAAAAAACCTTCTAAAGGAATTAATTTATTCATCTGAATATACACTGTTAACTAATTCTGACTTTTTCCGCTGCCGCCGTTAAAAGTTGAAACATAAATGTAACGTGGTTCGAAATAATTAATATTAATAACTATGTATTAATATATTATATACTATAAAGTTTCCGAATCTACCAAAGCATCGTGTGTTCACGGTTATGCTCGTCAAGATTCGTTCATGAGTTTGGTATTAAAGTTACGCCATTTTGCATCTCTCTTCAGCCCCCACCCTACCATAGCTCGTGCAGGTATATAATGCGGCCATGACGTCATTTGCCCTTCCCGCCCCCCGCCCCCCGGTTCCCGCGCCCGGGTATGTGGGGATGCAACTAAAGCTCGGTGACTGTGCCTTCATTCTTAAATTGTCCGAGTGAAGTGTTGAAGTGACAGTAATACCCGGCGATTTCAAGAGTTTTTATAAATTATATTTTTATTGGTTAATCTTAAAAATGGGCTACAGGGCTGATGAAAAATCAGTCGAAGACGCCTTTTATGACAGTGAAATCGAATCACTATCTAATTGGATTAGTAAATTAAGAAGAAAATCCCGAAACGTCAGAAGAAAGTGTGGTGTGAGGAAAGTCGCCATTTTGAGATACTCTCTATCACGTGCGGAGATTGATCTCGTTACTAAACAAAGAGAACGTGCCACGAGGTGGGACCAAAAGCAAGCTGAATTGTGCAATAAGGAAGAAGACGTCGCCAAGCAAGAGCGGGAGAAAATCGACAATCTATGGAAGACGGATCTCAGCGGCTTAGATAGTTTTTTTAAAGAATTAGACAATGTCAAACCAACTGAAAATTAATATTTTCAGTTGGGTTGACGTTGTCTTATTCTTCTATATTAAGGTCGCCAAGAGAAAGACCATCACCGCCATGGACGTCGTCTACGCACTGAATCGCCAGGGTTGTGCCTTGTACGGTTTCAGTGGTTAAACACTGCCGTTTTCTGGCTGTACGCAACAAGCTCTACATACACTACGTGTGCACTCCACGTCCAAAAAAAGGCCCTTTTCAGGGCCGCATATAATTCGATATAAATATATTTCCTTATCAGAGTTGTCTATAAACGAACTTACTTTAGATATTATGTACTTATCTACCTACCTATCCTACATACTTTATAAGTCCTTAAATAAATAAAGTTTATTAATTAGTCCTTAATGCACTAAGATCAGAAATATTTTTTTTCCAATCAATACTGTCTTATCTTATCTACAGCACGCGCTGCCACTTACTTACTTTGTGTCTACAGAAAAGTTTGTGGTCCGCGTCATCGCCATGTCTGTTAGGATGGATTGGTACCTCGTCTACGAACAGGAGATATTCCACTGAACAACTTTGCTTACCTCATGCAAATATCTGAATCTCCAAACTGTGTGCTATTTAATAAAAGGAGGACGTCCAGCACGTGTTGGAATGTGTCAGACACGACAGCGAGATATGCACCATTGATCTATTAAAAATATTATCTTACTTATATCATAAAACCTAAAGTTTGTATGGATGTTTGTTTCTTACTAAATCACGCCAGGACGGCAGAACGGAACTGGATGAAATTTGGCACAGATATAGATTATTGTCTGGATTATTGTCTGAGCCGATATGCTACTTTTATTCTCGGTATCGTATCCCCTTGGGATGATAAAAGACTTTTCACGCAGGCGAAGCCGCTGGCAAAAGCTAATAAGGAATTTGCATGAAAAAATATTTGATTTGACAATAGGTCAATGGACCAGTTCATCGTTAAAAATACTTAACTAGAAACCAAAAGTTGGATGATGATGTTGTTTGATTAGTTTTTTACAAAAAGTGAACAAGATACTTATAACAGTTTAAAGAAATATGTCGGTCCGCCGTTTTTATGGCACTTGTATGGGCGTCATGTTCTGACGTCAGATGACACGTCGGACTTTTCATTCTAATTCTCAACTTTGACGCTTTATAACTCCGTCTCTGATCGCAACAGTAACTGAACCTGACGCCCAGCAGAAGCGCTTGCTGCCCCTACCAAGAGAACAAAAGTAAAAATAATAATATATGAGTCTTTTAACAAGCAATTAAGTAATTACCTACTTTTCCAAGTAGGTAATTACTTAATAGCAACCTCCTTTAAATTCGAGGAACAAACATTATTCTACTTACGTTTGCAGCTAAGCTGTCAGACGGGTAGCTATTAAACTAAATACGTTTTATAATTACAGTAATTATATTCATAGTCAGCCTTTATAAGGTAGCCACTGCTGGAACACAGTCTCTAAAACAAAATCGGTTAAAAAAAAAACTAAATCAAAATCGGTTCATCCGTTTAGGCGCTATGATGCCACAGACAGACACACAGATACACAGATACACAGCAACACACGTGAAACTTATAACACCCCTTTTTTTCCGGTGGGGGTTAAAAATTAATTAAAAAACTTTTTAAACAAGCTGTATCTTAATTTTCTCAGGAATATAAGGATAACCCTTTCGTTTGATACATCTTTCTTGGGAATCAACCATATTGGATTAAGAAACCGGGTAACCAATACCACGGAATGTGAGAAGTATGCAGCAGGTTTTTGTATTAGAATAGAATAGAATAGAATAGAAAACATTTATTCGACATAGAAACAACACAACAACAACAATCACAAAGTAACAGAAAAATAGTAAAAAACAAAAGTACAAACAAGGTTTAACAGTGATTGCGCCGAGCGTGCCCATACCGAAAGGGTTACCAACTCAGCATTTGCTGGGCGTCAGACACCCAGCGCTGATTTTCAGTTGGCACCCCGCTAGTGATACACGGACGTAGGTAAATAAATAGATACTTAAAATAATGTCATACAGTGGATACGTGTGCTTAACTTATAAATTGAAAGAATATGTAATAGATAGTATAAAGTAATGTAAATAAAAAATATATAATGTAATTGTTTAAAATTGACTCAAAAACCCCAAAAGACAGTGTGGTAAGACGCAACCGGCTATTATGTATCACGATAGATTTTAAAGATTTTTATTGAAGTCTGGCCAATATGTTATTTTGGCCAGTTCAGCAGGCTCTAGCACAACTGCGATGGAGTAGGATGGAAGTTCGTTTCCTGCGGGTGGCGGGTAAATTTTCTACAATTAGGAGCTAAAGAGTTAATAGGACGTAACAATGGACGGTCTTATCGCAGGTAGTCGGTAATGTGAGGGGGTAGCTATGGTAAGCAGCAGTAAAACATGGAAATAACTTAATTTTTCATGTATTTATCGAGAATATTACAATATGCCTGCCTTTGGGCGGCTTCAATCCAATTCTGACATTCAAAATTAACAAAAAACATCTACAGCTATTCTGTTCGAAATTCATACATCTTTCAAGTAATAAATATTGCCAGTGTTTTAATAGGCAAGTAGGTTGCCTTCTCAAATGGTAAGTCCTTACATGAGCTACGCCCCTACGAATAGACGCACAGAATCATATGAGGTGCTTCTATTCTAAGTCTTGAAAGGATATATGAATCCTACCTTATCCTAACCCGAACATTTACCTAACAGAGGAATCAAAGTACAATTGAGGTACGACCCTTAAAAGGGGAAGGCTTAATCATGACAAACGAGTTACCGGATACTCCGATATGTGCTTTTAACTTCAGCTGACGTGCACATACGCACTAACAAATCAACGCAGTCATGCTTGAACCTCCTTGGCCAAAACCTCTGAAAAAGATACAAGGCGTCCTCCCAACACTAATAAGAATGATGCGTCAACTCACATCGACCCGGATGGGGTTTAAATTCAAAAATTCAGATATGATACAATATTTCGATCTCGTGCGTTTATCAGGCCAGAGAAGGAAAGGCTGGATCGCATCGAATTTAAATTCTACTCATCGAACTTACACCAGGGCTTAACATCATAAATATATTTACTTTTTTAAACAACAGTCATCAACTGGACCGATGATGTCAACTCGACATCCTTTGCAAAGGCTATGCCCCGTTAGCAAAGTCGGATTCAGTTACAACTATTCCTCATCTATTGTATTTTATCACTAGGGCCTGGTGGAAATTCTACACCTACACTAACTTGCTCCTTATATAAATAGAACGACTAAGATCTTCGATGCATAGTTAATGTGGCCAGCCTCTTCTTCGCCCAGCGGCATACACCCATCAGCACATCAACAGCTCATGCAACGAAAAGGAATAATTTTATTATATCTATTGATACTATTTGAATATTTCGACAAGAAAACTATCGATAAATTTTTCCTACTTTCCCATCCCTATTAACTTCAATATGTCAAATTTGATAGTTGTCATTCATATATTTTTTTAATTGACAACGGGCCTTATCCTATATGGAAACCTTAATAACCATAATCTATATGTATCTATTCTATTCTAACATTAAAAGGTTTTAATCTATTTACATGTATTCTAGGCTTAACTCTCATATTTGCCAACTTTATATCTATAATGGACCTTATCTCTAAATAACTATTCCTATCTATGGTCCGGCCTAACTAATCTGTGGCTAATACGGCGCATAGAGTATTATTTAATTATTATGGTGTGAATACTGCTTTATTATGTTGTTTATAGCACTATGTCAACCAATTCTTTTAATGAAAACTATGCTTTACTTTTGACAAGGTTTTGACACTGTCCCTTTTGTATTATCTGTGGGACTATATGTCAAACCATTACTTGAAATGACATCTATGCTTTCATAGCATTTATTTGCCTTAGGGGCTTAAAAGACTTTTCTAATAATATTTGACCGTTGTAGACTTAGTCCTTATGGATTTGTATTTGGACTTTGTCTGCAATTTCAGCTAATCCTATTCAGTAAATATAGACAAGACAGGGGATTATTTAATTTCATCAAAACATATACAGATAAATCATTCAAATCATTGTTCTTTCGATGCCCAGCGCGCATCGCAAATTCCTTTCAGGTTGGACCGTATTCATTTGCACGACATGAAAAGAAAACATTAATTAATAAAGCACAAAATACAACAATCATAAATCAGTTTACATAATAAATTATTTACAAAACTCTATTATACCTAAACTTCTTTCTAAAAAACTTCCAAAACTTGCATTTTACGAGATCAAATTGTTTTATGTGATCACAATGCAAACATCTTTGAACAATATTGCATCTAAGGCAAATATTATGGGAATTCTTCCTTGCCACAATCCTAGTAATATTCTTTATACCAAACATAGCACTCCAAGAAGTTTTATCATAAATTCTCTTGTATTTAAATCGGATTATAATCTTTTTATTGATCGCCTTCTTTAAATTTATCTTGGCGCAATAAGAAACCTTACTAAAGACTCCTTTAATTTTCCTACGGATCTCTTTTGGTGGAAAACTTTTCTTAATGGCTGACAATTTATATCTTTTCAAAATGACATTTATTAAATTTCGTTTTATGTCAGATTGAGAAAATTCAATAATATTTTCAATATTATGGTTGAAATCAATGGAATTCTGTTGTATATTAACTTCTGAATCATATTGATATCCAGATGGAACCACAATTAGTTGTTCTGTTGAAATCTCTACATTGTTTTCTGCAAGATAAATCGAATTAGTGGAGTCAATTGGACTGGACCGATACATTACAATACTCTCGTCCGCGCACTCGCTGTTGGAGAGGGACTCCAACTCGTTGTCACCGCCGTCATCGTGCTCGCCCAGGAACACAGCTTCTGCCTCCAACTTGACATCGACGGGGCCATCATCTCCGCTAGTCTGGTCAACATCGTCCGCGAACATGCAGCTCTCTCGGTCGGTGTGATCGCCATCGCCATCAACTGCGTCGCCTTCTCCGTCAACGTGGTCAACGATTTTCTCACTGCACTGAATATTGTTTTGTGTTTGTTCGTCCTTAATCACCATACTAGAAAATAAATAAGCATTAACATCTTCACTCAATACATCAGGTTGTATTTTATCTGCTTTTATTTCAGCGATTATTATGCGCTGTTCGCAATATCGACATCTGCGGTGAAATATTGAGAATTAATAATAATAATAATAATAATAATAATAATTAATTATTAATAATTATAATTTGTTTTTAAGATTTCTTTTTTTTTAAATATTTAAAAATGTATTGAATAAGAAAAAAGATAAATAAAAAAATAATAATAATGTTTATTCATCAAAAATTACAGAGTGTTACACAAAAATCAATGGGCAAACAGTTATATAGTTTTCACTAGTATTGTTGTATAATCTATACTAAAATTTTAAAACCCTGCTTCTCAAACTAGGCGATAACCTGTATTTTGAGAAACAGTGAACGGCCACAAAAATCTTATACACTATTAATTTTACAACAATTAATGAACAGTGTCGTTCTACCCCCGCAATAATTTATGTGACTCTTTTATACTGTAAATATGTATGTGTGTGAGGGTGTGTGTGTGTAGTGGAAGGTGAGCATGTGTGATAAGGTTGTTGTGCGCGCATGTTTAAATTTGTGTATGTTATAGAAATCGCGGTGCATGAGAGATTAGGTGATGTATGTAAGTAGGGACTCCGTGTAGGCATAGTCCTTTTCTAGTAGCCACTCTGTTAGTTTAGTTTTTACCGCGTGGGTGTTTAGTTTTAGGATTTTTAATTCTTTATTAATTTTATTGTAAATATAATTACCGAGTGTATAAAATTGATGCGTTGCGAAAGTGGTTTTATGTTGAGATCCAGTGATAAGTTGTAGTCGCTTATTAGGATTTGGTGGCGGCAGCTTAGCATGAGTTCTTAAAATCGATCGAAGCACAAAGAGCTGGCGAACCGTAAGGACTTTGCAGTTAGAGTATAATTCAGTTGTTGGGAATCTGTAGGGTTTCCTAGTCATCACTTTAAGTATGGCTCTTTGCGCCCTTTCTACTCTTAACATTTTAGTTTTTGCTGCTCCACCCCATGCAGTAATACAATATCCAATAACAGATTGGCAAAGAGCATAATACACCATCTTCAGAGTGTCAAGTTTGGCTGACTCTCTCAGTGACTTAAAGACGTGCAAGAGGCGCATTGTTCTTGTGGTAAGGGCGTCAATCTGTTTGTTCCATCTTAGTCCATCATCAATCTGAACTCCGAGATATTTTATATTGTCAGATCTAGTAAGGATTGGACAGTTACAAGATGGTATTGGATTTGAGCATGAGTGAGCCGCAATACTAAAGGTATGTGTCGGCCTCGTGTTACGTCGGATTGCAAATGGGATGTAAGTGGTTTTGGTTAAGTTGAGTGTCAGAAGGTTAGAGTTCAGCCATTTCATTATTTTGGACAGGGCTTGTTCTGCAGTAGTCTTAACTATGTCCCAAGTGGGTCCGCAAACGAGAATCGCGGTGTCATCTGCGTACGCGTAGATTTCACAGTTAGGCAGGTTCATCTTGCAAAGGTCGTTTACGTAGATTTGAAAGAGTATGGGGCCGAGTATACTACCTTGGGGGACACCATATGTTATTAGCTCCTCGTCACTATAATACGCATCCACCTTTACAAGCTGCGTTCGATTACTGAGGTAACTTTTAAAAATCTCAAGTGGTAATCCACGCACACCAATACGTTCCAGTTTGTCAATAAGTTTGGGAACAGAAACCGTGTCAAAGGCTTTAGAGAGATCCAGACAGATCCCCAGGCACTTAGTTTTGTTGTCTAGATTCCTGGCAACCTGTTGCGTAAAGTCCAAGACTGCATCTTCCGTCGAAACTCCTCTACGAAAACCGTATTGGTTTTTGGCAATGATGTGGTATTTGTCCAGGAAGTTCCTTAGAGAATCTGCCAGGATCTTCTCCAGCACCTTGGAAAGGGCAGTTAGAACAGAAATTGGTCTATAGTTACTAACACATCCCCTGTCACCCCCCTTGTGAATTGGGTGTATTATTGCCTTTTTCATGGCATCCGGAAATACACCCGTTTGAAGGCTGCGATTACAGAGAAAGGTTATAGGTGGAACCAATACATGTCGGCATGTTTTTAACAATATGGAAGAGATTCCATCCCAACCAACGGCGCAGTCATGACGTAATTGCAGAATGAGTGATTCCACCTCTGTTTCATCCACTTCCAGCACGGCAAGAGAACCGACAATTGTGTCATGACCACTGTTATTTTTAATTTCTAATGTAGGACATTGATCACTTGCTGCCGTTGTCTGTCCAGGCGCCTGTGACATAATTTGTGCAGCCAAACCTTTACCTACATTACTAAGGAAGTGATTTACCTCGTTTAAGGAAGATTTAGGATCTTCTCTTAATTTGAGCAGCTCTAAAGGGCTGTTATGGGTCTTTTGTGTGTTTGTTATTTGTTTAATTGTATTCCATAAGATTTTAGGATTATTTCTTGCTTTTTCTAATTCTGACGTTTCGTAAGCTATTTTTAATTTTCGAAGTAATTTATTACAGAAGTTCCTGTAGCGTGTATATGTTGTTTTCAGGATTAGGTTATCAGGCACTTTTTTTGTTTTTATGTGCATTTTATCTCTATTTTTTATGCATTTTAATAGACCAGGTGTCATCCAAGGCTTAATTGTTATCTTTTGCCTGGGAATGGTGACCTGTTTTGAATGTTTTGTAATTACTGAACTAACAATATCTATAAATCTATTCATGCACACGTTTACATCATCAATTTGGTATAGTATTGTAAAGTCCGTGTTTTCTAGCTCAGCAATAATGGCTTCGTAATCTAGGCGGGTGATAACATTATTTATTTTCCTTGTTGGACTAACGTGAGCTATGGATAGCAGAACAGGCTTGTGATCCGTTACATGGGATTCCAATACAAGTGTGGTAGATCGATAGTTAGATTTGAGGAGCAGGTGATCAATACAGTGGCCAAGTCGAGTAGGGAAAAGGTAGGTCGGCATCAGCCCATACGAGGCGTTAATTATAAGGTATTCGAAGCTTTGGTCGTTCCTATTACTTGGACTTATATCAATGTTTAGATCTCCTAGAAGGACAATACCAGGACAGGAGGATATTTCCTGATAAACATTGCACAGGCTTGTCGTGAAATTGTTGAATTGCTCTCTTGAATTGAAAGAAGGGGAGCGATAAACGGCGACCACAGATAACTTTTTGTCTATTTGACATACCAGGCAATTCCCCCCTTCAAAAGACGGCTCCCACACGTTGCTTTGTAACCCTAATTTTGTGTATATTATAACTCCATCGTTTTGATTAGCGTTGATCGCTGACGAGTGAGACTGAAATCCATCAAGGACAGGTAGTGTATTGACTTTACTCAGCCAGCATTCTGTCAATACAATGATGTCAATGTTTATTTTTGTCAAATTCAGCAATACTTGAAGTTGGTTAAAGTTTTTGTTTACGCTACGTATGTTTAAATGTAGTATATTTATATTACTTCCGGTTGAGTTGATATATTTGGGACAGTCTTCAGGGTGACAGTTAAATGAGTTTCCGAAATTTATATTGTCTAGGTCATTATTAATATTGTTTATGATAGCCATTTATAATAGTTAAATTATTAATAAACATTCGAACCCCAACCAATTCTGTTGGTGACGGTGATTTATAATTAGAGTCTTTATATTACGACACCCTTTTGGATAAGTTGTTTTGTGTGTTAATATGCGATTGTATTTTGTTGTTATGTATGAGTTTTGTATATTGAATATAATATTACATGTTGCTCTTGCGTGATGAGTGTATGTGTAAAGTTTAATAACAGATATTAAAAAATAAAATAAACTAAAATAAAACATGTATACAACAAAATTCTGCAGTAAGGCTACAATTTTAGATAGTCAGATATTAATGTTGCTCAAATCTTGAAGACATTTTTCTGATTGGATTAATAGCTGCTTTTCTCCTACTTTCTTACGAAGGAATATATTACCGTTGCTTATCCAGCAGAATGAGTAATGGTTGTTATTGGCAAATTGTCGTGCCAGGTAAAAAAGCCTTTTAGAACCAAAAGGAATCTGCTCTGCTACAAATACTGGTAGGCGTTTTCCTGGAATACCAATTAGTTCTGTATTCAGCTTTTCTTCCTTTGGGTGCTTGTCCTTGTTATACAAACGAATTGCTGACAAAAGATTCTGTTTGGTTTGTACTCTTGTAAAATCCGCCATGATCGGACGTGAAGTTGGAGCTGGTGTGGATTTCACTCCTCAAGCGATCACATAACACTGCAAAGTCCATATCATATTTAAAAATCATACGGTAGAAGTGATATGCAGCCCCACGTAAAAAAGCTCCTAAGATCAGGCTATAGTCACTCTTTCTCCATTCGTTTATTTCAGCCACTGACTCGAATTCGGTCAAGAATTCCTCCAAGCAGTATCTGTCCGTGCCTGAATAATAATTATCCATCATGCTTTCCATAAGTTCATATATACTAAATAATAAAACCACTTAGCTTTTTCATATATTTCATCCGCTGTTTATTTCCGTTCACTGCTTCGTGCGCTGTATCGCCACACACACGCGAAATGTCTTTAAAATACTTATAAGTATACTGTACGCCGTATACACGCGAATTTTTATAATTTTTATTTATTTTGGGATTTCGTACCCGGCGCCTCCACCAATATGTGAGGGGGTAGCTAGGGTAAGCAGCAGTAAAACATGGAAATAACTTATTTTTTCATGTATTTATCGAGAATATTACAATATGCCTGCCTTTGGGCGGCTATCCAATTCTGACATTCAAAATTAACAAAAAACATCTACAGCTATTCTGTTCGAAATTCATACATCTTTCAAGTAATAAATATTGCCAGTGTTTTAATAGGCAAGTAGGTTGCCTTCTCAAATGGTAAGTCCTTACAGTAATCACGGGACCTGCAAATATGTACCGGGAAACTATATTGTAAAGATAACGAAAACAATACATGAAATTGCAGAGAAATGGTTAAACGTAGAGATAACAGACGAACAAAGGGGATAATTGTTTTTTACTACATTGAGTTTTTCTTTTATTGTTAGCTTATGGTATAGACAATTAGTCCCTTTGAATACTCCATAATACTCTACTGTTTACATACATGCGGTGTATGTAGAGTTCTAAGTTAATTTAGGCACTATGTACACTGTAAATCACACAAACATGACTTCTCATGCGTATAAACACACGTAACAAGTATAAGCCGCGCGCGGTTCGTGCTTCGTTACTTACATGAACGGTGTTATACAATACAATACCGTTCAAACATCCACAATCAGTTCCTTAGCCTGGGGCGTAACCGGCTAGCTCTGGAAGCGGGCAGGGACCATACATCCTCAGTTGGGCGCGACAAAATAGTCGGCACCTAGTCGCGGACTATTTTTCGCCCGGCTTCTGGAGGGTTCGCCTTCAGTTCCACCGAGCGGGAATGTGTCGCCCAGGTGCCGGGAAAAACCGGCGCTGTGTGACAGCGTCGCGGCGCTCCCCCTGAACACATTGCATTCATACCCATGGCAGGCATTGTATTCACACCTGACATTAACTTAGTACCACAAGCCAAGATAGGCAAACACAAAAGATTCGTGCCTGTTGTAACGGGCACGCAAAGATACCGCGGAACAAAGGCAATGCCTATAATCCGCCCGTCGCGCCCCCTTACGGGGACGCAGCGATCATCCTTCAGGCCCTTGGGGCGCAGCGATCATCCTTCAGGCCGTTGGGGCGCAGCGATCATCCTTCAGGCCCTTTGATATGATAATATTCGCTGAACAATACGTTAAATGTTTGCAGTGGAGGATAGACTTATGACTAATAGCAATGCGTTGGCCAATTGTGACAATTTCAAATTTGCCTACATTTTTAGGCTTCCGTACCCAAAGGGTAAAAACGGGAGCCTATTACTACCTAGCATCTTATTAAATATCTCTACAGCTTGGTACTTCGAACAATGCTCTACTATATTTAATTTTGGTACTACTCTACTGTTTACATACATGCGGTGTATGTAGAGTTCTAAGTTAATTTAGGCACTATGTACACTGTAAATCACACAAACATGACTTCTCATGCGTATAAACACACGTAACAAGTATAAGCCGCGCGCGGTTCGTGCTTCGTTACTTACATGAACGGTGTTATACAATACAATACCGTTCAAACATCCACAATCAGTTCCTTAGCCTGGGGCGTAACCGGCTAGCTCTGGAAGCGGGCAGGGACCATACATCCTCAGTTGGGCGCGACAACATAGTCGGCACCTAGTCGCGGACTATTTTTCGCCCGGCTTCTGGAGGGTTCGCCTTCAGTTCCACCGAGCGGGAATGTGTCGCCCAGGTGCCGGGAAAAACCGGCGCTGTGTGACAGCGTCGCGGCGCTCCCCCTGAACACATTGCATTCATACCCATGGCAGGCATTGTATTCACACCTGACATTAACTTAGTACCACAAGCCAAGATAGGCAAACACAAAAGATTCGTGCCTGTTGTAACGGGCACGCAAAGATACCGCGGAACAAAGGCAATGCCTATAATCCGCCCGTCGCGCCCCCTTACGGGGACGCAGCGATCATCCTTCAGGCCCTTGGGGCGCAGCGATCATCCTTCAGGCCGTTGGGGCGCAGCGATCATCCTTCAGGCCCTTTGATATGATAATATTCGCTGAACAATACGTTAAATGTTTGCAGTGGAGGATAGACTTATGACTAATAGCAATGCGTTGGCCAATTGTGACAATTTCAAATTTGCCTACATTTTTAGGCTTCCGTACCCAAAGGGTAAAAACGGGAGCCTATTACTACCTAGCATCTTATTAAATATCTCTACAGCTTGGTACGTCGAACAATGCTCTACTATATTTAATTTTGGTACTACTAGTTGCTTAAAAAAATTTCTCCGCGTGCTTTCTCTAATCTCACGTTCTTCTTGTGATTCAAACTCATATAGATATTTAGCAAAATGATTTAGGAAGACCAATATATACAGGCTAGGTACTGTTAATATTCCCAATTTGCTAAAGTAATCTCTGCATGAGACACGTTGTGCAATTCCGACTATTGTCCTTATGGCACGTTTCTGCAAGATGAACGCTCTCTGCCAGTTATAACTGTAACTATTTCCCCAGAGCGCGATGCTATACCTTATCTTCGACTCCACGAGCGCATAATATACAGTCTTTAACTGTTCTATGTTTAATTCATCCCTAAGGCTCCTGAGTGCGTAACATGCTGACGATATGGAAGATTCAATAACAGCCAGCTCCGGTTTCCAATTTAAGTGCAAATCTATGTTAATCCCTAAGAATTTGACCTTATCTAATAATTTAATCTTGTCTCCATTTATTTGTATTTCTAAGTTATCATTATTACGAGTCATAGTCTTAAATAATATGAGGTTAGTTTTACTTGTATTTAGCAATAAGTTATTAGCTGTAAACCAATCGCAAATTTTTTGTATAATTCTATTTGTATTTAATGTCAATTGTTCTATGTCTTTTGCCCCAATTATTATGTTTGTATCATCTGCGAAAACAACAAGTTTCTCGTTTGGCTGAGTTTTACTCATGAAGTTGAGTAAGTCATTTGTAAAAATAATATAGAGAATAGGTCTAGGAGAATAGGTCCTAAAATTGAGCCTAGAGGCACACCACGTTATACATACGTAATTTTTGACTTGTATATCACTTCGTGATTATTCTCGTCTAATTTTTACTTAACTTTAATTCAACTCTTAATTACCTTTTTTCTGTTATATTATGCTAAAAAAAACTTTTTTTTATTTATTCACAGATCCCGCTGGTGGACCTCTTAGTATTGGTGACTGAGAAAATTCGAATAAAATTCGATAGATTAACACATACAAAACAAAGGCCCTTTTCAGGGCCGCATAAGTCTCAATATAAACATGTTTCTTGACTGGTATTGTCTAAAAACGAACTTACCTAAAATATTATAGATATTACGTTGGCCGTGGGTTCATATCCGGGCAAGTACCAATGTGACTTTTGCAATTTATATGTACTTTCTAAGTTTATTTTGGACATCGCTGACAACGGTGAAGGAAAACATCGTGAGAAAACCTGGTCTAATAGTTAGTATTTGTGAGTTTGTGTTCCATTAGTAACTAAAACTGCATCATAGGATTTTCAAAAATCAATATTAATTAGCCAGGAATCGAAACTGTTGATTTTGAAAAAAAAATCTGATGTATTATTACACCATTCGATAGTGTCGCTAATAAGGATGAAATTTAATTAATTAATTTAATTCAAATTAAGTCAAGAGTGAATAGGTTTTTCCTAGGCAAGCGTGCTTCACCGTCGACCACATCATCGCTTACCATCAAGTGAGATAGTGGTCAAGCGCAAGCCTATTGACGATAAAAAAATAATAAAAAAACCAGTAAGTAATCACATACAACTTAAGGAAAAGGCTTATTTTTAACAAAATACTGATGATGTGCCTCCTTTGAGTGTTTGCCGCTATTCCTCATAGTTTCGGATTGGGTCATCCACGCCCATTTCAAAAACTCACTCTGTATAGTAAAAAGTAAGATTTGAAACAAACATTTTAAAAATATAAGTGAAGAAATCCAGCTCGGCCGATATGGCGACGCTTGGGCGGCCCATGTCTAGCAGTGGACGTCTTTCAGCTGAACTTATGAAGATTTTGCAATGCCGTGACACTCAGATATAAGTTACATTTTGAGGAACGCTACAATTAATAAAGAAATAGAGAATAAATTATGAACGTTCCACGACGGTTACGACAATGATGTTCTCGTAGCATGCCGCCGCCGTAGCAAAGCGCTTCGATAACATTACATACGTATGCTTTTATTTTACACGGTATTTTTTTGTGTAATTATCTTTTGAGTTGATAAATTATGTACCTTATTTATAGATATAGACTATTTTTTATTTATACTACGTCTTATATATGACTAGCACAACATATTTGTTATCATGAGTTAATTTAAAAATAATGAATGAATACAGTAACTTTATTGAATAAAAATATAAATAAAGCTAAGAAATAAGAAAGGTATAGGTAAAGAATACTACCACGAACTAAAACATATGAGTCAACAAAGCTTCATTTTAAAAGCTGCTACTCATAATGACTGTTAGGAACCGATTAGTAAACTACATGCCTTTTTGAAAGCAATAAAGGTTATTTAATATTATACTTCCTATTGTATTATTTGCAAATACCAAAAACTGGCTCTAATACTAAAACAGAAATAAATAACAATAGGAATACTAGAACAATGTATGACATCCGGCCGACTTATTGCTTGTTGTTGTTATCGCTGTGCTCGAGCAGATAACGAAATAATGTCTATTGTGATAAATAAAACTTATTATTTTAAGAAACATGTTACCGATTCAATAAGACATTGACACTAATTGTCAATGTCTGAATGAATGCACGGTAGAATCAACTTATATTCCATTTAAAATTTAAATTGTGACATTCAAAAGTGCCGCTTGTTGTTATCGCTGTGCTCGTGCCGATACCGAAATAATGTCTATTGTTCTAAATAAAACTTATTATTTCAAGAAACAAATTACCGATTTAATAAGACATTGACAACTAGTTTAGCAATTCTTTAGGAGCTTGAGAGCTGAAAGGGAGTAACAATGGATGGTTTTATCACAGGTAGTCGGTTATCACGGAACTTGCAACCTTATACTGTGAAACTATTGTAAAGCTAACGAAAAGAATAAGTACAAATAAAAATTGTTTAACCTGACATGGTTTACAGTAGAGATTACCGACCTACGACGGGTCCATTGTATTTTGCTTAATTGACTTTTGCCTTCATTATAATATACGCAGTTAACTAACTTCAGACAGCAGCTTCGCCTTCGTAATTCTTTTTCTTTATTTTTTTAATTTTTTTAAAGGTTTATATTCACGGGATAAAAAGTAGCCTATCATCTAGCTAGGATAATTGGTCTACTCGTGTGCCAAGTTTCATTCAAATATGTTTGTAAATATGTGAAAAGGCGACAGATAGAGTAACTTTATATGACCAGAGTAAAGAAAAATCTTGTCTCTGGCAAATTCCTAGACGTGGAAGTGGTGATAGATACATATCTTATGTTTCTCAGCCAGCTAGGCAGCTACTGAAGTTAACAAAGCAAAATATCTTAGAAAATAACCTTAAGTTATGGTCCAAACGTGCCGAATCACACATGTGTTTCCCGGGACGTTACATAAAACTCTTTTCTAAGTAAAAAGTCATAATTAGAGGTTGGGCTCTCCGCTATTTCATCCTACAATATTTTACCAATTTAAAAGATATTCCATAAACTGTAAAAGAAAGATATATTCTGTGCCCATAAGCTTTCTCATTTAAATTTATTTATAGTTGTCAAATGTGTACACTAGGACTGGCCGCAATTCTGGCATCTTTTGAGGGTTTTAGTCCTTCTGAAGATAATGTATCATCAACAACGAAAACATAGGGGCACAGTATATCTTTCATTTAAGGCTTATGGAATATCTTTTAAATAGGCCCAATATTGAAGTAGGAAACAGGCGAGAGCCAAACCTCGAATTAAGACTTAACCTGATGTTTAAAAAATTATTTCTAACTACAATCGATTTATATTTCAACTACTAACAGCGGCAGAGGAAAAACGCCAAAATAAGTTCACAGAGTATATTCCGGATAGTTAATTAATGCCTTTGGAAAAATAGGTGTTAGTGTTTTCTTTAATTGCCTATTCAAATCCATGAATAATAAGGGTCTTACGATATGAACAGCTAAAGGCACAGTTTCTTCATAATACTCGTATGTCAATCATTGGCGATCATATCGTAAAATGGTTACATTATCCACCGTTAGCGGCGCTCATATCGTTTTGTTTTTAAGGTTCGTATGTACTAGTTTTAAGTCATATTCATACCCACTAATAAATATTAAAATTATTCACAAAATAAATTAATAACTGTGACTCATTTAGCTAGTACCTAATAATATCAACCAAATTCAGAATTTAAAGACTTATCCAGTATGTAATTATATAGGTACATAATATCTTAGGAAAGTTCGTTTTTAGACAATTCTGTTCCAGAAACATTTCGAATCATATTATGTGGCCCTGAAAAGGGCCTTTTTTTTGGAGGTGCGCTTCCTTATACGCAGTGTATGTAGAGCTGGTTGCACGCAGACGGAGAACGGCAGTGTTTAACCGCCAAAATCGTACCTAGTGCAACCAATGGTTGTCTCCCTAAAATAAAATCTTCCAAAGATGTTCGATTTTCTCTCTGCGTTACTTGGCGACCTCTTCTTCTCCACTGCTCACTTCAAGATCAGCTTTTATTTCATCCCACCTCCTGGCACGTTCTCGTTGTTTTGACAAAAGTTCAGACTCTGAACGCAATCGAGAATATTTCAAAACGGCAACTAGTCTTAAATCACCCTTTCTTTCGGCTGCTCGGGATGTTTTTCGAAGATGTCGTATCCAATTAGACAGTGCTTCGATTTCTCGTTCACAATAATCATCGACAGATCTTGCATCTGCTTTGTAGTCCATTTTGGAGGATTGGCCAGAAAGGTCACACAATTTGGAAATAAACACTAATTCTTGAAATCTCTAGGACACTTAGACACGTCTGCGCATCACCAGGACGATTTAAGAATGAGGACACAAGCAGGCAGGCAGAGCTTTCGTTGCGTCCCCACATCAAAGGGCGTGGGGGGTGGGGAGGGACATGGTGTCATTGGGCCGCATTGCAGAGCCACGCGAGCTGAGGTTGGGGCTACACCGTACAATGAGCCGCAAAATGGCGTAATTTCAATACCAAACTCAGGAACAAATCGTGGCGAGCATAACCGATATTTTGTAGATTTTTTTAAATGGTGTAGGAATATTACCTAATATATAAATAATAATTTCTTTCAGCAATATATTATCATTTCAATTACTAACAGAGGCAGCAAAAAAAATGTCTAGATAAGTTAACAGAGTATATTCCGGATAGCAAATTAACTTCTTTGGAAAAATATGTTTTTGTATTTTTTTTTCCTTTTTATTTCATGAAATGGAAAATGTTCGCTGCTTACATCGTGATATGGTCTAGCCAGATCCATGTGTAATCAGCGTCTGACAGCACAGACTAAACGCACATTTTCTTCATAATACTCATAAGTCAATCATTGGCGATCATATCGTAAAGTAGTTATATTATCCACCGTTAGCGGCGCTCATATCGTTTTGTTTTTGAGATGTGTCATAGCGGCGGACAGTTATTCTAATAAAAAAGCTAATTAGTAATAATGCGCCAATTGCTTGTTTGTTTAATCGTAGTTGATATAAATGTGAGATGTACTAGTTTGTTAGTCATTCATGTCCTCTGCTATGTTGTAACAAATGATTTTTGTATGACATAAATAAGCGACATCTTGTGCCAAACACGAGAACCAGCTTGGTTGAGTCACCAGTTGATCGTGTTTGAAAATGATTTTAGAATAAATTAATAGCTGTGGCTCATTATTCAAGTAATGCCTAATAACATCAACTAAATTCAGAACTTAAGGACATATCAAGTATGTTTGTAGGTAGGTAAGTACATAATATCTTAGGTATGATCATTTTTAGTCAATTTTGTTCAAAAAACATGTTTATATTGAATCACTTCTGCCAGCGGCTTCGCCCGCGTGAAATAGTAGTTTAAAAACTGTTGCATAATAAGGAATATTAAAACATGAGTGTATGTTTAAAAACTGAGCCGCAGGCGAGGTTTTTAATAATTCCACACGAATTTTTTAATACCTAGATATGTGCAGTTTCATACACTACTTTATCTAAACTCATATATTGGGATTGAACCTGATAAATACCTTATTTTGCATTTTCCATGCCATAACGTAGTGCATTTATCATATAATTTTCGAAACTTTGTTGGTAATAGATTATAAGTTATTTCATTCGCCGCATCTAAAACATCAGGCGGAGTCAAATTTTCTTTACATTCACTGATATCAGACATGTTTAAGCAAGAACTACAAAACTCATGAATACCAAAAATTATGAATGGCGCCAACATTACCCAGCACACCACCACATTAACCGCGCATGCGCTATAGCGGGCGTTGCCGCATATAAATAAAAAAATAATTAAACTTTATAAAATAGGTATTATAAAAATGCCGCGCCCAGCATAAGCCTTCCATTACAAAAAAATAATTGATGGAAACTCCTTGGTCATATTAACTTCTTGGATTTGCCCTGTAATTCGAAAAATGAAGCTGCTGTCTGAAGTTCGTTAACTGCGTATATTATAATGAAGGCAAAAGTCAATTAAGCAAAATACAATGAACCCGTCGTAGGTCGGTAATCTCTACTCTAAACCATGTCAGGTTAAACAATTTTTATTTATACTTGTTCTTTTCGTTAGCTTTAAAATAGTTTTAGAGCATAAAGTTGCAAGTTCCGTGATAACCGACTAACTGCGATAAAACCATTCATTGTTACTCCCTTTTAGCTCTCAAGCTCCTAATTAATTGGTAAACTAGTTGTCAATGTCTTATTAAATCGGTAATTTGTTTCTTGAAATAATAAGTTTTATTTAGAACAATAGACATTATTTCGGTATCGGCACGAGCACAGCGATAACAACAAGCGGCACTTTTGAATGTCACAATTTAAATTTTAAATGGAATACAAGTTGATTCTACCGTGCATTCGGAAAGTAGCTAGTTATGGAGAATAATGCACAAGAAACTCCATACTTTTAAATTTACATGGAATAAAAGTTGTTTCTACCGTGCATTCGGAAAGTAGCTTGTTATGGAGAAGAACGCACAAGAAACTACATACTTACACTTTAAAAAAAAAAAAAATGGTTCTACCGTAATACAATAGGAATTTCAATATTAAATAACCCTTTATTGCGTTTAAAAAGCATGTTGTTTACAAATCGGTTCCTAACAGTCATTATGAGTAGCAGCTTTTAAAATGAAGCTTTGTTGACTCATATGTTTTAGTTCGCGGTAGTATTCTTTATCTATACCTTTCTTATTTCTTAGCTTTATTTATATTTTTATTCAATAAAGTTACTTCATTCATTCATTATTTTTAATTAACTCATGATAACAAATATGTTGTGCTAGTCATATATAAGACGTAGTATAAATAAAAAAAGTCTATATCTATAAATTAGGTACATAATTTATCAACACAAAGATAATTAAACAAAAAAATTACCCTGTAAAATAAAAGCATACGTATGTAATGTTATCGAAGCGCTTTGCTACGCGTCGCTACCACAGACTACGGCGTGCTACGAGAACAACGCAGTCGTAACCGTCGTGGAACGCTCATAGTTTATTCATTTATTGTTTCGTTCCTCAAAATGTTACTTAATCTGAGTGTCTCGCATTGCTAAATCATCATAAGTTCAGTTGAAAGACGTCCACTGCTGCACCCATGTCCATGTCCATCCATGGTGATGCTTGGGAGGCCCATGCTTCCCAAGCATCACCATATCGACTGGCCTGTAATTCTTCACTTATTTATCGTAACGTTAAAAAGACAGGTCTGAAGGACGATCGCTGCGCCCTCGTCAGGGGGCGCGGCGTGCGGGTTTTAGGCGTGGCGTTTGTCCCGCGGACTCATTTTTTTTTTTTTTTTTTTTTATATCCTATAGGCTCGCGCTTGACCACAATCTCACCTGATGGTAAGCGATGATGTGGTCGACGGTGAAACACGCTTGCCTTGAAATAACCTATTCACTCTTGACTTAAAGACCCCTAGATTGTAGCTATCGGGAAACACAGACTCCGGCAGGGAATTCCACTCCTTAGCTGTACGCATAATAAAAGTGTTCCCAAAACGTTTTGGCGTATGGGTGGGATGTCTACCATGTAATGATGGCGCATCGCCGTACGTCTGGTAGTCCGATGATAGAACGGGCTAGGTGGAATTATATCTCATTGCGTGCTACGGGCACGTACTCAAATTGAGCAGCCTTATAGGCCTAAATAGAGGGCAGGCGAGTTAAAACTGCCTGCCGGAAAGTGGGTGCGATGTGTTCAGGGAGAGCGCCGCGATGCTGTCTCACAGCGCCGGTTTTGCACGGCACCTAGGTGACACATACCCGCTCGGTGGAACTGGAGGCGAACCCTCCAGAAGCCGGGCGAAAAAATACTCAGCGACTAGGTGCCGACTATGTTGGCGCACCCGGCTGAGGATGTATGGTCCCCGCCTGACACGCTTCCAGAGCTAGCCAGTTACGTCCCAGGCTAAGGGACCGGTTATGTATGTTTGAACGGTACTGAGTTGTATAACACCGTTCATATATGTAACGAAGCACGCACCGCGCGCGGCTTATACTTGTTACGTGTGTTTATACGAATGTGGAGTCATGTTTGTGTGACTTACAGTGTACATAGTATCTATATTAACTTAGAACACTATATACACCGCGTGTATGTATACAGTAGAGTATTATTGTGTGAACCAGGCGCGTGTAGTGATGTGCGGCTCGCTCAATTGTCAGTCCGGTAATGAGGCTGCGGAAAAAATAATTAAAGACAGGTATTTCTTCCCTTTATTATAAATAACCTCTGATTTTTAAGTCGGTCAAAAATACATAAACCAGTAACATCAAATTTTCCCTAAACTTTCTTATTTATTTAAACTTCAATAGTAGTACATAGGTGGACTTAATACTTATCTATTGTTCTAAGGATTCTACCGGCGACCACCCAGGTTGCGATTTGTAAATATGTATTTCATTTATGCATTTCGGCCGTTTGTTACACATCTTACTTTTTACTTTTTAAGTGCGCGTGTATGGCCCAATCCGCAACTATGCGGAATAGCGGCAAACACTCAAAGGAGTCATCATCACTATTTTGTTAAAAATGAGCCTTTTCCTAAATTAACCATTTGTGATTACTTCCTGGAATTTGATCCTTATTAGCGACACTATCGAATTTTGTAATAAAACAGCAGATTTTTTTTTCGAAATCAACTGTTTCGATTCCTGACTAATTAATATTGATTTTTGAAAAATCCTATGATGCAGTTTTAGTTTTTTTTTTTTTAGTTTTCAACAAAATCGGCCTCGTGCAAGGCGTTACAGCGCCTTGCAGCAATTACACCAATGGAACACAAACTTACAAATACTAACTAACTACTAACCAGGTTTTCTCACGATGTTTTCCTTCACCGTTGTCAGCGATGTCCAAGATAAACTTAGAAAGTACATATAAATTGCAAAAGTCACATTGGTACTTGCCCGGATTTGAACCCACGACCTTCCAGCACGAGAGGCGAGCTCTTAGCCACTGGGCCACCGCGAAATAATATCTACAATATTTTACGTAAGTTCGTTTTTAAACAATACCAGTCAAGAAACATATTTATATTGAGACATATGCGGCCCTGAAAAGGGCCTTTTTTTTTTTTGATCTACATGGTCAGTGTATGTAGTCAGTCAATGCAGGTGTTGACACTGTGTGACTTCAGCGTCTGCGTCCACTGAACACGTTTCTCTGTAATAAGAAAATTGCACGTTTAGGCAAACCTCTTAAAATTTTGAGAAGAAAAATTAAACGAAGGATATATTAGTTTTATTAATAAGGACTTGTTTTTTCAAGTTCAAATAAAAAAAATATATTATGATAATAACGAAAATGTTAACAAGAGAAGTGCAACATGTCACAGAAACTTACGACAATCGTCGGCATCCAAAAGTTTTTGATGATCCGATGATGAAGCTTTTGAACGGTTTTCTTAACCAAGTTCAATCAAACACACCTCCGCAGCAGCAACTAAAATAAAACAATTAGAAATGATTTAACAGTTTTAAACAGTATCAAAATAACAAGTACCTTTATGAAAATGTCAAGTCACTAGAAACGTATTCTACTTACTTAGATCTTCAAACATATTTATATTACGTAGTATCGCCGCGATTGGCTCGGCTTCTCTTGCTTTCCGAATTTTCTCAGTCACCAATACTAAGAGGTCCACCAGCGGGATCTGTGAATAAATAAATAAAAGTTTTTTTTTAGCATAATATAACAGAAAAAAGGTAATTAAGAGTTGAATTAGTGATAATAACTCACGTTAGGGTCAAAACCGGCAGCTACTGCTAATCGATGAGTAGCTTTAGTAAGATCTTCGCGACGCTCTCTTTCGAATTGCGCATTACGTGCGCGTTGCTCTTCCTGTGAACAATAAGAAAACAAAATAGTATTCATAAATAAATTAAACAAAACTGTAAGGAGAAAAATGTAAGGAGTATTGTGTTAATACGAACCCTAGTTAAAGGAACACGATTTCTCCCTGCCGGTCTACCGCGACGTCTCTGCGGCGCCGCAGAATCTGAAACTTGTTTCTGAAACAACAAAACATAATTAATAAAAACCTTAATTCATAAATAATTATTAAACAAATAATAAATAATATTAAATAATAATTTTAAATAAATTAATATAACTTTTCTTATTAACACTGCTAAGAATAACGTACCATTAGTTTCTTGGCTTTGCCCATTTTCTGGTTCAGTTAAATATATTTTTTATATAGAAATGACACTCCGCGAGCTCCACCAGGCTATGACTACACTAGTTCGCTACAAACGAAATAATGAGAACACTTTTTTTGGACACCGGTTTATAAAGGTACCTACCTGCACATGCTAATACGGAGGGTGCCAACCCCAAGGGGGAGGAGCTAACCTGAGCGACCTCTGCTATTGGTTGGACAAGGATTCAGGATTCATATTGTAATAATTTTTGGTTCGAAGTTACATTAACTAACATTAACATTTTTAGATGTTTTAAAAACACTCAAAATACTGCTTTAATATCAAAATACAATTTTATTTAAACATCATACCTAATAAGATAAGGGAATAAATATAATGACCACCAAAAATAAACTTGTGACAATAACCTCTATTACCTAAAATTAAACTATGATAACCAAATTTAGTAAATTGATCACCAAATTTTAAGAGCAAATTATTGGTTGTGAAATAGGTCAGGTTAGAACTGTGACCAACCGCGCGCGAACTAAGCGAGCGCTACTTCCAAGTTGCTAGCATATTATTATTTTTTGTGGTCGTAAACTATTTTGGATGAAACAATTATAATTTGGAGTTGGTTGTTTTAAGTTGGATCACTAGTTGTAAATTTTTTGGTTCTGATTTCACGCTAAAATGGGCATTTAATTTTGGTGATCATTTTCTATTTTTGACAATATAAAGTGATTTTTTGCCGCTACATTTACTAGATCTGGTGGTTAGTTAAACATAAGCCATAAGTTGACGGCTTGAAAATTGAGCCTTATATGACTCTTCTACAGTTTTCAAAAGCTTTGGGGGCTCAGATGATTGAATTTGGACATAGAAAGATACTACGAGTAGTATCTACCCTTCACCAGATCCACAGGCGCAAGTCTATTTTAATTTCGTAAATTTACTCTTTTCATAATATTTTATCTTAAAATTGTTGGGTAGAATATTTAAATGTTAATGTTACTTATTTCTCTGATCACTTGCGAAAACTAAAAGAAGCTGTGGTAGCGCCTGCTGATCTGACCAGAATAATGCAAGTTCATCAAACCTTTAAAATCTATTGTGACTTTTGATTACAATATAATATTAAATAGCCTTTATTCACAATTTTGGATAAATGGTTTTACAAGTAAACTATAAGTTAACTATAAGGTACTTAATCTATTGCCTTAATTATTTACTTATCTACATAATACAAATCATTTATTTGGCACTGTTATGTTATCAAGATTGTTTTGCGTTTCCACAAAGGCCTCTCCTAGAGATTTGATTATAATACTCATCAAATCTACATAGTTACAAACATTATACACAAATATAATCCAATCTAAATTCACAACAAATACAAATTGATGTTAAAAATATCTAAAATATGCTATTTAGTTCTCAAGTGCATATTGTTTGCTTATAGATAGAAGTTTGAAATAGAACAATATTTGATTTCTCAATCTATACGAACAATTTCCATGCGGATGCGTAACTTTAATTTACATCTCTCATGTTCAGTAAGTAGGTTCTTATGACCTCCAAATGGGGCTTGTAGGTGACTAATTAGTGTTCTAGGGTAATAATGTCGCTAGAAAAGCCCTAGGGCGGTAAGTAATAAAAAAAAACACTTCTTTCTTTCAAAAAGTTCGCGTTCATCTAACCTTCATACTGGCAATAGACATCATGCATTCAGTCCAATGACCAAAGAGGTCGCTTTACTATTTAGCCTTGTCTTCGTGTGAGTATAAGTATAATAGTCATCAATTTTAAATATCGAAGGGCGAAGCTCAAATTCGTTTTTAAAAAACAATTTTTTTTTGAATGTTTTATTCTTGTGATGCCGGTTTTTTTCTACTTACCTCACAATCGACATGTAAAGCAGAATAGTTAGCTCGGGTGTAAGTACCAATTGCACCCTCGAAATATAAGCGCCCTCGCTGCGCTCGTGCGCCTAAATATCTCGGGCTGCAATTGATGCCTTACAGCCCTTGGCTACTAATCTACTATTAAAATATAAATAGACCGAAACTAGAACGTCGCATAGATATTAAAATGGTCTCCTATCACTGAGATGACCGTCAAATTGGTAAACTAACTGTCACTCTCTTAATGAATTGGTATGAGTTTATTGCTAAGAAATATGTGTTTAAGCAAAGTTCTAGTATTCCTATTGTTATTCACTTCTTGGTATGTATTTATATATGCCAGTTTTCGGTATTTCCAAATAATACAATTGGCATTTTAAATTAAAATTCCCTTATATTTTTTTAAATAGCATTAAGCTTACAACTTGGAAGTTTCTTTGTTATTTCCAAGATCATTATACACTACAGCTTTTGAAATGAGGCTTTGTTGGCTTATATGTTTAAGTTCGCAGTAGTATTCTTTTATATATTCTATTATTAAATAAAGTGAGTCTATTCATTTCTTCTATTTAACACTCAATAACTCATATTATTTTGTTGTGCTAGTCATATACAAGACGTATCACATTTATTCAAAATATATAATACCTATCGATGAAGTAGGTATGTAATTTATCCACTTACAAAAATTACACAAAAAATAACCGTGTAAAGTGAATACATACGTATGTAATGTTATCGTAGCACTTTGCTACGCGCCGCTACGACAGGCTACGGCGTGCTACGAGAACAACGCAGTCGTAGCCGTCGTAGAGCGTTCATACTTTATTTATTTACTAGCTGTCCCCCGCGGTTTCGCTCGCGTCAACTGGCCACCTATCCACCTACCCTGCCCTATCTACCTACACACCACCTATGTGTTAAGATACAGATATATGGTGTCTTACGTATAATTAGCCATTAACCCTGCGCACGCGGATAAAACAAATAAATAGCGCTTTTCTTCTGACTTACTTTACATATATCAATATTTCAGACTAACCACGAACTTTAGCGTAGTGAAATATAGACTACAGCATTTCGCTTGAAGGTGTCTATCATATACAAAAAGACTTTTTCAAACCCAACTGATAGTTTCAGAGCATAGCGCGTTTAAACGATCAAGCTCTTCCGCTTTATTAAATAAGTCTTTATCATATTAAGTATTGATGGTTTCGTTCCACAAATATGCCTTATTTCTGAGTGTCTCAGCATTGCAAAATCATCATAATTTCAGCTGAACATGTGCCTCCCAAGCGTCGCCACATCCCGGTCGATGTGGCCGGCACCTGTACTTTTCGTGTCCAGCACACTTCCAAGTTCCCGGTGTTAGTATTTTAACAGACATCTAGATTACACAGATACCACCGACTTTTTTACTACTTTAAGTTCTATCACGAATAACAATGGACCACTAATATTATCAATAACGATAAAAAGTCAGACAATTCTTGCCCTTATTTTAGGAGTAATAAACACAGGTTAGATCAATTGTATTTTTACTTTCTTTTGTATTGTCCCGTGAATTCTATCAGCGACCACCCAGGTCGCAATTTGTAAATATTTAATTTTTGCCTTTCGGCCGGCAGATAAGGCTCGTTTGATTCGCATAAAATATCAATGAAAATAATTTCTAAAGGGGTCACTATGGTTTAACTATGAACCTATACAATAAATGTATTGTTTTGTTACTAAGCGTGTCTACTAATTAAATTAAAATACCTACGATTAAAATCTCATTGTTAAAAACATCGAAAATTAAAATAACGATTGTATCGAAATATCGAAAATAGCCTAGTATACCTAAGCATAAAATATCTAAGATTAAAATGCCTACTGATTAAAATATCGACTGATTCAAAATATCGATAGTCATTATACCTATGTTCAAAATGTCAACATTAAATACACGTAAATTACGTTTACCACAGCCAGGGGATTGGAAAGAAACCTGAAATGACACTTATAACTTTTAATTAATAAAGTTAATTATAACTGATTAATCTACGGATGTCCACTCCAGGTCGATGTGAGAGCATAGCGTGGTTACAACCATTATTTAACAGAACTAATTACAACTAACTAGCCTACAGGTATTGATTCCAACTCGAGGTAGAAATATGGAATGGTTTGTTCTTGCAAAAAATACTTATTAAGATTGGTTTCGAAATCGATTGATTTACTGACGTTCAAGGCTGCATTGGCTTCAGGGTAATTGCTTCGTCAGTAACTTCCTGTATTGTTGCTACGAAGTTTCTGAGTCAGCAAGTCAGCTAATTCCTAAGCTATGCGTTTTCGTGCTCAAGGTAACTGCACTGTCGACAAGGTCTATATATGTATATTATCTGCAACGACGGCGGATTCACATTAACATCATGACGGTTCCTTGTCAATATATTTATGAAAACATCATGTACGTGAGAAAGAATTTACATCTTTTTAGTAAAAACGGAGACAGACATAATTACATTACTAGAAATAGGGACCAATTAGTTCAACCAGGTTTCAGACTGGCAAAAGTGGCCTCATCTTTCATGGGGTACTGTACGAAATGTTACAATAAAATTCCTCCCCATATTCTAGAACTGAATGAGACGAAATTTAAAAATTGTATAAAACGCACACTATGCAGGCAGGCATATTATAAGTTGGGGGATTATATCACTGATAAAAATGCTTGGCTCAATGCTAATCCTGCTCCACAACCACTAGGGCGCAAAAACAAATGATATGTTTATGCTTGTGTTGTATAGACTCGATTTCTTTTAGTATTGTATAGCTGCACAGCACGTGTGTGGGTACTATGTACCCAACTGTAAATCTACCATTTGCTATACCTATGTGTCGTTCGTTGACTTGTGTGTGCCCTGGCAGTTGAGTGTGTCATGCTCTCTCAAATGTCTCTCTGATGGTGGCGCGTGTGTTGGATCATTCGGTTCCCTTCATGATGGTTGAGCTGGGTGGTGCCGATTCATGCGTCATGTTCGTGAACGGGCGCCGTCAGTTGGGATTGGTCATAACTCAACTGCTTCGGATGTTGATGTTTTTCTAGTACCTATTGTATACTGCACAGTACATGTGTGAGTACTTTTAATACTTTATACCTTTACATAGTATAGTGTGTAGTGCTATTCTGGGTGCATTGTCCTCACATATGTGAATTTATTAATGTATGTACTCATGTACCTAAATATTGTAAAAAACATTTTTTTTTTAAAGAGTAAGTATGGAGTTTCTTGTGCATTCTTCTCCATAACAAGCTACTTTCCGAATGCACGGTAGAATCTTTTTTTTTTTAAAAGAGTAAGTATGGAGTTTCTTGTGCATTCTTCTCCATAACAAGCTACTTTCCGAATGCACGGTAGAATCAACTTTTATTCCATGTAAATTTAAAAAGTATGGAGTTTCTTGTGCATTCTTCTCCATAACTAGCTACTTTCCGAATGCACGGTAGAATCAACTTGTATTCCATTTAAATTTAAATTGTGACATTCAAAAGTGCCGCTTGGTGGCCCAGTTGAAATAAATATCTTTTGTCTTTTTTTTGTCATTCTTAGGCGCTACGTAATTCCTAAGTGTATTATATTTACGTTGAAAATATTGACTCGTTTAAATATCGAACAAATTTTGATATATGTGGTATGAGGTAAAAAATGTAGGCAGATTTGAAATTGTCACACTCGGCAAACGCATTGCTATAAGTCATTAGTCTATCCTCCACTGCAAACATCTAACGTATTGTTTAGCCAATATTATCATATCAAAGGGCCTGAAGGACGATCGCTGCGCCCCCGTTAGGGGACACGGCGGGCGGATTATAGGCATCGCCTTTGTTCCGCGTTATCTTTGCATGCCCGTTACAATGGGCACAAATCTTTTGTGTTTGCCATCTTGGCTTGTGGTACTAAGTTAATTTCAGGTGTCTGCCATGGGTATGACTGCAATGTGTTCAGGGGGAGTGCCGCGACGCTGTCACCCAGCGCTGGTTTTTCTCAGCTCCTAGGCGACACATTCCCGCACGGTGGAACTGGAGGCGAAACCTTTATACACCGCATGTATGTAAACAGTAGAGTATTATGGAGTATTAAAGGGGACTTATTGTCTATACCATAAGCTAACAATGAAAGAAAAACTCAATGTAGTAAAAACAATGAACCACTTTGTATTTCTGTAATCTCTACTTTAAACCATTTCTCTGGAATTTCATGTATTGTTTTCGTTATCTTTACAATATAGTTTCCTGGTACAAGATTGCAGGTCCCATGATTACTGACTAGCTGCGATAAGACCGTCCATTGTTACGTCTTATTAACTCTTTAGCCCCTAATTGTAGTAAATTTACCCGCCACCCGCAGGAAACGAACTTCCATCCTACTCCATCGCAGTTGTGTTAGAGCCTGCTGAACTGGCCAAAATAACATATTGGCCAGACTTCAATGAAAACCTTTAAAATCTATCGTGATACATATTACAAAAACCTGCTGCATACTTCTCACAATCCGCGGTATTGGTTACCCGGTTAGATAAATAGTTTCATTCTAAATCCAATATGGTTGACTCCCAAGAAAGATAAATCAAACGAAAGGGTTATCCTTATATTGCTGAGAGAATTAAGATACAGCTTGTTTTAAAAAGTTTTTTAATTAATTTTAAAATGCTTTTCTTTAAATACCACGACAAGCTATGAATGCTGCATGACAAACAAAAAGCGGGAATCCTGATAAGTACATTTTAAAGACTTTAAAATAAAAGGTATTTCATTCACTAATAATTACCAATTAATTAATAAATAATAATAAAATTCCCTTTCTGACAGAGACTGTGTCCCAGCAGTGGCTACCTTATAAAGGCTGACTATGAATATAATTACTGTAATTATAAAACGTATTTAGTTTACCCTTCTGACAGCTTAGCTGTAAACGTAATTAGAATAATGTTTGTTCCTCGAATTTAAATGAGGTTGCTTTTAAGTAATTACCTACTTGGAAAAGTAGGTTATTACTTAATTGCTTGTTAAAAGACTCATATATTATTATTTTTACTTTTGGTCTCTTGGTAGGAGCAGCAAGCGCATCTGCTGGGCATCAGGTTCAGTTACTGTTGCGATCAGAGACGGAGTTATAAAGCGTCAAAGTTGAGAATTATAATGAAAAGTCCGACGTGTCATCTGACGTCAGAACATGACGCCCATACAAGTGCCATAAAAACGGCGGACCGACATATTTCTTTAAACTGTTATAAGTATCTTGTTCACTTTTTGATTCGTTTCACTTTGAGTAAAAACTAATCAAAGAACATCATCATCCAACTTTTGTTTTTCTAGTTTAGTATTTTTAACCGACTTACAAAAAAAGGAGGAGGTTCTATGTTCGACTTTATGTTTGTTTTTTTTTTTTTTGTGTATGTTCACCGATATCTCTGTCAATTGTGGACCGATTTTGAAAATTATTTTTTTGTTTGAAAGTGTATGTTTCGAAATTGGTCCCATTTTAATTTGATGAAGGTCTGATGAAGAACTTCGGAGATACACAACAGAACTCTTCAATAAATAACCGCAAAACTCTCGGGATTGCTGCAATCGCATGTCTGTTTGTTGTTTATACCATTTCATAACATAACATCACGCCAGTACGCTCTAAAGGGGTACACAGATCTCTCATTTCACCGGTTATGTACAAGTTTCATATTATTCGGTTAATCTATTCTGGAGTTATAGGGACCTTAATAAACAACTTGCTATTAGGTAGGTAAAACTAAAAAGGGAAAAATAAAAATAACTTTTTTGTAAAAAAATACTACCGACTTCCAAATGTAAAACTACAAATTGAAAAATAACTTAACTTTTGGAAGTCGGTGTCCATATCGCAAAAAAAATGGTACCTACGAAAGACACCGACTTCCAAAAGTTAAGTTATTTTTCACTTTGTAGTTTTTCATTTGGAAGTCGGTAGTATTTTTTTGCAAAAAAGTTTTTTTTTAACTTAGATAAACTGGTCCATTGACCTATTGTCAAATCAAATATTTTTTCATCCCACCATCTCGGAAAGAGTATTTTTAATCTTCAATATCTGAGTGGAAAAGCCGTTTTTATTCACTAGAGGATAAAGTAAATTGAATTTAGAACATCGTGTGCACTAAGTTTGTGAATTAAAAAAACATTAAACCTTTTTACTGCTACCTCTATGGTGCCGAATATATCATACAACTTTTTTTTAATTTGTTAAAAACTCAGACTCGGAACCTTCTTGGTGTTCTTTTTTCAATTTGCTTTGCACGCGGTTCTAACCATCTCCCTCTCTCTCCAACATTCTCGCCAAGGGAATCCGATGAATCGGTACAACTTATACCTTAGTATTATTTTGTTATAATTTAAAGATTATTCTGTAATACTTACCTGTCATAATGTAGTAATTAATACCTAAACTAAAATAAAAGTGTACCTATCTTGTGATTGTAAACGTTTTTTTTTTGCATTTAGTCATTTCCTCGCTGAGGTGGAATGAAAAGTTACGTGTTGCACTCGAGTGCAAAGATTTTTCACCTCGTGCTCTTTTGATTCCCTCGCTAACGCTCAGGATTCTAATTTTGAATCACTCACTGCGCTCGTGATTCAATTTTAGAATCCTTCGCTTGCTCGGTCATCAAAATTGAACACGCGGTTAAAAAGCAACTTTGCACTCTTGTATAACAAATAACTATTTCATGCAAAGTCCTTATTAGCTTTTGCCAATGGCTTCGCCTGCGTGAAAAGTATTTTATCATACCAAGGGGATACTATACCGAGAATAAAAGTAGCATATGTGCTATTCCAGACAATAATCTATATCTGTGCCATTTCATCCAGTTCCGTTCTGCCGTCCTGGCGTGATTTAGTAAGAAACAAACATTCATACAAACTTTAGGATTTATGATATAAGTAAGATAATATTTTTTTATAGATCAATGGTGCATATCTCGTTGTCGTGTCTGACACATTCCAACACGTGCAGGACGTCCTCCTTTTATTAAATAGCACACAGTTAGGAGATTCAGATATTTGCATGAGGTAAGCAAAGTTGTTCAGTGGAATATCTCCTGTTCGTAGACGAGGTACCAAACCATCCTAACAGACATGGCGATGACGCGGACCACAAACTTTTCTGTAGACACAAAGTAAGTAAATGGCAGCGCGTGCTGTAGATAAGGTAAGACAGTATTGATAAGAAAAAAATATATTTCTGATCTTAGTGCACTAAGGACTAATTAATAAACTTTATTTATTTAAGGAATTATAAAGTATGTAGCATAGGTAGGTAGTTAAGTACATAATATCTAAAGTAAGTTCGTTTTTAGACAACTCTGATAAAGAAATATATCTATATCGAATTATATGCGGCCCTGAAAAGGGCCTTTTTTTTGGAGGTGGAGTGCATACGTAGTGTATGTATAGCTTGTTGCGTACAGCCAGAAAACGGCAGTGTTCAGTTCAGTTTAACCACTGAAACCGTACAAGGCACAACCCTGGCGCTTCAGTGCGTAGACGACGTCCATGGCGGTGATGGTCTTTCTCTTGGCGACCTTAATATAGAAGAATAAGACAACGTCAACCCAACTAAAAATATTAATTTTCAGTGGGTTTGACATTGTCTAATTCTTTAAAAAAACTATCTAAGCCGCTGAGATCCGTCTTCCATAGATTGTCGATTTTCTCCCGCTCTTGCTTGGCGACGTCTTCTTCCTTATTGCACAATTCAGCTTGCTTTTGGTCCCACCTCGTGGCACGTTCTCTTTGTTTAGTAACGAGATCAATCTCCGCACGTGATAGAGAGTATCTCAAAATGGCGACTTTCCTCACACCACACTTTCATCTGACGTTTCGGGATTTTCTTCTTAATTTACTAATCCAATTAGATAGTGATTCGATTTCACTGTCATAAAAGGCGTCTTCGACTGATTTTCATCAGCCCTGTAGCCCATTTTTAAGATTAACCAATAAAAACATAATTTATAAAAACTCTTGAAATCGCCGGGTATTACTGTCACTTCAACACTTCACTCGGACAATATAAGAATGAAGGCACAGTCGCCGAGCTTTAGTTGCATCCCCACATACCTGGGCGCGGGGGGCGGGTAGGGCAAATGACGTCATGGCCGCATTATATACCTGCACGAGCTATGGTAGTGTGGGGGCTGAAGAGAGATGCAAAATGGCGTAACTTTAATACCAAACTCATGAACGAATCTTGACGAGCATAACCGTGAACACACGATGCTTTGGTAGATTCGGAAACTTTATAGTATATAATATATTAATACATAGTTATTAATATTAATTATTTCGAACCACGTTACATTTATGTTTCAACTTTTAACGGCGGCAGCGGCAAAAGTCAGAATTAGTTAACAGTGTATATTCAGATGAATAAATTAATTGCTTTAGAAGGTTTTTTTAGAACTTTTAATAATAATAAGGTAACATAAATTAATATTTATTATATCTTTACTAACTTACCTCATGCTATGCCTTAAAGATCACTAACCGGGGTTTCTGTTGGAGACTGGTACCTGCAATGGATATCCTATAATAACCTCATTACAGTATCATTTTAGTAAGTCGATTCCTTACTATGCATGATTTTAAAATGCCGTACTCTTCACGGGATAGTCCTTCGTTGGAGGTTTTCAGGAAAAGAATAAAGGAAGATTTCTTGTAAACATCACGCATATCATACATCTATCTATAAATGTAAGATTAGAGTAATAATTAAATGGTAGGTATGTTGTATGTTTATATGCACTGTGTGCTTTCATCATCATCATCATCAACCTTTTAATGTTCCCACTGCTGGGACGCAGGCGTCCTCTCTGTGAGCGAGTGAATGGTCCTCAATCTACTACGCGGGCCCAGTGCAGGTTGGATGTCACATCTCTTCGATTTTTGGTTCTAGGAAATGCCTAGATTTCCTGACGATGTTCTCCATCACCGTGTTTAGCGCAGAGGTGATGATATAATGTAGACAAAGTTAAGCGCCTACCAGGGTTCAAACCTACGATCTACGACACATAAGTCGGGGCCGTTACCACTCGGTCAAAACTTATATTGAGTGCAGTGGTACTCATATCAGTTTAGTTTATTAATGTCGGGATTTAGCTAAATATATTTGCTGTTAGAGAACCAAATTTTCGAATATAAACAAAGTTGAGCTTAACCGAGAATGCGGTAGGTACCTATATAACCTGTCCTATTGTATTTGTATCTGTTTGTATGGCTTTGTGTGTAATAAAGACTACGAGATTTTACTCTTTTTTTGTTAGCTCTAACACAGCCTTTGACCCCACAGCCCCACACTTTCGGAGAATCGATTAATTTCAGCTATTGTACCTACTCTTTCTTATCTATTGTACTAAGATTTCTTTCGGCGACCACCCAAGCAGTAATTTTAAACTATTGTTTGTTTGCATTTCGGCCGGCAGATAAGATAAGGCTTGTTTGCTTCTCATAAAACACAAATTTAATGAATTTCTAAAAGGGTCATCATTATTTTATTAGGTAGGTACTTTATTTAAAATGCATAGAATGTTTTGTTGTTAATAAGGATATACCTTAAGCATATATTATTTCTTAAAAACTATCTTTTAATTACCCAACATCAAGGAAAGAGTTATGTTTTTCGCGCCTATCTTGTGTGTATGTAATATTCTTTATTAACTTATATCATTTAAACCACTAGACGGATTTACATTAAACTTACTTTTTTTTTTCCTTTTTACAGTTTACAGTAAATTTGTGCGTAAGTTGGAGAATAACTAAGTTTTTGTTTCATCGCAATCGGTTCACGAAGTAAAATATCACAACACACGCAATTCACATACTTGGATAGTTAAACTCCATATTGGCGTTGTGCATTTGACGTCATTTTCTGAATGGCGGTTTAAAGATTCTCCGCGAAAGAATGTCGCTAGAATAGGTAGGTAGGTAGGAGGGTAAGTAGGGTAGGGTAGGCAGTTGACGGGAGCAAAGACGCGGGCACAGCTAGTAAAGAATAAGAGATTAGCCAAAATAACATACTGGCCAGACTTTAATAAAAACCTTTAAAATCTATCGTGATGCATATTACAAAAACCTGCTGCGTACTTCTCACATTCCGCGTCCCCAGTGATCTAAACGTACTCCAACACAAATCTAGATTACACAGAAATCATCTAATTACAAGTTTTTATTTAACTTGCCTTGGTAGTTAGATAGTTAACATGTATGGTAACGTCAAATCTGTCAACTTAATTTTAAAACAGCTTGATATTCCAACACGTTTGAATTGGTTACCCGGTTAGATAAATGGTATCATTATAAATCCAATACGATTGAATCCCAAGGAAGATGTATCAAACGAAACGGTTATCTTTATATAGCTGAGAGAAACTCGGTAAAGCTTGTTTTAAAAAGTTATTAAATTAATTTTAATATGCTTGACTTTAAATACCACGACAAACTATGAATACTGCATGACAAAAAAAAAACAGGAATCCTGATAAGTAGATTTTAATGACGTTAAAATGAAAGATAGTTCATTCAGTAATAATGACCAATTAATGAATAAATAATAATATAATTCCCCTTCGGACAGATACTGTGTCCTAGCAGTGGCAACCTTAAAATGGCTCACGATGAATATAATTACTGTAATTATAAATCGTATTTAGTTTAATACCTACCCGTCTGACAGCTTAGCTGCAAACGTAATTAGAACAATGTTTGTTCTCCGAATTTAAATAAGGTTGCTATTAAGTAATTACCTACTTGGAATACTAGGTAATTACTTAATAGCTAGTTAAAAGACTATCAACTTATTTATTTAATTTGCAACTTTTGGTCTAGTGGCAGCAAGCAATGCTGCTGAGCATCTGGTTCAGTTACGGTTGCGATCAGAGACGGAGTTATAAAGCGTCAAAGTTAATAATTAAAATGTGGAGTCTGACGTGTCATCTGACGTCAGAGCATGACGCCCTTACACCTGCCATAAGTATAGTTGATATATAAATCTATTGTTGTTAGAAATTATTATTTATACATTAGATAAATCCTACAAAATTTAAAATCTACCAAATATCGGTTATGCTCGCCGCGATTCGTTCAGTGGTTTGGTATTGAAATTACGACATTTTGCGGCTCATTGCGCCGTACAGCCCCCACCTCAGCTCGTGTAGGTACATAATGCAATCATGACGTCATAAGCCCTCCCCGCTCCCCACGCTCCTCGATGCGGGGACGCAGCGAAAGCTCTACGTTTGTGCCCTCATTCTTAAATCATCCTGGTCAAGTGCATAAGTGTCTGTGTGTCCCGGAGATTTCAAGAAGTGTAATTTTTTTCTAATTTTGTGAACTTTCCGGCCAATCCTCAAAAATGGGCTACAAAGCAGATGCAAGGTCTTTCGATGATTCTTCAGAAGAAATTGAATCCCTGTCTAATTGGGTTCAACATCTTCGAAGGAAATCCCGAGCTGCTGAAAGGAAGGGTGATTTAAGAGTAGTTGCTGTTTTGAAAAAGCCTCGATTGCGTGTAGAGTCTGTACTTTTCTCAAAACGACGAGAACTTGCCAGGTGGTGCTTGGATGAAATTCAAGCTGATCTGATTCAGTGAGGAGTAAAAAAGAAGAGGTCACCAAACAATGCCGAGAGAATATCGAAAATCTTTAAGGATTTTATTTAAGATGCCGATTTCCGATACATTGCGTATGTAGATGCGCACCTCCAGAAAAAGGCCCTTTTCAGGGCCACATATGATTCGGTTATAACTATATTTCTTGAACAGTATTGTCTAAAAACGAACTTACCCAAGATATTATGTACTTACGTACTAACCTTCCTACACATATCTACTTAGTAAGTCCTTAACTTCTGAATTTGGATAAATATTATTAGAAACTAGCTGAATGAGTAACAGTTATTAAGTTTTTTTTATATATATATATATCCTATAAGCTCGCGCTTGACCACTATCTAAAAAAGTTAAGTTAAGTTATCCTAAATCCTTTTTATATTTAGTAGTGGGTATGAATATGAATGACTTACGAACTAGTATATACCTACATTTATATCTACTACGATTACACAAACACAATCAATTGGCGCATTATTAGTTTTTTGGAAGCAAAACTCAATGTAGTAAAAAACAATTAATACCTTTTATCTGTAATCTCTACTCTAGACCATTTCGCTAGAATTTCATCTATTGTTTTCGTTATCTTTACAATATAGTTTCCCGGTACAAGATTTAACCGGGTTGCTATTAAGTAATTACCTACTTGGAATACTAGGTAATTACTTAATAGCTAGTGAAAAGACTATCAACTTATTTATCATCGACTATGTTTGCAGAAGCGCGCGTGGATTGCTTCCACGCCACTATGCGCAAGAGAGCCACGTCGCTGGTGCGGCGAGTGCGGGGGAGCGCTAACAACATGCTGGCCGCGCTCGCGGGAAGGCTTGATTGCTCCATCATCTCCCACTGTTGTAAGCGACATGTGGCAGGCTGATGCGACTGACAGACCTGGTTTCTTATATGAATTATGAATGTTAATTGAGTTATTTTTATTTTATTTTTAATGTTAGACTTCTTATAATGTAATTGAATTAAGTAAATGAAATTGTTTTTAATATTGTGTATGTAATGTGACTGTGTAAATGTATTATTTCTATTATGAGTCAGTGATACTTGAATTAAATGATTTTATTTTTATTTATTATATTTATTTATTTAATTTGCAACTTTTGGTCTAGTGGCAGCAAGCACTGCTGCTGAGCATCTGGTTCAGTTACGGTTGCGATCAGAGACGGAGTTATAAAGCGTCAAAGTTAAGAATTAAAATGTGGTTAATGGTAATAAGTTTTCTTTCGAAAGCGGACGAAGCAGCTGGCAGAACATAGTTATCACTAACTGTCTATAACATAAGCTAACTGTACGAGCATCGCCACATGATATAACTTGTTTTAGTTTTTACCTGAACAAGCAGACGCTAATTCACCGATTATTTATGTACATTCGCTGACTAGGCTATTACGCCCGCCACAACTCACCTACTTTAGGTATTATATAATTTATTGTTTTGCCTAATAAACTGTCAATCATTAACGGACACATAGCAGTGATTTTATTTCCTGTACACATCCCGTGTGATTCGTCCATCTACATTCTACATCTCAGTGTGCGGTGCTATTGCCCGTACATTTTTGGTCCTTCGAGCCGGATCGCCACTACTGGAGCAAACAGTCCTGCAAGTCGCACAGGTACGAAGTGTTTCTACTGACGATAACGAATCGGTTTGACTGGTCTTCCACAAGCGGATCGCCCCAGTCAGATTGAGAAGGCGCACAATATCGTACAGAGATTCCTTCGGACGGCGATTGCCACAGGAAACATCAACATTTGGTGGTTCGGGAACAACAATATACAACAAATTCAACAGTGAAGTCAACAGGTCTAACGTCCGTCAACAATACGCATACATACCCGTATAACAATTATGGACGCTAGACAACAAGAACTTCTCAAGCGGCAGAGTATCATCACAGAGGGCATTCGGAAAATTGGTGTCAACTTCGGCAAAGATGGCTCTGACCGCAAAACCACAACATACATCCGGGGTAGACTGGATACCCTCCAGGCGCACTGGAACGAGTTCGAGATGAACCATGGCGTGTTACAGGGCGCCACGGACCGGACCGATGTATACTACAGTACAAAGGTGTACGACAGAGTCAAGGCGGAATACTCAAGTATACAACATAAGCTGCAAGCATGGTCTACCAGCACTGCGGAACCCGCGTGCTACCAAGGTGAAGAGAGCAAAAACACTGGAGTCTTTTCAAAATCAGACGAGCTCAAAACTCAGCAAGCAACGAACTTCAGAGCCTTCTCCCGGTTCACCAGCAACTTGTGCACTGCTGAGATTATTGAGAAATGGGATATAGAAGACAAGCTCCGGACCCTCGAATCTCGATGGAGGGTGATTGACGAAGTACACTGGCAGCTTGACAACATTCTCGTCGGTAGCGACGTTAACTACGAGCTTGAGTTTTCGAAGTATGAAGAAACGTACGAGTGCACAAAGCGAGATCTTAACCGCAAGCTTAACCTCGCTGTCCAACAACGGGACAATGCACCGAGGATCGAAATACCAACATTCTCTGGTAATTACACACAATGGCCGACATTCTTCGATCTATATGTTGCGGCCATTCACAACAACCCGTCCCTCTCGAAGGGGCAGAAGATGCAGCACCTGAAAGGGAAGCTGAAAGGGGAGGCTGAACGCCTTGTGCAACATTTGACTGTTTCCGAAAGCAACTACGACTCCTGCTGGGAAATCCTCCACCATAGGTACAATAACTTACAGCTTCTCTTCACCAAACAAATGCAAGTTTTGATGAGTCAACATACGATTCAACATCAAAACGCTTACGACTTGAAGCGCCTACACGACACCAGTCTTGAAACCGTGCACGCGTTGCGTAACTTGGGCATCGACACGACATCATGGGACCCGATTTTGGTGCACATTCTGGCCGGAAAACTGGACACACAGACCTACTCTGACTACATGGAGGCGAGGAAAAGTCCAAGAGGGCTTCCCAATTTCAAAGAATTTATCCAGTTCATCGAAGGGAAGTTCACGGCGCTAGAATCAGTGGTGAAGAAAACAAGCAAGCCAAATAAGCAAACAGATGCAGACACAGGCAGCTCGACTACAGCAGCACAAAGGGATGCGTACAACAGATACAGACGCTACCCCAAAGCAAACCATACAGGCTCCGACAGGAATTGTCCTGTATGCAAAGCAAGTCACATTTTGCTACACTGTAAAGCGTTTCAAGAGATGACGCCAGACACAAAAATTAGGACAATTGAGCAATTGAACGTTTGCAAAAACTGCATGTATCCGCACAACGGAAAGAAATGCAACTCGCAAAAAAGATGCAAGGTGTGTAACGGCGCACACCACACAACGCTACATGACCTAACACGTGATACTACGTCAGCGACACTGTCGTCAAGTCAACTGACCGACAACGTGACTGACCGCAACTCGCAGCGAAAAACTAATCACGTGTCAGGAAATTTTAACGAAGTTCTTCTAGCGACAGTACAACTTAAAGTCAAAGCCGCAGATGGAACTTACACCGTACTCCGATGTCTTCTAGACCAAGGTTCCCAACTGAACCTTATAACAGAATCGGCTGTGCAACGACTTGGCCTTCCGCGACGCAACCACAACTCAACCGTGTCGGGAATCGGAACATTTTCCAGCCAGAGCAACGGAACCGTTCAGTTGGACTGTAAGTCCCTTTACGGAGATTACGAGTTTTCAACGCCGGCGCTAGTAATGGCCAAACTACTCAACAACCTATCTAACTACTCCTTCGAAAAACAGGATTGGCCTCACATAGAAAATATTAACCTGGCTGACCCACATTTCAACTTATCAAGGCCGATTGACATTTTACTTGATGCCGGAGTATACGGCGATATAGTGATGAGCAGCATAATTCGAGGAAACATATACGCACCTATAGCACAACAAACTAAACTCGGCTGGGTATTAGTTGGAAACACAAATACCTTCAATTGTCATGTCGTGGTAGATACTAACGATATCTCTCGTTTTTGGGAAATTGAAGACATAACGTCAGACGACAAGTCCACGAGTGTTGAGGAGGAGTACTGTGAGAGGCTGTATATTGACACAACAAAAAGACTTGAAGACGGGCGATACGAAGTTAGAATCCCCATGAAGACCAACTTTGAACAAAATTTGGGACGATCAAAGCCTCAAGCAGTCGCGCAATTCAAGCAGTTGGAAAAACGTTGGGCTAGAGACGAAAACCTCGCTTCAAGTTACAAGGCTTTCATCGACGAATACAAAGCTTTACAACATATGAAAAAGTGCACAGAGCCGGACACACCGAGCTGTTTCCTGCCCCATCATGGAGTAATGAGACCGGACTCAACGACAACCAAGCTCCGAGTGGTTTTCAATGCATCAGCAACCACCAGCACGGGACACAGTCTAAACCAATTGATGGAATGCGGGCCTAACTTACAACAAGACTTACAAGCGATGATTCTACGATGGAGGGCATTTGAATACGTGTATACAGCGGATATCGAGAAATTCTACCGACAAATACGTGTTCAGGAAAAAGACCAACACTTGCAAAAAATCGTGTGGAGGGATTCAGTCACAGAACCGTTACAAGAGATACAACTGACAACAGTAACATATGGCACCAAGTCCGCACCCTTCCTTGCAATGCGAACCATAAAGCAGTTAGTCAAGGATGACGGCGCACAGTACCCTTTGGCGGCGGCTATTCTCTCCAACCAACTATACATGGACGACTTACTAGGCGGATGTCACGACTTCATAACAGCACAGAAAGCTCAACATGAACTAATAACAATGCTGAAAGGTGGTGGGTTCAACTTACGAAAGTGGGCTAGCAACAAAACGCGCCTACTCGAAGGCTTGTCAGATGAATTGATAAGCCAGAAAATGTTCGACTTCAAGGACGCAGACACAAACAAAACGCTAGGCATCACTTGGAACCCGCGCACGGATCAATTTACATACAAACAAATATCACTCTGCAACAAACGTGATGTCAACACAAAACGCACACTACTGTCGGATATATCAAAACTGTATGATCCACTTGGCTGGGTATCACCAGTTACCGTGAAAGCCAAGCTAATCTTTCAACATGCATGGTCGACAACAACGAGCTGGGATGATCAACTCCCAACAAATATACAGCAAGAATGGGAGCAATTCCGCAATCAGCTCGCGCACATTCACGACATATCCATACCACGCTGGTTCGGCTACACTCAACAACCCTTCGAACTACATGGCTTCTGTGATGCATCTGAAAGAGCCTACGGATGCGTCATATATTGCAAGTCCACGGACAAAGAAGGTCAACAGGTGATCAGGCTAGTAGCAGCTAAAACAAAATTAGCCCCACAGAAAAACCCAATTTCCTTGCCACGACTGGAGTTATGTGGTGCAGTACTGCTAGCACGACTGATCGAAAAAGTGGAAACCTCGATGAACTCACAGACAGTCACCATACATTGCTGGACAGACTCTATGGTGGTACTTGGCTGGCTAAATGGTGACGTGGGTCGCTGGAAGAGTTTCGTAGCCAACAGAGTCACACAGATAACGAAAATAACTCCATCCAACTCCTGGAAACATGTCAAGTCCGAAGATAACCCTGCGGACTGCGCAAGCAGAGGAATCTCACCATCAGACTTAATAGGTCACGAACTCTGGTGGAAAGGCCCTTCTTGGCTTCAAAACAACAACATACCCCTACAAGGTATTTTTACAACGAACGAAGAGAAAAGGAAACGAGGTCAAACTTGCGCAATACAAGCAAAACACGCGCCACTCATCGAGCAACTACTGCAAAAATACAGCTCAATGACTTATGCAACCCGAGTCATCAGCTGGCTTATACGATTTATAAATAACTCGCGTGACGCAACAAGAGCCAACCGTAGGTCGCACTTAACTACAGAAGACATAGTGCAAACTCAGAACCTGCTTGTGAAAACTGTACAGAACAATACCTTTGGCGATGAAATAGCGCACCTACACAAACATAACAAGGTACGGGCCACAAGCAAACTGTTGAGTCTGAGCCCAATGCTAGACGACCACGGCATCCTTCGAGTGAGAGGAAGACTTGAACATGCCAAGTTAAACGACTCACAAAAACATCCAATAATTTTACCAAACAACCACAAGCTATCAGAACTCTTGATTGACCAAGCCCACATGAATACTCTCCACGGCGGTGCCAGGCTTACATTGGGACACCTTCGTAACAAGTACTAGGCGGCATGAAAACAATCAAGAAGCAACTAAACAAATGTGTCACCTGTCATCGCTATAAAACGCAACGCAGCAATCAACAAATGGCAGACTTACCAACACCTCGAGTTACACCTTCAAGGCCATTCACACACACAGGCGTGGATTTCACGGGGCACGTTGAAATAAAGGCTAACAAAGGTCGCGGCATTAAAACAGTTAAGGCCTACATCGCGATCTTCATTTGCCTATGCACAAAAGCCATCCATCTTGAACTGGTGTCCGACCTCAGCACTGCAACATTCCTCGCAGTATTGAAGCGGCTATGCTCTCGACGAGGAACGCCGAAACATATCTATAGTGACAACGGAACGAACTTTGTCAGAGCAGCAAGAGCACTAGCCAAAGAACGCCAGGAGGCAATGCAACTTCTCGTCAACGTCGACCTGATCAACAGCACTTCCGAGAGTGGCATTGAATGGCACTTTAACGCACCATCTTGGCCAACAGCGGGAGGATTATGGGAAGCTGCAGTAAAGAGCATGAAACACCATCTTAAACGCGTTCTTGGTGAACAAAAGCTTACGTACGAAGAGTTTACTACCTTGCTAGTACAAATTGAAGCCTGTCTCAACTCGAGGCCATTAGTCGCTCTAACAAATGACCTCGACGACATCGATTACCTGACACCAGGCCACTTTTTAGTCGGTGGACCGGTACTGGCACCTCCGATGACATCAGAGGGCGATAACAGCCAGTTAACGTTACGATGGCGCTTGACAGAAAACATGTACAAGGAATTTTGGAAGAAATGGTCCAACGATTACCTACAAACGTTACAATTACGAGGAAAATGGCAAACCCCAACACACAACATTGCAGTGGATGATGTCGTCCTTATAAAGGAAGAACAAGTAGCTCCAGCCCGATGGTTATTAGGGCGAGTTATAGAGACGCACCCTGGACCAGATAATTTAGTACGAGTCGTCACGCTCAAAACTAAATCCAACATAATGAAGAGACCCGTAACAAAATTGTCCCGGTTACCCATTGAAACAGGGAATAATACCGAAAACAAATCAATGCAACCCTCGGACAATAAACAACCAGAGGCGACTTCCTCAACATTACAACGACAACGTCGGATGAGCTCTAAACAGGAACGGAAGGGTGTTTCCAGCTGTAAAGTCCTCAAGTACCTAAGCACGTTACTAGTACTCATGGTTACGTGTGTGACACCGACCACACAACAACTCGTCAATGTAACAGCCCTAGACCCTACCCGTCTTGTATACTTTGATAAAGCCGCCGACTTACAGATAATACAAGATGAATGGAGACTGGTGGTGTACTACAATATGTCGACTTACTGGAAAAGCGTTTCTGCCGTTGAACAATACGTCCAGCAACTACACGGACTTTGTCAACGAAATATAGCCTACTTGACTATATCCACACAACTCGAACACGAACTAAACGAGCTCAAACACTACAACGAAGTACTACAATCAGACCATGGAAGACGCAGTAAGCGAGGTCTCATAAACGGAATTGGAAACATTGCCAACTCTCTCTTTGGTGTCCTCGATGACAAATTTGCCGAAAAATACAACAACGACATCAAACTACTGCACAGCAATGAAGACCACTTGTTCAATCTGTACAAACAACATACTTCAATAATCGAAGGGGAATACAACATCCTGAAAAGGAACGAACAAGTAATGAACCGTCAGTTCATCGTCATCAACAAAAGCCTCAGAGACTCGCTGCAACAACTAAAAACCGAACAAGACCAAACTACTTTCCTTACTGCTACTGCACTTGCCGCAAACATGATGGTGGCCAACTTGCGGAGAATACAAGATATGTTGATCAACCTAGTTACAGATCTTCGCCACGGCAAAGTCGACACTCACTTGCTGAAACCCGATGCATTCGAAAAACAGTTGAACATCATATCAGGACAAGTACCAAAAGGATTATCCCTGCCCTGTTCAAACAAGTTCAAGTGTATCCGGGAAATATATAAACTAGCAAGTGTACAAGGAAAACTAACCGAAAATTTTATCCTTTTCGAAATAAAAACCCCGTTAGTAGCAGACGAACAATATGAACTAACCGAAGTCATTCCAATCCGCAACATAAAGGGAGTCTCCATGATTAACATAATACCAACAACTAAATACATAGCCGTTAACTTGAAAATGGACATGATGATACCACTAGATCAACAACATCTTTCATCATGCACACAAGTAAACACAAATCAGCTGTTGCTATGTAACCTTGACTTACCTATATATGGAATAAAAACAGCCACAAAAATGTGCGAAGCAGACATTATTAACAATCGAGGAATATCAAATTGCCGCACTGAGGTATCAAGTTGCAACAATGAATGGAAAAAGCTACACAGTAAGGGGGCTTGGCTATTTACGTGTTGCGAGGAATGCGCTATGCGCATTTTCTGTCCAGCTGGAATTACGTCACAGACACTACAAAATACAGGCATAATCACTTTAGCGACAGGTTGCATAATGCGCGGCGATAGACACCTAATTCATTCGCACTACAATATGCAAAGCACAATGGAATTAGGCAATGAGCAAGAGATCTACATACCAGAGATAAACCTTAACGAACTATTAACAAGCAATAGTCAAATTACAAACATAACTAACATGGAAATGGAAACACATGAAGAACAACTAAAGGATCTTAAGAGAAAAATTGAGCTGGTTAAAAAACAACAGGACATCCAAATGGTCAATTCCGTGGAGGCGGAGCAGCATCACTACGTCCTGTATGGTTTTATGATAACCTGTACATTAATATTCAGCATATGGGTATACTTTCAAATAAAAGCACGCTGCGTCCGTTTACCTCAAGGAAGCTTAAGAGTAACGCAGGCGCACAAGGAAGAGATTGAGATGGTACCAAGTCATATCCCTAGGGAAAGACAAACAAAGGCAGATCCACAGACACTAGAAGAGGTCATCGGGCATCGTTCTATCAGCAACACGGTGGATCGCGAAACGTCGCCAATATCAGTTAGCGGCGAACGCAGAACAGTCTAATAACTTTCTTTACATACTTTACTTACTTTGGATACTCTATTTTACTTGTTATATTTTGTACTTTTATAGTTGGCAGGATGTACGAGCATCGCCACATGATATAACTTGTTTTAGTTTTTACCTGAACAAGCAGACGCTAATTCACCGATTATTTATGTACATTCGCTGACTAGGCTATTACGCCCGCCACAACTCACCTACTTTAGGTATTATATAATTTATTGTTTTGCCTAATAAACTGTCAATCATTAACGGACACATAGCAGTGATTTTATTTCCTGTACACATCCCGTGTGATTCGTCCATCTACATTCTACATCTCAGTGTGCGGTGCTATTGCCCGTACACTAACAATGAAAGCAAAACTCAAAGTAGTAAAAAACAATTAATAACTTTTATCTGTAATCTCTACTCTAGACCATTTCGCTGGCATTTCATCTATTGTTTTCGTTATCTTTACAATGTAGTTTCTCGGTACAAGATATCAGTTCCCATGATTACCGACTATCTGCGATAAGACCGTCCATTGTTACGTCCTATTAACTCTTAAACTCCTAATTGTAGTAAATTTACCCGCCGCCTACAGGAAACGAACTTCCATCCTACTCCATCGCAGATGTGCTAGAGCCTGCTGAACTGGCCAAAATGACATACTGGCCAGACTTCAATAAAAACTTTTAAAATCTATCGTGAAGCATATTACAAAAACCTGCTGCATACTTCTCACATGCCGCGTCCCCAGTGATCTAAACGTACTCCAACACAAATCTAGATTACACAGAAATCATCTAATTACAAGTTTTTATTTAACTTGCCTTGGTAGTTAGATATTTAACATGCATGGTAACGTCAAATCTGTCAACTTAATTTTAAAACAGCTTGATATTCCCAACCGATTGAGCTGATTTTGCAATCACGTTTGAATTTGTTACCCGGTTAGATAAATGGTATCATTATAAATCCAATACGGTTGACTCCCAAGGAAGAAGTATCAGACGAAAGAGTTATCTTTATATAGCTGAGAGAAATTCGGTAAAGCTTGTTTTAAAAAGTATTCAAATAAATTTTAAAATGCTTTACTTTAAATACCACGACAAACTATGAATGCTGCATGACCAAAAAAAACTGGAATCCTGATATGTAGATTTTAATGACGTTAAAATGAAAGGTATTTCATGCACTTATAATGACCAATTAATTAATAAATAATAATACAATTCCTTTTCTGACAGAGACTGTGTCGCAGCAGTGGCAACCTTAAAATGGCTGACGATGAATATAATTACTGTAATTATAAAACTTATTTATTTTTATACCTACCCGTCTGAAAGCTTAGTTGTTTGCTCTCCGAATTTAAATAAGGTTGCTATTAAGTAATTACCTACTTGGAATACTAGGTAATTACTTAATAGCTAGTGAAAAGACTATCAACTTATTTATTTAATTTGCAACTTTTGGTCTAGTGGCAGCAAGCACTGCTGCTGAGCATCTGGTTCAGTTACGGTTGCGATCAGAGACGGAGTTATAAAGCGTCAAAGTTAAGATTTAAAATGTGGAGTCTGACGTGTCATCTGACGTCAGAGCATGACGCCCTTACATCTGCCATAAAAATGGCGGACTGACATATTTCTTTAAATTGTTATAAGTATCTTGTTCACTTTTTGATCAGTTTTCACTATGAGTATTCAAGTTTAGTATTTTTAACGATAAACTGCTCAAATTGTCAAAACAAACATTTATTTCATGCAAATTCCCTATAGGCTTCTGCCAGCGGCTTCGCCCGCGTGAAAATTGTACTTCACTGCCACAGTGTTCTTTCCTCTTTTATAGGTTATGAAAATATAGTGGTATAGTTAAGCCACGTGGTTCTTGTTAATACAGGCTATTTAGCCATATTCAATCGTATCTAGGCGGACTTCTATCTATACGCAAATAATTCTGCACTTGAGAACTAAATCACATAATCTTACGTCAAACATAAGTTTACTACGTCAATATTAAAATAATGTTTATACAATAAAGAGGGAAAAAAATAAAATAATACAAAAATGTCACGTGCAATGTTTAAAAGAAAGAAATTGTCCTAATAACATACCAGGTCAATGATTACAAACTATGCAATATATATATAACTCAACAACAGTCTTCAAATTTGTTTGCCAAAAATTCCGAAATGCTATAATATGCTTTATTCAACAGTAAAGATTTCAGCGATTTCGTTTGTTATAAATTGATATTCTGGTAAACAGGTCTAGATTGGTCTTTATAAATACAGCTATCTCAAAAATCTATAAGCAAGGAAATGTCAATAATTTGTATTTGATAAACAATATATGGCTTACAAGAATCTAAACTGTGGAGTCTGTCAACTTATTTTGGCTTTTTGCCGCTGCCGCTGTTAGTAGTTATCTATACTAATATTATAAAGAGGAAAGGTTTGATTTTTTGTTTGTTTGTTTGTTTGTATGAATTGAATAGGCTCCGAAACTACTTGGCAGATTTGAAAAATTCTTTCACTGTTGGATAGTCCATTTATCGAGGAAGGTTATAGGCTATATAACATCACGCTACGACCAATAGGAGCGGAGCATAAATGAAAAATGTTACAAAAACGGGAAAAAATATTCCTTTTTGAGAGCTTCCATTGCGTGCGCTGCGTAAATGGTTTAAGTTACGCAAATATCATGTATGATGGAATTGTTTCTCTTTAAAAGTTCTAAAAAAAAGTCCGTGACACCATATGTCTATCTTTTAAGGTGGACTCACAATAGCAAATTTTATGTTCTAAATTTTAATTAGATCAACGCTGCCGGTAGAAACAAAAGTTGGTTGCATTCGTATAGTAGTATATATATTATTTCTTATTCAAATAAATAGTTCAACAAGTTGGTTGGTAGATAGGGTAGGGTAGGTAGGGTAGGGTAGGTAGGGTAGGGTAGTGTAGGGTAGGGTAGGGTAGGGTAGTGTAGGGTAGGGTAGTGTAGGGTCGGGTAGGGTAGGGTAGTGTAGTGTAGGGTAGGGTAGTGTAGGGTAGTGTAGGGTAGTGTAGGGTCGGGTAGGGTAGGGTAGGGTAGGGTAGGGTAGTGTAGGTAGTGTAAGGTACGGTAGGTAGGGTAGATAAATGTTTGGTGTTTTTATGGCAAAACAAAGTTTGCCCGGGCCAGCTAGTTAAAATATAAATCTATTGTTGTTAGAAATTATTATTTATTCATTAGATAAATTCTACAAAATTTAAAATCTACCAAATATCGGTTATGCTCGCCGCGATTCGTTCATTGGTTTGGTATAGAAATTACGACATTATGCGGCTCATTGCACCGCATAGCCCCCACCTCAGCTCGTGTAGGTACATAATGCGATCATGACGTCATGTGCCCTCCCCGCTCCCCGCGCTCCTCGATGCGGGGACGCAGCGAAAGCTCTACATTTATGCCCTCATTCTTAAATCATCCTGGTCAAGTGCATAAGTGTCTGTGTGTCCCGGAGATTTCAAGAAGTGTATTTTTTTTCTAATTTTGTGAACTTTCCGGCCAATCATCAAAAATGGGCTACAAAGCAGATACAAGGTCTTTCGATGATTCTTCAGAAGAAATTGAATCCCTATCTAATTGGGTTCAACATCTTCGAAGGAAATCCCGAGCTGCTGAAAGGAAGGGTGATTTAAGAGTAGTTGCTGTTTTGAAAAAGCCTCGATTGCGTGTAGAGTCTGTACTTTTCTCAAAACGACGAGAACTTGCCAGGTGGTGCTTGGATGAAATTCAAGCTGATCTGATTCAGTGAGGAGTAAAAAAGAAGAGGTCACCAAACAATGCCGAGAGAATATCGAAAATCTTTAAGGATTTTATTTAAGATGCCGACCTCCAAAAAAAGGCCCTTTTCAGGGCCACATATGATTCGGTTATAACTATATTTCTTGAACAGTATTGTCTAAAAACGAACTTACCCAAGATATTATGTACTTACGTACTAACCTTCCTACACATATCTACTTAGTAAGTCCTTAACTTCTGATTTTGGATAAATATTATTAGAAACTAGCTGAATGAGTCACAGTTATTAAGGTTTTTTTTATATATATATATCCTATAGGCTCGCGCTTGACCACTATCTAAAAAAGTTAAGTTAAGTTATCCTAAATCCTTTCTATATTTAGTAGTTGGTATGAATATGAATGACTTACGAACTAGTATATACCTACATTTATATCTACTACGATTACACAAACACAATCAATTGGCGCATTATTAGTTTTTTGAAAGCAAAACTCAATGTAGTAAAAAACAATTAATACCTTTGGTTACGCTTCCTAATTTATAGTTCTTATATTTTTATTACATCACCATAGGGCGATTGAGAGGCATTGGTTTAATAGTTCCAGTTTATTAAATAAGCCGGCCATTATCTGTTCGTTATTAACCACCACGGTTGATTGCGCGTATGCGTCCATCATCACGCATCATCTCGCCCCAACCACTTAATTGAACCTACATGAAAGTGTCATTTGTATTACCTAGACATACTGTGTTGTGTACCGCTGGCCAGCGTAGTGTATCGAGGCTGTGAGCTGAACTTGCCGAACGTGACATCAATATGCATCTGCATGGGAATCGCTGTTTCAAAGGTATGTGGCATAATTAGTAAATTGAACTTTATCCACTGCCTTTCGTCTCATCTGCGTATTTTTCTCCTTTAACTTAGCACTGCTGAATCAGCAATTATAGCCTAGATTACTCTTATAATTTAGGTTCAAGCGCGTGTGATTTTTCTAGTAATCTTCTAGAGGTTATACGCACCATTTTGGTCCTTCGAGCCGGATAAATTAAATTTGCGCCTATTTACAGCCTAATTTTAAGTTCTAAAAGTCTTTTTTTTAAGCAAAAAGTTTGGGAAATATCCATAGTAATTGCAGATCATCACACAATTATCGCCTCTATTGCGTTGGGAATAAGGCTGTGGCTGCCTTGCATGTAGTAGTTTCTACCGGCAAATTAATTGTTAACTTAAATCTTTAATTTCACTAATTAAAACTCCGAAAAATACATTTAATTGAATATCAACGTTGATTCATATCGCTAAATAAGTTTATTTAATAAATCAGTTAGTTTTCGGCGTAATTACATATTTTTTGTTCGTGTATGAAAATTGTGGGTAGTCTGGTAGAACATTCGTCAAGTTTGGCCTACGTGACTGTGGAATATTCCAGTTATTAGTATCGTTCGGCTAACTTTTATTTACGCATTAGAAACTTTCATATAGTTTTTTGTAATTGAGATTTGCTGAATGAATGACATTGATTGTTATTGTAGGATACACTACTACTGTAGGTTCGTTAGGTAAATGCCTACTATACTCGTATTGCACGAGTAGGTATTTTTTATAATCCGAGATTCAACCGCATTTGATTAATTATTGCAATTAATCAAATTATTATTGCGTCGCTTGTTATTTTATTTTGTAAGGTAACTTGATCTTTTGATAGGATCCTTCAGGTAAAATAACAGATTTGTATAAACTTTACGCGCTTAGTTCTCCTCATAGGAAACAGCCGTATATTAATACATATCACCCCCGCACCTAACTTTGTAAACGTAGTACTTTCTGCGTATTTACTTTTTAGGAAGTTTATTGTTTTTTTTTACGAAGGTATTTCGTTACGAACACAATCGCTTCGCTTACGGAAATAAGTACCATACTTGTTTCTAAGTTTCACGCTTAACTTATTGTTGGTTAAGAATATGTAGATACATTTTCTATGTATCGAGTAAGTTAATCTCATATAAATAGAAGTAGTAATAAAAAGTATCGCGTCGCATCCGACATAAATGCTAATTATCGGGTTGCAGGTATCTCTAAGCTAATCATAAATACATACTACATAATATGTATATGTTATAGATGGGCACGTTCTTAAGTTATTACGCGTGCTTACTATTTTATTTGTTACTTGCACGCGGTTCAAACTTTTTACGCTTTATATTTTTTATTTCACCTTACAATTTATTATTGTTAGGGTTCGCGTGTACGGATCGTTCCGTACTATTGTTTACTTAAGTTGTAAAATCTTTCGTTGAGTTATCGGTTTGGTTGGAACAGTAATTTCACTTACGCGGGTTCCGTAAAAGATAAAGACTTGTTGATTTTTTTGTTTCCATATTTTAACTTCTGTTCACCATGACGGACAAGGTTAAACTTAGATTGTTGGAAAGTAAACGAGACTCGTATTTTGCGCGGGTTCAAAGGATTTTGGATTCAACAGAATCTTTAACAACCGAAAGATTACGTGAGTCTTTTATTGCTCAGGCTAAACAAATTGACGGCCAACGTAGCGAATTCAATGAGATAATGGACGAGATAAATATGTTAAAATTGACACTTGATCCAAAGTGCGAAGTAAGCTATAGTGCCTTGCATTCATTTGATGAGTTGGTCGGCGAGATAAAAATGACTTTATCTTCATTAACTGAATCAAATGTTTCCAAGGAACCTAGCCCGACAGCGAGCCCTAATGCTCATAATATAAAAGTACCTAAAATTGAGCTGCCTATCTTTGACGGTGATATTCAGTGCTTTCCGTTCTTTTATGAGACTTTCAAGCGTATCATACATACGAACGCAGATTTATCAGATTCTGACCGCATTCATTATCTGTTGAGTTGTTTAAAGGGAAAGGCTAGGAATGTGGCAGTAGGTATTGTACCTTCTGGCGATAATTACCGCGTTGTCTGGGATGCGCTTATCGCAAAGTACCTGGATTCACGCGCGCTCGCCACTAATTATCTAAATCAGCTGTTCTCATTGAAGTCGTTCGGACCGACACCCGCTAATATTGAACAAGGTTTCGATAAATTGACTTCTACGGTTGCGGGACTCAAACAATTGAAAATACCTAACTTGGTTGATTTTATATTTATTCATTGGGGTCTTAAGTTAATAGACTCAGATACAGCAAAACATTTTGAAATGTCGCTTCGTAATCAACAAGAGTTGGATTATGATTATTTCGTAAAGTTTGTTCGTGAACAAGTAAAAATCTTATATCGCTCCTCTTCTGCGGCAACTACGCCCGCCCCCGCAGGTAGACCCAGCACCTCATCTAAGGTCTCGCAGGTGTTTGTGGCTACTGAATCTAAATGTTCGCTTTGTCAATCCACACATAAAAACTTGTTTATGTGCAAAGCGTTTCAAAAGTTGAGCGCGGATAATAGATTTAAGTTTGTAAAAGACAATAAGAGATGTGGTAACTGCCTAAGTAGCCAACATACCGTCTCTAAGTGCCTATCTAAGTCAACATGTAGGAAATGCAACGGTAAGCATCATTCCTTATTGCATTTTGAGCAATCGACGCAGGCACCTCCGCTGGCGCCCGCTAGCGACCCAGCCTCCGTTTCTGCGGCCGACCCAGCTCCTTCGGATCTTGTGGCGTTGTGTACGCATTCTTCTGCTCAAGTCCAGGCCACACGCAGTACCGAAGTGCTGGCTACTGCCAAGGTGTTAGTGGCGGGTAGGAAGGGTAGGGGCGTGGTGGTTAGATGTCTTTTGGACCCTGGGTCGCAAAAGAATTATATGACATCGCGTTGCTGCCGTATGCTCGGTCTAACTATACATACTGACTCAATTACTACCGTTCGTGGTATTGGTGGCACGTCGCAGCCCGTTCGCGGCTCGGTGAATCTTACGTTCAGCTCACGGTTTTGCTCGCAGCCTAGGTATGAAATTGACGCTCTAGTCTTGGATCAGATAACCGGACAGCTTCCTCTGGGTGCTATAGATACTGCCGAATTGAAGCATATTGATCTTAAACTACTCGCAGATGATAGCTGGGGTGTGCCAGGTAATATTGACATGTTACTTGGGGTCACGTTGTTCGCTAAGTTATTGCGACCCGGGCACGTGACCAGCGCACCCGGTTGCCTTGATGCATTGGAGACTACGCTCGGCTACATACTTCTAGGAGAAGCACCTATTGTCGAACCTGCAACTGACACTCTGTCTTTCTTTGCGAGTTCTTTCGATAACTTCGATCTTCGTAAGTTTTGGGAGATTGAAGATGTTACTGCTTCGTCCATTGGGAGTGTGGATGATAAACACTGTGAAGAGTTTTATTGTAGCACAATTACCCGCGCTCCAAATGGCAAGTATGTAGCAGCCTTACCACTGAAAACAGACGCGTCAGCGTTAGGAAATTCCTTTGATATAGCTCGCAAAAGATTCCATAGCCTCGAACGTAAACTTAAATCGCTTCCTAACGTCAAGCTTCTTTATGATGACGTCATACGGGATTATCTAAAGAACAATTATATTTCTTTGGTGCAGAATATCGTACCTGAATGTGGGTTGCCCAAACGAAATTGTAAGGAGCGAGAAAGGGACTACTATATTCCTCACCATGCTGTTATTCGAGAGGATAAAGTAACCACTAAGCTGCGCGTGGTCCTAGATGCCAGTGCATGTACAGATAACGGTACCTCGCTTAATGATATCCTGTACGCAGGTCCAGTCCTTCAGGCTGACCTTTTTAACATTTTGTTAAATTTTAGGCTTTTTAGTGTCGCTATTTCCGCAGATGTCAAATCTATGTACCTACGTATAGGTATACGCCCACAAGATCGTTCGCTTCAACGTATCTTATATCGGTTTAATGAGGAAGAAGAACTTCAAATTTATCAGTTTTCTGTGCTTCCCTTTGGATTAAAGTGTAGTCCTTTTATAGCTATTCGCACTATCCAACAGTTATGTCAGGATGAAGGAACGCAGTTACCTCTCGCCAGGGACATTTTGCAGCGAGATATTTACATAGATGACATAGTTATTTCGATACCTAGCACTACGCTGGCTATAGACTCGGCTCGTGAACTAATAAAAATATTCTCTCTCGGTGATTTTCAGCTGACGAAGTGGTCTAGCAATAGTGTCGATGTTCTTCGGAATATTCCAGAGTCATTACGACTTTCACAGAGCGTGGACCTAAGTAAAGATCCGACACAGAAAATACTGGGGCTTTGTTGGCTCCCTGATGAGGATTGTTTCGTATTCCAGGTTAACCCTAATGTTCGCCCTTGCACGAAACGGAATATTCTTTCTTCCATTGCACGTCTTTTCGACGTTTTAGGCCTCGTGGCACCGATAATTTTATACGCCAAGCTTCTTATCAAAGAGCTTTGGCTTGTTAAACTTGGATGGGATGACGTCCCACCACCTCGCATTGTTCGTCTGTGGGAACAATTTAACGCTGAACTGCCAACTATCTCTGAATTGAGATTTTTGCGACATGTCGGCGTCATAGAACGCTGTAGGCTCTCACTCGTCGGTTTTGCCGACGCTAGTGACAAAGCTTACGGTGGTTCGGTTTACGCCCACGTTGTCAGACCCGACGGTAGTATCGTCGTTTCGCTGGTGTGTGCGAAATCTAAAGTCGCGCCACTGAAGGTAGTTTCGCTAGCTCGTCTCGAGTTATGCGCTGCATTCCTCTTATCAACTGTGATAAGGCGAGTATATAATCTTTTTGCAGCTCGGCACGCCATTGAGGCAGTCGTAGCTTTCTCGGATTCAACTGTAACCTTGAGTTGGATTCATTCCGCACCGCATCGATGGCACACCTTCGTAGCCAATCGTATCGCTAAGATTCATGAGAATCTTTCGGCAGATCACTTCTTCCATGTGAAAGGGTCTGAAAATCCTAGTGATTGCCTCTCCCGCGGTTTAACGCCTGTTCAATTAGTTCATCATCCGTTGTGGCTAAATGGACCGCCGTGGCTTAAACTTCCGCGCGCTGAATGGCCGATAAAACCATTTGTTTCAGGCGAGTCGCAAGCGCTTCCCGAAAAGAAGCCCGTGGCTTTACCTGTGCTCTCGCACCAATGCTCGGACAGAAGTCCTCCTTCCGACAACATTTTATACGCTCGCTCTACTAGGTTCTCGTCCTGGTTGAAATACTTAAAAACCATTTGCTTCGTTTATAAGTTTATCAAACGACTCCCTAGAGGGCCCGTTATCGCGTCTGATCTAGAGTTCGCTAAATTTATTGTGTGGCGATCTGTGCAGAGGATTCATTTTGAAGCTGATCTCGATCGCTTAGCCCGCAATGAGTTGTGCTCTAAGTCAGTACAGCGGCTAAGTCCCTTCCTCCACGAAGGACTTATCTACGTTGGAGGTCGCCTAGCAAACGCTGAGCTAGATGTTGACTCGCGTCATCAGATCCTTCTTCCGCGTCAAGATCATATAGTGGAGCTTTTAGTTTCCCACTATCATGTGAAAAATTTCCACACAGTATCTCTCTTACGACAGAAGTATTGGATCCCGTCCGCTCGGCGTATTGCACGTCACATTACCTTTAATTGTAACCTTTGCTTTCGAGCAAAGCCGCGACCTACCTTTCCTATAATGGCGGATTTGCCACGTTTTCGCGTTGAGTCGGCTCCTAAGGCTTTCTCTCAAACAGGTTGCGACTACGCGGGACCTTTCTTGATCACGTCGATACGTGCTAGAGGCCAAAAATCGAGGAAAGCGTATATCTGCCTTTTTACATGCCTGACAACTCGTGCTCTGCATCTTGAGATTGCCTCAGATCTTAGCACTGCGAGCTTTCTGTACGTTTAACGTTTCTTGGCGCGTAGAGGGCCGGTTCAGTGCCTTTACACAGATAACGCTACCAATTTTATTGGTGCCAAATCCTATCTTCGAGATCTCTACCAATTCTTGGCTAAAGAGTATCACCTTTTATGGGAAAGAGAACTTGCAGAGCATCGAATAACACTAAAAAACATCCCCTGTAGATCTCCACATTTTGGTGGTTGTTGGGAAAGTGAAGTCAAGAATGTCAAAACGCATCTCTGCAAAGTCATCGGTCAGCAAATTCTTAGTTTTGATGAGTTTAACACTATACTAACTCAAATAGAAGCTTTATTAAATTCGAGGCCTCTGTATGCGATCAGCTCGGATCCGTCAGAGCCCACTTCATTATCGCCGGAGCACTTCTTGCATACGAAACCTCTTATATTTTTACCCGCCCGCGAAGTCAATGAAACGCGGTTACATCTTATTTCGCGTTATGAATTAACTGATAAAATGGTTCAATCTTTTTGGAAGCGGGGTGACGCCAAGAGTACCTGCACACCCTACAATCCAAACAGAAATGAAACACCCCTGCCAATCCAATACGGGTCGGTATGGTTGTCGTCTCCATGCAGGACAATGTGATGCCGCTGCATTGGCCGTTAGGAGTAATCACAGAAATATTTCCAGACAAAAACGGAGTTTGTAGAGTCGCATCCGTAAAGACTAAAAGCGAGATCCTTCAGAGTCGCCCGGTCGTAAAGTTGTGCCCATTGCCAACGCAATAAGTTTCGTTACATTAATATTAAATTTTACCTTGCACCAATGTGCAGTATTAGATTTGGTTACCGCGTAGAATAGTTAGTTAAATATTCTTATTTGTAATAGAGAGTCACAACTTTAGAGTTCTCATAACTTTTGGTAGAGTTGTGATGATGACCTGCAAATTTATTTCCTTCTCCTTTGTGTTTCGAAAGTGGGAACTTTCAAGCCGGGGAAAATGGTTACGCTTCCTAATTTATTGTTCTTATATTTTTATTACATCACCATAGGGCGATTGAGAGGCATTGGTTTAATAGTTCCAGTTTATTAAATAAGTGTCACATATCGTTGGTTTGGTGATATCCCGCGCGGTGGCGCCTCTGTCAACGCGTCGCTGCCGGATAGACGGCCGCCGGCCATTATCTGTTCGTTATTAACCACGGTTGAATGCGTGTCCATCATCACGCATCATCTCGCCCGAACCACTTAATTGAACCTACATGAAAGTGTCATTTGTATTACCTAGACATATTGTGTTGTGTACCGCTGGCCAGCGTAGTGTATCGAGTCTGTGAGCTGAACTTCCCGAACGTGACATCAATCTGCATCTGCATGGGAATCGCTGTTTCAAAGGTATGTGGCATAATTAGTCAATTGAACTTTATCCATTGCCTTTCGCCTCATCTGCGTATTTTTCTCCTTTAACTTAGCATTGCTGAATCAGCAATTATAGCCTAGATTACTCTAATAATTTAGGTTCAAGCGCGTGTGATTTTTCTAGTAATCTTCTAGAGGTTATACGCATCACCCGCTATCCCCTAAAATTATCCCTTTTAACACACCAGTATTTAGTTTTTGCTTAATAGCACTGCTGTTATAAATAAAACTATCATGCGTACTGCCAGGCCACCGGGCTACTAAATCATAAAACTCCAAGTTTGGCCCAGTGACTGCTTGAACATTGATAGAAAAATACCCTTTTCTATTCCTGTAAAGTTCTGAAGTTATACCTCCAGGGCTTCTTATTTTAACGTGGGTGCAATCAATGCACCCAATCACTCCAGGAAAATGAGCCAATTCATAATTTTTTTGCCTGCAACATAAAAATACAACAATAAGTACCTATTAAAATGATGTAGTACTGCTGTATATGTTAATAAAAAATGTTCTTGCTTTACTGTATTAATTTCTTCTACAGTTGATGTAGAGTGTAGAGTGTGTGTGTAGTATCAATGTAGAGACTTGGGCAATAATTCGTGAAACTGACTGCTGGCAGATATTCATGATATCTCCATCCAATTTCTGTAAAAGAGGGCAACCACATTGGTATCAATTAGGTAGGTACTTAGAATAACACTAGCAAATTCTATTATTAATAACATTTTTTCAAACAATGCAGTTTAATTCAATAAATAGGTTCCTACTAAGTACTAACCTGAAAATTGCCTGTAGAGAAATAGCGTAATGTCAGCAGTAACATTATTTCCGGAGCAAAAGAGGATTACCGAATCCTCTTTTCGTTGGTTTCCTTAGGTCGGGTGCCAGCAAAAGCAATAGGACACTTTTTACAGATTCTGGTGTAAATCTATAGCGTGCATGGAATTCTTGAACCGAGTATTTAGTAAAAGGATCAGAATAATCACGTAAATATCTCCTCGGCCCCACTTCTCTATACCTCCTAGCATAGGCCACAAAATCAATGAACTCTGCTAGATCAGACATTTTTGCTATTGATATATCTAACACACTCAGCTAAAACAACTTATTCTTATTAAAAATAAAAATATAACCTCAAACGCAAATGTCAAAATCAATCATTAAAAAGTTAAGTAAGGGTTTTGCTGTACTTAACTTGAATAGTCATTAAGGGACGGTTACGAACCGTTAACTGTCTCTGAGAGTGCACGTTTTTAAATCTTTACTGAGGAGCGACTTAAGTAACCGTTAAACGTCTCTGAGTGTGGCAGTTAGGAGCTAACAATTTAAAGAAATATGTAAATCCGCCATTTTTACGGCAGTTGTAAGGGCGTCATGCTCTGACGTCAGATGACACGTCAGACTCCACATTTTAATTCTTAACTTTGACGCTTTATAACTCCGTCTCTGATCGCAACCGTAACTGAACCAGATGCTCAGCAGCAGTGCTTGCTGCCACTAGACCAAAAGTTGCAAATTAAATAAATAAGTTTGAGTTTTGCTTTCATTGTTAGCTTATGTTATAGACAGTTAGTGATAACTATGTTCTGCCAGCTGCTTCGTCCGCTTTCGAAAGAAAACTTAGTATAAAAGATAAGAAGGTGTAGGTACAATAGCTGCAATTAACCAATTCGCCAAAAGTGTGGGGCTGGTGGGGTCATAGGCTGTGTTAGAGCTAACAAAGAAGAGTAAAATCTCTTATTCTTTACTAGCTGTGCCCGCGGCTTTGCTCCCATCAACTGCCTACCCTACCCTACTTACCCTCCTACCTACCTACCTACCTATACCTATCCTACCATTTTTATTCTAGCGGCATTCTTTCGCGGCGAATCTTAAAACTGCCATTCAGAAAATGACGTCAAATGTACAACGCCAATATGGAGTTCAACTGTCCAAGTATCTGAATTGCGTGTGTTTTGATATTTTACTTCTTGAACACTTTTTATTTATCTTACTTTTGATAGAGTGAACCGATTGCGATGAAACCTACTAAATAAAACTTCAACTTACGCACAGTATAAAAGTAAAAAAAATATATTTATTTCATTTAGGCTAATAAGCGGCACTTTTGAACATAAATAATTTAAAATTTACAAGTAAAAATAATTGATTCTACCCATTTCGATTCTATCCATTCGGCAAAGTAGCATGTTATGGAGAAGAACAGACAACAAACTTAACAGCCACTCTTTAAAAAAAAAAATATACATACTCTACTCTATATTCACATACTTGAGGACCCAGAATAGCACACCACAATACCTAATTCAACAACAACGTAACAGTATGTGAGTCAATTTCTAAAATAAAAAGAAAGACAATAACTATGAATAGGTATATAAATTAAATAAATATATTTTTCTACTCTAAAGATTGCCTTACGGAGCAGGACCAACATGTTTCCAAGCATCCTTATCTTGAATATAATCATCTAATTTGTAATATGCTTATTTACAAAGTGTGCTTTTAAAAAAGGTTTAAAATTTTCTTTCATTTAGTTTTAATATATCACAAGGTATTTTGTTATAGAATTTAATACAGCAACCCATGAAAGATGTGTGTACTTTTGCTAATGTATAAGATGGTTAATCCAACTTATCTTTATTTCTAGTATTGCAATTGTGTCGATCACTAAGTTTACTAAAGAGATGTATATTCTTCCTAACGTACATAATATTTTTAACCGACTAACCAAAAAGGAGGAGGTTCTATGTTCGACTTCTTGTATGTTTTTTTTTTTTTTTTTTTTATTTTTTTTTTATGTATGTTCACCGATATCTCCGTCAATTGTGGACCGATTTTAAAAATTCTTGAAAGAGTATGTTTCGAAATTGGTCCCATTTTAATTTGGTAAAGGTCTGATGAAGAACTTCGGAGTTACACAACAGAACTCTTCAATAAATAACGGCAAAACTCTCGGGATTTCTGCAATCGCATGTCTGTTTTTTGTTTATACCATTTCATAACATAACATCACGCCAGTACGCTCTAAAGGGGTACGCAGATCTCTCATTTCACCGATAAGTTCAAGTTTCATGTTATTCGGTTAATCTATTCTGGAGTTATAGAGACCTTAATAAACAACTTGCTATTAGGTAGGTAAAACTAAAAAGGGAAAAATAAAACTTTTTTGCAAAAAAATACTACCGACTTCCAAATGAAAAACTACAAAGTGAAAAATAACTTAACTTTTGGAAGTCGGTGTCCATATCGCAAAAAAATGGTTCCTACGAAAGACACCGACTTCCAAAAGTTAAGTTATTTTTCACTTTGTAGTTTTTCATTTGAAAGTCGGTAGTATTTTTTTGCAAAAAAGTTTTATCATTAATAAATTGGCAAGAAACTGTCACAATATTAATCTTTTTAAATAGTTACCGAATAGATTCTCGGTGACTTTGCTTATGTAATGGCTCTGACAGCTCTATTTTGCAATATATTTATGGATACAATGTCAGCAGTCTTATTTTTCTAACTGAACAAGCGGCTGAGCTAAGACGAGGTCGTGAGGCCCCATTGTAGTTTTTCGTCTAAAGTAATTCCTAGAAAATCTTTTTGATTTGTCAAGTCTAATTTTCTCCATTCAAAATGATGTCGCATTCACTACTTCTAACGTTCGGTAATGTGAATCTAATACACACATGGTTTTCCCTCATTTAGTACCAAATTGTTTGCTGTCAACCAATTTGGACTGGACGCACAGAGTTATTCATATCATCAAGATTTTGTGACCGCCGGTCTATTTTTAATTAACCCCCGCCGGAAAAAAAGGGGTGTTATAAGTTTCACGTGTGTTGCTGTGTATCTGTGTATCTGTTTATCTGTGTATCTGTGTATCTGTGTGTCTGTCTGTGGCATTATAGCGCCTAAACGGATGCACCGATTTCGATTAAGTTTTTTTTTGTTTGAAAGGTAATTTTGTCGAGAGTGTTCTTAGCTATGTTTGAATAAAATCGGTTCAGCCATTCAAAAGTTATGGGTATTTTACTGTTAGAATCAGGGTGTTTTCCCAAGATAAATGTGTCGGGGGTTTTTAAATTGTGAAATTTTACTTGTAAATATCAAAGAACACATCTTTCATCAGCAAATAACACCATCTTCGGTTGATATTGTAGTAATTGGGACAAATCATTAATGTAAACTAAAAAAAACATAAATCTATTGTTGTTTGGAATTGTTATTTTCACAATAACACCTACTATAAATTTTCCAAATCTACCAAATCATCGAGTCGTCTCGGTTTTGGTTGCCAAGATTCGTTCATGATTTCGGTATTAAAATGACGCCATTTTATGGCGTCCTGCAGTCCCTTCCCTATCTCAGCTCGGGTAAGTATATAATGCGGCCATTACGTCATATGCCCACAAGCCTCCCCTCCCACCGGGGACCTCCATGCGGGGACGCAGCGAAAGCTCGTCGAGTGCGCGATGCGGCATGCCCTCATTCTTAAATCGTCCTGGTAAAGTGCAAACGTGTCTGTGTGCCCCCGAGATAACTTACAGTACTTTCTGGCCCATCCTTAAGAAAATGGGCTACAGTGCAAGTGACAAATCTGTCGAAGACACCTTCTATGATAGTGAAATCGAATCTGTAAACAATTGGATTCGTAAACTTAGAAGAAAATCCCGAAACGTTGGTAGAAAGTGTGGTGTGAGGAAAGTCGCTATTTTGAAATACTCTCTATCACGTGCGGAGATCGAACTCGTTACAAAACAAAAAGAATATGCCACGATGTTGGAGCAAAGACAAGCTAAGGAAGAAGAAGATGACGCCAAGCAAGAGCGGGAGAAAATCAACAATGTATGGAAGACTAATTCTCTCGGCGGCTTGGATAGTTTTTTTAATGAATTTGACAATGTCAAGCCAACTAAAAATTAAATTATTTTTAGTTGGGTTGACGTTGTCTTATTCTTCTATACTGAGTGCGCCAAGAAGAAGAGCATCACCGCCATGGACGTCGTCTACGCACTGAAGCGCCAGGTTCGTGCCTTGTACGGTTTTGGTAGTTAAATACTGCTGTTTCCCGACTGCACGCAACAAGTTCTACATACACTGCGTATGCAAACCTCCAAAAAAGGCCCTTTTCAGGGCCTCATATAATTCGCTGAAATATGTTTCTTTATCAGAATTGTCAAAAAAAAAGTTAAATCAAAAAATCAAAAAACCCGACTGCTTCAAAAGCGAACTAAAAAGACGTAAACAAGGAAAAAATCATGCTGTGCAGGCGGAGGATACACCATATTTTGGTCAGCCAGCCCGCGAATATGTATCCTCCGCCTGCACAGCATGATTTTTTCCTTGTTTACGTCTTTTTAGTTCGCTTTTGAAGCAGTCGGGTTTTTTGATTTTTTGATTTAACTTTTTTTATATATAAGTTTTTAGTTAAGTTTTTTTCGAATTAGATACATTTAAACATATAAGTGTTATATATTTTTGAAATCACCTCTTAAAACCCTTTATTTTGATACCCCACACAATGGGTTTGGAAGAAAAAAAAAATTTGGGACCCCACAATATGGCGCCCAAAAGCCGCCATTTTTCTATTGTCCAATTTAAACGTAGCCTATGACACTCGCAGGGTTAAGACGAATCGATTGACGTATGAATCATCAAAATCGGCCAACGCGTTTGGTCTCTGGAACGCCACATAGGAACAAACATACATACATACATACATACATACATACATACATACATACATACATACATACACACAAAGACTGATAAACACATTACCCTCCTTCGGCAGTCGGGTAAAAATGAACTTACATAAGATATTATGTTCTTATCTACCTACCTAACCTACATACTTTATAATTCCTTAAGTTTTGTAATGTTGTGGTCACTATAAGGCACTAGGTAAATGAGACACAGTTACTTATTTATTACACAATCATTTTAATATTCAGTAGGTAGTAGGTAGGTAGGTATATGAATGACTTACAAACTAGTACCAATACAGATCTACTATTATTATTATTACTTCATTTGTTTCAGACATAATTAGTCCTTAATACATGTATTGGTCTAGTAAACCATTTAATTTAAAACAGACAAAAACCCAAAATAATATTGATCTATTCTAATTACAACATACATTAAAATTGTCATTTGCTCTTGAAATTAAATTGTCATCAATTAAAAATGTCAGAAAAATAATTATTCTAACAAAACTGTCTTACCTTATCTACAGCACGCGCCGCCGCTTACTTACTTTGTGTCTACAGTAAAGTTTCTGGTCGTCACCATCGTCATGCCTGTTAGGATGGATTGGTACCTCGTCTACGGTTAGGACATATTCCTCTAAATAACTTTGCTTACATTATGCAAATATCTGGTTTTTTGAAAGGGTTGCAAAGAGTGTTTTAGCGACTAAATGAGTTAACTGGAAATTATTCAATACGTATTGTTGAATTATTATTACGAAATTGTTATTGTTGAATTATATATTACTTAATTTAAATTATCATTGCAGTTTTTTTTATTGGACTGTTATTATTGAATTGTTGAATTATTTTTTATTGAATTATGTTTTTTTTATTAATGTTAGTTTAATTGATTTACCTGTCTGTGTTTAGTATGTGTGAATTATTTGTGTTATGTAATTATTGACTCTCTGCACGTGTTGGGTTTGGTTGATAGTATTTTAACTAGCTTTTAAGTTAATACCTAGTATTCCAAGTAGGTAATTACTTAATAGCAACGTTATTTAAATTCGGAGAGCAAACATTGTTCTAATTACGTTTGCAACTAAGCTGTCAGACGGGTAGGTATTAAATTAAATAAGTTTTATAATTGCAGTAATTATATTCATCGTCAGCCATTTTAAGGTTGCCACTGCTGGGACACAGTCTCTGTCAGAAAAGGAAATATATTATTATTTATTAATTAGCTCCCCCTCCCAGAGACCTGCTACCTGACATTGCGACCCCATCCACCACCCGGACTTGACGCTTGAGTAAATCGCATCATTCTACACGCGATTTACTCATACAATAATACTGCCCACCTCACACGACATACACGGCGTGAAGTTTGTTCTAAGTTAATATAGGCAAGCTTTACGTCGTAAACAGACACTCATAACTATACACTCGCTAGTACACATGCACTGAATAGCGCTGCGGTCGCCGCGCGTTATCGGTTATCATGGGCGGTGTAATACAGGTCATTCCCGCTCCCACATACACAAACGGCGCTAGTAGTAGCTAGTCGCTTTCATTACTAAACTGTAGGTTCGCCCGAAGTCGGGGCTCCTGCCGCTGGTCACCTTAGCTGGGCCTCCCAGGGTACGCTCTGGGTCTCACCCGGCTGGGGTGGACCGCCAGGAGGCCGTGAAGAATCGACGCACCGTTCAGAACGGTCGTAAAGGCGAGCCTACAGTCACATACAACAAGCCAAACATAGCGCGCGTTGATGTCTTTTACACTAACATCTAAAAATAATTTTCAACGCGCGCGCAAGCTAGGTCCAGAGGACAACCTAACGACGGGCCTATAGTGATGAGCCCCGGTGCTGCACCCGCGGGCTGGGAACGACGTCCCGGCACCGCTCGCCCCACCTCCTTGCGGGGGTGGAGCGACTCCCACTGAGTACTGAGTGGTATCTGTGTAATCCTGATTTCTGTTAAAATACTAATACCGGGAACTTGGAAGTGTGCTGGACACGAAAAGTACAGGTCAGCCATCAGCCACAGCGGTCAGCCACATCGACCGGGATGTGGCGACGCTTGGGAGGCACATGTTCAGCTGAAATTATGATGATTTTGCAATGCTGAGACACTCAGAAATAAGGCATATTTGTGGAACGAAACCATCAATACTTAATATGATAAAGACTTATTTAATAAAGCGGAAGAGCTTGATCGTTTAAACGCGCTATGCTCTGAAACTATCAGTTGGGTTTGAAAAAGTCTTTTTGTATATGATAGACACCTTCAAGCGAAATGCTGTAGTCTATATTTCACTACGCTAAAGTTCGTGGTTAGTCTGAAATATTGATATATGTAAAGTAAGTCAGAAGAAAAGCGCTATTTATTTGTTTTATCCGCGTGCGCAGGGTTAATGGCTAATTATACGTAAGACACCATATATCTGTATCTTAACACATAGGTGGTGTGTAGGTAGATAGGGCAGGGTAGGTGGATAGGTGGCCAGTTGACGCGAGCGAAACCGCGGGGGACAGCTAGTAAATAAATAAAGTATGAACGCTCTACGACGGCTACGACTGCGTTGTTCTCGTAGCACGCCGTAGCCTGTCGTAGCGGCGCGTAGCAAAGTGCTACGATAACATTACATACGTATGTATTCACTTTACACGGTTATTTTTTGTGTAATTTTTGTAAGTGGATAAATTACATACCTACTTCATCGATAGGTATTATATATTTTGAATAAATGTGATACGTCTTGTATATGACTAGCACAACATAATAATATGAGTTATTGAGTGTTAAATAAAAGGAATGAATAGACTCATTTTATTTAATAATAGAATATATAAAAGAATACTACTGCGAACTTAAACATATAAGCCAACAAAGCCTCATTTCAAAAGCTGCAGTGTATAATGATCTTGGAAATAACAAAGAAACTTCCAAGTTGTAAGCTTAATGCTATTTAAAAAAATATAAGGGAATTTTAATTTTAAATACCAATTGTATTATTTGCAAATACCGAAAACTGGCATATATAAATACATACCAAGAAGTGAATAACAATAGGAATACTAGAACTTTGCTTAAACACATATTTCTTAGCAACAAACTTGTTACCGATTCAGTAAGAGAGTGACAGTTAGATTACCAATTTGACGGTCATCTCAGTGATAGGACATCATTTGAATATCTATGCGACGTTCTAGTTTCGGTCTATTTATATTTTAATTTAAAATTACGCTTCCGATATGGAAATTGTTCGCATGGATTGTGAAATCAAATATTGTTCTATTTCCAACTTCTATCTATAGGCAAACAATTCTACACTTGAGAACTAAATAGCATATCTATATATATAAAAGAAAGTCGTGTTAGTTACTTCACTTATAACTCAAGAACGGCTGAATCGATTTAGCTGAAAATTGGCAGGGAGGTAGCTTAGAACCAGGTGAAGGACATAGGGTAGGGTAGGGTAGGGTAGGGTAGTGTAGGGTAGTGTAGGGTAGTGTAGTGTAGGGTAGGGTAGTGTAGGGTAGGGTAGTGTAGGGTAGGGTAGTGTAGGGTAGTGTAGGGTAGTGTAGGGTAGTGTAGGGTCGGGTAGGGTAGGGTAGTGTAGGGTAGGGTAGTGTAGGGTAGCGTAGGGTAGTGTAGGGTCGGGTAGGTTAGGGTAGGGTAGGGTAGGGTATTGTAGGGTAGGGTAGGGTAGGGTAGGGTAGGGTAGTGTAGGGTAGGGTAGGGTAGGGTAGGGTAGGGTAGGGTAGGGTAGGGTAGGGTAGGGTAGGGTCGGGTAGGGTAGTGTAGGGTAGGGTAGGGTAGGGTAGTGTAGGGTAGGGTAGGGTAGTGTAGGGTCGGGTAGGGTAGGGTAGTGTAGGGTCGGGTAGGTAGGGTAGATAAATGTTTGGTCTTTTTATGGCAAAACAAAGTTTGCTGGGTCAGCTAGTTATAGATATTTTTAACATCAATTTGCACTTGTTGTGAATTTTGATTGGATTATATTTGTGTATATTGTTTGAAACTATGTAGATTTGATGAGTATTATAATCAAATCTCTAGGCGAGGCCTTTGTGGAAACGCAAACCAATCTTGATAACAGTGCCAAATAAATGATTTGTATTATGTAGATAAGTAAATAATTAAGTCAATAGATTAAGTACCTTATAGTTAACTTGTAAAACCATTTTTAACCGACTTAACAAAAAGGAGGAGGTTCTATGTTCGACTTCTTGAATGTTTTTTTTTTTTGTTTTTTTTTTTTTTTATGTATGTTCACCGATATCTCCGCCAATTGTGGACCGATTTTGAAAATTCTTTTTTGTTTGAAAGCACATGTTCCGAAATTGGTCCCATTTTAATTTGTTAAAGATCTGATGAAGAACTTCGGAGATATACAACAGAACTCTTCAATAAATAACGGCAAATCATTCCGGATTGCTTCAATCGCATGTCTGTTTATTGTTTATACCATTTTATAACATAACATCACGCCAGTATACTGAAAGGGGTACACAGAACTCTAATTTCACCGGTTATGTTCAAATTCATGTTTTTCGGGTAATCTGTTCTGGAGTAATAGGTACTTACTAAACAACTTGCCTATTAGGTAGGTAAAACTAAAAAGGGAAAAATAAAAAACTTTTTTGAAAAAAAATACTACCGACTTCCAAATGAAAAACTACAAAGTGAAAAATAACTTTATTTTTGGAAGTCGGTGTCCATATCGCAAATAATTGGTATCTACGAAAGACACCGACTTCCAAAAATAAAGTTATTTTTCACTTTGTAGTTTTTCATTTGGAAGTCGGTAGTATTTTTTTTCAAAAAAGTTTTTTATCTAAAATAGTGAATAAAGGCTATTTAATATTTTTAGTCGCCGCGTAGGCGTGAATTTGCTAATTTATTATTCTAATTAATCATTTTAAGGGTCAATGTCTATTTAAGTTGGGTTTTGAGTTCAGCGCCATCTATTGGCTCACTGTGGAATCAGGTATTAATCTGTTCGAATGATCATTGTTATGCTAATTTTAATGTTTAATTAATACGAGATGTTTAAATAAAACAGGAACACTTATTGTAGGACTTTTGGATTTGTTCTCATTTTAACTATTCCACATTTGACGAAGTAAATGTGTTTGATTATGTTATTCTTATTAAGTTGTCAAACAATGGCGGATGTTATAATTTCTATGACCAATAACCAGATTTAATAATTTAATACGAGAACTAAACAAATTTGAGTAAATGATTAAATACTAAGAAGTCATAACACTATTTTACACAGCTATGTAATAATGAGAAACTTTCTAATTAGTAAGATTGTTAGATCACGGGAAACTTGAATAATTTTGTTATTAGATGACTATTTCAATAATAAACTACAAACCACTTTGTATTTGTGAGTATTGAGGTTGTTTAATGTTAAAATAATTAACTGATCAGCATTTTAGTATTGTTTGCTAACTTTACTCAACTATCCAAGTAATTAGTGTCTAAACAAAAACATTAAGGAAGTCCCGCCCACTTAGAACGCGCATCGCATGGCGCGTACGGTGCATGCACCGTACGCGCCATGCGTGTGTGTGTAAAAATAATAACTGTAAAACTGTTTAATAAATCTGCTAATTGAATAGATGTTTGAAAACCTAATAAACATGTAACGTTAATTGTCATAAAGTGATTGTGTAATCTATAAAAACATTTAAAAAGAGTATCCTGGAGTTTCTGGCTAGGTCTTCTCCAGCGACCGACGAAAGTTTTGTTACCTAGCAAGCCACACGATGTGGTTTTAGCTTCAAGTTCATTTGAAAACTCAAAGTGCCTGTAACTAAATCAAATAAACACTCTTGAGTTTCAATCCAGTGTTGTGTGTTATTGAAGTAACCCGCTCCAGTCAAGAATAAAGGAATTGCCTCTAGACATTGGGGTTAATGATGGCGGTCCTATGATTCGTAGGTACTTCGACGTGACATATTGTAATCAAAAGTCACAATAGATTTTAAAGGTTTGATGAACTTGCATTGTTCTGGTCAGATCAGCAGGCGCTACCACAGCTTCTTTTAGTTTTCGCAAGTGGGAAATTCTCAGAGAAATAAGTAACATTACCATTTAAATATTCTACACAACAATTTTAAGATAAAATGTTATGATAAGAGTAAAGTTACGAAATTAAAAAGACTTGCGCCTGTGGATCTGGTGAATCGTAGATACTACTCGTAGTATCTTCCTATGTCCAAATTCAATCATCTGAGCCCCCAAAGCTTTTGAAAACTGTAGAAGAGTCATATAAGGCTCAATTTTCAAGCCGTTAACTTATGGCTTATGTTTAACTAACCACCAGATCTAGTAAAATGTAACGCCAAAAAATCACTTTATATTGCCAAAAATAGAAAATGATCACCAAAATTATATGCCCATTTTAGCGTGAAATCAGAACCAAAAAATTACAACTTGAGATCCAACTTAAAACAAACAACTCCAAATTATGATTGTTTAATCCAAAAATAGTTAATGACCACAAAAAAAAAACTGCTAGCAACTTGGAAGTAGCGCTCGCTCAGCTCTCGCGCGGTTGGTCACAGTTCTAACCTGACCTATTTCACAACCAATAATTTGCTCTTAAAATTTGGTGATCAATTTACTAAATTTGGTTATCATAGTTCAATTTTAGGTAATAGAGGTTATGGTGACAAGTTTATTTTTGGTGGTCATTATATTTATTCCCTTATCTTATTAGGTATGATGTTTAAATAAAATTGTATTTTGTTATTAAAGCAGTATTTTGAGTGTTTTTAAAACATCTAAAAATGTTAATGTTAGTTAATGTAACTTCGAACCAAAAATCATTACAATATGAATCCTGAATCCTTGTCCAACCAATAGCAGAGGTCGCTCAGGTTAGCTCCTCCCCCTTGGGGTTGGCACCCTCCGTATGAGCATGTGCAGGTAGGTACCTTTATAAACCGGTGTCCAAAAAAATCTTCTCAGTATTTCGTTTGTAGCGAACTAGTGTAGTCATAGCCTGGTGGAGCTCGCGGAGTGTCATTTCTATATAAAAAAAACTATTTAACTGAACCAAAAAATGGGCAAAGCCAAGAAACTGATGGTACGTTATTCTTAGCAGTGTTAATAAGAAAAGTTATATTAATTTATTTAAAATTATTATTTAATATTATTTATTATTTGTTTAATAATTATTTATGAATTAAGGTTTTTATTAATTATGTTTTGTTGTTTCAGAAACAAGTTTCAGATTCTGCGGCGCCGCAGAGACGTCGCGGTAGACCGGCAGGGAGAAATCGTGTTCCTTTAACTAGGGTTCGTATTTACACAATACTCCTTACATTTTCCAGTTTCGTTTAATTTATTTATGAATACTAATTTGTTTTCTTTTTGTTCACAGGAAGAGCAACGCGTACGTAATGCGCAATACGAAAGAGAGCGTCGCGAAGATCTGGCTGAAGCTACTCATCGATTAGCAGTAGCTGCCGGTTTTGACCCTAACGTGAGTTATTATCACTTATTCAGCTCTTGATTACCTTTTTTGTGTTATATTATGGTAAAAAAACCTTTTTTTATTTATACACAGATCCCGCTGGTGGACCTCTTAGTTTTGGTGACTGAGAAAATTAGGAAAGCAAGAGAAGCCGAGCCAATCGCGGCGATACTACGTAATATAAATATGTTTGAAGATCTAAGTAAGTAGAATAGGTTTCTAGTGACTTGACATTTTCACAAAGGTACTTGTTATATTTATACTGTTTAAAACTGTTAAATCACTTCTAATTGTTTTATTTTAGTTGCTGCTGCGGAGGTGTGTTTGATTGAACTTGGTTAAGAAAACCGTTCAAAAGCTTCATCATCGGATCATCAAAAACTTTTGGATGCCGACGATTGTCGTAAGTTTCTGTGACATGTTGCACTTCTCTTGTCAACATTTTCGTTATTATCATAATATATTTTTTTTATTTGAACTTGAGAAAACAAGTCCTTATTAATAAAACTAATATATCCTTCGTTTAATTTTTCTTCTCAAATTTTTAAGAGGTTTGCCTAAACGTGCAATTTTCTTATTACAGAGAAACGTGTTCAGTGGACGCAGACGTCGAAGTCACACAGTGTCAACACCTGCATTGACTGACTACATACACTGAGTATGTAGATCAAAAAAAAAAAGGCCCTTTTCAGGGCCGCATATGTCTCAATATAAATATGTTTCTTGACTGGTATTGTCTAAAAACGAACTTACGTAAAATATTGTAGATATTATTTCGCGGTGGCCCAGTGGCTAAGAGCTCGCTTCTCGTGCTGGAAGGTCGTGGGTTCAAATCCGGGCAAGTACCAATGTGACTTTTGCAATTTATATGTACTTTCTAAGTTTATCTTGGACATCGCTGACAACGGTGAAGGAAAACATCGTGAGGAAACCTGGACTCATAGTTAGTCTTTGCAAGATTGTTTTCCATTGGTGTAATTGCTGCAAGGCGCTGTAACGCCTTGCACGAGGCCGATTTTGTTGAAAACTAAAACCGCATCATTGGATTTTCAAAAATCAATTAGCCTAGCCTAGCCAGGAATCGAAACCGTTGATTTTGAAAAAAATACCTACTGTTTTATTACACCGTTCAATAGTGTCGCTAATAAGGATCAAATTCCGGGAAGTAATCACATATCATAACTTAAGGAAAAGGCTCATTCTTAACAAAATACTGATGATGAGACTCCTTTGAGTGTTTGCCGCTATTCTCGTAGTTTCGTTTCGAATATTAAAAAGTAAAATGTGAAACTAACGGCCGTATTGGCCGGCTGAAATGCATAAAAAATTCATATTTACAAATCGCAACCTGGGTGGTCGCCGATAGAATCCTTAGAACAATAGATAAGAAAGATAAGGTAAAATTTGATCTAACCGGTTTATGTTTTTTTAACTGACTTTTTAAGTCAGTTAAAAAACAAAGGTTATTAATAATAATATATTTTTAACAAACAGAGTTTATTAATAATAATATATTTTTAACAAACAGAGGGTATTAATAGTAATATATACTGTTGTGAATGTTTCGATACAATCGTTATTTTAATTTTCGATGTTTTGAACAGTGACATTTTAACCCCCGCCGGAATAAGAGGGGTGTTATAACTTTCACGTGTGTTGCTGTGTATCTGTGTATCTGTGTGTCTGTCTGTGGCATCATAGCGCCTAAACGGATGAACCGATTTCAATTTAGTTTTTTGTTTGAAAGGTAATTTTGTCGAGAGTGTTAAATGATAAATGATAAATGATTTTATTTCTGTAAGTTGGTTTGTACAAACACTTTTACATGTCGATCATATTTTTTAAAACTAGATGAGGTCGGCGTTTCCTATCTGACTACTCTGAGAAGAAAGGCCGAAACAAACTCAGAGGTCACAGTCTCTTTTGAAGTCTTGACAAAAACTTGGTTATATCATGTGAAGACCATGTAGACATATGTCTGAAATGGTCTTTTGAGGAAAGAACCAGCCAGATTGAGTGGACCTGTCCAGTCAGTGCACGCATTTGTCAATAATCGAGCAGCTCAACTCAGAATTTACGGAGCTCAACGATTCGACGAAAAATACCAAAGAAAGGACATTCGGGTAGGCCGCATAAACTACTCAAACTGCCAGACCATGAGTAAAAACTTACTAAGTTATAATAAAAAACAAAAATCCACATAATCTTCACATTCACAATAATAAAAATAAAATAATATAATACTTTAAAAATTAAATATTCTTGTCATTGCAAGAAAACAAAAAAAATAACAAAATTAAAAACAAAAACAAAATTCACGGTGCAAAATATAAAAAATCAAAATTAATTGGAGCAGCTCAATCCCAAGCCTTTTTGTCCTCAACGTAATCTTTAATAGTATAAAACGCTTTCTGACACAACTTACGTTTAATGAATGATTTGAATTTATTTAGACTTAGATCTTGTACGTGGCTTGGAAGCTTGTTATAAAAGCGTACACATTGAAATCTAAACGAGCCACCTATCTTCTTGAGCCTTGTTGTAGGTACTACAAATTTGTGTTTGTTCCTAGTATTTATGTTATGGATATCACTGTATTTTTTAAACAATTTTATATTTTTATGAGCATATAAAAGATTTTCATAAATATACTGAGAGGGCACAGTCATTACATTAATCTCCTTAAATTTCTCTCTGAGAGAGTGCCTCGGGCTTAATTTATATATTGATCGAACAGCTCTTTTCTGCAAAACAAAGATATTCTGGATGTCGGCGGCATTTCCCCACAACAGAATACCGTACGACATTACACTATGAAAATAGCTAAAGTATACTAAACGGGCTGTCTCTATGTCAGTTAAATTACGAATTTTTCTAACAGCATATGCTGCGGAGCTTAGCTTCTTTGACAATTTATCTATATGTGGGCCCCACTGAAGCTTAGCATCCAAAGTTAAGCCTAAAAATACTGTGCTATTCTCAGGATTCAATTCTTCGCCCTTTATCAACACATCAGTTTTCACCTGCCTAACGTGAGGTAGGGTAAACTTAATGCATTTGGTTTTTTTTTCATTAAGGAGTAAATTGTTAACATTGAACCAGTGAACTACCTTTTAAGATCGCGCTATTTACTTCGTCAGTAACCAGCTGCTGCCGTTTAAGTTTAAACAAAAGTGAAGTATCATCTGCAAACAACACTATGTCATGGTTATCCTTTATGAGGTAAGGCAAGTCATTAATATAGATAAGAAACAAGAAAGGACCAAGAATCGAGCCCGCAGGGCTCCCATTCTTACTATAGATCCGGGTGATCTTTTTCCATTAACGTCAACAGTCTGAATCCTATTACTCAAGTAAGAAGTAAGAAGATCCAGAGCGCTGTTCCGGATCCCGTAGTGGCGGAGTTTCCTGATTAGCGTTTCATGAAGAACACAATCAAATGCCTTGGACAAATCACAAAAGATTCCCAGGGCATCGCACTTATCTTCCCATGCATTATAAATATGTCCTAAAAGCTCAACACCGGCATCAGTAGTTGAACGACCCCTTGTAAAACCGAACTGTTTGCTATGTAATAATTTATGCTTATTAAAAAATCTTTGCAATTGCTCTAAAATTAATTTCTCAAATATCTTACTAAAAGTAGGTAGTACTGAAATAGGTCTATAATTTGTTGGGTCTGATGTACTACCTGATTTAAACAAAGGTATTATTTTACTATTCTTCATTAGGTCAGGAAACACCCCACAGTCGATACAATTATTAAAGATAATAGCTAAACTAGGTGCGACAACATCAATAATAGACTTAGCAACTTCTACAGAATGACCCCACAGATCTGCAGTCTTTTTAACATTTAAAGTGTGAAAGGTTTTAATTATGTCTCTACAAGTAATATGTTCAAACAGAAATTCCGTATCGCTGACATTAACATTTTCTTTTAGCAAAGACTCAGCAACAGAAGGTGATGAGTTTAGGGATTTAGTAGTTGAAATGGGAATATCCGAGAAGAAATTTTCAAAGGCCACTGCGACTTGTGAGTCTGATTTTATGATGTTGTCATTAATAGACAGGCTGTAGTCAGTATTTCGGTTACCAGACCTTCCCGTTTCACTATTAATAATATTCCAAGTCGTTTTAATAACATTACTACTGTTTTTAATCTTTGAACTCAAATAATGCGACTTGGCCAAACTACAAACTTTTTTAAATAATTTTGAAAAAGCCGTGTTCTACTTTTATGAATACCAATGGTCGCCCAATCACCGAATGATGCGTTACTATTAACGGAGATATTCTTGGGAATAAAGGTTGAATTAAATTGTTTACAGTATATACTAAAAAAATCATCATATAGGTGATTAGGATCAGCATGAATTGACAAAATTGGTAATTTATTAATGAGTTTAGCCTTAAAAGCTGCCAAACGACTTACAGTTTTGGGGTTAACAGTGATATCCTTTTTAGCCACTTTGTTGTTTAGGTTTTGTATAGTAATCCTCTGCCCACAATGATCAGAATCTAGTAAATTTATAATTTCTTTGTGGACTGGTACAACATTAGTATAAATATTATCTAAGCATGTGTCACTAGTAGGGGTTATTCTTGTGGGCTCCAAAAATAGGTTTACAAGATTGTAGGACTGAAACAGACTTATTATTTTACTACAAGAACCTGAGTTTTCTAATAAATTAACATTAAAATCACCACAAGTGATTATGGATTTATTTGAGTTACAAATCTTGTGTAACACTTCATCCATTACCTTTTCAAAGCAGTCATACAATCCTGAAGGGGGTCTGTATACACTTAATACAATAAACTGCTCCAATTCTATACAAGCTATTTCAACTGTCCGCTCAACAGATAGGCTCACAATATCCTTACGGTCCTTAAATTTAAGCTGGTTACTTACTAAAATCAAAGAGCCACCATGTATAGCATTAACTCTGCTAAATGAACTACCAACCTGATGATTATTAAAATTGAACAAAAACTGGTGGCTTTTAAGCCAATGTTCTGTTATACAAAGAATATCAATGCTATTAAAATTCATAAATAAATCTACTTCTAAATCTTTGTTCAAAAATCCTTGAAAATTTTGATGCACCAGGTTAATACTATTTACTGATTTTAAACCATTATTTGATTCTTTTTTGCAATTTTCGTTATGTACAGTTTTGCAAGAGGTTGTCCCTATTGTCCTAATTTGTAATTTAAATTACTATCAATATCAATTTCTGATACCAAATTATTGGCTGAATTAAAAAACACTTCTTGGCATTGCTCAATAGAAGCAAATTGTTTAGCCAAATTCTTGGCTGTAATAGATAAATAATATGATAGCGACACAGCTATCTGTCGTTTACAATACTTTGAAAGAAAGTACCTATCCATGAAAAATTTATCTTTTGTTAAATAAAAGTTATTACCAACATAATTGTTAGTGTCAATTAAATGGAATAAATTACTACTATATGTTAAATTATGTAATGTCCTATTCAATTCAAATCTAAGATTGTTTTCTTCCTGTGGCAAACTTTGGCTGTATGGGAAAGTGAACATCACAATTTGTTTTAAACTAAGGTCGCACAAAGATCTATAATGTTGGAGTAATTCTCCTTTGTTCACATTACCCCTATTACCAATAAATATTAATAATGTAGTATCCTGGTTAAAATTACATTTAATAACTTTTTTCATTATGTCAAATAAAGAACAACCAGGCATACAGTAGTTCATAATTGAGTGTCCTGGATATTTATTTGTCAACAAATGGCCTAGATCCTTTCCAATTTCATCACAAAATAATACTATTTCTGTATTTACATTATTTTTAGGCAAACAGTTAGTAATTTCTAATGGCAAACTGGCACTAGACTGCGGTATGGTGGCATCACATATTGTCAATGAATGGTCCGGCGTGGGTTCAACAGATGGTGGTTGACACTGATCACATTTGTTGGTTTGTGAGCTCACCAGCTCATTCATTGCCAATACATATTCCCTCATTTGGTTTTCAGAGGCTGTATACTTGATGGTCATAGAACTAAGTTTCTCCTGTAGTAGGTCAAGTTCATACTGCAAGTCTTCTGTGTCAGTTTGGTGTTTCCTAGTACTTTTTTCTAAGTTATATGAATACATATCTAATTGTTTAAGTAGATGCAATCTTTCTCTATTAAGTTTTACATTTTTGATGAAGAACCTTTGTTTTTAGCTAGCTGTTCTTAGCTATGTTTGAATAAAATCAGTTCAGCCGTTCAAAAGTAATGGGCGTTTTACTGTTCGAATCGGGGTGTTTTCGCACGATAAATGTGTCGGAGGTTTTATAAATTTTGAAATTTTACTTGTTTCCGTGAAAATTTTAATTTTCGACGTTCAAATATGTACCCGTGCTATGGATATAAAATTTCAGATCTGTTTTTCGATGCGAATACTATGATATGATATATATTATATCATAGTATTATATCAGTTTCTCATATCGATATTGTAATTCTAATTGATGTCAGGCCAAACTTTTTAGTTAGCCTAGTCTTATTCCAATTTGGTTTATCCTTTGCGCGTCAGGATATACTAGTCTAGCCCAGGACAATACAGTGTCAATGTCAGGCAACCCAACCATTTAAGATTCTATGTTTACTTACTCCTAAAAACCGAGAACGCTAATAGGCTCCAACATTATGCTACAACAGTTGACAGGCGAAGCAGAGTAGTTGGCCTTAAAATGTAGTAATAAATAAAAAAAAAGTCATGAAAAATAGGTAGCCATAAAAATTGATTATTAATATATTGAATACGTTGGAAATGAAGATTATTCAGAGATCAAACGGACATAGACACAGAAAGATAAGAATACTGGTCGCTTAAGGAGATATTTAAAACGAAACACTGTCCTGTGACAGCCAAGAAAAAATTGATGGACTTGTATGTCATTTATGGATACAAAGTTTGGCGTTGACGAAGAAACGTCTTCTAAAACTGAGAACTTGTCAAAAGGGAATAGAAAACCATTGCCATCCAAAGTCCGCCATGTTTATTTTTTATAACGTTACTTATCAAAGAACACTTTGGCTGTCAAGACCTATCTTACGATGTCTTAATTATATAAATCCGTCTAGTGATTTAAATGATATAAGGTAATAAAGAATATTACATACATTCAAGATACGCGCGAAAAACATTACTCTTTCCTTGAAGTTGGGTAATTAAAAGATAGTTTTTAAGAAATAATATATGTTAAAGGTACATCCTTATTAACAACAAAATATTCTATGCATTTTAAATAAAGTTCCTACCTAATAAAATAATGATGACCCTTTTATAAATTAATTCAATTTGTGTTTTATGGGAAGCAAACAAGCCTTATCTTATCTGCCGGACTAAATGCAAAATAAAACAATATTTTCAAAATACTGCGTGGGTGGTCGCCAAAAGAAATCTTAGTACAATAGATAAGAAAGAGTAGGTACAATAGCTAAAATGAATCGATTCTCCGAAAGTGTGGGGCTGTGGGGTCAAAGGCTGTGTTAGAGCTAACAAACAAATTGTAAAATTTCGTTGTCTTTATTACACACAAAGCCATACCAACAGATACAAATACAATAGGACAGGTTATATAGGTACCTACCGCATTCTTGGTTAAGGTCAACTTTGTTCAAAGGCGATAATTTGGTTCTCTAACAGCAAACATATTTAGCTAAATCCCGACATATATAAACTAAACTGATATGAGTACCACTGCACTCAATGTTAGTTTTGGCTCAGTGGTAATGGCCCCGACTTATGTGTCTTCTGTGCTCTTAAAACGGTGATGGAAAACATCGTCACGAAACCTAGGCATTTCTTAGAACCAAAAATCGAAGACAAATGACATCCAACCTGCACTGGGCCCGCGTAATAGATTAAGGACCATTCACTCTCTCACAGAGAGGACGTGCGTCGCGGCTGTGGGAACATTAAGAGGAAACGGGGGCAGAGTGCGCCGACTGAATTTCCTAAGTAAAAAGTCACAATTCGAGGTTTGGTTCTCGTCTATTTTCTCCTCCAATATTGAACCAATTTAAAAGATATTCAATAAACTGATTATTAAAGATATTTTCTATGTCGATTTGTTTTCCTTTTTGATGATAAATTATGTTTAGAAGCACTAGAACCCTCATAAAATGCACAAAATTGCATATATAATTTAACAAATTTAACAAATATAATTGAAAAAAAGAAAACATAGGGACATAGGATATATCTTACTTTACCAGTTTATGGAATATCTTTTATATTGTTCCAATACTGGCAGAGGAAATATACGAGAGCCAAACCTCGAATTATGACTTTTTACTTAGGAAATTCAGTCGGCGCTCTCTGCCCCCATTTCCTCTTAAAAGGTTGATGATGATGATGAAAGCACACAGAGCATATAAACATACAACATACCTACCATTTGATTATTACTCAAATCTTACATTTATAGATAGATGTGCGCTATGCGTGATGATGACAAGAAATCTTCCCTTATTCTTGATGCCTCATCGCCTCTTTACTGAAAACGTCCAACGAAGGACTATCAAGTGAAGAGTACGGAATTTTAAAATCATGCATAGTAAGGAATCGACTTACTTAAATAATACTGTAATAAGGTTCCTATAGGCAACCACTACACGGGCCTGCAATCACTAACCCTAGTTTATGAACTATAAGGGTTAGCCTTAAGTACCTTCGTAAAGAGATAATAAATGTTCATACTATATTATTATTATTATAAATACAAAAACATTTATTATTATTATTATTATTATATACTTTATTGTACACCACATAATAAAAAAAACATACAGAACAAACATTTTTAAAAACAAAGTGTACAATGGGCGGTCTTATCATTTATGTAAGTTAATAGGGTATAAATATTAACACACTGTTAGCTTATCCTGGCTGTTAGCGCTGCTAGTTAAGTAGTACTACTAGTTAGTTGTTGAAACATAAATCTTTTGTCGTTAGGAATTATTATTTTCACAAAATTAGTAGGTACCTAACAAACTAAAAATTTCCGAATCTACCAAATCATCGAGTGTTCTCGGCTATGCTGGCCAAGATTCGTTCATGATTTCTGTATTAAAATGACGCCATTTTGCGGCACCCCGCAGCCCCCAACTCAGCTCGGGAAGGTATATAATGCGGCCATGACGTCATATACACCAGATGCCCCGCCCACAGCGCCCCACCTTCCGCCGCGCTTCCATGTGGGGACGCAGCGGAAGCTCGACGAGTGTGCCATGCCTTCATTCTTAAATCGTCCTGGTGAAGTGCAGACTTGTCTGGGTGCCTCCGAGATTTCAAGAAGTGTTTGTTTTTCAATTTATACCTTACAGTACTTTCTGGCACATCCTAAAAAATGGACTATAGTGCAAGTGACAAATCTGGCCAAGATGCCTTTTGTGACAGTGAAATCGAATCCATATGTAATTGGATTCATAAACTTAAAACCAAATCCAGAAACGTCAGAAGAAAGTGTGGTGTAAGAAAAGTTGCAATTTGAAGATACTCTCTATCACGTGCGGAGATTAAACTGGTTGCTAAAGAAAGAGAACGTGACACTAGGTTGGAACAAAAGCAAGCTGAATTGTGCAATAAGGAAGAAGAGGTTGCCAAACAACAGCAGGCGAACATCGACAATCGATGGATGACTCACTCACTCAGCGGCTTAGATATATTTTTTCAAGAATTTGAAAATGTCAAGCCAACTAAAAATTAAAATTATTTTTAGTTGTGTTGACGTTGTCTTATTGTCCTAGACTGAGCGCGCTAAGAGGAAGAGCATCACCGCCATGGACGTCGTCTACTCACTGAAGTGCCAGGGTCGCGCATTGTACGGTTTCCGTTGTTAAACACTGCCGTTTTCCGACTGCACGCAATAAGTTCTACATACACTGCGTATGCACTCCACCTCCAAAAAAAGGGCCCTTTTCAGGGCCGCATATAATTCGATGTAAATATGTTTCTTTACCAGAATTGTCTAAAAACGAACTTACCTAAGATAATATGTAATTATAATTATTGTATGTCAATAATTGGGAGTTAGAGGTATCTTCAGAAAAATGAGCTTTTTTCATAAATAGGCATTATAATTAGCACAATATTGCAATTTTTTAAGAGAATGTTAATAAGAAAAGATTAAAAATTTAATTTAAATTACAAGAATTATTCAGTTACCTATTTTGTTATCAAGGTTTTGTGCCGAACGTCTTAAAGTGTCCATAATTGGGTAGTTTACCCTATATGAATGATTTACAAACTAGAACCTTCACAGGTTACTATTATTAATTCGTAAAAAAAGGTGTTAGTTTGTAAGAAAAATTTATTGTTTATCGTCAAAATTAAACTTAGTATTTCTGCTCTTCAATACAATTAAAGGAAAACACATTTAAGTATGTTTTAAATTTCATCCCTTAAAGAAGTAATAAGGGGTATTAAAGTTTGTAAGGAAAATTACTTGAAACTTAGTATTTCTGCTCTTCAATACAATCAAAGGAACACTTATGTAAGTTTTTTTTTTAATTTCATCCCTTAAAGGGTGTGGTATTTATTCAATATTTACTTACGTTTCATAACACTCCACAAACCATCTTCATATCTTTTGATATTGTATCAATTTTAGTATAGTGAGTATTGCTTATTTGCAAAATTACAGAATTTTTTATACTCTGTCATTTTCATCTGACATGACATCTGTCTGTCTATTTTATTTTCTTAAAGCCATAGACATACCATAGGTACCATGGACTACCTAGATCTTTCCTTAAGCTAGTTGTACATTATTGTAAGGTTTGAGCATACTGACTCGCCTTTGTAAAGCCGTTTTTATTCGTTCTGGTCTTATTGAGATTTGAATTTGAAATTTAGAAGAGATGCGAGAATGAATGAAAAAAGGGCTTCAGTTTTTTTAGTCTTAGGTCTGGCCTGAACGCCAAGAGTCTGTTATACGTATACGAAGTGTATTTTCTATTCTAAAACTCTTAAAACTGTGAGTTACCAGCTCATGTATAACTATATTATCTGAAGAGCTCCAATAAAATATATATTGTGTGTGATATACAGAGTATCGTCTAAATCCTGCTATCAAGATGTGCCACTCTGGCACAAGGTGCACGTATGTACTGCGGCAGACAGGAACCCAGCGGCGCGGCGCGGCGCGGCGCTGGTGCGCTCGCAGCGCGCGATGGTGGGCACGCAGCACGCGCTGATGCGCTCTGCAAACAAGCGCGCCACGGCATCCGACCAGCCCTACCATCACGCCGTGCCACGTCTTCCTGCCCGTCCTGCCTGTCAAGCTGCCCACGTCGTACGAAGCCGGCTCTTAATTTTAACCTTTTTATTTTAATTTTTATTAACGTGGCTTACGATTAGCTCTCCGACGCTATACGTAACGCTACAAGGGGTGTTAAAGTTTGTAAGAAAAATAAATTGTTTATTTTCAAAATTACTTGAACTTTAATAAATCAATCAATCAATCAATCAGTCTTTATTTGTAAACATAAGTAGGTTACAGCAGTGTGCAAGATGTTATAATAAAAAACAGTTTCTATATGTTTTGCCATGTGGCGTACAAATATACAATGAGGCTTTTGCCAATAAGGTAAGTTAATTTATAATAATTCCGTAATCAATGTCAATTATTTTGTTTAATTTAATATGTCAAGTAAAGTCAATAATTAATTTTAAATGCGATCATGTTAGTAATAAATAGTTTTAATGTCAATAAGTTATTGTTAACAGAAAAGTTTAAAAGTGATATTGTCCACAGAATTGTAAAGTCATCATTATACATATTTTTCATGACGCATGCTATGGGTATACAAATATTATTATGTCAAAGAACTGTCATCAAAATAGTCACTGAGACAATAGTTACATTTTTGTATTAATATATTACGTAATTTATGCTTGCAACTTATTAAATATTCTCTGGGCCATACAGAAGAAGCTTTTACTCATTAAAGCCGTGCCAGCACAAGGTACTTTAAGCTCTTACTTATTTTTATAACGGAGTTTCCTGTAATGACTTTTAAAAGCTATTTCTGTAGAGTGGTGTTTGTTTTGACAAATACATTTACTTCATAAATATACAGAGAAGGCAACTTTAGGATTTTGAGGCTTTTAAATAGAGGTTGACAACTGTCAGTACTCTGTAAACCACACATAGCTCTGATGCATCTTTTTTGGGCTTTGAAAACATACTCTTTATGTACTGAATTGGCCCAAAATATTATGCAATATCTTAGTGCGGATGCAACTTAGCCATGGTAGGCCATTAAAAGAGATTCTAAGTTTACAATTTTAGCCAATTTATAGAGGGGATATGCAAATGTATTAAGTTTTTTACAAATATCGTCTGTTTGCGGTTTCCAGGACAAGTTATTATCTATAATAACACCAAGGAATCTTGTCACAGTTGCCGACTCTATTTTGGTCCCCAAATAGTTAATGTCAACGTTTATATTAGGAATTCTTTGATAAAAATGCATTATTTTAGTCTTTTCTAGATTTATAACTAGATTATTATGATTTAGCCAAGTTATTATTTTGTTTAATGTCATATTTATTTCTGCTTCGTCAACAAATAATACCATAGGATGCTTTATTTCCCCAGGTAGATCATTTTTATAAGTTAAAAATAGTGGAGGCCCTAACACACTGCCTTGTGGGACTCCGTATTTAACTATTCTACTACTAGATCGGTACCTTTTTTCATTTCCAGTGCGTGGGCATATTCGTGTTATTTCTAAAATCCGCTTTCTATTGTGTAAGTAAGATTCAATAAGATTTAAAATATTGCCTCTACCATACTTCTCTAATTTGTTTAAAAGTATCTTATAGTCTACATAGTCAAAAACCTTTGTTAGGTCCACATATATAGCACATACGGGATTTCTTTTATCTACATTCGATAGGATGTGAAAGTGACAGGTGAGGAAGTAAACATTGGCTCCGTGTTTTAATAATCATTAAAAATAGAAAATTACTGTTTACTGACACATTGTTAGTGAGGATCTAGACTAAACTAAACAATAAGTGAGTGAGTGCTGTTATTTGGACGGGAAATTAAGTGAAACACATATAAAACAATACTGGGAGCAGTGTTGTGTGTGCTACAGAAGGACACAAAGTGAGATTTGTACTATCTATTCGTATTTTGAACTAACAAAACAGTGCTTGGCGAATGCTTAAATAAATTTTAGCAGCAAGAATTGGCATGGTTACGTGGTATTAGTCGGAAAATCTGGATTATCAGGTTTGGTGAATACATTTTTATTTAAAAGTCAGTGTCAATTAAATATTGTGACAGATAGCCAATAAAATCACAATCACACCTTGCACTAGCTGATGCACAAAGACCTTATACTTCTTACTACTAGACTGTGCTCTATGGCGCAAAAACCGGTCCGAGCGAGAGGGCTCCCGTTGGTAGTGTGTCTCTGTCTAATGAGGTGACCATGACGAAACATAACACGGGACAAATTGATTGTAAAAACAATAGTGTAAGTATCCCAAAATATGTATTTATGCTACCTAACTATGCTACCTAAACCTACCAAATTCATAGAAAAAAAAATGAGTGTATATTTTTTAGAATCTACGTCACTTACCGAATCGGTTTCGACCGTACAGAATTTCGTCATCACATGTTTTTCCACTGGTGTCGTAAGAGGCGACTAAGGGACAAACCAGAGAATGATCAGCAGCGTTCTCTGTGCATTTGTTACAACCATACTGGGATCGCCAACCCGCCTGCAAAGCACTCCCCATGAATAGCACAAATAAAACATAACCCCTAGTGCCCAGCAGCCTGCCGGTAGTAACCTCGACTACGGTAGCGGTCTGGGTTACGGTATGGCATTGGCAAGAGGTGCAAAGAATCCCGGACGAGATCCGGCTACCCCAACAAATACCGACGACAGGACCTGGCAACGTACAACACGCGCACACTCCGGACTCCGGACCGACGATAAGATGACCGAACTCGAAGAGGAATTGAGCAGTTTACGATGGTGTATTCGGGGAGGACTCGATAATCCTCAAATCCCAAGTCTGCATAAGTCTTATTCTTCAAGACCAATCGTATAGATAGGAAAAAAACTCTCTGATCTTACTCTCAAGCTCATGAAGGAGAGGCGTTAGATGATCCTGCAGTCTTCAGACGATGCTTTGAAATACCCCAAAGGATCTCAATGATTTCACATATTGTCCAGTTGAGTAGACAGTTGAGAAACAAAATTACACTTGATACAATTTTATTCCACTAGGAATCAATTTGCGAATAATATTAACAGCCGCTGAATTTTACTCGAACAAAACCCGCCAAAAACGCCGCAAACCTGGTGGCCTTTTTTTTTTTTGTTCGCCCTTTACGGGCAGGCTAAGGTCTTGGATCATACCGCCTCGTCTTTGCAATTTTAACATTCTTAAGTATGCATTAGAATACGGGTGTAACAGATTCTAATGGTTTTTGGAGTATTTGGCAGCAAATTGTATCGAGTCAGCCTTCCCAGTAAGCTTTGCGGAGGTAGTCAATACTACAATAAAATTCTCCGCTCCACTATCCTGAGATCGCTTCTGTCAATGATTTCACATATTGTCCAGTTGCGTAGACAGTTGAGACACAAAACTACACCAATTTTATATCACAATATCCACTAGGAATCAATTTGCAAATAATATTAACAGCCGCTGAACTTCACTTGAAAAAATCCCGCCAAAAACTCCAACCTGGTGGTCTTACATTTAGTATTACCAGGCCCAAACATTTAAAAGTACTACTCTTACTCAGTATTAATGTTTTTTTTTTAAATACAATGAATTTATTAATTATAGGAACTGTAAAAATATTTAAATACGTTTCAAAGTTTCATAGAATATGAAACGTATTTTTTTTTTTTTTATTCGTTCGTTTTGGTATAACATAAAAATTAAAAATATAAAATTTTCTACCATTTCTACCAAATCCAATGATTAGTTGAGCTAGCAAGATGTCAGACAAGGACACACTACCAGCGGGCACCCTCTCGCTCAGGACCGCTTTTGGTTAGCTACCGCTTATAAGAAAATAGCTAACCTAGACGTATGATAATAGATTTCATTTTAGCTAAACAAAAATTTTTGGTGCACAGTCTAGTAGTAAGAAATACGTATAAGGTCTTTGCTGATGCATCACTGACCAATTGGAATGCAATAAAAGTTGTGACACAATCATATTCGTTCGGAAACATAATTTACAATCTTAGATACGAGTCTTTTCAACACTGTACGGTTTCGGCAGTTAAACACTGCCGATTTCCGATACACTGCGTATGTAGATGCACACCTCCAAAAAAAGGCCCTTTTCAGGGCCACATATGATTCGGTTATAACTATATTTCTTGAACAGTATTGTCTAAAAACGAACTTACCAAAGATATTATGTACTTACGTATTAACCTTCCTACACATACTTAGTAAGTCCTTAACTTCTGAATTTGGATAAATATTATTAGAAACTAGCTGAATGAGTCACAGTTATTAATTTTTTTTATATATATATATATCCTATAGGCTCGCGCTTGACCACTATCTAAAAAAGTTAAGTTAAGTTATCCTAAATCCTTTTTAGGGTTCCGTAGCCAAATGGCAAAAAACGGAACCCTTATAGATTCGTCATGTCTGTCTGTCCGTCCGTATGTCACAGCCATTTTTTTCCGAAACTATAAGAACTTTGCTGTTGAAACTTGGTAAGTAGATGTATTTTGTGAACCGCATTAAGATTTTCACTCTAAAAACTTTTTTGCATAAAAATACTACCGACTTCCAAATGAAAAACTAAAAAGTGAAAAATAACTTTATTTTTGGAAGTCGGTGTCTTTCGTAGATACCAATTATTTGCGATATGGGCACCGACTTCCGGGAAATTGGAACTCTGTTGGGCACGAGAAGTACAGGCCGGTCGATGTGGCGACGCTTGAGAGGTCCGTGTACTGCCCGTCTTTTAGCTGAAATTATGATGATTTTGCATTGAGAGTTAAAAGGGAGTAATAATGGACGTTTATATCGCAGTTAGTCGGTTATCACGGATCTTGCAACCTTGTACTGTGATACTATTGTAAAGCTAACAAAAAGAATAAGTACCAATAAAAATTGTTTAACCTGAAATGGTTCAGAGTAGAAATTACCGACCTACGAAGGGTTCATTGTATTTTGTTTAATTGACTATTGCCTTCATTATAATATACGCAGTTAAATAACTTCTGCCAGCAGCTTCGCCTTCGTAAAAGTTGGAAATTTTTAAACGTTTATATTCACGGAATAAAAAGTAGCCCATCATCTAGCTAGGATAATATGTCTACCCGTGTGCCAAGTTTCATTCATATATGTATGTAAATACGTGAAAAGGCGACAGATAGAGTTACTTTCGCATGTATAAATATTATAGTAAGGATTAAACTGGAAATACTCGTAGGTTAAGTGACGAATCAGATTATCTAGTATGTCTCAACTGTACTTAAATTGATTAATTATACTATTAGTAACACCAGAGAAGCATAAAAATAAAAATCTTATTTTTGGCAAAATCCTAGACGTGGCAACGTTAATAGATAAATATCTTATGTAATAATGAAACCTATTTATGGCCAGATAGGATGTCGTTTCATGTAAATAATCAATGGCCAGTGCGTACGACGGCTCCTAAATCCAGTGATATCTTTTGAATATGTTAAAATTGGGGTATATATTTAAACGTCGAAAATTAAAATACCTACGGGTAAAATGCTGTTCCGACATTAAAATGCCAACGTTAAAAACATCGAAAACTTAAATATCGAATGACCATACAACCGAAAATGAAAATAACTTAAGTTTATAATGTCGAATGGTAAGATAAACTACGTCCAATATATCTAAAATCTAATTATCTACAAAAGTGACATCCTCATTGTTTAGAAATTAAACAAACTTGTTTCTTGATAAAACTAAATGTATTATAAATTGAACACTTTTACAGGTTTTGAGTAGGTAGGTAGGTACTACAATCGCTATCGCTACGCGTGCTTGCGCGTGCTGCTTCGTTCGGTCGTGTTTGCGGAGTGTGCGGCCGGCGCCGCGCGCCGACGCCGGCACGCTCTGCTCGTCTAGTGTTGCCCGCGTATAATAATAATGCTGCGCGCGTACATCTTCCCGGGCCTTGAAAGTGTGGCTTTCAAACTTCTGCTTTATTTGTTGTATTAGCGCCAAGATAATCTTGATTCTTCGCGCCGTCGTTGTCAGAGACATCCTTTGCGTCATTAGTGGCCGGTAGTATGCACATTTTGTTAATAGCCCTCCGTAATGTGCCCTTTGAAGTAAGAACTTCGGCAACTCTGCTGATGCCATCCTTCCCAGGATATAAATGGGTAATGCGGCCAAGTTTCCATTGTAGTGGGGGAAGATTTTCTTCTTTGAGGATCACCAGATCGCCCACACGAAGCTCACATTGCCTCGTTTTCCACTTGGTGCGTTCTTGAAGTTCGGCAACATATTCCCGACGCCATCTCTCCCAGAATTGCTGTCGCAGCTGCTCAATATATTGGTATCTGTTGGGATGCTTGCAGGTGATAGGCAACGATGGCACTGAGGTGAGAGGTCGCCCTATTAGAAAGTGCCCTGGGGTTAATGGGGAGGGATCGGTTGGGTCGGTTGAGAGAGGAGTAAGGGGGCGAGAATTTAAAATGGCTTCGATTTGTGTGAATAGAGTCGCGAGCTCCTCGAATGTCAGGGAAGCATTGCCGGCTACACGCTTCAAATGGTGCTTTGCGGATTTAACGCCTGCCTCCCATATACCTCCAAAATGAGGTGAGTATGCAGGGCTAAACTTGAACTTAATGCCTTCATTATTGGCATAATTAATAGCTGACTCACGACTGGACCTGAGTATTCTACTTATTTCATTGTTCGCGCCCCTGAAATTGGTACCATTATCGCAATATATAACATTAGGTTTACCTCTCCTAGAGACGAACCTTCGCAGAGACAAAATGAAAGCTTCAGTGCTCATATCGCTGACTAACTCTAAATGAATCGCTTTGGACGAGAGGCAAATAAACAAACATAGATAGCATTTTGAAATACGATTGCCTTTACCCTTACGGCTAGAGATCAAAAACGGGCCAGCAAAATCTACACCACACGAGTAGAAAGGAAACATGGAATAGCTTCTTTCGGCAGGTAAGTTTCCCATTAAAGGTTGTAATGTCTTCCCACGTAGGCGAATACAAACTATACACTGCTTTGTCGTGCTACGTGCTAAGTGTCTGCCACCTATTGGCCAAAATCGTTCTCTTATTGAGGCTAGAAGATGTTGAGGACCAGCATGAAATAAGCGTTCATGTTCGTATCTTAATATTAATTTAGTCAAATGATGCTTTGCATCCAAAATAATGGGGTGTTTTTTGTCATAGGCAAATTCTGAGTTTTGAATTCGACCCCCAACTCTTAATACGCCATCTGAATCAATAAAGGGATTTAGAGGCAATAATTTACATTTACGATTAAGAGTTTTATTATTTTTAATCAATTTAATTTCCTCTGCATAGCTTTCTAACTGACTTAACTTCACTAACATAATCAAAGAGTCATCTAATTCCTTAACATCTAATGGGCCATTGATTTTGGCTTCTTTATTTTTACAATAATTTAGGAAACGTTGTACATAGACATATATTCTCTTTAATCTATTTAAATTAGAATGTTTCTCAAATTGAATTATTTTGTTTGTAACACTAACATAACATTCAATGGTGTGTGAGTGTTTAACTTCTGGTAAGATGTTAGGGATTTGCGTGTGGTTTTGTGTAGGCCAACAAGTTGGGTCATTAGCGAGGAACGAAGGCCCTTCCCACCAGAGGAGAGAGGACTGCAGTTGCTTAGGAGTCACACCTCTGGTCGCAATATCTGCAGGATTTTGATCTGTGGGGACATGACAGAAGGTGAATCCAATTGCAAGCTGATTGATTTCATTCACTCGGTTACACACAAATACTTTAAGATCCCTGGGTGGGGTTTTCACCCATCCTAGCACAACCTGTGAATCTGACCATATAAATTTACGATTGACATTACAATTTGTTGACTCTAATACCTTTGAACATAAGCGTGCACCTAGCAAGAAGCCACATAACTCTAATCTGGGAATAGTAGTTGGGTTCATTGGTGCAACTCGTGCCTTAGCACATAACAATCTGACTGTAACTGCCTGATTATGATTTACAGAACGCAGGTAAATACAGGCTGCATAGGCTTGTTGAGAAGCATCTACAAAACAATGTAACTCTATATAAGTGGGTGTATCACACAGAACTCGCCTTGTAATACGAATATTAATTAAATTTGAAAATTCCTTTAATAGGTTAGCCCAGTTTTTACAAAACTCAGCTGGTACTGGATCATCCCAGTCTAGCTTAGAGGACCATAATTGTTGAAGTAAAATTTTAGCTACTATAATGCAGGGACACAATAATCCCAAGGGATCGAATACCTTAGAAGTAGTAGAAATTACTGACCTTTTAGTTATATGAGTAGATGGCTCTAGGTCTGTAGAAAATTGCAGTGTATCAGCCTTGGGACACCAATTGAGACCTAATACACTAGATTCTTTGTTGAAGTCAATGGGTTTTGAAGAATCACATTCATTGTCAAATAATTGAGGACAATTTGTTCGAAATTTCCTAAGGGGTAGGCATGCAGAATTAAGTGTATTTACAACTTCATGATAGATGTGTTTTAACCCTTCTATATATGATTCTGACCCTGTATTTAGGTCATCTGCATAAAAATCGTTTCGTATTACACAAGCTATAGACTCATCCTCACACTCATTTGCTAGTTGTAAGAGGCATCGAGTACTTAAAAATGGTGCAGAGGCAGTGCCGTATGTAACTGTATTGAGTTGTAAAACATCTATCGATTGGGACTTATCATCTCGCCACAGAATAAGCTGCAAATGGCGCTGCTGTCGCCCGACTTCAATTTGCCGGAACATTTTTTCGATGTCGGCTGTGAGAATAAATTTATGCATGCGAAACCGCATTAAAATAGATATTAAATCACTTTGCACTACTGGACCAATCATTTGAATTTGATTTAGTGATTTGCCAGAGCTAGTTTTAGAAGAGGCATTAAATACTACTCTGAGCTTTGTAGTTTCGCTCTTTTCACGAATTACTGCGTGATGAGGCATGTAGTACCCAAATACTGGTCTAGTAATTTTAGTTAAATGCCCTAAACTTTTGTATTCATCTATGAATGCCTTGTAGTTCACCTTTAAATCAGGATATTTTATAAATTTTCTTTCTAGACTCTCAAAACATTTTTTTGCTATATAATAAGAGTCCCCAAGAGCCTTTTCAGGCGACTCTTTCATTGGCATTAAGACAGAAAATCTACCATTTGATATACGAGACACGTTTTGTTTGAAATGATCCTCACAAAGCTGCTCTTCTATGGAATAAGTTTTTGTGGCTGGTAAGTCATCAATTTTCCAAAATTTTTCTAACGAGTCCTTTATCTCTTGAGTAAAATTACAATAAATCTTTAAAGCGGACTGATTACCGTTAATGGGGCCGCTTATGAGCCATCCGAGCATAGACTCCTGTAGCACCAGCTTGTTACTGCCTAGCTTAATTAAATTAGAGCCAACTATTGCCCAATACACATCTGCTCCTAAGAGGATGTCGACCTCAGCCGGGGTAAAATAGTCAGGATCAGCTAGAGTGATATTTCCAGGTAATTTTATATGATCTGTGTCAACTGTAGAATTTGGTAAGATGCCTGTTATTCTAGGTACTACAAGACACCTAACATTTAATTCGAAAGGCATACATCTAGATTTAATTTTAATATGACAACTTTCAGTAATATTACATGAAGCGTTATTGATCCCACAAATGCTCACTGAACCACCGGGGCTGATTTCTAGCCCTAACTTCCTTTTTAATTTGTCTGTAATGAATGATGATTGACTACCTGTGTCCAGCAGCGCACGGGCTGTATATGTTTTATTGTTTATTATAATTTGGACTAGCGCCGTGCTTAACAAAACCTGGTCATTAGATGCCACTGACAGTGACACAGGCAATGAAGAAGTTATAGAGGGTTGTTCGGTTTCAGTAGTAGATATAGGGTTGCCTTTATTTATATGAATTAAGGTGTTGTGTTTCTTTTTGCATTGGCGACAAACAGCTCTCAGCTGACATTGAAAAGCATTGTGACCACTGTGCAAGCAATTTTTACATAACTTTAATTTGTTCACTTCATGTAGTCGCTGGTCTACATTCATATTTTTAAATTTTAAACATTCATGCAAACGATGATTTTCATTGCATAAAGCACAACAATTCTTGTTTTCCTTTTTATCTATGGATACAATTAGGCTTTTAGATTGGTTGGTTACCCTAGGCTTATAATCCACCTGTTTGTCAGGACGACTATTATTAAAATAGGCAGTCTCAAGTATGTCAGCTCGACTGCGTAGGAAAGAATAAAATTCATTAAGTGAAGGTGAATCTGCAAGATTGCCCTTGTATTCTTCCCACTTTCTACTCGTGTGAATATCTAATTTAGCTGAGACTGTAAAAATAATAAGAACATCCCACATGTTAGTAGGCTGGCCAAGAGTGTCAAGAGCCCGCAAATGTTTTGACACATGGTCAACGATAAACCGCAATGATTTATAAGATTCCCTTTGAATCGACTCTATGTTATACAATGCCTTTAAGTGATTATTTATTAAAAGGTTTTTGTTATCAAATCTCTGACATAACAGGTCCCATGCAACCTTGTAATTTTTGGAACTAAATTCTATTGATTTAATAACAACAGCTGCACTTCCTTCAAGTGAAGATCTTAGGTAGTGAAATTTATTAATTGGTGCAATACTTTCATTGCCGTCAATCACTGACTGAAATGTGTCTCTAAATTCTAACCAGTTAAGGTAATTCCCATCAAATGTAGGAAGTTTGATTGTGGGTAATTTTATGTCATTAAATGCACGGCAGCTACTAATTGATGCATGGTCACTGTTTTCCCTTTCACAATTTTCATTCTCAGCCTTTTTCAGTGGAGAATTAGATAAGGTTTCTTGGCTCTTTGCTATTAAGTGAATAAATTGGTTTTCTAAATTATCTCTTTCTTTAATTTGCTCTGTACTATCAGAATGCAATAAATCTATTTTGCTTTGAATTACCTCAAATTCTTCCATAAGCGATTGCATTTTATTCAATTTCAATTCTAATTCTCTATATTGAATAGAAGAAATTTCTTTTAAACCAATTAAAGTGTTTAGATATTCAGAAAATCTTGTTACCCGTCCCTTAATGATACCGCGCTCTTTGACTAACTTAGTTATTTCTACCTTGAGCTCTGCTTCACTCATTTTTATAGTTAGATTATAATTATGGTAACCAATAACACAGGCGAACAATGAAATAATAAAATGTGCACTCAAACCCGTTTGGAGCCTAGAAGCTCAGGTCCAGTCGCTCGCGCTGGTGCTAGCACGACGCGAAGCTCAGGGCTGCTCGCGCCGAGCATACAGCGTAGGCCAGCAGCGCACGTGGCGGCGCACGCGATTGGATCGGGCGGGCAGCTGAGATGCCGAGACCGATGCGCTCCTCTTCACGGAGGTACGCTGGAATAGTCGGCATAAGGTATTGAAATAACGGTAGCTAGTAGTAACATAGTCCGCGTGGGCAGTTAGGTATTAGATAGGTTGTCTAAGCACCCTGTGCTAAATTAGACGAACATAAAACGAGCTGGGTAACGCCGATTGTTATAGCTGGGATTAGGCTATAGCAGAATAGGTGAAATGCGTGCATAAAGCATGGGCACGTGCTCGTATTTTATAGCTTGATAATTAAATTTAACGCTGCACACGTGCATGTATTTTTGCCTAACACCATTTAAAATGAAAGCTAGCATGAACAAACGCAACACTCGAGCAGCAAGTCGGCCATTCACACAATGCGTGAACAAAGGATCGAGAATTGGTTAGGTAAGATGCGTAGGTATGAAAAGGTTAGGAACAGAGCTCACTCTCCTTGGGCTAGACCTCCGGTTCACGATGTCCCCAAAGGCTCCCGAAGCAGCAAGCGGCAACAGCAGTTCCTTTTCTTTCTTCACTCGGCCGGTGGCTCGCTTGGTAGGTATTGGCAAATGGCGGCTGCGTCGCGCTGTAAGACGCCCGCAAACGACGACGATTCTTGATAGTTATTTGAACTTTGAAGATTGCAGTCCTGTCACGGTCGCCACTTTTGTTTAGAAATTAAACAAACTTGTTTCTTGATAAAACTAAATGTATTATAAATTGAACACTTTTACAGGTTTTGAGTAGGTAGGTAGGTACTACAATCGCTATCGCTACGCGTGCTTGCGCGTGCTGCTTCGTTCGGTCGTGTTTGCGGAGTGTGCGGCCGGCGCCGCGCGCCGACGCCGGCACGCTCTGCTCGTCTAGTGTTGCCCGCGTATAATAATAATGCTGCGCGCGTACACTCATCATGACCTAAATATCGAAAGTACAGAGTATCGAATGTCTAAATATCGACATATTGTAGGTATGATTCGTCATTTTGAACTGGGTGAAATAAGTTAGGTTAGGTTAGAAACGTGACGAACCGCGCGCTAGGCGAGCGAGCGGAGCGAATGGTGCCGCGCTAGCGGCCGGCGAGCGCTTGAAAACTTCTAATCCATGTTCCGACATGATAATATTCGCTAAACAATACGTTAAATGTTTGCAGTGGAGGACAGACTAATGACTAATAGCAATGCGTTGGCCGCGTGTGACAATTTCAAATCTGCCTTTTTATCCAGTTGATAATTATGTGGTATGAGTAACACATATATTAATTTTGTTTAGATATTTTAACGAGTAGGTATTTATAACGAATTGAAAGCAATTGAAAATATGTAAAATAAATCAATAAATCTATTTAATTTAATGTTAAGTAAATGTATGTCAATTATTGGCAAATTTCACTAGAAAGTTGTAATGTGTTAATGCATGAAATAAAAGGCTTTTTATTTTTATTTATTTATACCGTAGATGTAATAAACTTAGGTGTATTAAATGTTAACATTTTGAACATAGGTATAGGATTTGACTATTGACATTTTGAATCAGTCAATATTTTAATCAGTGGGCATTTTAAACTTAGAGATTTTATGCTTAGGTATGGTATGTGAGGTAGTAACAATTTTCGATATTTCGATACAATCGTTATTTTAATTTTTGATGTTTTGAACAATGTAATTTTATCCTTAGGTATTTTAATTTTCGACGTTCAAATATGTACCCATGCTAAGATGGTTTGGCCTTGTTGAGAGGATGGATGAAAGGTGATCAACAAAAGGTCTACAAGGTCTGCTTTTTGTTAATCGCCTTTCAAATTTATTGTTTTAAATATATTTATACACAACATTTCAAATCGTTTTTTTATATTCATTTGAAACGCTAGGATGAGACGCCCTAGAAACGGATAAATATACCTTATTGTTGATATTTTTCAGACAGGCCAGGTGCGCAGTACTCATAACCGGCGTGCTATTTACCAACTGCATAACTTTGTAAAGTTTGCTGTTACAATTATGCTACTTCTTTATTTCGAATTTTATTTTTTACCTATCGCTAAAAAATATAATAATATTGGGACATAATACCTTGATCTTAGACGGAACTAAGTTTAATGAGTAAGATCAGATTTTTTGGTTTTCTTCGGTTTGGATTAACTCGGCCTGTTAAAACATTTTATTGGAATATTAAAGTTAATCGAATGGAACATAAGTTACTTTAGTTGTAGGTTGTATGCAGCTATCCGATCGTTAAAACATTGCTTACAGGACTTCTAATGTTGGAATTGTGACTTAGTCAATTTTACCTAACCAAGATTATTCACAAACTTGTATTATCTCCTAAGAATATACCTAAAAGGTCATGTACATTTTTTTTGACTTAGTAATAAAATAATAAATATATTAAGTAATAACTATTCTGAGTTTCAACAAGAATACTCCAATAGTGAATTTACTATGTTTTTTTTTGTGAAAAGTTATACTTCAAATCAGTTTCTTGAACAATTTATGCAATGGTCGTTAATACAATATGCCTTTCTAGCATCGATATGTTGTTGGTGTTACTTATTGAAATAAGTAATACTCATATCTTCAATCATTGGTGATCACATCGTAAAATAGTTACATTATCCACCGTTAGCGGCGCTCATATCGTTTTGTTTTTGAGATGTGTCATAGCGGTGAATAGTTATTCAAATAAAAAAACTAATATGTAATAATGCACCAATTGATTGTTTGGTAATCGAAGAAGATCTAAGTAGGTATGTAATAGTTTGTAAATCATGCATATTCATACCCATTACTAAATATTAAAACGATTTAAGAATAACTGTGACTTATTCAGCTAGTACCTAATAATATCAACCAATTTTAGAACTTGAGAACTTATCAAGTATGTATGTAAATATGTAAATAATATCTTAGGTAAGTTCGTTTTTGAGACAACTCTGTTCAAGAAACATATTTATTTTGAATCGTATGCGGCCCTGAAAAGGGCCTTTTTTTTGGGGTTGGGCATCTACATACTCAGTAAATGTAGAGTTGGTTGCGCGCAGACGGGAAACGGCAGTGTTTAACTGCCGAAACCGTACAGAGTGCAACCAATGGTTGATCCCTTAAAATAAAATATTCCAAAGATTTTCAATTTTCTCTCGGCTTTGCTTGGCCACCTCTTCTTCTTCACTCCACAATCCAAGAGTCTTCCAACGATTTTCAATTTTCTCTCGGCGTTGCTTGGCGACCTCTTCTCGTTTACTCCTCACTTTAAGATCAGCTCGTATTTCATCCCAACTCCTGCCAAGTTTTCGTTGTTTTGAGAGAAGTTCAGACTCTGCACGCAAACGAGAATTTTTAAAAACGGCAACTAGTCTTAAATCACCGTTTATTTCAGCTGCTCGAGATGTTCTTCGAAGATGTCGAATCCAATTAGCCAGGGATTTGATTTCTCGTTGACATAAATCATCGACAGACCTTGCATCTGCTTTGAAACTCATCTTTGCGGATTAGACAGAGAGTTCACACAAATTTAAAAAAATGAAAACTAATTCTTGAAGTCTCCGAGACAATCAGACACGTTTGCACTTCACCAGGACGATTTAAAAATGAGGCCACAGTCGCGGTGCTTTCGCTGCATCCCCACATCACGGGACGCGGGGGGCGTGGAAAGCGGGGAGGGCGGGGCGGGCCCATGACTTGCCGCATTATTTACCCACACGAACTGAGGTGGGGGCTGCACGGCGCAACGAGCCGCAAAATGGCGTAGTTTCAATACCAAACTCATGAACGAATCGTGTCGAGCATAACCGATATTTGGTAGATTTTTAAAATTTTGTAGTAGTTACCTAAATATGTAAATGATAATTTCAAACAACAATAGATTTATATTTAAATTTCTAACAGCGGCAGCGGAAAAGAGCTAAGATGAGTTAACAGAGTATATTCCAGATAGTAAATTCCTTTGGAAAAATATGTTCTTGTATTTTTTTGGGTTAAAATAGTATAAGATTTTGATACAAGTAAGTAGATATCTGTCGGGGCCAGCCCGGCGAGCATGGCCTACTGTAACATCGCTTAAGTAACACTTTTAATCACAGTTTGGGCGAAAAACTCTTTTTGTCTTAAATGCTAGCACGGCGGCGTGAGATATTTTCTTGACTTGTGGCAAAACTTCTTGACGTTTATTTTTTTCTTTTTCGGAAATTGTCCAATTTTATTGCAGTTTCGGTTTAACCTTGGCCATAAAAACCATTTATGTTCTGAGAAGCATAGCCCTACGAAGCACTGTTTCCGAATTATGAATCCACCGTATCTTATTTTTAACCGACTTTCCAAAAAGGAGGAGGTTCTATGTTCGACTTTAAGTTTCTTTTTTTTTTTTTTTTTTTTTGTTTATGTTCACCGATATCTCCGTCAATTGTGGACCGATTTTAAAAATTCTTTTTTTGTTTGGAAGAGTATGTTTTGAAATTGGTCCCATTTTAATTTGGTGAAGGTCTGATCAAGAACTTCGGAAATATACAACAGAACTCTTCAATAAATAACGTCAACACTCTCGGGATTGCTGCAATCGCATGTCTGTTTATTGTTTATACCATTTCATAACATAACATCACGCCAGTACGCTCTAAAGGGGTACGCAGATCTCTCATTTCACCGGTTATGTTCAAGTTTCATGTTATTCGGGTAATCTATTCGGCGTTATAGGGACCTTAGGAAACAACTTGCGTATCTATTAGGTACCTAGGCAAAACTAAAAAGGGAAAAATAAAAAACTTTTTTGCAAAAAAATACTACCGACTTCCAAATGAAAAACTACAAAGTGAAAAATAACTTAACTCTTGGAAGTCGGTGTCCATATCGAAAAAAAATGGTACCTACGCAAGTCACCGACGACAAGAGTTAAGTTATTTTTCACTTTGTAGTTTTTCATTTGGAAGTCGGTAGTATTTTTTTGCAAAAAAGTTTTTTTATTTTGCATAAAACGGTCTATATTTACCCGACTGCCAAAGGAGGGTAATGTGTTTATCAGTCTATGTATGTATGTATGTATGTATATATGATAGCGCTGGTAAATGAAACTAGCAGCAAAGACGAAATCAAAACGTCAAAAAGGCAGATGACATAACGGAAACACGAATTATGTATTGTTATTGTAAAGATTTGTTTTTATTTGAGTAATATTTTAAAGTCAAAATGGAAGGTAGATTCACCGACTGTTAGTTTATTTCAATAAAATAATTGGTAACTATATTCGTTCAAAATATTTGTAAAAAGTATTATTAATTACTAAACAAATAATGTACACAATTACTGTATTTTTACAAACCTAAATCTATAATTAATTAATAAACGAATGTCACCGGATGTTGTTGCTGTGTGACGTCTTGTCATTTGTTTAAACGTATAAATAGGCTGGTTCTAGTCGAAAGAACTCAGTATTGAATTGTATTGAACTGTGCACATATCTTCATAAAATTAAGTTGTGAGACTTACTGTTGGTGTGAGTAATAAAAAGTGTAAACAAGATGTCTGATCGTTATCATTTGAGAATCCTGAGTACGCCCGCTCTTACATATATGTATGTATGGCGTTGGCCGATTTTGATGATTCATACGTCAATCGATTCGTCTTAACCCTGCGAGTGTCATAGGCTACGTTAAAATTGGACAATAGAAAAATGGCGGATTTTGGGCGCCATATTGTGGGGTCTCAAATTTTTTTTTTCTTCCAAACCCAGTGTGTGGGGTATCCAAATAAAGGGTTTGATTTCAAAAATATAAAACACTTATATGTTTAAATGTATCTAATTCGAAAAAACTTAACTAAAAACTTATAAATAAAAAAAGTTAAATAAAAAAATCAAAAAACCCGACTGCTTCAAAAGCGAACTAAAAAGACGTAAACAAGGAAAAAATCATGCTGTGCAGGCGGAGGATACACCAGATTTTGGTCAGCCAGCCCGCGAATATGTATCCTCCGACTGCACAGCATGTTTTTTTCTTTGTTTACGTCTTTTTAGTTCGCTTTTGAAGCAGTCGGGTTTTTTGATTTTTTGATTTAACTTTTTTTTCCAAAATGATATCTCTAAAACGGTATGTTAATAAACCCCCCCCCCTTTGCTACCCCCATGTTAGCAGCATCCCAACATGAATTATAAGTTTTTTTTTTTTTTGCTTTGCTTGGTTTTCGACTTGAACTACGGTCATGAAGTTATGATAAAATATGTCATATCTTACAATTTGCCTTAAATGCTAGCACGGGACAATCATGTGACATAGTTTGCAGTCGCGACTTGCTTTTCTTGTTGTTGACTTCATAGTGCGACATAATTTGAATAGACGACCAAATAAAATAATACGTAAAAAAGTATGCCGTTCATACAGCTAAACCACTTTTTAATTTTGTTGGGAATAAATTAATATTTGACCCACGACTTATGCACACTTTATTTTTCTTTGTTTGTTTGATAAAATATTAAGTGTTTGTTAGAAAGATATAATTATTGTGAAAAATTTAATATTTACTAAAAAATATAATAGCTTGGACCAATAACGGTGGGCCCCTATTTTCTATATTTTAAATGTTTTTTGGGGATTTTGTTTAAGAAACATTTAAAAATGTAGAAAGAAGAAGAAGAAGAATATGGTATAAAAGAAAATAATTATAAAAAAATAATAATAAAAATAAGAACAACAATAAAAAAATATTACAATTATGAAAAAGTAATAATATAAAATTAATTTATAATCCTGCAACATTTTAATTAATTAATAAGCATTGATCACCATACACACAATGAATTTATTGCCATTTGGTGCAGTAATTAGAAGGCAAATATTTTTTTTTCAACTGTAAAATTTTATCACCACCTCCGAACGAAAGTGATAATTTTTTCTAAATCATCTGTCAAAATGTGACATTTGTGACAAAATGGGTGCGCCCGTATTAGCAATTAAGACCCGATGAGTCCCAAACAAACGTCAGGAAATTTTCTCACGCCGCCGGTGCTATTATTTAGGACCAAATGGCGTTATTGCCCAAAATGTGTGACTCAAGCCATGTCACAGTAGGCGGTGCTCGCCGGGCAGCAACAAGAAAGGCATGTTGCGCCTTTAAAATATGTCACATGTTTGACCCGTGCTAGCATTTAAGACAAATTGTAAGACATGACATAATTTATCATGTCTTATCACAAATGTCTTGGGTACGCCCATGCTCGCTAGGCAGGTATTAGAATTGATCATGATATGGCAGACCATAACATGGAAGGGTTATATTACATGATATGGCCAGTTTTGTCAACGTTTGATGATGTCAATATACTTTAGGGCAGGGATGGCAAACCTATGGCACGCGTGCCTGTGGTGGCACATGACAAAATATTTTGGGCACGCGAAAATGAGGTTATTAAGCATCTTGGTAATTTGCAACAGCAGAAATGACAATAACTCCTACGTTTATTTAAATCTATACTAATATTATGAAGAAGAAGAGAAAGAGGAAATATTTGTATTTTTGTATGTAACGAATAAACTTAAAAACTACTGGACCGATTTCAAAAATTCTTTCACCGTTGGGAAGCTACACTATCCCCGGGTGACATATGCTACTTTTTATCCCTGTATTCCCACGGGAGCAGGAATTAAGCGGGTGAAACCGCGAGACGTCCGCTAGTACAACATACAACTGTTAATAAATATTAGGATTGCTCTAAGAATTTCAGGGTGTAAATAAAGAATTGTTTGATTCGTAGCATTTAGAGTTTTATTTTTTGTTAATAAAGACAAAGTCAAAATAATTTGGTGGCACTTCATTGTACCCATAAAATAAAATATAATTTAAAATGGCACGTTTTCTAATAAAGGTTCGCCATCCCTGCTTTAGGATTGCCCCCTATCCAAAAATTGGATTTATATTTTGTGTTTTTTTCCATCCGTGTCCTTTACTTTATATGTACAGACAACAATAGATGAGGTTCCTCCACTTGCACATTTTTATGCACCTTATTGCATTGTAATAAGGGTTCATTTCAAGAACAGAAACATCGTTATATCTGTTGGACCTCGAAAAATAAATAAAAAAGTTTTCTAATTATGAATATAGCGTGTTTTTCTACAATATACAACCAAATTCATCAAGATACTACCATTTTTTTAAAAGGGACCCAAGTTCCCTTACAAAATGGGCAATCTCCTTTACTACAATTACGAGCTAAAGAGTTAATAGGATGTAACAATGGACGGTCCTATTGCAGGTAGTCGGTAATCACGGGACCTGCAACCTTACCTTATATCAAGAAACTATATTGTAGAGATAACGAAAACAATTAAAAATACCAGCGAAATGGTTTAAAGTAGAGATTACCGACCTACAAAGGGGTTCATTGTTTTTTACAACCTGGGCCTGCAATCGGTTCAGAGATTTCTAGATTGGCTACTGCAGTTGGTGTCCAGTATAGTTATTGCCAACCCTTCGATTTTATCTCGAAGCGAATGGTTGTGGTTTAGTGAGGTTCGGTTAGAATATAACATAAAAAGGAGAGAGAAGAATAATACACAAAAAGGTAAAAAAACAAAACAAAGGTAAACAAGGAGACACTCTTGCTGTGCAGTCGGAGGATGCATATTCACAAGCTGGCTGACCAAAACCCATATTTATTCTCCAACTGCAAAGCATAATTGTCTTCTTTTTAATATGTTTTTAGTTAACTTCTTAAGCAGTCGGGTTTTTGATTTTATAAATATTTTTTATTTGCAACATATATTTTTTGTTTGAATTTCTTGCTATTTATAATATTAATAATAAAATATTAAAAATTTCGGATGGAAGTATGTTACTCAATCAGGCCTGAACGGCTGAATGGATCTGGATGAAATTTGGCACAGAGATACATTATAGTCTGAAATAGCACATAGGCTGTTCGTTTTTATACCAAGGACATGTTTCTGTGGGATAATATTCAACTTTTATGCGGGTGAATCCGCTGGCACAAGCTAGTTTAAATATATAAGATGTATATATATGTATTTTTTTTTATCGTCTATTGGTTTGCGCTTGACCACTATCTCACCTGATGGTAAGCGATTATGTGGCCGACGATGAAGCGCGCTTGCCTAGAAAAACCTATTCACTCTTGACATAAAGACCCCTAGATTGTAGCTATCGGGAAACACATACTCCGGCAGGGAATTCCACTCCTTAGCTATACGCATAATGAAAGTGTCCCCAAAACGTTTTGTGCGTATGGGTGGGATATCCACAATGTACCGATGACGCATCGTCGTACGTCTGGTAGTCCGATGATGGAATGGATGTTTTTGCAATCATCTTCAAAAAACTCTCCATTTTGATAAAAGCGATGGAAAAAAAATGTGATGCCACATTATGCCGCCCAAAGTCCGCCATGTTTTTTATTTAACGTCACTTGTCAAAGAACACTTGGCCGTCAAGACCTATTTAACGATGTCTTAATTATATAAATCCGTATAGTGGTTTTAATGATATGAGATGGTAAAGAATATTACACACATGCAAGATACGCTCGAAATATAAAACCCTTTCCTTGCATTCGCGTAATAAAAATATAGTTTTTAAGAAAGGTAAAGTTATATCCTTATTAACAACAAAACATTCCATGCATTTTAGATAAGGTTTCTACCTAATAAATCAGTGATGAACCTTATCAATTTATGTTTTATGGGAAGCAAACGGGCCTTATCTTATCTGCCGGCCGAAATGCAAAAAATAAATATTAACAAATTGCGACATGGGTGGTCGCTGATAGAATTCTCGGAACAATAGAAAAGGAAGTGAAGATACAATTGATCTAACCAGTGTATGTATTACTCCTAAAATACGGTCAAAAAATACCTGACTTTTTATCGTTATTGATAATATTAGTGGTCTATTGTTATTCGTGATAGTATTTAAAGTAGTAAAAAAGTCGGTATTTTCGGTGGTTTCTGTGTAATCTAGATGTCTGTTAAAATACTAATACCGGGCACTAGGAACTCTGTTGGGCACGAGAAGTACAGGCCGGTCGATGTGGCGACGCTTGAGAGGCCCGTGTACTGCCCGTCTTTTAGCTGAAATTATGATGATTTTGCATTGAGAGTTAAAAGGGAGTAATAATGGACAAACGTCCATTATTACTCCCTTTTAACTCTAGTAGGCAGTATATATTGCAGTTAGTCGGTTATCACGGATCTTGCAACCTTGTACTGTGATACTATTGTAAAGCTAACAAAAAGAATAAGTACAAATAAAAATTGTTTAACCTGAAATGGTTCAGAGTAGAGATTACCGACCTACGACGGGTTCATTGTATTTTGTTTAATTGACTTTTGCCTTCATTATAATATACGCAGTTACTAACTTCTGCCAGCAGCTTCACCTTCGTAAAAGTTGGAAAAATTTTAAACGTTTATATTTTCGGGATAAAAAGTAGCTATCTAGCTAGGATAATTGGCCTACCCGTGTGACAAGTTTCATTCAAATATTTTTGTAAATACGTAAAAAGGCGACAGATAGTTACTTTCGCATGAATAAATATTATAGTAAGGATTAAACTGAAACTACTCGTAGGTTAAGTGACGAATCAGATTATCTAGTATGTCTTAACTGTACTGAAATTGAGACGTGGAAATGTTAAATAATAACTATTCTGAGTTTCAACAAGAATACTCCAATAGTGAATTTACTATGTTTTTTTTTGTGAAAAGTTAGACTTCAAAGCAGTTTCTTGAACAATTTATGCAATGGTCGTTAATACAATATGCCTTTCTTGCGTCGATATGTTGTTGGTGTTACTTATTGAAATAAGTAATACTCATATGTTCATTGATTAGCGATCACATCGTAAAATAATTACATTATCCACCGTTAGTGGCGCTCATATCGTTTGGTTTTTGAGATGTGTAATAGCGGTGAATAGTTATTCAAATAAAAAAGCTAATATGTAATAATGCACCAATTAATTGTTTGGTAATCGAAGTAGATCTAAGTAGGTATGTAATAGTTTGTAAATTATGCATATTCATACCCATTACTAAATATTAAAATGATTTAAGAATAAATTAATAACTGTGACTCATTCAGCTAGTACCTAATAATATCAACCAAATTCAGAACTTAAGAACTTATCAAGTATGTATGTAAATAATATCTTACGTAAGTTCGTTTTTGAGACAACTCTGTTCAAGAAACATATTTATTTTGAATCGTATGCGGCCCTGAAAAGGGCCTTTTTTTGGGGTTGGGCATCTACATACTCAGTGAATGTAGAGTTGGTTGCGCGCAGACGGGAAACGGCAGTGTTTAACTACCGAAACCGTACAGAGTGCAACCAATGGTTGATCCCTTAAAATAAAATCTTCCAAAGATTTTCCATTTTCTCTCGGCTTTGCTTGGCCACCTCTTCTTCTTCACTCCACAATCCAAGAGTCTTCCAGCGATTTTCAATTTTCTCTTGGTGTTGCTTTTCGACCTCTTCTTCTTCACTCCACAATCCAAGAGCCTTCCAACGTTTTTCGATTTTCTCTAGGCGTTGCTTGGCGACCTCTTTTTCTTCACTCCACAATCCAAGAGCCTTCCAACGATTTTCAATTTTCTCTCGGCGTTGCTTGGCGACCTCTTCTCTTTTACTTCTCACATTAAGATCAGCTCGTATTTTATCCCAACTCCTGCCAAGTTTTCGTTGTTTTGAGAGAAGTTTAGACTCTGCACGCAAACGAGAATTTTTAAAAACGGCAACTAGTCTTAAATCACCGTTTATTTCAGCTGCTCGAGATGTTCTTCGAAGATGTCGAATCCAATTAGCCAGGGATTTGATTTCTCGTTGACATAAATCATCGACAGACCTTGCATCTGCTTTGAAACTCATTTTTGCGGATTAGACAGAGAGTTCACACAAATTAAAAAAAATGAAAACTAATTCTTGAAGTCTCCGAGACAATCAGAAACGTTTGCACTTCACCAGGACGATTTAAAAATGAGGCCACAGTCGCGGAGCTTTCGCTGCATCCCCACATCACGGGACGCGGGGGGCGTGGAGGGCGGGGAGGGCCCATGACTTGCCGCATTATGTACCCACACGAACTGAGGTGGGGGCCTTATCTTATCTGCCGGCCGAAATGCCAAAATTAAATATTAACAAATTGCGACCTGGGTGGTCGCTGATAGAATTCTCAGAACAATAGAAAAGAAAGTGTAGATACAATAGATCTAACCAGTGTGTATGTATAACTCCTAAAAGGACAAAAAATACGAGACCTTTTATCGTTATATTTCATTACTATTTAAAATTAATTATTTTATTAAATTATCTAAATTAAAATTTACATAGAAAAAAAAAACAATAAAAATAACTACCTATATATACACTTAAATAAAAATGAAATAAAACTACGAACGCGAATAAAAGGGCAGGGATCATAGGGCGTCATAAAATTCGTCCACATCGCTGTCAACGTGAAAAGTGCCCAGAACGCTGGCAGCATTGCCACATTGGATGGCAATGCTGATTCTCTGGCCATGGAAAAGCCCAGCCCTCTGGTCACGTGAAGAGTCGACTAACCGTTTGCTTACGTCTCGAAATACTCGAAATGCACTCGGACCCCATGGACCTAATGTTTCAACCCCAAACGGCTCAAATATATAACTTCCAATAAGGTTGTTGTATTTGCGCCGTTTGAGGTTTTCTGCACCAGCAGCAGCTGCCCCAGCACTGCCCGCCGTGCTAAGAAGATGGGATGGCGCAATTGTGTCGTCACATGTTGCATCCCACACCAAAGGCCTACCAACCTTCCAAGGCATTATGGTCATCCCGTCTGGTCTCTTCCCATTGTCGCGCGTCGAGCCATTGTTCTAAAACAGCTGGCACCCTGGCAGTGACAAGAGCCCGATGTAAGATGTCATTAATGCTGGCGTGCCGTGCTAACCGACCAGCGCTTCTACTGCAGGATAGGCCATGATGTCCGAGGCGGTCGACTGCTTCACCACATTGACAACGATGTGGAGCTCCGCTGGGAGCAAATCATTATTGATAATATTAGTGGTCTATTGTTATTCGATGTTGGGGGATATGGTGATAATCGATGGACAATTAACACCCCAAAATGGAAAGGACCGCATGGCGTGAGAAGTAGAGGTCGTCCGGGCGCTCGGTGGCAGGACGAGATTGTATCCAAAGCAGGAAGAGACTGGATGAACACTGCTAAAGATAGGGAAAAATGGCATTCTTTGGAGGAGGCTTTTACCCTGAGGGGGTCCACATTAGAAGGAGATTGAATTGCATGAGGAGTATATTTATTATGGTTGCTTAGTAATATAATTATTAAATTAATTAATTCTATGTAATTATTGTGTAATCAAATAAAGCTATTTTATTATTCATTTATTCTTCTTTCTTATTCAATACACTTTTAAATATTAAAAAAAAAAATACATAAAAACATTAAAAATATAAAAAATAGAGGCCTACCGGTATCGGGAACAGGGTCCAAGCTACCGGTGGTTAGGGCTCCAGAGACAGCAACCTCCTCACAATGCGAGCCTTATCGAGGAGTACTTCCTTCTGTATCAGACCCTTGATCCAACCGCCCAATGACAGCCTTGACAGATGGTCGCCGTCGCTATTTTATTATTAATTATTATTGTTATTCGTGACAGTACTTAAAGTAGTAAAAAAGTCGGTGGTATCTGTGTAATCTAGATGTCTGTTCAAATACTAATACCGGGAACTTGGACCTCTTCTGGACACGAGCAGTACAGGCCGGTCGATGTGGCGACGCTTAAGAGGCCCATTCAACAATTTCAGCTGAAAGACGGGCAGTACCCGTCTTTCAGCTGAAATTGTGATAATTTTGCATTGAGAGTTAAAAGGGAGTAACAATGGACGTTTTTATCGCAGGTAGTCGGTTATCACGGATCTTGCAACCTTGTACTGTGAAACTATTGTAAATCTAACAAAAAGACCAAAGGTTGGCTGGTAGAGAATGCCTTGCTGCATTAAGTCAGCCTATGTATCACCGTTGTACATGAAGTTTAAATAAATAAATAAGAATAAAGTACAAATAAAAATTGTTTAACCTGCAATGGTTCAGAGTAGAAATTTCCGACCTACGGTGGGTTCATTGCATTTCGCTTAATTGACTTTTGCCTTCATTATAATATACGCAGTTAACTAACTTCTGACAGCAGCTTCGCCTTCTTAAATGTTGTTTTTTTGGTTTTTTTTTCGGGTAAAAAGTAGCCTATCATCTAGCTAGGATAATGGGTCTACCCGTGTGCCAAGTTTCAACTTACATATGTAAGTAAATACGTGAAAAGGCGACAGATAGAGTTACTTTCGCATATATAAATATATGGTAAAGATTCAACTGAAACTACTCGTAGGTTAAGTAACGAATCTAATAATCTAGTATGTCTTAACTGTACTAAAATTGATTCATTATATTGTCAGTAACACCAGAAAAGAAGCATAAAAATAATAATAATTAACTATATCACAAGAGTAAAATAAAAATCTTATTTCTGGCAAAATCCTAGACGTGGAAATGTTAATAGATAAATATCTTATGTTATAATAAAACCTATTTATGGCCAGATAGGATGTCGTTTCATGTAAATAATCAATGGCCAGTGCGTACAACGGCTCCGAAATCCAGTGATACCTTTTGAATATGTAATAATTCGGGTATATATTTGAACGTCAAAAATTAAAATACCTACGGGTAAAATGCTGTTCCGACATTAGAATGCCAACGTTAAAAACATTGAAAACTTAAATATCGAATGACCATATAACCGAAAATGAAAATAACTTAAGTTTATAATGTCGAATGGTAAGATAAACTACGTCCAATATATCTAAAATCTAATTATCTACAAAAGTGACATCCTCATCATGACCTAAATATCGAAAGTACAGAGTATCGAATGTCTAAATATCGACATATTGTAGGTATGATTCGTCATTTTGAACTGGGTGAAATAAGTTAGGTTAGGTTAGAAACGTGACGAACCGCGCACTAGGCGAGCTAGCGGAGCAAATGGTGCCGCGGTAGCGGCCGGCGAGCGCTTGAAAACTTCTAATCCATGTTCCGACATGATAATATTCGCTAAACAATACGTTAAATGTTTGCAGTGGAGGACAGACTAATGACTCATAGCAATGCGTTGGCCGAGTGTGACAATTTCAAATCTGCCTTTTTATCCAGTTGATTTAAGTGGTATAAGTACCACATATATTAATTTTGTTTAGATATTTTAACGAGTAGGTATTTATAACGAATTGAAAGCAATTGAAAATATGTAAAATAAATCAATCAATCTATTTAATTTAATGTTAAGTAAGTTAAATACCCATGTATGTTAATTATTGGCAAATTTCACTAGAAAGTTGTAATGTGTTAATGCATGAAATAAAAGGCTTTTTATTTATTTTATTTATTTATAACGTAAATGTAATGAACTTAGGTGTATTAAATGTTGACATTTTGAACATAGGTATAGGATTTGACTATCGACATTTTGAATCAGTCAATATTTTAATCAGTGGGCATTTTAAACTTAGAGATTTTATGCTTAGGTATGGTATGTGAGGTAGTAACAATTTTCGATATTTCGATACAATCGTTATTTTAATTTTCGATGTTTTGAACAATGTAATTTTATCCTTAGTTATTTTAATTTTCGACGTTCAAATATGTACCCATGCTAAGATGGTTTGGCCCTATTGAGAGGATGGATGAAAGGTGATCAACAAAAGGTCTACAAGGTCTGCGTTTTGTTAATCACCTATCAAATTTATTATTTTAAATATATTTATACACAACATTTCAAATCGTTTTTTTATATTCATTTGAAACGCTAGGAGGAGACGCCCTAGAAACCGATAAATATACCTTATTGGTGATATTTTTCAGACAGGCCAGGTGCGCAGTACTCATAACCGGCGTGCTATTTACCAACTGCATAACTTTGTAAAGTTTGCTGTTACAATTATGCTACTTCTTTATTTTGAATTTTATTTTTTACCTATCGCTAAAAAATTTAATAATATTGGGATATAATACCTTGATCTAAGACGGAACTAAGTTTAATAACGAAAAGAATAGATTAACGTTAACCGAATGGAACATAAGTTACTTTACTTGTAGGTTGTATGCAGCTATCCGATCGTTAAAACATTGTTTACAGGACCTCTAATGTTGGAATTGTGACTTAGTCAATTTTACCTAACCAAGATTATTCACAAACTTGTATTATCTTTAAGAATATACCTAAAAGGTCATGTTCATTTTTTTTGACTTAGTAATTAAATAATAAATATATTAAATAATAACTATTCTGAGTTTCAACAAGAATACTCCAATAGTGAATTTACTAAGTTTTTTTTTTGTGAATAGTTATACTTCAAATCAGTTTCTTGAACAATTTATGCAATGGTCGTTTATACAATATGCCTTTCTAGCGTCGATATGTTGTTGGTGTTACTTATTGAAATAAGTAATACTCATATGTTCAATCATTAGCAATCACATCGTAAAATAGTTACATTATCCACCGTTAGCGGCGCTCATATCGTTTTTTTTTTGAGATGTGTCATAGCGGTGAATAGTTATTCAAATAAAAAAGATAATATGTAATAATGCACCAATTGAATGTTTGGTAATCGAAGTAGATCTAAGTAAGTATGTAATAGTTTGTAAATCATGCATATTCATACCCACTACTAAATATTAAAATGATTTAAGAATAAATTAATAACTGTGACTCATTCAGCTAGTACCTAATAATATCAACCAAATTCAGAACTTAAGGACTTATCAAGTATGTATGTAAATATGTAAATAATATCTTAGGTAAGTTCGTTTTTGAGACAACTCTGTTCAAGAAACATATTTATTTTGAATCGTATGCGGCCCTGAAAAGGGCCTTTTTTTTGGGGTTGGGCATCTACATACTCAGTGAATGTAGAGTTGGTTGCGCGCAGACGGGAAACGGCAGTGTTTAACTGCCGAAACCGTACAGAGTGCAACCAATGGTTGATCCCTTAAAATAAAATCTTCCAAAGATTTTCCATTTTCTCTCGGCTTTGCTTGGCCACCTCTTCTTCTTCACTCCACAATCCAAGAGTCTTCCAGCGATTTTCAATTTTCTCTTGGCGTTGCTTTTCGACCTCTTCTTCTTCACTCCACAATCCAAGAGCCTTCCAACGTTTTTCGATTTTCTCTAGGCGTTGCTTGGCGACCTCTTCTTCTTCACTCCACAATCCAAGAGTCTTCCAACGTTTTTCAATTTTCTCTCGGCGTTGCTTGGCGACCTCTTCTTCTTCACTCCACAATCCAAGAGTCTTCCAACGATTTTCAATTTTCTCTCGGCGTTGCTTGGCGACCTCTTCTCTTTTACTCCTCACTTTAAGATCAGCTCGTATTTCATCCCAACTCCTGCCAAGTTTTCGTTGTTTTGAGAGAAGTTCAGACTCTGCACGCAAACGAGAATTTTTAAAAACGGCAACTAGTCTTAAATCACCGTTTACTTCAGCTGCTCGAGATGTTCTTCGAAGATGTCGAATCCAATTAGCCAGGGATTTGATTTCTCGTTGACATAAATCATCGACAGACCTTGCATCTGCTTTGAAACTCATTTTTGCGGATTAGACAGAGAGTTCACACAAATTTAAAAAAATGAAAACTAATTCTTGAAGTCTCCGAGACAATCAGACACGTTAGCACTTCACCAGGACGTTTTAAAAATGAGGCCACAGTCGCGGAGCTTTCGCTGCATCCCCACATCAAGGGACGTGGGGGGCGTGGAGGGCGGGGAGGGCCCATGACTTGCCGCATTATGTACCCACACGAATTGAGGTGGGGGGCCTTATCTTATCTGCCGGCCGAAATGCCAAAATTAAATATTAACAAATTGCGACCTGGGTGGTCGCTGATAGAATTTTCGGAACAATAGAAAAGAAAGTGTAGATACAATAGATCTAACCAGTGTGTATGTATAACTCCTAAAGTGAGGACAAAAAATACCAGACTTTTTATTGTTATATTTCATTACTATTTAAAATTAATTATTTTATTAAATTATCTAAATTAAAATTTACATAGTAAAAAAAACTTAATAAAAATAACTACCTATATATACACTTAAATAAAAATAAAATAAAACTACGAACGCGAATAAAAGTGCAGGGATCATAGGGCGTCATAAAATTTGTCCACATCGCTGTCAACGTGAAAAGTGCCCAGAACGCTGGCAGCATTGCCACGTTGGATGGCAATGCTGATTCTCTGGCCAAGGAAAAGCCCAGCCCTCTGGTCACGTGAAGAGTCGACTAACCGAAATTATTAATTATTATTGTTATTCGTGACAGTACTTTAAGTAGTAAAAAAGTCGGTGGTATCTGTGTAATCTAGATGTCTGTTCAAATACTAATACCGGGAACTTGGACCTCTGCTGGACACGAGCAGTACAGGCCGGTCGATGTGGCGTCGCTTAAGAGGCCCATGTACTGCCCGTCTTTCAGCTGAAATTGTGATAATTTTGCATTGAGAGTTAAAAGGGAGTAACAATGGACGTTTTTATCGCAGGTAGTCGGTTATCACGGATCTTGCAACCTTGTACTGTGAAACTATTGTAAATCTAACAAAAAGACCAAAGGTTGGCTGGTAGAGAATGCCTTGCTGCATTAAGTCAGCCTATGTATCACCGTTGTACATGAAGTTTAAATAAATAAATAAGAATAAAGTACAAATAAAAATTGTTTAACCTGCAATGGTTCAGAGTAGCAATTACCGACCTAGGATGGGTTCATTGCATTTTGCTTAATTGACTTTTGCCTTCATTATAATATACGCAGTTAACTAACTTCTGACAGCAGCTTCGCCTTCTTAAATATTGTTTTTTTGGTTTTTTTTTTCGGGTAAAAAGTAGCCTATCATCTAGCTAGGATAATTGGTCTACCCGTGTGCCAAGTTTCATTAATATATGTATGTAAATACGTGCAAAGGCGACAGATAGAGTTACTATGCATGTATAAATATTATAGTAAAGATTCAACTGAAACTACTCGTAGGTTAAGTAACGAATCTAATAATCTAGTATGTCTTAACTGTACTAAAATTGATTTATTATACTGTCAGTAACACCAGAAAAGAAGCATAAAAATAATAATAATTAACTATATCACAAGAGTAAAATAAAAATCTTATTTCTGGCAAAATCCTAGACGTGGAAATGTTAATAGATAAATATCTTATGTTATAATGAGACCTATTTATGGCCAGATAGGATGTCGTTTCATGTAAATAATCAATGGCCAGTGCGTACAACGGCTCCTAAATCCAGTGATACCTTTTGAATATGTAATAATTCGGGTATATATTTGAACGTCAAAAATTAAAATACCTACGGGTAAAATGGTGTTCCGACATTAAAATGCCAACGTTAAAATCATCGAAAACTTAAATATCGAATGACCATATAACCGAAAATGAAAATAACTTATATATAAACTACGTCCAATATATCTAAAATCTAATTATCTACAAAAATGACATCCTCATCATGACCTAAATATCGAAAGTACAGAGTATCGAATGTCTAAATATCGACATATTGTAGGTATGATTCGTCATTTTGAACTGGGTGAAATAAGTTGGGTTAGATTAGAAACGTGACGAACCGCGCGCAAGGCGAGCGAGCGGAGCGAATGGTGCCGCGGTAGCGGCCGGCGAGCGCTTGAAAACTTCTAATCCATGTTCCGACATGATAATATTCGCTAAACAATACGTTAAATGTTTGCAGTGGAAAACTAATGACTAATAGCAATGCGTTGGCCGCGTGTGATAATTTCAAATCTGCCTTTTTATCCAGTTGATATATTATTATGTGGTATGAGTAACACATATATTAATTTTGTTTAGATATTTTAACGAGTAGGTATTAATAACGAATTGAAAGCAATTGAAAATACGTAAAATAAATCAAACAATCTATTTATTTTATGTTAAGTAAGTTAAATACCCATCAAATCAAATCAAATTATTTATTTGCTGGAATGTAGGTATACAAAATAAGATGTTGGGTTGTTAGAAAAGTTGAGCCATACATTCTGCCCAAAATTTGGCATGCAAAAATTAAACAAACACATAATTATACAATTAATAAAATAAGTTAAACGGTTAAAAAATGTCAAAATAAAAACAAATCACTCAATTATACATTAAAATAAATTGAAAACAGTCAATTACACTTTAAAATATTATTAATAAAAATCAAGAAAGTCAAATAGTAATTATGAAATATCATTTAGAAAAAATAAAATAAATTATGTCAAATAGTAAAAAAATGTCAAAATAAAATCAAATCATTAAATCAGTCAAATACAATTAATAAAATCATCATAGTCAAATACAAAATAGGCGGTATACAATCAAATTAATAAACAAAATGTCAAGGATCAAAGTCGGTCGTTTAAAAAATCACTAACCGAATAATAACATTTCTCCAGCATTTCTTCAACATTTTTCCCATGTATGTTAATTATTGGCATATTTCACTAGAAAGTTGTAATGTGGTAATGCATGAAATAAAAGGCTTTTTATGTTTATTTATTTTATTTATTTATAACGTAAATGTAATAAACTTAGGTGTATTAAATGTTGACATTTTGAACATAGGTATAGGATTTGACTATCGACATTTTGAATCAGTCAATATTTTAATCAGTGGGCATTTTAAACTTAGAGATTTTATGCTTAGGTATGGTGTGTGAGGTACATAGTAACAAATTTCGATATTTCGATACAATCGTTATTTTAATTTTCGATGTTTTGAACAATGTAATTTTATCCTTAGGTATTTTAATTTTCGACATACAAATATGTGCCCATGCTGAGATGGTTTGGCCCTGTTGAGATGATGGATGAAAGGTGATCAACAAAAGGTCTACAAGGTCTGCGTTTTGTTAATCACCTTTCAAATTTATTATTTTAAATATATTTATACACAACATTTCAAATCGTTTTTTTATATTCATTTGAAACGCTAGGAGGAGACGCCCTAGAAACCGATGAATATACCTTATTGGTGATATTCTTCAGACAGGCCAGGTGCGCAGTACTCATAACCGGCGTGCTTATTTACCAACTGCATAACTTTGTAAAGTTTGCTGTAACAATTATGCTACTTCTTTATTTTGAATTTTATTTTTTACCTATCGCTAAAAAATTTAATAATATTGGGATATAATACCTTGATCTAAGACGGAACTAAGTTTAATAACGAAAAGAATAGATTAACGTTAACCGAATGGAACATAAGTTACTTTACTTGTAGGTTGTATGCAGCTATCCGATCGTTAAAACATTGTTTACAGGACCTCTAATGTTGGAATTGTGACTTAGTCAATTTTACCTAACCAAGATTATTCACAAACTTGTATTATCTTCTAAGAATATACCTAAAAGGTCATGTTCATTTTTTTTGACTTAGTAATTAAATAATAAATATATTAAATAATAACTATTCTGAGTTTCAACAAGAATACTCCAATAGTGAATTTACTAAGTTTTTTTTTGTGAATAGTTATACTTCAAATCAGTTTCTTGAACAATTTATGCAATAGTCGTTTATACAATATGCCTTTCTAGCGTCGATATGTTGTTGGTGTTACTTATTGAAATAAGTAATACTCATATGTTCAATCATTAGCAATCACATCGTAAAATAGTTACATTATCCACCGTTAGCGGCGCTCATATCGTTTTGTTTTTGAAATGTGTCATAGCGGTGAATAGTTATTCAAATAAAAAAGATAATATGTAATAATGCACCAATTGAATGTTTGGTAATCGAAGTAGATCTAAGTAAGTATGTAATAGTTTGTAAATCATGCATATTCATACCCATTACTAAATATTAAAATAATTTAAGAATAAATTAATAACTCTGACTCATTCAGCTAGTACCTAATAATATCAACCAATTTTAGAACTTAAGAACTTATCAAGTATGTATGTAAATAATATCTTAGGTAAGTTCGTTTTTGAGACAACTCTGTTCAAGAAACATATTTATTTTGAATCGTATGCGGCCCTGATAAGGGCCTTTTTTTGGGGTCGGGCATCTACATACTCAGTGAATGTAGAGTTGGTTGCGCGCAGACGGGAAACGGCAGTGTTTAACTGCCGAAACCGTACAGAGTGCAACCAATGGTTGATCCCTTAAAATAAAATCTTCCAAAGATTTTCCTCGGCTTTGCTTGGCCACCTCTTCTTCTTCACTCCACAATCCAAGAGTCTTCCAGCGATTTTCAATTTTCTCTTGGCGTTGCTTTTCGACCTCTTCTTCTTCACTCCACAATCCAAGAGCCTTCCAACGTTTTTCGATTTTCTCTAGGCGTTGCTTGGCGACCTCTTCTTCTTCACTCCACAATCCAAGAGTCTTCCAACGTTTTTCAATTTTCTCTCGGCGTTGCTTGGCGACCTCTTCTTCTTCACTCCACAATCCAAGAGTCTTCCAACGATTTTCAATTTTCTCTCGGCGTTGCTTGGCGACCTCTTCTCTTTTACTCCTCACTTTAAGATCAGCTCGTATTTCATCCCAACTCCTGCCAAGTTTTCGTTGTTTTGAGAGAAGTTCAGACTCTGCACGCAAACGAGAATTTTTAAAAACGGCAACTAGTCTTAAATCACCGTTTATTTCAGCTGCTCGAGATGTTCTTCGAAGATGTCGAATCCAATTAGCCAGGGATTTGATTTCTCGTTGACATAAATCATCGACAGACCTTGCATCTGCTTTGAAACTCATTTTTGCGGATTAGACAGAGAGTTCACACAAATTTGAAAAAATGAAAACTAATTCTTGAAGTCTCCAAGACAATCAGACACGTTTGCACTTCACCAGGACGTTTTAAAAATGAGGCCACAGTCGCGGAGCTTTCGCTGCATCCCCACATCAAGGGACGCGGGGGGCGTGGAGGGCGGGGAGGGCCCATGACTTGCCGCATTATGTACCCACACGAATTGAGGTGGGGGCTGCACGGCGTTACGAGTCGCAAAATGGCGTAATTTCAATACCAAACTTATGAACGAATCGTGTCAAGCATAACCGATATTTGGTAGATTTTTAAAATTTTGTAGTAGTTACCTAAATATGTAAATGATAATTTCAAACAACAATAGATTTATATTTCAATTTCTAACAGCGGCAGCGGAAAAGAGCTAAGATGAGTTAACAGAGTATATTCTGGATAGTAAATTCCTTTGGAAAAATATGTTCTTGTATTTTTTTGGGTTCAAATAGTATAAGATTTTGATACAAGTAAGTAGATATCTGTCGTGGCCAGGTATTAGAATTGATCATGATGTGGCAGACCATAACATGGAATGGTTATATTACATGATATGGCCAGTTTTGTCAACGTTTGATGATGTCTATACACTTTAGGGCAGGGATGGCAAACCTATGGCACGCGTGCCTGTGGTGGCACGTATGACAAAATATTTTGGGCACGCGAAAATGAGGTTATTAAGCATCTTGGTAATTTGCAACAGCAGAAATAACACCAACTCCTACGTTTATTTAAATCTATACTAATATTATAAAGAAGAAGAGAAAGAGGAAATATTTGTATTTTTGTATGTAACGAATAAACTTAAAAACTACTGGAACGATTTCAAAAATTCTTTCACCGTTGGGAAGCTACACTATCCCCGGGTGACATAGGCTACTTTTTATCCCTGTGTTCCCACGGGAGCAGGAATTATGTGGGTGAAACCGCGAGACGTCCGCTAGTACAACATACAACTGTTAATAAATATTAGGATTGCTCTAAGAATTTCCGGGTTTAAATAAAGAATTGTTAAATTCGTAGCATTAAGAGTTTGGTGGCATTTCTTTGTCACATAAAACTAAAATATAATTTAAAATGGCACGTTTTCTAATAAAGGTTCGCCATCCCTGCTTTAGGGTTTCTACCTATCCAAAAATTGGAGTAATATTTTGTGTTTTTTTTTCCATCCGTGTCCTTTACTTTATATGTACAGATAACAACAGATCAGGTTCCTCCACTTGCACATTTATATGCACCTTATTGCATTGTAATAAGGGTTCATTTCAAGAACAGAAACATCGTTATATCTGTTGGACCCCGAAAAATAAATAAAAAAGTTTTCTAATTATGAATATAGCGTGTTTTTCTACAATATACAACCAAATTCATCAAGATACTACCATTTTTTTAAAAGGGACCCAAGTTCCCTTACAAAATGGGCAATCTCCTTTACTACAATTACGAGCTAAACAGTTAATAGGATGTAACAATGGACGGTCCTATTGCAGGTAGTCGGTAATCACGGGACCTGCAACCTTATATCAAGAAACTATATTGTAGAGATAACGAAAACAATAAAAAAAACAGCGAAATGGTGTAAAGTAGAGATTACAGACCTACCAAGGGATTCATTGTTTTTTCCAACCTGTGCCTGCAATCGGTTTAGAGATTTCTAGATTGGCTACTGCAGTTGGTGTACAGTATAGTTATTCCCATACCTTCGATTTTATCTCAAAACTAATGGTTGTGGTTTAGTAAGGTTCTTGTAGGGAGAATAATACATAAAAAATAGACGTGTGGCACTCGGGGACTGCCGCGGTAAAGCTATTGCATAGCATTTTTATATCAACTTATGCAATTATAATGACTTATTTATTTATTTTATTTATGCAGTATTTTTTTCCTTTGTTTTTTTTCTGTTATATTAATTCAAGTTACACTTTTTGAGCGTGGTGACCGATAAGAAATTTTTTTTTTTTCTTTTATTAGATAAATGAGAAGTTAATATTGTTCAAAATATTTTTATTATCTTACAATACATGAAGGTTATTCAGGAATATTTATCATTGAAACTATAGGTTTATGGTAACTGAAATAAGAATTATAAGTTTGAGACTTGATATCTTCTAAATGTCTGGAAAATACCGCGTCAATGGTGGTCCCATATTTTGTTGTGGATTCTTGTGGATCATTATTCATTTTCAAATTCAATATTTCGAAAGAAAAGTAGTCAACCGCTCTGATAACGAAACAACCATTGCCACCTAGAGGCGAGTTGCTGAACTAAAGAGACAAGCATGATATTTCAAAAAGTCATTAAAAGTTCTGCTATTCATCGATAGATGGCTCGACTTTATCTTCAAAATATCTGGAAAATACCACGTCAATGGTGGTCCCATATTTTGTTGCGAATTCTTGTGGATCATTATTCATTTTCAAATTCAATATTTTCGACAGAAAAGTTGTCAACCGCTCCGATAACGGAACAACAAATGCCACCTAGAGTTCTAAACTTTCTGAATTATTAAATTTAACCAGCGAATATTGTGTCGACATTATCTCAATATGTGAAACAAGACTGAGTGAAAACTGTACGTTAGATACGCCTGGATACATTTGTTACCGAAGTGATAAGGGATCGAATGGTACTGGTCAGGGGGTCGCTATCTTAGTAAAGAATGATATTCCTAATACGTCAATATTTATTCCTCCCATGTATAACCTTGAATGTGTAGGAATCCGCTTAACGTCACCTGAGAGCAATATAATTATCGTGTCCGCTTATAATTCACCAAATCTTCCTTTGGCTTCCATTGATTTGGATATATTATTCGATTTAGGGACAAAAGTGTTAATCATGGGTGACCTAAACGCCAAACATGAGTACTGGCGATGTGATCAAAACAACTCCCCCGGTACGGTACTGTTTGATCATATGGTACTCCATGATTATCAAATGTATGGACCTTCATCTCCAAAATTGGTACATTACAATCACGCACATACTCCTTCTACACCGGATTTACTTCTCAGCCAAAATGTTACGTCTGTGTCTGAACTTCGCACTCTGTCAGCATTATCATCCAATCACCTTCCAGTGTTTTTTTCAGTGGGTGGTGACTTTACCCGACATAGTTTTAAACAATATAGATATTCTGAAGCAAATTGGGTTGAGTACAGGTCTTACTTGGATAAAAATATCTCATTAACATCTACTACTTATAATTCTATAAATAGTATTGATAAAGCAGTTGACCAACTTCAATTTGCCATTCTTATGAGTCATGAAATAAACGTTCCATCGGGCCCTTCATCTGTTAAGCGCTACACCTTGCCAAGACGCGTCAAAGTCTTAATTTCTACTAAAAACAAATTTAGAAAAATGGCTGCAAAAGAAATTAATCCTATAACTAAGATGCAAATAAACAAAGATATAAACATTATTAAAATTCCAAATCCACAATGACAAAATATGGAATGACAAACTTGCCCAAATTGATAATCCATCTACCGATATCTAGCGGATTGTTAAATCTTTGACCTATAAGCCGTCAGTGATTCCTCCTTTAAAGTATGAAAGTGGCCAGTTGACTGCATCCCCAGCTGAACAGTGCAAGTTACTTGCTGACACTTTTCATAATAATATGAGTCTGACTATGAACTGGCCTAGTGATAACATTACGGAGGCCGCCGTCAACAAGTCATCAAATAAACTTGATAACGTTAAAGATTTTACTCCACCAAATCTCGTACGTCCAAGAGAGGTAATCAAATCAATTAGGAAGCTCAAAAGTCGTAAGTCTCCGGGAGTCGATATTATACACAACTGCTTACTAAAAAAAATCTTTCACGTAAATGCTTAGTATTTATAACAAAAGTCTAAAGCCTAGGGCGCACGGTTGGCGCAGTGGTTGAGCGATTGACTGCTGTGCTGCGTGTCGCGGGTTCGATTCCCGCACGGAACAAATATTTGTATGACCTACAGATAGTTGTTCCGGCTCTGGGTGTTGTGTATGTGAGTTTATATGTTTGTAAACGCACCCACGATACAGGAAGAAATTCCTAGTGTGGGGCAACGTTTTAAAAAAAAAAAAAAAAAAAGTCTTTAATGGTTGTATGGCAATTGGCTACTTTCCTTCTGCTTGGAAAAGAGCCAAATTAATAACATTTAAGAAACCAGGTAAAGATGAAGCTACACCAACTAGCTATCGACCTATAAGTCTACTCCCATCTCTGGGAAAATTATTTGAAGGAATAATATCGGCGCGCTTAGCTAAAGCCACAACCACCTGCTACTGCCTGAGCAGTTCGGTTTCAGAAAGGGTCATTCTACAGCGCAGCAATTAGCCAGGGTCGCGGAGCACGTCACGCACAACCTTAACATGGGTAAATCTACGGGTATGATGTTGCTTGATGTAGAAAAAGCTTTTGATGCTGTTTGGCATGCAGGCCTTATACACAAGCTCTTAATGTGTGATGTACCTATTGGACTTGTTAAGGTTATCCAGGCGTATTTGACTGACAGATCATTCTGTGTACATATCGGCGATACTGTATCCCAACCTAGACCTATACCTGCAGGGGTGCCACAGGGCTCTTTGCTGGGTCCTCAGTTATTCATACTATTCATAAATTACATGCCCAAGCAAGCTCATACTCATCTTGCTTGTTTTGCTGATGTCACAGCCTCTTTTACGTCAAGTAAAGACACCGATTTAATAGTTGCACGGCTCCAGTTATCATTACAACTTCTAGTTTCATATTTCACTAAATGGAAATTAAAATTTAATGCCACAAAAAAGAAGAAGAGGTCATTACCAAAAAGGAACATACTAATAGGCGATACGGTTTTACCATGGAGTGTAAACATCAAGTACCTTGGGGTTATACTAGACAATAAAATGAGCTGGACAAAAAATTTCGATTACCTCCGCGTTAAAGGAATAAAAGCCCTAAACTGCCTACATCCAATTTTAAAACGGCGGTCTAAAGTCAGTTCAAATACCAAACTAAAAATCTACACAACCCTTGTCAGACCATGCATTACCTACGCGGCACCGGTCTGGAGTAGTACGTGTGAAAGCAACAACAGCAAACTACAAGTACTCCAAAACAAGGCTATAAAACTGCTTTTAATACACCATTTCGGACTAATCTTAAAAACTTACATAGTCAATTAAATTTCCCAACATTAAAACAGTTATAAGTTTTATCTTACCTAACCCTAAACATCAAAATCCACTTATTTCTAACATTGGTCAAACACGATTTAAAAGTTTAAAATACATCGACACATATCATCGATACCGTCTCCCACATCACTTACTGCTGTATGAGTAACAAAGACGAAACTACTCGATGACTGGACTTTTTCTTAAGTTCGACACAAATGCAGGTAGATTTACAAAAAATCACCCTCAGTACAAGAAGTTCATTTGCATTTTTTATTATTCGTACTTAGTTTCTTAAGTAAAATTAATTGTTAAGTATTAGTGTACTTTGTTACAATGTCTTATAAATAGTTTGTGTTAAAAAGTGCGTTTGTGTCTTACCATTGCGCTGTAAGTACATCAAAAACTGTCTAACGTAAGTAATATGATATCCATGTTTCATAACAAGTTGTTTTGCTCATTACTTTTAGTATACGTAAATGTTTTATATAGGCGCTATAGTCTGCAAAAAACACGCATTTCTTATGTTTAAATGCTTTTAGAATAAGGTCTAACTGTCATTAATTTCCTTTTATTTATGTGAAAATAAAGAAATTTCAAATCAATGCCACCTAGAGGCGAGTTGCTGAACTAAAGAGAAAAGCGTGATATTTCAAAAAGTCATTAAAAGTTCTGCTATTAATCGATAGATGGCGGCCGGTGACCGGCGCTGTGCCGGTCGGAGTGGAGGGTTTTAGGTTTTTTTTCGTTACGGAATTTCTGGATTTGGTCTCCACGCTCAAGGCCCGCGATAGAAGCTATGCAATAGCTTAAAAACAGCTGCTTATGTATTCGTCCGATTTCGGAACAGCTCGTCTCGATTCGTGCGAGTTTCGTAGAGTCGTACAATACGTCTAATCGCACACAACGCCGTGTCGAAGACTGCCGAACTGAAACGACATTAGACGATGCCCGGCCTTCAAGCCACACCTCCTTGCACGTCGGAGTGGGGAGCGACAGGTTTTTTCGTTACGGAATTTCTGGATTCGGTCCCCGCGCTCAAGGCCCGCGATTGAAGCTATGCAATAGCTTAAAAGGTAAAAACAAAACATGTAAACAAGAAGACAATCTTGATGTGCAGTCGGAGGATGCATATTCTCGAGCTGGCTGACGAAAACCCATATTTATTCTGAACTGCAAAGCATGATTTTCTTCTTGATAACATGTTGTAGTATATGTCATAATTCACTGTTGCACTGCTACATTTATAGTAATTACCGTAACATATTGACGTACGAATTGGGGTCATTTGCTACAATATAAAAGACAGTGTAATGTGTTTACTTGACACTTTTACTATGGAGACTACCTAAATATAAACATATTCAACACTCCACGTTGAGTTTCTCTTCTCTTCGAGAGCTCCTCATCAACATATTACATGGCGACCCTGCCACGTCGATACGGAATGGCGTTAAGAAACCACATCCAGAAGAATCAATACTTATTCTATCATCAAAGAAGAGTTCCTGTAACCTTATAGAAGAGTTCCTGTAACCTTATAGAAGAGTTCCTGTAACCCTATAGAAGAGTTCCTGTAACCCTATAGAAGACTTTCTGTAAACTAATAGAAGAAGCATTGCCAGTTCCTGAAAGAAGACGGAGACGAGTCCAGGGTATAGCCCGGCCAGAACGAGCGGTGTCCAGGGAAATCCCGGCCCATTGAATCCAGGGTATAGCCCGGTCCAGTCATCGAACAACGAGTCGCACGGCAACGACGCAGAGCGCCTCGTGACTTCGTCATCGAGTTACCCGGTCAACGTTCGCAGCTCCGCACCGTCAGCAGAAATGAACAGCAGTCAATTGACCCACTTTCCTAGCTAAGTACATTTTTTTTTTAAAGTCTAATAGGACTTCACTTAAACAGTATATTATTAATTGGTATGACTGATAATCTAGTAACATGTCGAGATCAATTACATCAAATTAGGGAATATTTGGTAAAAATAGGACCAGAACGTAGGCAAAAAGAGATTGCTTATAAGAAATTGGGAGAAGCTAAAGCGATATACAGTCAAGCGCAAAATATTTTGTCTCAGATTGAACAGTCAAAATTTAGTAGCAAAGACATTGATTTGATCAATAACTTAGTGGAACAAATTAAGACCGTTTATCAGAAAATACAAAGTTTAGTAAGCGAAGATTCAGCAACTCAAACACTTGACGAACCAGATACCAAGATGTCTCAGTTTGATTTAAAGACTGCGATAGCCTTGTTACCTGTAATGACAGGACAAGAGCAAGTTACGAAACAGCTCATTGATGCCATTTAACTATACAGTAGCATGATAGACAACACTTCTCAGAAACTTTTATTGAATTTTATTCTCAAAACTAGATTAACTCCTAGTGCTAAACTTCGCATGAAGTTATCTTATGATAGCGTAAAAGTATTAGTTGATGATATGCGAAAGCATTTGTTGCCTAAAAGGTCGGCTGAAGCTATTCAATCTCAATTATATCATTCTTCTCAAGGACGTCGGTCTATAGAGTCTTTTGGTAATGAGATAGAGGAACTTTTTGTTAACCTGACGATTTCTCAGTCAGACGATGATCCGACCAAATACGAAATATTACGTCCTATAAATGAAAAAACTGCCATCAAACGTTTTGCGGATGGTTTGTCTGATGCGAGGTTGAGCACAATTATTGCAGCCAGACAATTCTCATCACTTCCAGAAGCGATTAGGAGCGCTTTAGACGAAGATTCTTCATCACCAAGGCATAACGAAGTTTTAAATTTTAGACGTTCAGACGCGTACAGACCGAATAATACATCTATCGGTTACAAAAACTCGAACAGTCGTAATAATAAAAATTATCAGTACGACAAATCAAATAATAATTATTCACGAACTCGTACGTTTGTAAATACAGGTCAAAGAGGTAAACGAACTCAGGCAACTGGTGCATGGAATGCGAGACGTACTCCTTACGTACAACACACCGAGCACACTCAGCAAAATGACACTGACTGTGTAGACAATAGTGTCGACACGGAGACCAATAATGTCCATGACACTAATATTACGGATAATCAGTTTTTTCGTTCCTAAATTAGAATGCTCTATCTTGAATTATAATAATACTAGCATAATTGAATGCACTGTAGATTCTACTTATGCCTTAGATCTTTTAGTGGATAGTGGAGCTAGCCTATGCGTTTTAAAGCACGAGTGGTTAAGATCTAAGACCCAATTAATTAATAATATAGTTCCGGAGAAGGTAACAATAAAGGGTGTAAGTGGAAATCTAACCTCTCTAGGATATATTTATTTAGATTTATATTTTAACAAACTGATATTCAAGGAAAAATTTTACGTTTTTCAAACCTTATCTTGTGCAGCTAACGCCATTTTAGGGCACAATTTCTTTATAAAATATAATGCTGTCATAAGTTATAAAAAAAAATCCATAACGTTAGAAAATAATGGAGATCATATTAGTATACCTATTTTAAGGACTAATTATAATAAATATTTGTTTACAATACCGCCGCGATGCGAGGTTATCCGGTACATACCTACCACCATACGTGGGGATTGTATTACATTAGCACAAGAAATACGCGATGGTGTTTTCATTGCTGGACTGATTTCGAAATCTAAAAATGGGGAAATCCCAATTAGAATTCTAAATACAACTAATAGCAAGGTGGAACTAGACTTGTCAGGGTTAGAAATAAATTCCACAAACAGCTTCGAAGTGTTGAACTTTGAGAATACGATATCTAACTCTGATAGAGTAAAAGCTCTATTTGGCCTACTTAAATTGAACACATACTTAAATACAGAAGAGCAAATAAGCATTGAAAAGATTAGTGCAAAATACTCAGATGTCTTCCAATTACCAGGCGATAAATTAAGTACGACCAACTTATTAGAACATAGTATAACACTGAAAAATGACGTGAGCCCTGCGTATAGCAAGCCTTACAGGATCCCGTACGCTTTGCGTAATGAGGTACAATAACAAATACAAGAAATGCTCGATAATGATATTATAGAAGAAACTACGTCAGAGTGGTCAAGTCCCGGTCTTCTTGTGCCAAAAAAATCAGATAAATCTGGCGAGAAGAAATGGAGGCTAGTAATTGACTATCGTCAGTTAAACAATCGAATTGTAGATGACAAATTCCCTTTGCCAAATATCACAGAAATTCTAGATTCACTTTCCGGTAACATATATTTTTCTAAACTTGATTTATCTCAAAGTTATTACCAAATTAATCTTACAGAAAACTCTAGAAAATACACGGCTTTTAATCTTGACCGCATGTATCAATTATCTTTAGACAAAGACTCACGGAAGTATACAGCATTCACTACTGATAAGATGTACCAAATGAAACGGTGCCCGATGGGACTAAAAACGAGTCCAAGTGTATTCTCCAGACTTATGACTATTGCGATGGCGGGATTGAACTACGATAAATGTTTTATTTATTTAGATGACTGTATCGTTCTGGGTAAATCCTTAATTAACCACAACAAAAATCTCACTTGTATTTTAGAACGACTTAGAAAAGTTAATTTAAAATTAAATCCTCTTAAGTGCGAATTTTTACGCAGAGAAATTATTTATCTAGGCCATAAAATTACTCCAGAAGGTATTTATCCCGATCCATCTAAAGCTATCGTGTTAGAAAATTATCCAAGACCTACAAATGTCGACGAAGTAAAAAGATTCGTTGCCTTTGCAAATTATTACAGGCGTTTTATTAATAAATTTGCTGACATTGCATATCCTCTCAATCAATTAAGCAAGAAAAACGCATCTTTTGAATGGTCCAATGAATGCGAATCAGCATTTAATACTTTAAAACGTGCACTCTGCAATCCTCCAGTGTTAGGCTATCCAGATTTAACAGATAAAAATTAATTTATTTTAAACACAGATGCTTCAAAAATAGGTCTGGGCGCCGTATTGTCTAACAGTAACGGACAAGTAGTAGGTTACGCGAGTCGCAATTTGAAACCCGCCGAAACAAGATACCCAGTTATAGAGTTAGAATTGCTAGCTATTGTGTGGGCGATTAGGCATTTTAAACCTTATTTATACGGTAAACAATTCAAAGTTGTGACAGATCATAGACCATTAGTGTATTTATTCGGAATAACGGATCCCTCAAGTAGACTAACAAAATTTAGATTATTTTTGGAAGAATACGACTTTACTGTCGAATATCTTCCAGGTCGACACAATGGACCCGCAGATGCCTTAAGTCGTCTTCCTTTGAATATAACAGATTTAAAAAGAATTAACAAAAATGTAATATCAGTTATGACAAGGGCCCAATCTCGTAAACAAGCAAGCGGCTCCGATACTGCCGATTTGACATCTGAAATCCCTTTAACTTCTGGAACCACTAGCCCAAAAGTTGTAGAAATTTTAAAAAAACCTATTAATAGTATAGAACTAATTCTAACTTCAAGAAAAGTAGTAAAGAACAGTTCAAATAGACCACAGCTACTTAGCGACAGTGGTCACTTTGAGTTCAATGAAAACGAGTCAACAATATACCTACGATCCCGATCGTTTCCTACCGTAAGTGTGTTAGCGAGGGACTTGGAGTCATTTTGTAAAAGACTTAATACTAACGAAATTGTTGTGATCAAGAATAAAGAAAATTCACACATAATAAACGAGTTCTTAAGATGCATGAAAAGTTTGCAATCTGATTTACCAAGAATATTAGTAATTAAAGATCTAATAAGAATAAGTAACAAAGACGAAAAGACAGTTATCTTAAATGATTTCCACCTGTTACCTACTAGCGGACATGCAGGAGTAAACAGGATGTTGAATAATATTAAAAAATATTACTTCTGGCCAGGCATAAGTAATGATGTGATTGAATATGTGCATAAATGCAAAGAGTGTCAAATTAAAAAACACTCAAATAAACAAACTAAACAACCAATGTCTGTAACTACGACCCCTAATACAGGATTTGAGAGAGTTAGCTTAGATATAGTTGGACCTCTAGATGTAGACAATTATAACTACAAATACATTTTAACCCTACAATGTCATTTGACAAAATTTGTAGAGGCTTACCCTCTAACTAATAAGGACTCTGAATCCATAAGTAGAACATTTGTAAATAAATTTATTTTAAGATATGGCATCCCCAAAGAGATCATAACGGATCAGGGAACAGAATTTTTGTCAAGTGCAATGTCAGATGTATGTAGCTTATTAGGAATAACCAAATTACATTCTACTGCATACCACCACCAGACTATAGGTGGATTAGAAAACACTCATAAGAGTTTAGGTGCATATGTTAGAATTCAATGTAGCCAAAATAAAACAGATTGGAGTAGCTGGTTAAGTTATTGGTGTTTTTCTTTTAATACCACTGTTCACTCGGAGACAAAATATACACCGCATGAGCTTGTATTTGGTAAATTATGTAACTTGCCTAGTAACCTCAACTATACTTTAGACAGAGTAGATCCACTCTATAATTTTGACAGTTACCCCTTGGAATTAAAATATAGGCTACAGCGCGCATTATTAGATGCTAGGAATAATCTGATAATCAGTAAACTTAAGAGAAAATCATTATATGATAAGAAGTTAAATTCGATAACTTATAAGCCAGGTGATTTTGTACTTTTGAAAAATCAAACTGGACATAAATTAGACAACATTTATTTAGGACCATACAAAGTTCTTAAGGATTTATCACCTAATGTTGAAATATTGAAAAATAATAAATCCTATATTGTCCACAAAGATAATACTAAATTGTTTTGTGAACCATGACCTTTGTCAATGTGTTATTTACTTTATTAATTAATTATTATTATATAACTTCATTAATTAAAACAAAAGAAATTGTATATTTACTAATATGCCAATGTTATTTTTACCTAGTCTAAGTTTAACATATAAAAATGTAAGACTCAAGTGCGTACGTCATACTTTTTTTTTTTAAACCGGTGGTGTAAAGGGTGTCTTTTCGGGGGAGATGTAGTATATGTCATAATTCACTGTTGCACTGCTACATTTATAGTAATTACCGTAACATATTGACGTACGAATTGGGGTCATTTGCTACAATATAAAAGACAGTGTAATGTGTTTACTTGACACTTTTACTATGGAGACTACCTAAATATAAACATATTCAACACTCCACGTTGAGTTTCTCTTCTCTTCGAGAGCTCCTCATCAACATATTACAATGTTTTTAGTTCGCTTCTTATGTAGTCGGGTTTTTTATTTTATTTGCAACTTCTTAGTTATCATTTTTTTTTTTCGAATTTCTCACTATTTATAATATTATTAATGCGAAATTTCGGATGGAAGTGTGTTACTCAATCACGCCTCAACGGATCTGGATGAAATTTGGCACAGAAATAGATTAAAGTCTGGAATAGCACATAGGCTGTTCGTTTTTATACCGGGGACTTGTTTCTGTGGGATGATTTTCAAATTTCATGCAGGTGAAGCCGCTGGCACAAGCTAGTTTAAACGTATAAGAAGTATATGTTTTTGCAATCATCTTTAAAAAACTCTCCATTTTGATACATTAAGCGATGGATAAAAATTGGGATCCCACATTATGCCGCCCAAAGTCCACCATGTTTTTTTTTTAACGTCACTTGTCAAAGAACACATGGACCTATCTAACGATGTCTTAATTATATAAATCTGCATAGTGGTTTTAATGATATGAGATGGTAAAGAATATTACACACATACAAGATACGCTCGAAATATAAAACCCTTTCCTTGCATTCGCGTAATAAAAAGATAGTTTTTAAGAAAGGTAAAGTTATATCCTTATTAACAACAAAACATTCCATGCATTTTAAATAAGGTTTCTACCTAATAAAACAGTGATGAACCTTTTCAATTTATGTTTTATGGGAAGCAAACGGGCCTTATCTTATCTGCCGGCCGAAAGGCAAAAAATAAATTTTAACAAATTGCGACATGGGTCGCTGATAGAATTCTCGGAACAATAGAAAAGGAAGTGAAGATACAATTGATCTAACCAGTCCTAAAATATGGTCAAAAATACCTGACTTTTAATCGTTATTGATAATATTAGTGGTCTATTGTTATTCGTGATAGTACTTAAAGTATTAAAAAAGTCGGTGGTATCTGTGTAATCTCGATGTCTGTTGACATACTTATACCGGGAAATTGGAACTCTGTTGGACACGAGAAGTACAGGCCGGTCGATGTGGCGCCGCTTGAGAGGCCCGTGTACTGCCCTTTTTTTTGCTGAAATTCATGCTTAATGGAATACTGACTTAACTAAAAAAAGACGATTTTTGGGAAATCGCAAAAGAAGATCTTGCTATGGGGACTTGTCCTACTTGTTGATGCATAAAAATAAAATTGATTTATATTAATCATGAATGCTTGTATTTTGAACATCTATGATTAACTATTGATGAGATCTGAGTAAAAAAAAACCGGAAATACTTTCTATCTATTTTTTAAAAATATTATAAAAAGTACATTCTAAGTTAAGTCAGTTTTTTATAAAAAGTAAAGCAAATATTTGCAAATGCAAATACACCATTAAGTTTTAAGCCTGTTTCAGTTTGAATAATGCATTATTTATAATGACTAATTCAGTATTTAGTCTGTATATGATTACTTTAAGAAAACACATCTAAAGATTGGGTCACGTTATTCAAATTAGCAGACCGTAAATAAACTTAATATTGGCGTTTTTTAAAATTAATTAAAAGACATAAATGTAATCATCAATCTTTTATTACAGCAACCTTCACAGTAGATAAAAATAACAAATTTAACGTATAGGTTCTATACATCAACATAAATCAAGCCGGAGAATTGCTCCAATTATACCAAAAAAAAATCGCTAGATATAAAAACTAAAAGTTCTTTCTTACTTAAAAAAAATAAACCCACTTTGGTGATCCAACCTATTAAATAAAACAATGTCATAATCAACTTTAGTTAAATCTCTATAAAACATAAAATATAAACTTCTAAAGCAAACATAATTAAAACTTAAGGAACCTTCTTTTTTAATTAACTTTTGTACCTATGTAATCAGTAATCAATGTTACGGTAGGTACACTATTAAATAATAGAGTTATAAAAATCAGAATAAAAATTTGGGATCAATTTTTTTAATAATAGCTCTCTCAGATCTTTCTTTTTATTCTCACTTAGTTCTTGCTTATTTAAGTAGACATTAGTTGGTACAATTTCACACAGAGGAAGCATTTTTTTCCTTTTGTTTCTGATGCTCACTTCCTGGTATTCACTATCTTTGTACGAAGTTTTAACGAAAAATGAAAAAGGTGTATCTTTGCTCACTTTTATCACCTTTAAGTCATTCCATAAAACAGTTCTTCCGTCTTTAGTTTTATTAAAATTAAAACCCCAATCTTCTTGTAGTTTTTTTAAGTCTAAAAACGACTCAAATGTCAGTTCATGTACTGAAAATTTCTTGTGCGTTTTTAATTATGGCTACATATTGGTGAGGGGAATATATTGGACCGGATTTTAGATTTTTTGTAATCTCCTTTTCTATGAGGCTATGGATATTATCACCCTCGTTTTGTGTATGACCTTTTATTAAGTATTTATGAGTGATAGATTTTATATTTAGATGAGTGACTGCATACAGGTATAGTGCTACTATAAATTTATTTTTATTTTGACCGGCACAATTGTCAGAATAAAGAATTAAATTACACTCGTTGTCATTTAGTGATTCCGCTGAGAGCTTCTCAAATACTTTTAGTAAACAAGATCCGATTTCGTTGGCCCCGCGTTTAGCATCGGTTTCGTTCCAGAAGAAGCAGTGTACATCATCATAGGAGTCTTTAATATGGCCGTCAACTTTTTTGTTTAACATCGTAATTGTGAAATTGTAACTATTTAATTTTGATTTGTAATAAAATCCTGAGGTATCTCCTCTAGGAGATTGCAGAACAGCTTGCAGATCAAACACAAGAACTTTATTTTTATCGTCTATTTTGCAGCGATCATCGTGTTTTTCCTGGCGGCTCAATGTTTTTTCTTCTAAATGGGCATCGTACGATTCTTTGAGCAATACTTTTTCTATCTTTTCTGGGGCGAAAAAATGAAATATTATAATCTTGTGTAAAAACTTTATAAAATGTGCAATATCTACCAGCTGCTTTGTTATTTTGATTTTGATTTTCTTTAAAGTCCCTGAATAGATCTGAAATTGTTTTCCCACCATCAATGTAGTCACGAGTAGAATATTGCCTAATATAATGGGATTCAACTCTTGGTATTGCGTCTATGAAATGTTTAATATCGTTTAGTAGTTCTTCATCAACCCTTACATGATTGCTGTGCTGTCCTCTCAGATCTCGTGCTAGAATTCCATGTTCATCTATTTTGCTCTTGACAGTACGTATTACACGATCAGAAATATCCAAGGTGTTCATAAAAAACTTTTTACAGACTCGTACCGATTGCCCGTCTAATAAGAAATGGAATGCTTGATTGCAATTTCTTGGATTACGAGCATTTGTATATTTATATCTTGGAGTTATATTGGTCATACAAGACATAATATACGACCTTTGGGCATCAACCTGGCCGAGATTCCAATACACATTAAAAATGGTTTGTCTTTGTTCTACAGTTATCTTTTCACAGCATTTGAGCCTACATTTATCACCACAGGGTGGTTGAACAGAACGAGGTTTGATTGGTTTATTTTTCTTACTTACGTATGGTTTTCCAGCATTTCTCAGACTTTTAGCTTTATTCTGTTTCCAGTTTTCTTCATTCCGTTTACGTTTCCTTCCCTTCTTCTTTTCTTCCTGTGGTGTAGTATTTTCTCCGATTTCATGATTTAGCGAAACTTCTGTTGTTGCAGATTCATTAATGTTTGTTTGCTCTGATTGTTTTTCTGCGGTTACCTGAACTATGTTATCTTGTGTATTGTTATGTTCGTCACTAGAGTCTGTATCGGAACTATTACTGGAAGATCCTGAAGATGATGAGGATGAAGAAGACGTAGAAGACGAGGAACTTCCATATGATTTTGATCGACTTGGATATACTGGTATTGGCCTTTGATTTTTAGACGGAACTTCGTATGTTGGATCTTGATCACTTAAATCGACATCGCTATTTTCAGATTTTGAATGTCTTTCATCAGTGCAATCGTGGACGACTGTGGTGTTATGAAGGTGATTTTCATTGCTGACTGAAGCCGATCCCGAAATTTCAAAATAATCCTGTACGTTTGAGTAACGCTGATTTTCGGGCTTGTTTGTTATATCAGCTAACATCTATAACAAAAATAAAACGTATTTTAGTAGTAATAAAATAAATAAGAAATGAATACAAACCTAATTTTTAAAGTTACTTGAAATTGTTACCTCCACTTCAGTTGATGACACCGATTCATGTTCTTTATCTTGTATTGCCGATTGTGGCGCCGGGCTACGAACTTGAACAAGCTCTATTATCTTTTTCGACCTATTGGATGACATTATCAACCTAAAACATAAATAGTAATATTATGCCTCTTGTACAAATAAAATATTATAAGCAGTATTTAGACCAACAATGACTTATCATAAAACATTTACAGGCAATGAAAAAATTACGCATTATGTTACATTCATTTTATTCAAACAAAGACTCAACTAATATTGCGGCTCCTAAGTAACAATAACCTTTAGTAGTAAACAGACTTATACTTGAATGTAACAAAGTGTTACTTTTAATAATGGATAGGTTTTAATAGTAAACTGACTTAACTCGTAATGGGCCTCGAAAAATATAACAACGTTCAATGATAAACTGACTTAAAACTGAATGTTTCACGTAATATATTATTAAAATATGTAGTAAACTGACCTAAAATTTAATTTGTCATTATAAGATTACACAATTTGATGAAACTTACCTTTGAATTTAGTCGTAAACACACTCAACACCTATTGGGTCTTCGTTCAATAAAATAATAATACCCTCACTACACAGGATGTTGGACACAAACTGGCATGAGTCGCTATTCGACGAAAACACAATGGGAGATTCCATAAGAGTGAAAGAGACGGATATATCATTGGGGCGGGAACAATGCGTAACCTCAACGTAATTCAAACGGCAGATGGTAGATGGCGCTAAAAGAAGCCTGTATCTGTACGTAACTCAATTCTGACCTATCTACTATTGGGTCAATGTTCCATTAAGCATGCGTATGATGATTTTGCATTGAGAGTTAAAAGGGAGTAATAATGGACGTTTTATCGCAGTAAGTCAGTTATCACGGATCTTGCAACCTTGTACTGTGATACTATTGTAAAGCTAACAAAAAGAATAAGAACAAGTAAAAATTGTTTAACTTGAAATGGTTTAGAGTAGAAATTACCGACCTACGGTGGGTTCATTGTATTTTGTTTAATTGACTTTTGCCTTCATTATAATATACGCAGTTAACTTACTTCTGCCAGCAGCTTCGCCTTCGTAAAAGTTAGAAATTTTTAAATGTTTATATTCACGGAATAAAAAGTAGCCCATCATCTAGCTAGGATAATTTGTCTACCCGTGTGCCAAGTTTCATTCATATATGTTTGTAAATACGTGAAAAGGCGACAGATAGAGTTACTTTCGCATGAATAAATATTATAGTCAGGATTAAACTGAAACTACTCGTAGGTTAAGTGACGAATCAGATTATCTAGTATGTCTCAACTGTACTGAAATTTATTAATTATACTATTAGTAACAGAAACACCAGTAAAGCATAAAAATAAAAATCTTATTTCTGGCAAAATCCTAGACGTGGAAATGTTAATAGATAAATATCTTATGTTATAATGAAACCTATTTATGGCCAGATAGGATGTCGTTTCATGTAAATAATCAATGGCCAGTGCGTACAACGGCTCCTAAATCCAGTGATAGCTTTTGAATATGTAATAATTCGGGTATATATTTGAACGTCAAAAATTAAAATACCTACGGGTAAAATGCTGTTCCAACATTAAAATGCCAACGTTACAAACATCGAAAACTTAAATATCGAATGACCATATAACCGAAAATGAAAATAACTTAAGTTTATAATGTCGAATGGTAAGATAAACTACGTCCAATATATCTAAAATCTAATTATCTACAAAAGGGACATCCTCATCATGACCTAAATATCGAAAGTACAGAGTATCGAATGTCTAAATATCGACATATTGTAGGTATGATTCGTCATTTTGAACTGGGTGAAATAAGTTAGGTTAGGTTAGAAACGTGACGAACCGCGCGCTAGGTGAGCGAGCGAAGCGAATGGTGCCGCGGTAGCGGCCGGCGAGCGCTTGAAAACTTCTAATCCACGTTCCGACATGATAATATTCGCTAAACAATACGTTAGATGTTTGCAGTGGAGGACAGACTAATGACTCATAGCAATGCGTTGGCCGAGTGTGACAATTTCAAATCTGCCTTTTTATCCAGTTGATTTAAGTGGTATAAGTACCACATATATCAATTTTGTTTAGATATTTTAACGAGTAGGTATTTATAACGAATTGAAAGCAATTGAAAATATGTAAAATAAATCAATCAATCTATTTAATTTAATGTTAAGTAAGTTAAATACCCATGTATGTTAATTATTGGCAAATTTCACTAGAAAGTTGTAATGTGTTAATGCATGAAATAAAAGGCTTTTTATTTTTATTTATTTTATTTATTTATAACGTAAATGTAATAAACTTAGGTGTATTAAATGTTGACATTTTGAACATAGGTTTATGATTTGACTATCGACATTTTGAATCAGTCAATATTTTAATCAGTGGGCATTTTAAACTTAGAGATTTTATGCTTAGGTATGGTATGTGAGGTAGTAACAATTTTCGATATTTTGATACAATCGTTATTTTAATTTTCGATGTTTTGAACAATGTAATTTTATCCGTAGGTATTTTAATTTTCGACGTTCAAATATGTACCCTTGCTAAGATGGTTTGTCCCTGTTGAGAGGATGGATGAAAGGTGATCAACAAAAGGTCTACAAGGTCTGCGTTTTGTTAATCACCTATCAAATTTATTATTTTAAATATATTTATACACAACATTTCAAATCGTTTTTTTATATTCATTTGAAACGCTAGGAGGAGACGCCCTAGAAACTGATAAATATACCTTATTGTTGATGTTCTTCAGAAAGGCCAGGTGCGCAGTACTCATAACCGGCGTGCTATTTACCAACTGCATAACTTTGTAAAGTTTGCTGTTACAATTATGCTACTTCATTATATTTTATCTATCGCTAAAAAATATAATAATATTGGGATATAATACCTTGATCTTAGATGGAACTAAGTTTAATGAGTAAGATCAGATTTTTTGGTTTTCTTCGGTTTGGATTAACTCGGTCTGTTTAAACGTTTTATTGGAATATTAAAGTTAACCGAATGGAACATAAGTTACTTTAGTTGTAGGTTGTATGCAGCTATCCGATCGTTAAAATATTGTTTACAGGATCTCTAACGTTGGAATTGTGACTTAGTAAATTTTACCTAACCAAGATTATTCACAAACTTGTATTATCTCCTAAGAATATACCTAAAAGGTCATGTACATTTTTTTTGACTTAGTAATTAAATAATAAATATATTAAATAATAACTATTCTGAGTTCCAACAAGAATACTCCAATAGTGAATTTTCTATGTTTTTTTTTGTGAAAATTTATACTTCAGATCAGTTTCTTGATCAATTTATGCAATGGTCGTTAATACAATATGCCTTTCTAGCATCGATATGTTGTTGGTGTTACTTATTGAAATAAGTAATACTCATATTATGTTCAATCATTGGTGATCACATCGTAAAATAGTTACATTATCCACCGTTAGCGGCGCTCATATCGTTTTGTTTTTGAGATGTGTCATAGCGGTGAATAGTTATTCAAATAAAAAAGCTAATATGTAATAATGCACCAATTGATTGTTTGGTAATCGAAGAAGATCTAAGTAGGTATGTAATAGTTTGTAAATCATGCATATTCATACCCATTACTAAATATTCATTCAATCATTTCATTCATTTTATTTCATTTCCAAAATACTTAACCTATTTTACATTTGGTTTTAGCTACACAACAAAAACCTCACAGGGCTTAACTGTGTGATGGCGAGCCGCTTATTTTAAAATTAAATTACAAATTGCAATGCTGCGTAAATACAATATTATATATTTATGATTAAATTACATATAAAATACTTTCATAATAAACATCGATAAATTTTGTTAAAAGATAAATTGTTTAGGGAATTTTACTGTGTTAGGAAACGTTTTAATTTGTACTTACAACCTTTCGAACCCTTTTTGTACAAATTTTGCAAGTCTTCTGGAAGCTTATTAAGAAAAAGAGGTACCAAGTATTCTGCAACCCTCATCCCGTACACATTATTGTATTTTGGTAAGCTGTATTTATGTTTAAGTTTTATATTTCTAAAAAAGTCAGATCTTGTTTTTTCGGTTAGCAGCTCCGGTCTATTTTCTTCAGTAAGAGTGAAAAATTCGACTTTATTGAACACATTCATAACATTACAGTATTTAAAAAGATCTTCGTCACTATTTTCGAACTTCTTGTTTATATGTTTAGGCGTAATTACTTTTAATATTCTTCGTCGTAGCTTTTAGATATCTGTCAAGTATGTATGATAAGTTTTCCCATAGCTGCTAAGTCCATAGTTGATAACCGAGTCTGCTAGGGCCATGTATAACATTCTTAGCGTTTTATAAGGCAGTTTATGTTTTAGTATGCTAAGTTTGCCTAGGATAGACCTCAGTTTGTTGCATACGTAGTCTTTGTGAGGTCCCCAACAGAATCGGCTATCAACCACTAGACCGATATACATGTGTTTATCAACTACTTCTAATAACGGGCATTTACAAGTCTTAGGCGAGCTATGTAAGCAAGTATGTTCGTGAGCTATAACTGTAGGTATAGTCGAGCATTTATTGTGTGATGAATGTATGTGATCAATTTTAGTTTTAGATGCGTTTATTACCAGTCCTACGTCATGAGCCCATTTTGGTACAAAGAATCCGACTTTATAGCATTACTCATATCATTAACATAAAGCAAGTATTCCGTTGGACCTATCATTGAACCTTGGGCCGTTCCTTGAGTTGCCGGAAGCTTAGCACTGTACTCATCTTTTATTTTGACCGTGTTGTATCTTTTTGTGTGATAGTTTTTTTAATAATTCTAATAGTGGCCCTTGTATCCCATTTCGTCACAACTTTTCAAACAGTGTATCGCTACGGAGCATATCGAATGCTTTGCTAAAGTCTATAAAGAGTGTCAAGACATGTTTTTTTTCATTTAAGTGTCTATTTACTTCATCGGTAAATTCTCTCAACAATAGTGTCGAACTGTTATTTTTCTGAAATCCAAATAGTTTATTGTTAATTATTCCGTTTATTTGCAAGAACTTATTTATCTCATTACCAATATAACGTTCTAAGATCTTATCTATACAAGACAATATAGTGATAGGACGATAATTAGTAACGTCATGACGTGAGCCCTTTTTAGGGTTCCGTAGCCAAATGGCAAAAAACGGAATCCTTATAGATTCGTCATGTCTGTCTGTCTGTCTGTCTGTCTGTCTGTCTGTCCGTCCGTATGTCACAGCCACTTTTTTCCGAAACTATAAGAACTATGCAGTTGAAACTTGGTAAGTAGATGTATTATGTTAACCGCATTAAGATTTTCACTCAAAAATAGAAAAAAGACAATAAATTTTGGGGTTCCCCATACTTGAAACTGAAACTATAAATATTTTTTTTCATCATACCCATACGTGTGGGGTATCTATGGATAGGTCTTTAAAAATGATATTGAGGTTTCTAATATAATTTTTTTCTAAACTGAATAGTTTACGCGAGAAACACTTCCAAATTGGTAAAATGTGTGTCCCCCCCCCTGTAACTTCTAAAATAAGAGAATGATAAAACTAAAAAAAATATATGATGTACATTACCATGTAAACTACCAACGAAAATTGGTTTGAACGAGATCTAGTAAGTAGTTTTTTTGAATACGTCATAAATCGTTAACCGCAATTTACCAAGTACGGAACCCTTCGTGTGCGAGTCCGACTCGCACTTGGCCGGTTTTGTATATTGGACGTATCACCCCTATCTTCAATAGGTCGGGATATATACCAGTCTGTAAGCAGCAATTGATCAAATGGGTAATAACTGGGACTAAATTAGCTGAAGCATACTTAACATCTTTAGCACGTATCCCGTCAAACCTGGGCTTTTCCTATCATTCATTTGTTTGATGATGAATTCCACCGTATCTCCTCGTGCAGGTTTCGCTCTTATCGACCTATCAGGAACTATCTCATACGTTGATTTGTCTAAAAGAGGCACATTGCAAGAGTTGCCTAGGTTAGTTAAATTCAGTCATAAAAGTGTTGGCCAATGTCAATGGATTCGTTCGAAAAGTTGTAAGTAAAACGTGTTCAATACGTTGTATAATTTTGCCGGTTAAACTATTCACAATGCTCCAAATCTTTTTGCTGTTTTTAAAATTTTGAGAAACTTCCATCATTATATGTTTATTTTTTATGTAATGTATGTATTTATTTGTTTTATTTCTATATTTATTGTATAATAATCTTTTTTGTGGGTTATTTTCATCTTTGAGCCATATATTAAACAATGAGTCACGCCTCCTGCACATCTTTTTAAGTTTTTCTTTGGCCCAAGGACATGTGTTACGTTTACTGAAGCTTCTTTTACTAATTGTGTATTTACATTTTTCGTATACATTATTAAAGCTAGTATGTATGAACTTAGTTATTTCATTTGGACATTTGTATTTAAAACGATTTAAGAATAAATTAATAACTGTGACTCATTCAGCTAGTACCTAATAATATCAACCAATTTCAGAACTTAAGAACTTATCAAGTATATATGTAAATAATATCTTAGGTAAGTTCGTTTTTGAGACAACTCTGTTCAAGAAACATATTTATTTTGAATCGTATGCGGCCCTGAAAAGGGCCTTCTTTTTGGGGTTGGGCATCTACATACTCAGTGAATGTAGAGTTGGTTGCGCGCAGACGGGAAACGGCAGTGTTTTACTACCGAAACCGCACAGAATGCAACCAATGGTTGATCCCTTAAAATAATATCTTCCAAAGATTTTCATTTTTCTCTCGGCTTTGCTTGGCCACCTCTTCTTCTTCACTCCACAATCCAAGAGTCTGCCAGCGATTTTCAATTTTCTCTTGGCGTTGCTTTTCGACCTCTTCTTCTTCACTCCACAATCCAAGAGCCTTCCAACGGTTTTCGATTTTCTCTAGGCGTTGCTTGGCGACCTCTTCTTCTTCACTCCACAATCCAAGAGTCTTCCAACGTTTTTCAATTTTCTCTCGGCGTTGCTTGGCGACCTCTTCTTCTTCACTCCACAATCCAAGAGTCTTCCAACGATTTTCAATTTTCTCTCGGCGTTGCTTGGCGACCTCTTCTCTTTTACTCCTCACTTTAACATCAGCTCGTATTTCATCCCAACTCCTGCCAAGTTTTCGTTGTTTTGAGAGAAGTTCAGACTCTGCACGCAAACGAGAATTTTTAAAAACGGCAACTAGTCTTAAATCACCGTTTATTTCAGCTGCTCGAGATGTTCTTCGAAGATTCGAATCCAATTAGCCAGGGATTTGATTTCTCGTTGACATAAATCATCGACAGACCTTGCATCTGCTTTGAAACTCATTTTTGCGGATTAGACAGAGAGTTCACACAAATTTAAAAAAATGCTTGAAGTCTCCGAGACAATCAGACACGTTTGCACTTCACCAGGACGATTTAAAAATGAGGCCACAGTCGCGGAGCTTTCGCTGCATCCCCACATCAAGGGACGCGGGGGGCGTGGAGGGTGGGGAGGGCCCATGACTTGCCGCATTATGTACCCACACGAACTGAGGTGGGGGCTGCACGGCGCAACGAGCCGCAAAATGGCGTAATTTCAATACGAAACTCATGAACGAATCGTGTCGAGCATAACCGATACTTGGTAGATTTTTAAAATTTTGTAGTAGTTACCTAAATATGTAAATGATAATTTCAAACAACAATAAATTTAGAAATTGAAATATAATCTATAATCTTAGCTCTTTTCCGCTGCCGCTGTTAGAACAGCGGCAGCGGAAAAGAGCTAAGATGATTTAACAGAGTATATTCCGGGTAGTAAATTCCTTTGGAAAAATATGTTCTTGTATTTTTTTGGGTTATAGTATGTATAAGATTTTGATACAGGTATGTAGATATCTGTCGTTGCCAGGTATTAGAATTGATCATGATGTGGCAGACCATAACATGGAATGGTTATATTACATGATATGGCGAGTTTTGTCAACGTTTGATGACGTCTATACACTTTAGGGTTAGGATTTCCGCCTATCCAAAAATTGGAGTAATATTTTGTGTTTTTTTTTCACCCGTGTCCTTTACTTTATATGTACAGACAACAACAGATCAGGTTCCTCCACTTGCACATTTATATGCACCTTATTGCATTGTAATAAGGGTTCATTTCAAGAACAGAAACATCGTTATATCTGTTGGACCCCGAAAAATAAATAAAAAGTTTTCTAAATATGAATATAGTGTGTTTTTCTACAATATACAACCAAATTCATCAAGATACGTCAATTTTTTCAAAGGGACCCAAGTTCCCTTACAAAATGGGCAATCTCCTTTACTACAATTACGAGCTAAAGAGTTAATAGGATGTAACAATGGACGGTCCTATTGCAGGTAGTCGGTAATCACGGGACCTGCAACCTTATATCAAGAAACTATATTGTAGAGATAACGAAAACAATAAAAAAAACAGCATTACCGACCTACAAAAAGTTATTAACTTTAAAAATTTCGCGTTTCATTAATAAAAACAATATAATTATCACGGGAAATTTAACGCGATAATTTCGATTGTTTGTTTACCTATTTCGCCCGACGTTTCGGCCGTGTTGCAACGACCGTGGTCCCGGGTAGGGTAAAGCAAAAAAAGAAGAAAAAAAGTTGAATAAAGATTCAACTTTTTTGTGTATGTACAAAAAAGTTGAATAAAGATTCAACTTTTTTGTGTATGTGTGTGTTTTTGGGAAAGAACCAGATTGTTTCCTTTGCCGAATTCACTTACACAATTAGGCTGCGGGCCTTACCCTATCTGCCGGCCGAAATGCAAAAAAACCATATTTTTTAATTACTGCTTGGGTGGTCGCCGAAAGAAACCTTGGTACAAAAGATAAAAAAGTGTAGGTACAATAGGTGACATTAACTGATTCGCCGAAAGTGTGGGGCTGGTGGGGTCATAGGCTATGTTAGAGCTAACAAAGAAGAGTAAAATCTCTTATTCTTTATTACACACAAAGACATATAAACAGATACAAATACAATAGAACAGCTTATGTAGGTATCTATCGCAATCTCGGTTCAGCTCACCTTTGTTCAAATGCGAAAATTTGGTTCTAAACAAAGCCACAAAGTTATCGGTATCTCTGTTAAATTATCCTGACTTTTGCCGCTGCTAGTAGATACAAGTTAGTAGTTGCAATATAAATCTACTAACTTCTGCCAGCTGCTTCGGTCGCGTGAAAAGTTTGTTTATCATCCCAATGGAATGTTATACCTGATATGTGATGGACAATAAGCTAATGTGCTATTCCAGACTATAATCTACCTCTGTGCCTAATTTCATCCAGATCCGTTCAGTCGTTCTGGCGTGATTGAGTAACAAACTAACATCCATCCGTCTAAACTTTCACATATATAATATTAAGTAAGATTCAAAGTCAAAGTCAAATATATTTATTCAATAAGGCCAATAAACGGCACTTTTGAACGTCACATAAATTAAAATTTACTATTAATTAACAAAAATATTCTACCGTGCATTCGGAAAGTAGATTGTTATGGAGAAGAACGCACAAGAAACTCCATCCTAACTCATTTATTTTAAAAATAGGTGTTTTACAATATTTTCATACGTACATACATTAATATATGTGAGGACGATGCACCCAGAATAGCTCTATACACGATACTACGTACAGGTATAAAGTATTAAAAAGCATTAACAGAAAAATTAATTAATTTGATAAGTAGGAACATGGTTCTCACATACTTACAAATATTACAAACATAGGTAAAATACCTAATTCAACAACAACGGAACAGTGTGTGAGTCAATTTCAAAAAAAAAAAAGCAATGAATACAATAACTATGAATGGGAATATAAATTAACAAATTTGATTTTGTCTACACCAAAGATTGCCCTATGAAGCAAGACCAGCATGTTTCCAAGCATTCTTATCTTGAATATAATCATCTAATTTGTAATATGCTTGTTTACAAAGGGTGCTTTTAACTAAAGTTGTTAAGATTGTTGTTTGAAATTATAATTTTCGATTATGCTCGCCAAGATTCATTCGTGACTTCGGTATTGAAATGACGGCATTTTGCGGCACCATTCCTGCCAACTCGTTTATGCAAAAACACGCTGTTAGCTATTTAAAAAAGCGCTACAAAGCGCTAAATGGTCGCTTTCAAATTCAAACAAAATTTTGTTTATAATTGTTCTTTTTCATAAGGGCACATCCATTTTTAATATCGTCTCACTGCGCAACTTCAAAAATTGATTCAGAATAACTGACGGCAAGTTATAAATTACTGTGGAACAATAGAACGTGAAAAGAAGTTAGCTACAAATTACAAAATAGCGAGGAATTAGTGCAGCCAACTCGAGGAAGCCCCAACTCATAAGAAACATAGCAGCATTTAAAGCGCTTATTACACTACACGGTATTCAGAGCCCTGAATACCGTGTCCCTGAATGTTATCGCGGTCGCTATTTTGAGGATCCTAACTTCCTAACAGCTATTACACCACCCTAATTTAGGGTTCATGGCCCTGACTACCGTGTAGTGTAATAAACGCTTAAGTAAAGCTATTTCCAAAAAAGATAGTGATTAGTTCCTTGTTACGCACATTACAGAATGAATTATAATAGATGTGCATATCAAAATACGATTTCAAAAAGCGCTAGATTTAGCGCTAGGCGCAAGAACGCGCTATTGAACAAAAAAGCGCTAGATTTGGCGCTGAAAGCGCTAAGTTGGCAGCACTGTGCGGCACCCTTCAGCCGTCCCCCCACCTTAGCTCGGGTAGGTAAATAATGCGGCCATGACGTCTTAGGCCAACACGCCCCGCCCATCTCCCTCCATGCCTCCATGCTGGGACGCAAAGAAAGCTCGACGAGTGCGAGTGTGCTGTGCCCTCATTCTTATATCGTCCTGGTAAAGTGCATACGTGTATTCGTATCGCCGAGATTTCAAGAATTATTTTAATTTTAATTTGAACTTTTGAATTTTTTCAGTACCTTCTGACCCATCCTTAAAAAAATGGGCTACAAGACAAGAAAAAAACCTTTTGAAGACGCCATTGATGACAGTGAAATCGAATCTCTATACAATTGGATTCGTAAACTAAGAACAAAATCGCGACACGTTGGTAGAAAGTGTGGTGTGAGAAAAGTCGCGATTTTGAGATACTCGATATCACGTGCGGAGATTGAACTCATTAAAAAACAAGAAGAATATGCCACGATGTTGCAGCAAAAGCAAGCTAAGGAAGAAGAAGAAGGGGACAAGCAAGAGCGGGCGAAAATTAACAATATATGGACGACTAACTCACTGGGCGGCTTGGATAGTTTTTTTAAAGAATTTGAAAATGTCAAGCCAACTAAAAGATAATTATTCACTGCCATGGACGTCGTCTACGCTCTGAAGCGCCAGGTTCACGCTTTGTACGGTTTAGGTGGTTAAACACTTTGCTGTCGGCGCGCAATCAGCTCTACATATACTGTGTTATTATGTAGATGCGCACCTCTTAAAAGGCCCTTTTCAGGGCCGCATACGACTCAACATAAATATGTTTCTTTAATAGTGATGTCTAAAAACGTACTACCTAAGATATTATGTACTTACCTTCCTACCTACATACATACTTGTTAAGCCTTCAGTTTTTGAGTTTTGTGATTATTATAAGGTACTAGGTGAATGAGAGCCATTAACTATTTTGTTATACAATTATTTTAATATTCAGTAGTATATGAATGAGTTACAAACTAGTACCTATACAGGTTATTATTATTATTATTGTTAATTCATTTATTTATATCATGATTAGTTCATAATACATGTATAGCACTCATAAAATATTGAATTAAAACACATAAAAACCCAAAATTATATTGATCCATTCCAATAACACACATCAGCTCTTCAAATTAAATTGTAAACAATTAAAATATTAATTTAAGAGTTGGAAAAAAAACCAACTATTGTTTTTTACCTTGTCTATCTACAGTTACGAGTTTAGCCCTCTCCATCGCTATGCCTTTTAGCAGAAGGGTGTATAGGTACCTCGTCTACGGTCAGGACATACTCCACTAAACAATTATGCTTACCTCATGCAAATATCTGACTCACCTAACTGTGAGCTATGAAATAAAACGGAGGACATTCAGCACGTACTGGTGGAATGTGTCCATTAACTAGAGAAATGTACAATTGGACTCCAAAAATGGGAAAAACGCATGTATTTTTTTTTATTACTTGTTCAGTTTATCCAAAAAAATTGTAAAATAGAATAATCATAGTGAAAACAGAATCAACTAAATAGATATAACAATTTAAATAAATATATCTGTCCCTCTCTACGAAAACGCCGTTTTATAGCAGTCGTATGACGTCGTGTTGTCTTTATTTATAATTTATTTAATTAAGGATCACCAACGAGTGTTACAAAACCATAAAACTTACACAAAATACAAAAACTGGTACACATCATCGTTATCCTCAAATGCACACTCACTTATAGGTAACCATATCTTTTAGATAGCCTAGCATACACAGCTTAATATAATTGATAAGAATATGAAAGTATATAATAAAAATTAATTGACATGTGATATGAATACGAAATACATAAAAAAACAAAACATTAGAATTTAGTAATACCTGAATGTCAAATAATAATAACAATAACAGTAATGTCAATAATTAAAATTATTATAATAACTGCCTTTTATAATAACTGCCATGTTATCTCTCCGCCACCCTTGGTTGACTGGTAGAGAATGCCTCAGGCATTAAGTCCGCCTATGTACCTTTATGTTGCATGAAGTTTTAATAAATAAATAAAGAAATAAATAAAAATTATTTTAAATTAAACGTGTTAACTATTTAATAAAATTATAATGGAATTCAAATAAAATTGGAATAAAAGACCGGCCAAGTGCGAGTCGGACTCGCGCACGAAGGGTTCCGTACGTTTGTTGTATGGGAGCCCCCCTTAAATATTAATTTTATACTGTTTTTAGTATTTGTTGTTATATTGGCAATAGAAATACATCATCTTTAAAAAATTCCAACTGTCTAGCTGTTACGGTTTATGAGATACAGCCTGGTGACAGACAGACAGACAGACATACAGACAGACAGACGGACCGCGGAGTCTAAGTAATAGGGTCCCATTTTTACCCTTTGGGTACGGAACCCTAAAAAAACTGAGATTATACAAAAAATGTCCTAGATAAAATAAAATAAAATGAATATTAAATTAATTTTGTGATTTATAATATAAGTTATAAAATAAAAACACTACAAAGTGAAAAATAACTTCAATTTCGGAATCCGGTGCTCTTGTTTTCGTCTCTCGTTTTTTGACACCGACTTCCGAAATTGAAGTTATTTTTCACTTTGTAGTGTTTTTATTTGGAAGTCAGTTGTATTTTTTGTAAAAAGCTTTTTTATTTTTCACTTTTTAGTTGTGGTACATAATGGACCAGTTATATTGGCTTGGTACCAATAATGCCCAAAGTGAAGCCAGAAAAGATTAACCCAATAACATGAAACTTAAACAAAACCGGTGGAATAAGAGTATACCAAGGTGAACTGTTTACACCTGCGTATCCCGAGTGATTTGCCGTCATTTATTGAAGAGTTCTGATGTATATCTCCGAAGTTCTTCATCATATCTTGATGGAAATTAAATGGGACCATATGACAAGCACCAACTTTCAAATAAAAAAATAATCATCAAAATCGGTTCACCTAGAAACAAGTTCTAAGTTCTGATAATAAAACAATGATGACCCTTTAAGAAATCCATTCAATGTATGTTTTATGGGAAGCAAACGGGCCGTACCCTATCTGCCGGCCGAAATGCAAAAAAACAATATTTTTTAATTACTGCTTGGGTGGTCGCCGAAAGAAACCTTGGTACAAAAGATAAGAAAGTGTAGGTACAATAGCTGACATTAACTGATTCGCCGAAAGTGTGGGGCTGGTGTGGTCATAGGCTATGTTAGAGCTAACAAAGAAGAGTAAAATCTCTTATTCTTTATTACACACAAAGACATATAAACAGATACAAACACAATAGGACAGCTTATGTAGGTATCTATCACAATCTCGGTTAAGCTCACCTTTGTTCAAATGCGAAAATTTGGTTCTAAAAAAAGCCACAAAGTTATCGGTATCTCTGTTAACTTATCCTGACTTTTGCCGCTGCTAGTAGATACAAGTTAGTAGTTGCAATATAAATCTACTAACTTCTGCCAGCTGCTTCGGCCGCGTGAAAAGTTTGCTTATCATCCCAAGGGAACATTCTACCTGATATGTGATGGACAATAAGCTAAAGTGCTATTCCAGACTATAATCTACCTCTGTGCCTAATTTCATCCAGATCCGTTCAGTCGTTCTGGCGTGATTGAGTAACAAACTAACATCCATCCATCTAAACTTTCGCATTTATAATATTATAAGTAAGATCGTTGTTTGAAATTATAATTTTCACATGAGGTACCTACCTCATACAAATTTTACAAATCTACCAAATTAAAGAGTGTTTTCGATTAAGCTCGCCAAGATTCATTCGTGACTTCGGTATTGAAATAACGACATTTTGCGGTACCATTGCTGCCAACTAGTTTATGCAAAAACTTGCTGTTAGCTATTTAAAAAAGCGCTACAAAGCGCTAAATGGCCGCTTTCAAATTCAAACAAAATTTTGTTTATAATTGTTCTTTTTTATAAGGGCACATGCATTTTTAATATCGTCTCACTGCGCAACTTCAAAAATTAATTCAGAATAACTGACGGCAAGTTATAAACTTCACAATAGAACGTGAGAAGAAGTTAGCTACAAATTACAAAATAGCGAGGAATTAGTGCAGCCAACTCGAGGAATCCCCAACTCATAAGAAACATAGCAGCATTTAAAGTGCTTGTTACACTACACGGTATTCAGGGCCCTGAATACCGTGTCCCTGAATGTTACGGTCGCTATTTTGAGGATCCTTACTTCCTAACAGCTATTACACCACCCTTACTTAGGGTTCATGGCCCTGACTACCGTGTAGTGTAATAAACGCTTAAGTAAAGCTATTTCCAAAAAAAATAGTGATTAGTTTCTTGTTACGCACATCACAGAATGAATTATAATAGATGTGCATATCAAAATACGATTTCTAAAAGCGCTAGATTTAGCGCTAGGCGCAAGAACGCGCTATTGAACAAAAAAGCGCTAGATTTGGCGCTGAAAGCGCTAAGTTGGCAGCACTGTGCGGCACCCTTCAGCCGTCGCCCCACCTTAGCTCGGGTAGGTAAATAATGCGGCCATGACGTCATGTGCCAACACGCCCCGCCCACCTCCCTCCATGCCTCCATGCTGGGACGCAAAGAAAGCTCGACGAGTGCAAGTGTGCTGTGCTGTCATTCTTATATCGTCCTGATAAAGTGCATACGTGTATTTGTATCTCGGAGATTTCAAGAATTATTTTAATTTTAATTTGAACCATTCAGTACCTTCTGACCCATCCTTAAAAAAATGGGCTACAAGACAAATAAAGAACATGTTGAAGACGCCATTGATGACAGTGAAATCGAATCTCTATACAATTGGATTCGTAAACTAAGAACAAAATCGCGACACGTTAGTAGAAAGTGTGGTGTGAGAAAAGTCGCGATTTTGAGATACTCGATATCACGAGCGGAGATTGAACTCATTAAAAAACAAGAAGAATATGCCACGATGTTGCAGCAAAAGCAAGCTAAGGAAGAAGAAGAAGTCGACAAGCAAGAGCGGGACAAATTTAACAATATATGGACGACTAACTCACTCGGCGGCTTGGATAGTTTTTTCAAAGAATTTGACAATGTCAAGCCAACTAAAAAGTAATTATTCACTGCCATGGACGTCGTCTACGCACTGAAGCGCCAGGTTCACGTTTTGTACGGTTTAGGTGGTTAAACACTTTGCCGTCTGCGCGCAATCAGCTCTACATTTACTTCGTAATTATGTAGATGCGCACCTCTTAAAAAGGCCCTTTTCAGGGCCGCATACGAATCAATGTTTCTTTAATAGTGTTGTCTAAAAACGTACTGCCTAAGATATTATGTACTTACCTACCTACCTACATACATACTGGTTAAGACCTCTAGTTTTGAAATTGGTGGTTATTATAAGGTACTAGGTGAATGAGAGACAGTAACTAATTTATTATACAATAGTTTTAATGTTCAGTAGTATATGAATGACTTACACACTAGTATCTATACAGGTTATTATTAATTCATTTATTTATGTAAGCATTGCACTCAAAAAATGTTGAATTAATAACACATGAAAACCCAAAATAATATTGATCCATTCCAATTTCAAACATCAAAATTATCATCAGCTCTTCAAATTAAATTGTCACCAATTAAAATTATGAATTTAAGAGTCGGAAAAAAACTCGAACTATTGTTTTTAACCTTGTCTATCTACAGTTACGTTTTTAGCACTCACCATTGGCATGCCTTTTAGCAGAAGGGTGTATAGTTATCTCGTCCACGGTCAGGACATACTCCACTAAACAACTATGCTTACCTCATGCAAATATCTGACTCACCTAACTGAGAGCTATGAAATAAAACGGAGGACATTCAGCACGAACTGGTGGAATGTGTCCGATAGCTAGAGAAATGTACAATTGGGCGCCAAAAATAGGAAAAACGCATGTAATTTTATTATTACTTGTTCAGTTTATCCAAAAAAATAGTAAAATAGAATAATCATAGTGAAAACAGAATCAACTAAGTAGATATAACAATTTAAACAAATATGTCCCTTTCTACGAAAACGCACATTAAAATTTAGTAATACCTGAATCTCAAATAATAATAACAATAACAGTATTGTCAATTATTAAAATTAGTTTAAATTAAACGTGTTAACATTTTATTAAAATTATAATGGAATTCATATAAAATTGGAATAAAAATACTTAGTTTATACATAAAATGTCCTTATTTATTACGATTTATAATATAAGTTATAAAATAAAAACACTACAAAGTGAAAAATAACTTCAATTTCGGAATCCGGTGCTCTTGTTTTCGTCTCTCGTTTTTTGACACCGACTTCCGAAATTGAAGTTATTTTTCACTTTGTAGTGTTTTTATTTGGAAGTCAGTTGTATTTTTTGTAAAAAGCTTTTTTAGTTGTGGTACATAATGGACCAGTTATATAGGCTTGGTACCAATAATGCCCAAAGTGAAGCCAGAATAGATTAACCCAATAACATGAAACTTAAACAAAATCGGTGGAATAAGAGTATACCAAGGTGAACTGTTTACACCTGCGTATCCCGAGTGATTTGCCGTCATTTATTGAAGAGTTCTGATGTATATCTCCGAAGTTCTTCATCATATCTTGATGGAAATTAAATGGGACCATATGACAAGCAGCAACTTTCAAAATAAAAAATAATCATCAAAATCGGTTCACCTAGAAACAAGTTCTGATAATAAAGCAATGATGACCCTTTTAGAAATCCATTCAATGTATGTTTTATGGGAAGCAAACGGGCCTTACCCTATCTGCCGGCCGAAATGCAAAAAAACAATATTTTTAAATTACTGCTTGGGTGGTCGCCGAAAGAAACCTTGGTACAAAAGATAAAAAAGTGTAGGTACAATAGCTGACATTAACTGATTCTCCGAAAGTGTGGGGCTGGTGTGGTCATAGGCTATGTTAGAGCTAACAAAGAAGAGTAAAATCTCTAATTCTTTATTACACACAAAGACATATAAACAGATACAAATACAATAGGACAGCTTATGTAGGTATCTATCGCAATCTCGGTTAAGCTCACCTTTGTTCAAATGCAAAAATTTGGTTCTGAACAAAGCCACAAAGTTATCGGTATCTCTGTTAAATTATCCTGCTTTTGCCGCTGCTAGTAGATACAAGTTATTAATTGCAATATAAATCTACTAACTTCTGCCAGCTGCTTCGGCCGCGTAAAAAGTTTGTTTATCATCCCAAGGGAACATTATACCTGATATGTGATGACCAATAAGCTAATGTGCTATTCCAGACTATAATCTATCTCTGTGTCTAATTTCATCCAGATCCGTTCAGTCGTTCTGGCGTGATTGAGTAACAAACTAACATCCATCCATCTAAACTTTCACATTTATAACATTAAGTAAGATTGTTGTTTGAAATTATAATTTTCACATGAGGTACCTACCTCATACAAATTTTACAAATCTACCAAATTATAGAGTGTTTTCGATTATGCTCGCCAAGATTCATTCGTGACTTCGGTATTGAAATGACGACATTTTGCGGCACCATTGCTGCCCACTCGTTTATGCAAAAACACGCTGTTAGCTATTTAAAAAAATAAAATAAATGGTCGCTTTCAAATTCAAACAAAATTTTGTTTATAATTTGTTCTTTTTTATAAGGGCACATCCATTTTTAATATCGTCTCACTGCACAACTTCTAAAATTGACTCAGAATAACAGACGGCAAGTTATAAACTACTGTGGAACAATAGAACGTGAAAAAAAGTTAGCTACAAATTACAAAATAGCGAGGAATTAGTGCTGCTCACTCGAGGAATCCCCAACTCATAAGAAACATAGCAGCATTTAAAGCGCTTATTACACTGCACGGTATTCAGGGCCCTGAATACCGTGTCCCTGAATGTGACGGTCGCTATTTTTAGGGTCCTAACTTCCTAACAGCTATTACACCACCCTAATTTAGGGTTCATGGCCCTGACTACCGTGTAGTGTAATAAACGCTTAAGTGAAGCTATTTCCAAAAAAGATAGTTATTAGTTCCTTGTTACGCACATCACAGAATGAATTATAATAGATGTGCATATCAAAATACGATTTCAAAAAGCGCTAGATTTAGCGCTAGGCGCAAGAACGCGCTATTGAACAAAAAAGCGCTAGATTTGGCGCTGAAAGCGCTAAGTTGGCAGCACTGTGCGGCACCCTTCAGCCGTCCCCCCACCTTAGCTCGGGTAGGTAAATAATGCGGCTATGACGTCTTAGGCCAACACGCCCCGCCCATCTCCCTCCATGCCTCCATGCTGGGACGCAAAGAAAGCTCGACGAGTGCGAGTGTGCTGTGCCCTCATTCTTATATCGTCCTGATAAAGTGCATACGTGTATTTGGATCTTGGTGATTTCAATTATTTTAATTTTAATTTGAACCATTCAGTACCTTCTGACCCATCCTTAAAAAAATGGGCTACAAGACAAATAAAAAAACCTGTTGAAGATGCCATTGATGACAGTGAAATCGAATCTCTATGCAATTGGATTCGTAAACTAAGAACAAAATCCCGAAACGTTGGTAGAAAGTGTGGTGTGAGAAAAGTCGCGATTTTGAAATACTCGATATCACGTGCGGAGATTGAACTCATTAAAAAACAAGAAGAATATGCCACGATGTTGCAGCAAAGGCAAGCTAAGGAAGAAGAAGAAGTCGACAAGCAAGAGCGGGAGAAAATTAACAATATATGGACGACTAACTCACTCGGCGGCTTGGATAGTTTTTTTAATGAATTTGAGAATGTCAAGCCAACCAAAAAATAATTATTCACTGCCATGGACGTCGTCTACGCACTGAAGCGCCAGGTTCACGCTTTGTACGGTTTAGATGGTTAAACACTTTGCCGTCTGCGCGCAATCAGCTCTACATATACTGCGTAATTATGTAGATGCGCACCTCTTAAAAAGGTCCTTTTCAGGGGCGCACACGACTCAATATAAATATGATTCTTTAATAGTGTTGTCTAAAAACGTACTACCTTAGATATTATTGGTGTTCCTCCTCAAGTATTGGTCCAGTAATCAAAGGAATGCTGTCAGATGGGTAAACTCGCATAGTACAGAATATAATCTGAAATGCGGAGTCAGGCAAGGCGGGTTGACCTCCCCTAGTTTGTTTAACCTGTTTGTTAACCAGCTGATTGGCAGGCTCAGCAGAGCAATGGTCGGATGTTCAATAGACGGAACAACGGTCAATACTATTAGTTATGCGGACGACATGGTTCTGCTGAGCCCGTCAGTGAGTGCGCTCAGAAGACTTCTGGGCATTTGTGAATCGTATGCCCTGTCACATGCACTCAAATATAATGCTAGTAAAAGTGTTCTCATGCTATAAAAAGCTAGGAACAAGGCTCCCTCGAACGTTCCATCAATTAACATCGGTGGGTCGGTTTTAGCGAGGGTGTCTAAAGTAAAATATTTGGGTCACATGCTGACAGATCGGCTACAGGATGATGAGGACATAGAGAGGAAAATAAGGGCGTTGGCAGTCCTTTTAAAACTGCTACTTTTAAGAGCCTTCTGTCAGTCTTTTTACACGTGCAGTCTGTGCATCAACTTTACGCGGCGGGCTTACAACGCCCTGCGTGTTCAGTACAATGACGCTCTGAGGGCATTGTTAAGAAAACCCAGATACTGCAGTGCTTCCGCAATGTTTGCGGATGCTTCTGTCGATGATTTCTTTTCTATAATTAGGAAAAGAACTGAATCGATGATGAGCAGGGTCCGGGGTAGCACCAACACTGTCCTCAAAACGTTCTTTTCTCAAAACTTCGCTACCAGCAGTCGTAGAGAGTGGACGTGCGGACGGTTGCTCCTCGTTCTTTTTTCTCATTGGTTGCGAAGTAAAATCGGCTCCTCTCGTTCCTTATTTGGCAAGTTGCCATATATCGCCGCGGCCATATTGGAATTAGAGTGAGTGCGCGCGAGGTGCAGGCGGAGTCGTCTGTAACGCCCACGCCCGTTTGACGTTTGGCATTGACAACTGAGTCGTCTGGCTTGCTGTCAGTGTCAGGTGACGCGAGTGGCGTTTGACGTTCCGTTTCGCGAGTGCTTGTGCGAAAGAGACGCTGTGACTTTTATATAGTTGGACTTGCTTTTTGACAATTTTACGTTGTGGTTGTGACAGTGACACTTAGTAGTTTTGTTATACGTAGTGGTTGTGGCAGTGACGTTGAACGTTGGACACTGACAGCTAAGTCGTTTGACTTGTGTCGCTGTCAGTGTCAAGTGACGCCTGTGGCGCAGGGTGAGTGAAAACGTTTCGTTCGGCAACCAGCGAAAGGGACGCTTAGACGATAAATAACTTTTTTTTTTATTGCTGACTTTGATTGCGATATAGACGCTGTTGCTGAAGGGAACCGCTGGCTGTGATTGATCGGGCGGTGTGCTGCGTGGTGCAGTTCACCACTGCGATTGGCCGAGGGCCATGTTGCATTGTGCTACCCAACCTAGCTGGCCAACGTGGTTCGTTAGCGCGGTGGTGGCGTAACGGTCAGCGGACCAATTAGAGGACGACGCGAAGCAGTATACGATCAGTGCGCAATGACCGTGCAAAGGTGAAAATATATATTTCCACAAAAATTGTATCAAAGAACGACACGTCTCACTGTAATTTTTCCAAAAAGTAAATATCAAAAAATCATCAACTGTTTTTCTTACCGCCTCAATCCCCGTAGCAGATACGCAGCTACATAATTTGGACCTTCGAGCCGGAGCATCTACGCAAATAGACCGGACGATTGAGAGACGTATGGTGGATACAACTGTGGATTACAGTTCTTTTGGTGAGACGTGCCAACTAAAATCTCCAAACCCTTCTTTCTTCACCTGTGTGATACTGTGCTTTTATCAATTTCAGTGCTTTGCCATTTCGCTTGCCCGCTTGCACATCGTGGTGTGGTGCAGACGCTTTAGTTCATCAGAATTTCACAAAGTGCAGTAATTCAACTGTGAGTATCATCTAGTATAAACCATTCGCGCCTTTCCGCATTCCCACAATGGCTTTATCAGATGCAAAACTAGAAATAATTATGAAAGATCTCAAAAAGAAACGCGCATCGATCAAATGTCGGTTAACACATTTCAAAAAAGTATGTGAATTCGTTTGAAGATGTCGATTTATCTATTAACCAGCGAACGGAACTAAAATTACGCGTTGTAGGATCGCAAACCCTAATGAATGATTTCAATCAAGTTCAAAGTAAAATAGAGGACGTAAGTCCTGAGTCAGAGATTGAAAAACAACTTGAATCGCGCGAGGATTTTGAAAGGGAATATTACATTATTCTTGCACTTGCTGAATGTATGACAAGTACTGATGAGAAATCTACCAGTATTTCTGAACAACCTTCGACCAGTTCAAACCATTCTATCAAGTTACCTACTATATCTATTCCCAACTTTGACGGTTCCTATGAACATTGGTTGGAGTTCCGCGACACGTTTACGTCATTAGTGCACAACTGTAAAATAATAACGCAAATTCAAAAATTTCATTATTTAAAATCATCTTTAAACGGTAACGCTAAGTCTGTCATAGATTCTCTGGAATTTTCTGCGGACAATTACGAAGTTGCATGGGAATTGTTGACCAATCGGTTTGACAATACAAGTTTGCTGGTTCATAACCATGTTAAGTCTATATTTTCAATTCAAGCGCTAACCAAAGAATCTCCAGGATTATTACGCAAACTTAATGATAATATTCTTAAGAGTTTACGTGCATTAAAATTATTAGGTGAGCCGACAGAGTATTGGGATACATTAATTATTTACAATATAGTTTCAAAATTAGATCCCATTACAGAACGCGATTGGGAACAGCATAAATGTACGTTACTGAAGACTACTAGTTCATCAAAGTTAGTAGTTAAATTAGACGATTTATTACAGTTTCTTAGAAACAAGGCGGATATATTGGAGACACTTATAGTGTCACACAGTAAAATGAATATTAACAATTGGAATGACCATAAGAAACAGGCCAATAATCACGTGACAACACCTAAGGTTCATTGTAACGTAGTTACTAATAAATCTAATAACAAATCGCAAAGTAAAACCCCACGTTTTTATAAAGCTTGTCTTATGTGCGACGCACAACATCCCTTATATTCGTGCCAAAAATTCCTTGACCTAAGTGTAGAAGATAGATTAAAGATTGTCAAAGATAAAGACTTGTGCATAAATTGTATGCGTCCTGGTCACCATGTTGGTACTTGTGTTTTTGGTCCGTGCCGAAAATGTGAACAAAAACATAATTCCTTAATTTGTGAAGCAGTTAACAGTAACAAAATTAACTCAAGTGTAGTTACGTTTACGACTAGCGAACAGACAACTGTTCCTAGTTCTAGTTTGAACAATAATAATTCGCATACACACAGTAATTCATTTCAGGTACATAATGTTCACGCACATAAAAATACGGCTTCGGCACAACATGTGTTGTTGTCAACTGCAATCGTAGATGTTCGTAGCCAGTCGGGTGTTTATCATAAAGCACGTGTGATTCTCGACAGCGGCAGCGAACGTTCGTTTATTACGCAATCATTTTGCGACAAATTAAATACGCAAGTAATACAGTCCACTCAAAAAATTCACGGCGTAGGAGACTCAATGACACAGTGTTCGCAATCCTGTAATATTGAGTTAAGATCGCGCAACGGTAGCTTCACTGCAAGCGTTCAGTGTTTGGTTCTGCAACGAATAACGTCAATGTTACCTACGACAACTTTGAGTGCTATTTGTTTCAGTATACCGGATAATATTACTCTCGCTGATCCGAACTTTTATGACAGTCAGCCGATAGATTTGTTAGTAGGTGCGGATTTGTTTTGGGAGTTAATTAATGAAGGTAAGATGCGTCTCAAAAATGGCCCTTACCTTCAAAATACGAAATTGGGTTGGATAGTGTCAGGTTCGATTCAATCTATTACGCAAAACAAAGATAAACATGTAAAATGTAATTTTACGCAATCAATAGACATTGATGCATGTTCACTAGATCAATTATTACGCAAATTTTGCGAGATAGAAGAGTTACCCAATAGTATAAATAAGCTCAGCAGCGACGAAGAGCTCGCGTGCGAGGAGCATTTTATTCAAACAACTAAACGAGCTGCAGACGGAAGGTTCAGCGTTCGAATCCCGTTGAAGCATTTACCGGAAAGGTTAGGTGAAACTCGTACACAGGCGGAACGTCGGTTTTTAGCTTTAGAGAAAAAACTTCAACGTAACCTTAATTATAAAAAAATGTATAGTGATTTCATTCATGAATATATTGAGTTAGGGCATATGAGTCTCATAAACAAATACAATACACCGCATTATTTTTTACCACACCATGGTGTGTTTCGCGAACACGCCACAACCACTAAATTACGTGTGGTCTTCGATGCTGGAATGGTTTCCAGTTCTGGTGTTTCGTTGAATGATCTGCAGATGGTCGGTCCAGCCATACAAGGCGATTTAATTTCAATTTTACTTAAATTTCGCGAAAATAGATATGTAGCTTGCGCTGATATCGAAAAAATGTATCGTCAAGTATTAATAGATAAAGATCAACGGGATCTTCAGCTGATCCTGTGGCGAGATAATCCGTCTGACACTCTAAAGGTGTACCAGTTAAACACGGTCACGTATGGTACCGCTTCAGCACCGTTTCTTAGTTGCCGGTGTTTAAAACAACTGGCTGAAGAATGTGAGGTTCCGTATGTGAAGGAAACTATTAATAATAATTTTTACGTTGACGATCTTATTTGTGGGGCAAACAGTGTCTCAGAATTAAATGAAATTTGCGAAGGTACTAGTCAAATTTTACGATCGGCATGTCTAGTTTTGCGTAAATGGGTTTTTAATTTCGACCGCGCGAACCCTAACGATTCACAAGACGTTACGGAACAACGTGCGCTGGGTGATAACATTCAAAACAAAACTTTAGGTATTGGATGGAACAATAAGTCGGATGAATTAAACTATTATTCGCAGATTAAAACCGATGTAAGTGTACTTACAAAACGTATTATTTTATCGAATGCATCTCAGATTTATGACCCTCTAGGATTAGTTAGTCCGGTAATCACAATTGCTAAAACATTGTTACAAAAATGTTGGTTATTAAAACTAGAATGGGACGAACCGGTTCCGAGTGACGTCGCGCAAGTCTGGAACCGTTTTGTTAGTTGTTTATCTTTACTTAGTAGTTTACGCATACCTCGCTATGTTATGTGCTTCGATCCTACTTACGTAGAACTACATATATTTACCGATGCCTCGCAGACGGCGTACGGCGCTTGCGCTTATATACGCACAATTAATAATAGTCAATCCGCTGTTACGATGCGTTTGTTATGTTCCAAGGGCAAGGTCGCGCCTACAAAACCCACAACTATACCTAGATTAGAGTTGTGTGGTGCAGTTTTAGGCGCGCGATTGTATTCAAAGGTGATTGAATCTCTCCGTTCTAAAGTCAATAAGGTCGTGTTCTGGACAGATTCCACTATTGTTTTGGGTTGGCTAGGTATGCCGACTAATTTACTGAAAACGTATGTTCAGAATAGAACCGCAGAGATTCATGACTTAACTAAGGAACATCCTTGGCGGCATGTTTCTGGCAAAGATAATCCAGCTGATTTAGTGTCGCGAGGTGTAAGCCTAGATATACTTAGTGCCTCATCTTTATGGTGGGAAGGTCCGCAATATTTACACGATATTAATTTTGAGGTGTCTAAGTTATCAAATAGTAATTTAATAGATAACGACTTGCCTGAGTTAAAATCAAATATTCTGTGTCACGTAATGAATCAGTCAATTGAGAGTAGTCTATTTCCATTTTCTAAATATTCACAGTACTTAAGGATGAAGCGTTCCGCCGCTTATGTATTACGTTTCATACACAACACGCGCAATAAAAACAATCGGCGGACGGGTTTATTGACAGTAGATGAGCTTGAGTGTTCGGAGTTAACTTTAGCAAGATTAAGTCAGCAGGAATCATTTCCAGATGTTTATGATTCGCTTATTAATAAGAAAGGCATAAAGAAAAATGCTCAATTATTAAAATTAAACTTATTTATAGATGCAAATCGTTTGATACGAGTCGGTGGGCGCATACAGAATTCTCATAATTTTAGTTTCAATAAAAAACATCCAATTTTGTTATCTGCCAAACATTGTTTTACAGTTTTGCTTTTTCGTTATGAACACCTGCGTACACTGCACGCTGCGCCACAGCTGCTTCTTTTTACTATAAGAGAGGCGTGGTGGCCGGTCGGTGGTCGGAATCTTGCAAAAAAGGTTGTTCATGCATGCGTAATGTGTGCACGACTGCGCGCAACCACAGTGGTTCCCATAATGGGTAATCTACCGCAAGAACGCCTGGATCCCGGGTATCCTTTTCTGCGCTGTGGCGTGGACTACGCAGGTCCAGTGTTCACCTTGAACCGAAAGGGTAGGGGAGCGAAATTGCAAAAATCATACATATGTATATTCGTATGTTTTGTTACGCGCGCTGTACATTTGGAACTTGTTGGAGATCTCTCATCAGATGCTTATCTATTAGCTCTCAAACGTTTTGTTTCAAGACGCGGTAAACCAATTGAAATATTCTCTGACAACGGAAAAAACTTTGTTGGTATAATGAATGAATTCGCAAAATTTTTAAAATGTTGTTCCAATGACATAAAGGAATACGCAACTTCACAAAATATAAAATTTAAAATGATTCCATCTTATGCTAGCCATTTTGGGGGCTTGTGGGAGGCCGGGGTGAAGAGCTGTAAGCATCACCTGCGGCGTGTAGTGGGCAATGCGCATTTAACTTTCGAGGAGTTCACAACAGTATTAACACAGGTTGAAGCAATCCTGAACTCCCGACCCTTGACTCCTATGTCCACAGATCCTTTAGACTACCTCCCTCTTAGTCCAGCTCATTTTTTGGTTGGTCGTCCACTGACTGCACCTGTACCTGCTGACATCCACGATGTTCCTGAGCACCGTCTCACTCGATACCAGAGGGTGGAACAGATACGACAACACTTCTGGCGTCGCTGGGCCAAGGAGTACGTGTCAGAACTGCAGACCAGGAGCAAGTGGCAAGAGCATAAAACTGACCTCAAAGAGAATATGCTCGTTCTCCTAAAAGACGACAACTTGCCGCCATTGAAGTGGAGCCTAGGAAGAGTTCTCAAAACCTATCCGGGGAAGGATGGAATAGCAAGAGTAGCTGATATACGCAAGGCGGACGGCATAGTCAGACGGGCATTTTCCAAAATTTGTCCGCTTCCTCTGACGCAGGATTAATAGCATTGCGCTGAAGCTACCGGGCGTCCTTCTTCTCATTGGAACCTGATGCTTCCAAGGCCCGGAGCATGTTGCTGAAGGGAACCGCTGGCTGTGATTGATCGGGCGGTGTGCTGCGTGGTGCAGTTCACCACTGCGATTGGCCGAGGGCCATGTTGCATTGTGCTACCCAACCTAGCTGGCCAACGTGGTTCGTTAGCGCGGTGGTGGCGTAACGGTCAGCGGACCAATTAGAGGACGACGCGAAGCAGTATACGATCAGTGCGCAATGACCGTGCAAAGGTGAAAATATATATTTCCACAAAAATTGTATCAAAGAACGACACGTCTCACTGTAATTTTTCCAAAAAGTAAATATCAAAAAATCATCAACTGTTTTTCTTACCGCCTCAATCCCCGTAGCAGATACGCGCAGCTACAACGCTGTTGACAGTGACATTTATAAGTGTGGTTGGTGTTCTGGACCATTTGTGTTCCTTATTTTATCTGTAGTTTAATACACGAACAGACGCCAAAGACTTGGACTTTAAAAGTGTAGAGACGTTATGGACGAGGAAAATGGCGAGCGCCGCCAGTAAGAGCTGGTGGAGGCCTCCATAAGGGAGAAACAGGAAGAGCTGCAAGCCCTGGAGGAGATGCGTATGGAGGGCTTGGTGCGCCAGGCACCGCCACGTACGCCTTCTCAGATGTTCTCAACGCCGACGTCGGCAATGTTTATGGTGTCGCCACCTTCCCGAAAGGGAAGCGCTGAGAAGGGCTCGAAGAGACTGCTCTCGTCTCCGGAGGAGGTGCAGGGGCGGTACGGCGCAGGATTACCAGGAGAAAGGAGGTGCCTGCTGCCGCGCCCGTGGCGGTTGTGAAAGAGGAACCAGCGGAGACGGCGGTGGACGATGATGGTGTTGACCATCTGGCGACGGCCCCGGTTACGCAGCTTGCCGGCCTGGCTACGAGTAGCACCAAAAGCATCATGGACGCGGTAAGATGCAAGACGAGCAAGCTCAACAAGGATGAGATTGCGGCGATAGGTGCACACACTGAGCGACTGAGTGCCGTGGTCGCGCACCTCACGTTGCGCCTTGTGGCGGCTGAGTCCCGCGCTGACTGTGCCGAGTCTGCACGGGGACAGCGGCGGGAAGGCGAAGAGGTTTGAAGTGAGGGGCCTCCCCCTAAGAGGAGTTTTGCGCATGCCTTGCGCCTAGGTAGGGACCAAGAACCGGTGCCTATCCCCCGACCGCTGGGCCCCTCGGTGGTCGTCTACCCGGCTGAGGACCAGAAGAGCGAAATGAAGACGGCAGATGACACGCGGCGAGTTCTGCTGGGGGCAGTCCGGCCCGGACAGCAAGGAAGGTGGGGAACGCGGGGGTCGTTGTACAAACGACATCCGCGGCCGCGGCAGATGCCCTGAGGAAGGCAGTCCCCACCACACTCCGCACCGTCGAGCCAACGGAGAGACAGCCACTGCTGGCGCTTACCGGCATCGGTAAGGAAGCGACGCTGGAGGAGATTGTGGCCGAAATAAAGGACCAGAACCTACAGGACGACGAAAAATGGACGAGCGAGAGGCTGGGGAAGGAACTCCGTCTCCTCTACAAGAGGAGCCGGCACGGTGGCCGAACCCGGTGGGTGTGCCAGGTCACCCAGGAGCTGCAGCGAAGACTTGTGGAGAGAGGACGCCTCTACATAAGCTGGGACGTGGTGGAGGTGACGGACCACGTATCTGTCACGTGCTGCAAAAAGTGCCAGCCGTACGGGCTGGCACTTTTTGCAGCAGGTCATCCCGAGAAATACTGCCGGGCGAAGACGATGACCTGTGGCAACTGCAGCGAGGATGGGCACAAGAGTGCCGAGTGCCAGGCAGCGACCCCAACATGTGCGACCTGCAGGAAGTTTGGACGGAAGGGTGCGCAAACGCACCACACAGCATCGCGCGACTGCCCCGCCCGGGCAAACGCGGAACAGCGGTCCGTGAGCCATACAAACTATCATGGATAGTCTTCAGGTGGGGCAACTCAACCTGCAGGGCTCAGCGGCGGCGACGACGGAACTTCCAGCCATAGCTGCAGAGAAGAGGTTGGACGTGGTCTTGGTGCAGGAGCCTTATGTGGCGGTGCGACTATCGGTGGCGACCTTAGGGCAGCTGGTGTTGCCGGAGGGTGCTTGCCCCAAAGTGGGCGTCTACCTGCCGCGGCTCGACGTCGTGTGCACCGTGCTGCGGCATCTTACCAACCAGCAATGCATAGTGTGCCATTTGACCTGGGGTAGTTCGTCGGTGACGGTCGTCAGTGCATACTTCCAGTACTCTGAGGACATATCACCTCACCTGGAGCATCTTACCAGAGTGCTGGAGGGCGCGGGCGACCGTCGCGTGCTTGTGGGAGCGGACGTCAACGCCCACTCGCCCCTGTGGCATTCTAAGCCACGTCATTACACCGGACGCGGCCGTGAAGTGGCCCGCAGGAGGGAGGAAATGGAGGGCATGGCGCATGGTCTGGTCGTCCACAATGTGGAAGGCCAGCCGCCAACATTCTCAACAGCGAACGGGGAGTCCTCCATCGACGTCACCTTCTCGACGCGTGGAGTGGGTGTTCTTGCTAAGTGGCGAGTCAACGTTGATGCGAGCTGCAGTGACCACCGGCTTATCACATACAAGCTGGGCGGTCATTGAGAGCGGGCACGGGCCCCGCCTGCTGCTGCGGAGCCGTCGGTTTTACTGATGAGGTTTCGGGAGCGCGTCGTGGACTGGGACCGATTCCAGGTAAGGATCCAAGAGCGTGTGGACGGGATTGATTGGGCGAAGCCTGCGTCTGAAGTATGCGAGGAGTTCACGCGGTTAATCGCGTGGACAGCAAGTGAATGTCTGGGCACATGTGGCGATAGAAAGAAAGATAAATGATATGAGTGGTGGTCTCCCTCGTTGGAGGCCTTGCGTAAAGGACATAATAAGGCGAGGAAAGCATGGCAGGATGTAAGGAAGCGGGGTGGTGAAGTGGAACTGAATGCAAGACATGTGTTTCATGAGTGCCGCAGTAGGTATAGGGTTTCGATGGAAAAGGCGCAGCTCGACTTCTTCCGCAAGCAGGCCGATTCGGGCAACCAGGACCCCTGGGGTATGGCATACAGAGTGGCCAGCGGTCGATTCAGACCGCCACCCAACGTGGTGAATGGCATGAAGCTTGCGGAAAGATACGCCGCGGATGCGGGCGCCGCCATGCGTGGGCTCGTGGGTGCGCTGTGTAATGAGGACGACCCGTCGCGGGACACCGCGTACCACCGGCAGATGCGTCTGGTGGCTGCTTGCATTCCGTCGGGTCGGGATGCGCCTCCTCCTTCGCGGCAGGACCTCGAGAAAATAGTCAAGGATCTTCCTAACACGGCCCCGGGTATCGATGGGATTACGGCGGGCAAGTCAGGCGTGTGTGGCTGGCGGCGGGTGCCGAGCTGACACACATGTTTAGCATATGCGTCTCTGAGGGCGTTTTCCCCGATACGTGGAAGGATGGTCGGTGGATCGTGCTGCCGAAAGGCAACGATAAACCCCTAACCGATCCCAAAGCGTATCGGTCCATCACGCTACTCCCTGTCCTGGGCAAAATCTTAAAGCGGATCTTACTACAATCAGCACCGGAGATTACGCGCGGGGTGTCCTCATACCAGCACGGTTTCTCTCGCGGTAGGTCAACGCTGACGGCCCAATAGTCGACACAGTCAGGGATAGCCGGTCCAAGTATGTTCAGGCCAGTTTTCCTGGACATATCTGGGGCTTTCGAGAACGCGTGGTGGCCCATGATTCTGCTCAAGGCGAAGAGGGGGGGGTGCCCGCCAAACATCTATCGGATGCTGGCGGCGTAATTCCGCAACCGCCGAGTCGGCCTCTTCGCAGGGAGCAGGGTTGTGTGGAAGGCCTCGACCATGGGGTGCCCGCAGGGTTCTGTATTGGGACCACCACTATGGAACCTTCTCCTGGACGACTTGCTCCATTTACCAAACCCGGACGGGGTAAAAGTGGTCGCGTACGCCGATGATGTAACGGCCTCGTGCGCCATGGCACTTATTAGCGAGTGGGGGGGCCGTAACAGGCTTGGCTTTTCCCCCTCAAAGTCGTATTCTATGACTCTGAGGGGCGGTCTGTCCAAGCGCTCTCCCACGGTGCGGCTCGATGGGACCTCAGTCAAGAACGTACGATCCACAAAGGTTCTGGGTGTGGTGATCGACGCTAATATGTCGTTCGGAGAACACGCTCAGTCCATCGGCGAGCGTGCTGCAGCGGGGCTGGGCAAGATGTCACGCGTTTCTACCTCATCCTGGGGCTTTCGGTACAGGGCCCTTAAGGTCCTGTACAAGGGTATCTATGTGCCTATCGTCACCTACGCGGCAGGATGCTGGTGTGGGCGCGTGAACACGTACATGGTCAGGTCGGTGTTGCAGAGAACACAGAGGCCCGCACTCGTCCTTCTGACAAAGGCCTATCGGTCCGTCAGCACGGCGGCACTACCCGTCTTGGCGGGGGTCTTGCCGGCCTACCTCGAGGTGGCTGGCTCGTGCGGGCATGATTGACGACATCCGCCACCTACCTCGGGATGCATTCAGGACAGGGAGAAGGGTCATCGCAGACGAGGCTGTAGCCAAGTGGCAGCAGAGATGGGAAGCGGAGAACAGGGGTAGGGAACTATATCGGTACTTCCCGGACGTGGCGGCAAGACTCAAGGCGACTTGGGTCGAACCGGACTATCAAGTCTCGCAGATCCTGACCGGGCTTGGATGCTTCCGAAAGAGACTGCATGAGATGAAGTTATGCGAGGTAAGTGTGTGCTACTGCGGGGAGGAAGACGAATGTCTGGACCACATATTGTGGAGATGCTCCATGTATGACGATCAGTGACGAGAGATGATGGATGGGATCACTTGCTCAGAGGAGGGCCCAGTTTACTACGGGGATCTCGTAACCTCGGAGGCCAACTTCCGGCGGCTCAGGGACTTCGCCCATGGCTGGCATGCGATAAGAAGAGCTCTAGAGGACGAGAGGAGCGACGACACACCGGATTAGGTTAAGGAAAAAAAAAAGAAGGGAAAAAATTAAAAATGGTTAAGTAAAGGAAAAAAAATTGTATACAAAAAAAAAAAAATTTGAGACAAATACAAAAAAAAAAAAAATGGGAAGAAGAAGAAAAATGTATGATGTATAATAAATAATGTGTAAATATATATAAAATAAATGGTTGTAAATACTTTTACTGTTCATAAAAAAAAAACAAATCTTGATTCTTGTCGTTAGCATGGTATAGGTTTAAATTGCGCATATATTATTCTTATTGTATAACTTTAGTTTTCTTTGGCTCTTTTATATGTTTATTATGTATGTTTATATATTTTATTTTTCCTTCCATCGGCATCCCTCACTAGTTGAGGTTAGGTACACGACGGCAGCGATGGCGTTCCGTGTCGTCCGTACCTATGAGCGGGGTACGCGCTAGTGGCCGCCCCAGTATGGGGAGAAGGCACAAAAGGGACAAGACGAGATTTGTAAAGGAGTCAAGAAGCGACTGCGGTGATAGCGCGCCGTTTTGGCGGGCTATGTCTGCAGCCGTCTCCTTGAAATTCGGCCCATAATTATGACAAGATGTCGGTGGGGCCCTGGGTGGGTTGGTGGGATTGTCCTCAAAACTTTAGCGTGCAAAATAAACAGTCCTTTTACTGTGTACTGGGCAAGTATACACCTGCTCAGAAATAGAAAATAGACTTCGGTAGTTATTATTATATTGTTTTGTTTAGTAACAAATTACTAACACTATGTTATGTTTTATTTTTTGTGTATTACTAACAACCCTACTAACGCTATATTTGTAAAAAAATATGGACTTTCGTCTGAAGTAAAGATAATTTAATTTGATTCAATTAATTAATTTAATTAATTATGTACTTACCTAGCTACACACATACTTGTTAAGCCCTCAGGATTTGAATTTGGTGTTTATTATAAGGTACTAGGTGAATGAAAGAAGATAAATAATATGTTATACAATAGTTTTAATATTCAGTAGTAATAGGGGTTAAAGTATGAAATTGCCGTTTTATTGTAATCGGTACTTTGAATTGACATAGAACCTTCATGGTTTGAGATTTTTGGGTGTCACTTTTTCACATGGTACCTACGAAGTTCTTCTTTTAAAAAATGTGCAACATTTGATTATCGACTTTCAGTTGTTTTATGATTCAGCGTAGACAAGAAGATGGATACTACGAAAATTTGAGTGATTTTGGAATACGAGTTCCGACGCGGAACTAACGCGGCAGAAACAGCTCGCAATATCAATGTTGCGTTTGGAGAGGGGACTGCTAATGTACGAACCGTGCGAGAATGGTTGAAACGCTTTCGTGATGGAAACTTTGATTTGAAGAACGAACCACGTGGAAGACCGCCCACACAGGTGAATAACAATGAATTGAAAGAAATAGAAGCCGATCCGAGCCCAGTAATTAGTGGCATGGTTTAACGTTACCTTACCAACAATATTGACTTAGTTGTGTCAAAACAATAAAATTAAAAATTATGAAATATGGGTGCCTCATGATTTGACTGATCTGCAGAAAGAAACGCGTGTTGAAACTTGTGTTGACATGTGAAGAAAAGTGGATTCTTTATGATAACCGTAAGCCAAAAATGCAATGGCTGACCCTTGGGTCAAACGCTGCAACAGTGTCCTAAAGCAAAGCTTACCAATTAAAAGGTAATGGTAACTGTTTGGTGGTCTAAGCATGATGTTTTTCACTATAACTTTCTCCGATCTGATCAAGCAATAACGGCAGATGTATTCTGTGCCGAACTCCGAACAATGATAGCAAAACTAGCAGTGAAACAGCTTCGACTCATGAATCGATCATCACCATTATTGAACCAAGATAACGCGAGACGTCATACAGCACGAGAAACCGTTTTAACTCTACAGGAACTGAAATTTGAAACCATTCGTCACCCTCCGTATTCGCCAGACCTTGCTACAACGGACTACCATGTTTACCCGATTGCCGAAGGAGGGTAATGTGTTTATCAGTCTATGTATGTAAGTATGTATGTTTGTTCCTATATCCAGTCGAACGTGACAGCAACTGATTCAGTTGGTGTCACATTTCGCATGAAACGTGACACCAACTGATTCAGATGTTTTCACAGACGTCAACATTTGACGTATTTTTTGTGTCAAAACTATGCCTATCTCAGTCGTGCATGTACCTACATGTAGTGTAGTAGACAAGGATGACATATAACCACTCAGACAGCCGTAAACCCCCGCTCTCGCTACTTTAGGCTCCTTCAAAAATCGTACAAGTCAGTACGGGTTCCCTCTATCTGGCAGAATCTTGATGCTTCGAAATTTATTTGGCAATAACACACTTGGCATAATCTTCTTTAAACGAATATGTTTAAGGCATAAAAATTCTATAATATAATTATTGTTTGGCCGAATGTTTATATGTCCGAATTTACAATGGCATACTATTAAGATGGCAGAATTTCATTTGGCATAATTACTGTTGTCAAAGTTAAAATTTTGCATAATTTTATTTAGCATAACGTTTATTTAAAGCGACTATTATTTGGTATAATTTTACTTGGCATAATTTTATTTGGCATAATGCAATTTCTAAAAAATTGCACTTTAACCATAAAATTAAAATATTATCTTAAATTTTGAGCTACAAAAGTTGGTGACTGAAACGAATCGCTGCAAAACCGACTCCATGTAGTCTCGTCTGCCCTACCCCTAGAGTGTAATTTAAGCCCGCGTAGGCGCGTAGGGGCGAGGCGGCCCACGAGCTGAGAAGCAGGTGGTGTTAACGCTCGCCGCCGCGGCTGAGGCTGGCCGGCGAAGCCGGCCAGCAAGCCGAAGCTGCAGTGGTGTGCGTTGAGACCATCTGCGACGATAAGCTCGTGTGGGACCGCCGGAGTCTCGCAGCGCCGGAGCCGTGACAGAAACCATGCCTGCTGCATGTTGCATGCTCGCTTGCATTCTGCATGCTTGCTTGCATGCATGGTGTATGCTTGTTTCCATACTGCATGCTTGTTGCATGTATGACGTATGCTTGCTTGCATGCTGCATGCTTTCTGCATGTTTGCAAGCTGCATGCTTGCTTGCATGTTTGCAAGCTGCATGCTTGCTTGCATGCATGGTGTATGCTTCTTAGCATACTGCATGCTTGCTGCATGTATGATGTATGCTTGCTTGCATGCTGCATGCTTTCTGCACGCATGGTGTCTGCTTGTTAGCATGCTGCATGCTTGCTTCATGTATGATTTATACTTGCTTGCATGCTTGCTGCATGCTTGCTGCATATTTGTATGCTGCATGCTTGTTGCATGCTTGCTGCATATTTGCATGCTGCATGCATGGTGTTTGTTTGTTTGCATGCTTCTTACAGGGAAATAAAAACCATCTGTCCACAATCAACTATTCTATTGAGTGATAATATAATTATACAGAAAGATAATTAAATAATGAATTAAAGAAAACACATTAGACAATTTACGTTAAACTAATCTTAAATTAGCTCCTATTGCCTTCATAAACCCAGTTTCAGTGTAATCTGACTGATTATTTAATATTATTTCTATGCGACTCTTTTTATCCAAAACTTTTTTTCTTTTTGCTGGTACATGGGCGCCTGTGCCCATTTTATTAATTTCTATGATTGAATATTTTATTTCTTTTATTAGATGATTTGATATATTATAGAATCCCACATGATTTGCGCTCACTATGCTATTTATCCTGTGATGCCACGATTCAGCATCATTTTGAGTTCTAGGGATATCCTGCTCGATTAAATCTTTTGTACTCCAGTGGCTAGGCTGATATTTTGGTGGCGAAGAATTTGTTCTCCAGATGTAATTATCACTAAATCATTGTGCAACAGTCAACAACCTCAGGGGATATATTTTTGCGCCATTCATCAAAATACTTTGGTATATCACTAGGCGATAAGTAAGAAAGAGCAAATAAACATTTCATTTCCATGGCAAATTTAGCATCATTACCGTATAGTTTTTGGAAGCCATTTTCTGTATTTTCCTGTATATGATTTGCCCTAAATGGAAATTGCATCCTTTGATAATAACATTATCCAAATAATTTTTAAAAGTAATTTGGGGTGCTTGTTCAAAGTCCATTATTATATATTGGGGTGACAGTACTATATCAGCGGATGCACAACATTCCAATAACATTTCAATAAATGTATCATAGCTAGATTTATCCTTATTAGTCATAAGTGCAAGTACCATCGGAAATGTTACATTATGATATACAGATCCATGTATTACATAGAGTTGATGAAATATTTTTGGTACAATTTTAAATGTGCCGTCTGCAAGCCAATATTTGGATCGGCTTAAATGATGTAATAATTGTTTTGTTGTGAACATAATTATCCGACGTCCGTTGTTTAATTGATCTTGTATAATTAAATCATTCTCTAAATAGTCACAATTTAACTTATTCATATCCACTTCAAAATCTACTGTTTCTGGTTCAGTAATTGGCCGTTTACCTTTTTTCTTATTTCTATATATGATTTGCTTTAAATTTTTTATTGTTGGTAAATGTGCTGAAATCACTTCTGATGTTGTAGATAAGCAATCGTTTATTATCTGACTTGGTTTTTTTTCAATATTATTAATGGATTCTTCTTTAATTGAATTTACAATGCTAGCGACCTTTGACTTTATAACATCGGGGTCATGACTATGGTTAAGTATTTTTTTGCTTATCAATGTATGCATACTACTCTCTCTGTTATATATGGTGATTATTCTTACGTTATAATTATATTTTTTGTTCCGTCTCATTTCACACAACCAATAGTATCTGTCACTTAGCACTTTATTTTTTTCGTAAATGAATCCATCCATTTCCAGCTTAATGCTACCTTTGCTTGATTTAAACACTTTTAATTTATTTTCCTGTGCATTTTCCATATTTAATATACTTTAACTTTGTTTTGCACAACACAATAAAACGATATATGACAACTAATATAACTACCTCCAACTACAGCAAAAGTAAAAATTATTTGACTAACGCCTGATCAGAAAAATGTAGCAATAAACATTATCGTCGTATGACTATAGTGAAATATAGTGTCCAATAAATTGTATTATTAAAGTAAGAAATGCAAAAATATTCTATTATTATGGATATGAAATGTATGCCAAAAGATAATTCTAACTGTAAAATTTCTGAGATATGATAGTTCTGCCTTTTAATGACTATCGATAAGAAATTTATGCCAAAAGACGATTCCGACTTTGAAGTTTCTGCGATATGATGGTTATACTTTTTATTTATTACGGAAATGAAGTTTATGCCAAAAGACGATTCTGACTTTGAAGTTTCTGCGATATGATGGTCATACTTTTTAATTATTACGGAATTGAAATTTATGCCTAAAGATGATTCTGACTTACAAAATTATGAGTTTGAATGTATGATAAATGAGTGTATGCAAAACGATTTTCTGCGAAATGATGTTTATGCTATCCGTTGTTATGCTTAATAATATTATGACATAAAAAGTTCTGCTATAAAGGGTAGACCCAGTCAGTACACGTTCCGACCTTTCTCGAGCGTGCGCGCGTAAAAGTTTATACTCACGAATTTTTATTTTACGGGTGCAAGTGTGTGTTTTCAAAGGTGCAATATCATGGAAAGGTAAGTGATAAACTGTTTTTACTAGCGTGATTGTGTTTGACCTAAATTCAAGCAGAAATACGTCTTTCAACGAACGTAATCCTTTTGTGTTTTCGCCGCGCCGACCGTTGACCGTTTTTCTTTCAAATGTTTTGTTTACTAAAAATGCTTAATTCTTATCAAAGTGTCGTTTTTATCATTACTACGTTAATTATCTATGTCTCAAATGCATTTAATTGAAGTGATAACGTCGGAAATTTGAATTTAGTTGAAAATAAAAATATCCGACCCAAAAACCCTGAACCAGTTGGCATCACGTTGTATGAATCGTGACGTCACTAACGGTCATTTGCGTTTTTGCTCCGATGTTGGACAAGTATGGATAAGACTTTTGGATTTAAATTTTTTATTTTTTGTTTTGTGGGTAGTTTATTTTAGAGTTATTTTCGAGTCTCGCGCGACGCGCCGTTATGTACGGATGTGCTACTGTGCACTAGAACCACTAGAACCATGGAATCGGATATTGTAAAATGTGATAAATGTAACATCGTTATTAACGAAGTTTTAGCTTTTGTGAACAATAAAATAGACGTTATGGACGAAGAAAGTCTTGTGAGAATTTGTGATAGTGCTTTCTCTGCAAAAGAAATACTCGGAGCAAAGAAACTTCTTTTTAATTCCTTGCCAACATCGCAGCGTATGAAAAGTCGCAAACGTGAAGGGAGGTCTCATAGGGATCTAGAAGACGTGATAACGTTACTCAAGAACACCGACCCTGAATTAATCCCGATATTTCTGGCCCGTGATCTACAAAACTACCCCCGGTTACATTTGATCACGTCGATGTCGCGGCTTCTAAAAGATCTAGTGCTTTTGCGTAGTGATCTAAAGAACATGCAAGAGGGATATGTGCCTTTAAAAACGTTCAACTCGCTGAAAATTTAAGTGGATAACCTAAAACAGGCGTCTAATGTTAATTACTTTGAAAGCAATGTAAACATGAAAAGAGGTGCGCATCTAATTAACAGTCATTCCTATGACAGTGGACCAATGGGGCTGGAATATGTATCCATGAAATCATCATCTCAATCCCCACAAGAACCAGAATTTCAAACAGCAAGTGTCAACACATTTTCAAATAAAAATGTTGGTTTGCCTGAGCGTAAAGAAATCGGTTCCGTCGCGTCCAACCCGCACTTAGTGGAATTTGTTTATAACGAATGCGCGTCTAAAACAACGAATGTCGATACCCTTTCGCAGGCGCAGGTAGCAAGTATTTCTTGCGCGTCATTGTGTGCGCGCAAAAACACTGATGTGGCTTCGCCTTTGAAATCTACGACGAGTCCGCGCGTAAACAACGGAAGCGAATCGACTGTTTCACAAGAAAGTTTCCCGACGAAGCTAAATATGGATTGTTCACCTATAACCAAGACATTTGCTGAGGTTGTGAATGTGCCCAGTCACAAGGAGAAGGAGAAACCAACAGAAGAATGGACACTTGTTCAGAAAAACCGTTTAAAAAATAAGTTTATTGGACAGAAAGGTAAAGCAATCTATGAACCAGAAGCCAAATTCAAGGCAGTTGATAATAAGGTACCTTTGTTTATATATAATGTGGATAAAGGTACTGCTGAAGATGACATCTCTGAGCACATTTTTAGCAAGACAAGGTTGCGTGTTCCAATAATAAAAATTAATATGAAGTCACAGAGAGGTTACAATGCTTTCAAGATTTCCATACCAAGACACCGACTAAGCATGTTCATGGATGAGAATTTTTGGCCAGATGGTATTCGGTATCGACGTTTTGTAGAATTTAGTCATTGTGACAATGCTGGGAAGATAATCTCTAATACCCGCATTGAAAACGTTTTGCCGCCAAGTACTTAAATTTAAAATAAATGAATGATCGCAATACCAATTTTACTTTTACAACGTTCAACTGTAAAAATGTTAAATCTTTCTACAGAGAGCGCTATACTGGGCCTAAAGCATACTGTTGAGTATTACACTAGTAGAAAAACGCCTATTTATGCCTGTTTTTTAGACCTATCAAAAGCGTTTGACCTTAATTGTCAATTATGACAAACTCTGGGATAAGCTTAGAGACACCAATTTACCTCGTGAGACTATTGCTATCCTAAAGTTTTGGTACCTCAGTCAAGTTAACTATGTCAAGTGGGCTGGCATGTTATCAGATCCATATAGATTGCGATGTGGAGTGAGACAGGGTGGATTGTCATCCCCACTTTTGTTTAATTTGTACATTAATGCACTGATCGTTGAGCTCAGCAGCATTCATGTCGGTTGCCATGTCGACAACATTTATGTGTAAACAATCTCAGTTACGCGGACGACATGGTTTTGCTGAGCCCAACGATCGGTGGCCTTAGGAAATTAGCTAATGTGTGTGAAATGTACGCGGCTAGGCATGGCCTCAAATATAATGTTTTAAAAAGTGAGCTCATGATATTTAAGGCGGGTACAAAGTCACCGGAGCAGGTCCCTCCCGTTACTTTAAACGGTGTACCTATGAAGGTAGTCACCCGCTTTAAATATCTTGGGCACATGGTCACTGAACACCTACGTGATGACGAGGACATGGACAGGGAGCTTAGGGCGCTATCGATCAGAGCAAATATGATAGCTCACAGATTCAAGCTTGTGCGGCGAGTGTTAAAATAACACTCTTTAGAGCGCACTGTACATCGCTTTACACGTGCCGCCTGTGGGCTCGTCATACGCAACGATCGTTCAGCGCTCTGTGCGTCCAGTACAACAACGCGTTCAGGGTGTTGTTGGGGCTGCCGCGCTGGTGTAGTGCGTCGGGCATGTTCGCGGACGCGCACGTAGACGGCTTTCACGCCGTCCTCCGCAAACGATACGCCGCGGCGCTCTGCAGACTGCGCGCCAGCACCAACAGCATCCTGGCCGTTATAGCGGATAGGCTGGACACGCGGTACGTCCAACACTGGGTCAAGGCCCACATGATAAAATAAATTTATGTTTGTTTTCTTTAATTTTAGTTACTAACCCTATTTGTTTGTTTTGTTGGCTGTACTAACATTCTATGGATTTCGTAAATCTGAAATAAATAGTTTTTATTTTATTTTATTTATTTTTATTTTAGCTTTCTGATATTTTTTTTATTTTCGAATTGTGATTTATAATTTTTGTTTTTTTTTTTTGTTTTACTTATTTTTTTGTGCATCTTTCATCTGCATTTTTTGTCTTGTTTTAATATTTCTAGGTGACTATTTTTTTTCCGCTTTCTGTGCGCATTTTGCATTTGCTTTTTTTTTGCATGGCTTTAAGTGGAAGACGACTTCGCGCACGGCGCGCTATACGTGGCCGTGCCCGTGGCCGTGGGCGTGGCCGCGGGCCCGTGTCGCCAGTTCCACCAGCCCGTCCAGTATTGCCAGGTCCACCAGCTCGTCCCGTATCACCTCGGGTGATAATATTGTCGAACGAGCTGGTGCAACCAGCGAACACGCGTGGTGGTGTGAGGCAGCGTGGCGGGCGCGCACGCCGTCCCACCCGCCCTGGGTATGGCAGGGATCGCCCGGGACCTCACGACATTGAAGAGTACTTATGCTTTTTATAACGCTTTATTTTTATTTTTTTCACTAACCCTATTTTTTTTATTACGTACTCCTTAATCATTTCGAGTTCACAATTGAAACGTTTTAAACTTTAGACTCGACATCCGGAATATCGAAGATATGCCGTTGGGGCATGTCCTCGAAACGCCGCTACACGTCAAGCGGAGGCGCGTGTGGCAACCGTAAGTAGTTCTACTTGTGCTGCTTGTTAGTTGTAATACTACTGGTTTTAACTTTTGTTTAAATATCCATCTAGATCTTTTCCGGCTGCTCCCGCGCATCCAGCACCACCAAGGGAACCATCACCACCAAGGAAACTATCACCACAACTTGCATTCCCACCGCCACTTCCATTTGGTGGTGATGGTGATGGCGAAGTGGCGGGCACATTGGGCTCGGCAATGTAAGTCGAAAACGGTATTTCCTTTTCTCTTCATTTCATTTCTAAAGATATAGGTAGTACAACGCTGCTTTTGTTCTAGGTTCGTGCCACCACCACTTCAATTTGGTGGTGATGGTGATGGCGAAGTGGCGGGCACATCGGGCTCGGCACCACCATCACTGGCATACTCGGTGCCTTCGCCAGCCACGTAAGTCACTTACGGACTTTTCTATTCAGCTCTTAAAGACAGGAGACAGGTACTACAACACTTAAGAGTTAAGCCTTTGGACAGGGTAACCCGTACATGGGGTAACTCATATCGTAGTGTTACCTTTTGTTCGAGTTACATCCTCGAAACCCAGCGAAATGGTTAACACCTTTAATAAGGTTACCACGTGAAGGGGTTAACCCCTTCAATGACTTAAGTCTTTGAAGAGGTTACCTTCTCGAAAAACTTTTTTTCGTGTTACCCTGGATTACCTAATAAACTTGAGCTGCATGTAGGTGGGGGGGGATACTTGCACCCGTGCAGCGCCTTATTGCCTTACTATTTTTTTACCCGACTGCCGAAGGAGGGTAATGTGTTTATCAGTCTATGTATGTATGTATGTAAGTATGTATGTATGTATGTTTGTTCCTATGTGGCGTTCCAGAGACCAAACTCGTTGGCCGATTTTGATGATTCGTACGTCAATCGATGCGTCTTAACCCTGCGAGTGTCATAGGCTACATTAAAATTGGATAATAGAAAAATGGCGGCTTTTGGGTGCCATATTGTGGGGGCCCAAATTTTTTTTTTCTTACAGACCCATCGTGTGGGGTATCAAAATAAAGGGTTTTAAGAGGTGATTTCAAAAATATATAACACTTATATGTTTAAATGTATCTAATTCGAAAAAACTAACTAAAAAGTTATAAATAAAAAAACTTAATTAAAAAAATCAAAAAACCCGACTGCTTCAAAAGCGAACTAAAAAGTCGTAAACAAGGAAAAAATCATGCTGTGCAGGCGGAGGATACACCAGATTTTGGTCAGCCAACCGGCGAATATGTATCCTCCGACTGCACAGCATGATTTTTTCCTTGTTTACGACTTTTTAGTTCGCTTTTGAAGCAGTCGGGTTTTTTGATTTTTTTAATTAAGTTTTTTTTTTATGTAGTTCTGTTATTACGATTTACGAATTTGACAACAAGTGACGCGTGACATAGCGAACTAACAATTAAGATGAGTAAGACAGGTAAGTGATTATTATTTAAAGTACTGAGTTAAATTAATGTCAATGTTATGACAATGACACGTAATTTTAAGTTACAAGTGAAGTGAATTACATATTGTACCTACTTATTTAGTACTTGTATTGTTACTTAATTTCCATATAATTTATTGTGTTTCAGGTACAACACACACTTAAACATAAACACTGCTAAATTGCTTTTACTTCCGTAGTTCCGTCCGAGTTCCGAATCAAATGACGAATGATGAAAATAAACAAGTATAGACACGAAAAAATTAATATTATTACAATGTTTAGCATGTGTGACGAGCAAAATTGAACTATAAAATCATACAGAAAATAGTTATTTTTCCATGTTTATAAGTCGCTCGGCAAGTCGGTACACGCAAGATTGGCGGACCGCCGGGCGCGGTACGATGTCACGTGCGGTCGTGGTTATGCAATTTTCAAACTAATATCGATTGTAAACAGTGCATATTACAATGTCTTGAGTTTGAATGGCTTAGCCTGTTACAGTGTTACAGGGTGTTGAAAGGGTAACCCGTTCGTAACGGGTTAACTGCACCCGTTCGAAGGTGTAACATGTATCAAAGGGTTTTTTTTTAAAGCGCTTAAAAAAACCCCATTCAAAAACCCTTTCAACGAGTATCCGGCCGGTCCCTGTTCTTCTGTTCCAGATTCTTGGAGTTCACCATGGTAAACTCGCCAATCCCCTCACCGTCCACATCGTCCAGCATCCGGCGTCTATCTCCTCAGTTTCACCCTCGTCAGAACCTTCAGGATGATTACATCTCCCGGATCATCAACTTCGGTAAGTACCTGCTGATTTGAGTCTGGTTTGTGGAGGCAAAATTCTGGTTTCCACTACGGATTTAAAACCAATGTATCACTTGCTATAGGTAGCGACGAAGATTCTGATGAGGGCGATGATGAGGACAACGCGCCGGTGCCAATGATCCCCAGGGTGTTCAGGGCCTTGATACCCTGGGCTCAGGACGATGATAACGATGATGTGCCTGCCCCCGCGCCTGCTGCAGACCCCATGCCTGCTGAGGACCCCATGGCTACTGAGGACCCCATGCCTGCTGAGGACCCCATGGCTACTGAGGACCCTATAGCTGCTGAGGACCTCATGCTTGTAGATCCAAGTGCGACGGACAAGCCTTGGAATTTACTTGATTTTCAGTGGGAAGCGTTTCCGGACCCCTCGATTCCACCTGAAGAGAGGGGGGAAACGTTTTCCCAAAACAATATAGGTCCGAAAATTCCAGATGTCGACCCATACAGCATATTCATTGCCATATGGGATCGGCAATTTATGGAGTACATTGCCTCGGAGACTAATATATATGCTCAGGAGGTGGCAACCCAATTAATCGAGAACCACAGTCTCCATCCCAAGAGCCGCATCAGCAAGTGGGTTGACACCACGGTCGATGAACTCTATACATATTTAGGCATTAATCTGGCGATGGGGATTGTGGTCAAATCACGGCTCCAGGACTATTGGAGTGCCTCCCTTGACATATTTAGTACGCCAGGGTTTAGCGTACACATGACCATCGACAGATTTGCTCTCTTAAGTAAGTGTTTGCATTTTGCAAATAACGAGGACATGTGTACGATAAACCTAAATGTCTCCGAGGCACGCTTATATAAGATTCGCCCAGTACTGCAGCATCTGAACCCATCATAAATAAAAAATAAAAAAACTGCAGCTTGTATGTGCTTTCCCAGAACATCGCTCTGGACGAGAGTCTTTTGATGTGGAAAGGCTGGCTGGACATCTGCCAGCTGATCCCTCATAAAGCTGCAACCAGAGGCATCAAGACATATGAGGTTTGTGAATCTCGGACTGGCTACCTGTGGCGGTTCGAAATTCACAGCCACAAGGCTTTGGGCCGGCAGCCGGAACCGGAAAATCCATTAGATAAGGTTACACCACAAATTGTACTGCGGCTTATGCAAGGTCTAGAGTACAAAGGGTATACACTGTAGATGGATAATTTTTATAATTCGCCAGCCCTCGCTCGACGACTCAAGTCTTTGGGTTTTGATTGTGTGGGGACCCTCCGGTCTGATCGCCATTTCCTTCCGGTGGCCCTACACAGTCTCACCAAGCGGCGCATGCGCCAGGGTGATTTATCTGGTCATACCGCGGGGGACGTCGATGTCATGGTATGGAGAGATTCTAACCGAGTGGCTACGATCTCTACGTACCATGGCAACGCCGTCCAAACAATCCATGGTGCCACCAAACCCATCTTGATACACGACTATAACATCATGATGGGTGGGGTGGACAAAAAAGACCAGATTCTGGCTATGTACCCGGTCGAGCGGAAACGTACAAAGATCTGGTACAAGAAACTATTCAGGAGACTTCTGAACGTCTCCATCTTAAATGCCCTTATAATTCATCGTGCAAACGCATCTTCCTCACGAACTCCTACTCTGACTCATCGCACATGCCACATTAACCAGTCGAACGTGACAGCAACTGATTCAGTTGGTGTCACATTTCGCACGAAACGTGACACCAACTGATTCAGATGTCTTCACAGACGGCAACATTTGACGTATTTTTTTTTTTTAGAACTCTGCCTATCTCAGTCGTATATGTACCAACATGTAGTGTAATAGACGAGGATGACAAATAACCACTCAGATAGCCGCCAACCCCAACGATCGCTACTTTAGGCACCTAATTTTTATATCGGTGGCGGGATCAACGACATGAGGCGTAATTTTGAAAGCATGTGTTATTAAAAAAATGTATGGGGAGGTGTAATCTAATGATTGATTTATGTAAAATAGGGTGTAATAATATATAAAAAATAATAAAAAATCATAATAATGGTTTACTTTCTTTTTTCTATCTACTTTTGTAAAATAAACCTGAGAAAATTTCTCTTCTGCTGACTTTACAATTTATTTACCAATATTTAACAAGTCCAAACTGAAATAAACCATTTGAAATATAGCTTATTTCATAACGATTTTAACAACATAAGTTTCATGAAGGGTTCCCATACAAAACATTAAAGATAACGGCGTTTTAGACGCGCGCGGGCAATTCGCGCCATCGCGCCCAGCCGACCCGTCACGTGTAAATTCTATTCTTTCCAAACACTCTCAACCTGTTTCCCTTTTCCGCGTCCAACCCCACAGCGCGTCGTTGATACGACACACCGCTTGGCCCTGCACGTCGTAAGTGTATATAAAACATTAATGGAATTTATTTCTAAAAGATTCATTATTGTTTTACTATATCGAACATAGGCCTGCCCGAGTGTCACCACAGTTACCGGTCCCGTGCGTCTCGTATCGAGCGGATTCCCGCAACCGTCACCAGGAAACTTTGTAAGTATGTGCATCAATCACGCAAAAACGGCTGGACGGATTTGGATAAACATTTTGGAAACATAGGTAATTAATATAGTTCATAACCTGGAATAACACATACGATAGTTTGCATCCCGACACAATGTTTCCTTCGGATCATGAAACACTTGCTTCGAGTGAACTTGTGGACTTGAACAGCGGGCAGAAGCTATATATATTACTAGCTGTTGCCCGCGACTTCGTCTGCGAAGCATTAGTAATTCGAATTGCTTATTTTTTATATCGCGGCTTAATATTTGTAGGTTTTCCATACAAACTTCTACCCCTCTTTCCACTCCCTTAAGTATGATTTCCGTAAGTATGTTTGGATAAAAACTATCCTATGTCCTGCCCAGGGTATCAAAATATCTCCGAACCAAATTACATTTAAATCGGTTCAGCGGTTTAAGCGTGAAAAGGTAGACAGAGAGACAGACGGAGTTACTTTCACATTTATAATATTAACTCCGCCCGCGACTTCGTTCGTGTGATGGCAACCAAAAATAAGCTGTTATTAAACCAAATAAAAATGTGGTTTCGTAAAGTTCTTCGGTTTATAGGTTTGGGGCATTTTAGGATACCGCTACTAAGTAAAATCCGCCCCTTAAAACTTAATATACCCTTTTTCTCTTTTGAATCTTTTGTTTATTTTAGTTAGTTGCTCAGTAAGATGTCTCAAAAAAACTAAAATCACTTAACCCTATCAGGGGGGAGGTAGTTTTAAAAAACGTATTATGTAAATTTTGATTATTTACTTTATCTCCACGGAATGAGATTGTTCATACAAACTTTGTCCCCCTTTTTCTCCCGTTTAGGTGAAGAATTTAGGCAAACCCTTTCTTATCGGATGCCTACGTCACACAAAAACATACTCTCCAAGTTCCAGGTCTCTACGATCAGCGGTTTAGGCTGTGCGTTGATCCGTCAGTCAGTCATTCAGGACAAAGCATTTTATATGTATAGAAGAAGATATATGGAGCAGAAGACTGGTCGGGTTTTTTGAGACTCATAATTTCGGGTGGACCAAAAATTATTTTAGTATGAAAACGAATGCTGCGTAAATTACGCGACACAACACAAAAACCTAATACAGCGTAAATTACGCAACACTAAAACGTCACTCACAACTATGTTTACCTGAGACAAATGGTCCAGTTCGGTAGTTCCCCGTATTAGTGCCATTTGATTCTTCAAAGAAACTTTAACACCCCTAAATCGTCTTCTGGGGATAATTCCGAAAAAAACTAATGATGCCAACCTTTATTATTTTGCCAAAGGAATAAGATTTTTCATGCAAATAAAAATCTCCCTTTTAACCCCTTCAAAAGTTGAATTTCCAAAAATCCCTCCTAAGTGCTCCCCTACATCTTAAAAAGAAGCTATGTGCAGTAAAAGTATTCAAAAATCTTTACCACCCCGAAATCGTATTTTAAGGGTAGTTCCGAAAAAATAATAATGAAAACCTTTATTGTTTATTTAAGTTGGTATTTAAGCAGTTTCATATTTATTGACCTAAGAAATTAGATTCTTCAAAAAAATTAACATCCCCTAAATCGTCTTTTGGAGGTAGTATCAAAAATAATAATAGCAACCTTTATTGTTCATTTAGGTTAGTATTTGAGGCAAGTTTCAAGTTTATTGACCCAAGAAATCAGATTTTTACAAAACACTGTAATACCTCCTAAATCGTCTTTTGGGGGTAGTCGCAAAAAAATAATAATGACAACCTTTATTGTTTATTTAGGATGGTATTTATGTCAAGTTTCATGTTTATTCACCCAAGAAATCAGATTCTTCAAAAAAAAATTACATCCCCTAAATCATCTTTTGGGGGTAGTTTCGAAAAACCAACAATGAAAGCCTTTATTGTTTATTTAGATTGGTATTTATGTAAAGTTTCAAGTTTATTAACTGAAGTAATGAGATTCTTAAAAAAAAATTAACACCCCTAAATCGTCTTTTGGGGGTAGTTTCAAAAAATAATAGTAGCAACCTTTATTATTCATTTAGATAAGTATTTGTGGCAAGTTTCAAGTTTATTGATCAAAGAAATCTGATTTTTCCATACAAACTTCAACACCCCCTAAATCATCATTTGGGGGTAGTTTCGAAAAACTAATAATGTCAACCTTTATCATTTACTTAGAATACTATTTGTGCTAAGTTTGAAGATTTTTGGTCGAAGGAAATAGATTTTTCATACAAACTGTCAACCCCCTTTGTACCCTCTTAGGGGTACAATTTCCAAAAATCCTTTCTTAGTGCACACTTACGTCACTTGAAGAACCTTTCTGGCAAATTTCATGCTTCTAGGCTTAGCAGTTTTGGCTGTGCGTTGATTGATCAGTCAGTCAGTCACCTTTCGCTTTTATAGATATAGATAGATAAAATTAAGTATTTGTTTGATCAACGGTAAGTAGTAGGTATGGAGAAAATGACTTGCTATTTCTTAAGTCAAATGCCCTTCCCGGGCATCGAACCCAGTTAACTAGTGCTTGCCACTTCCAACTTCAGCTTCATCATAGATAATGTATTTACAATAAGAACATTGTTTTCTATCTATTCGTTTTTGCAAGTCGGAGGCACTTAGAGAAATAAGTAACATCAACATTTTATTATTCTGTCCAGTAATTATTACAATAGTAAAGTTACTAAATTAACAAGACTTGCTTCTGTGGTTAACTGGTGAAGGGTAGATACTACGAGTAGTACCTTCCTATGTCCAAATTCAATAATAAAATCGAAAAAGCTTTTGAAAACTGTCATCATCATCATCATTTCAGCCGAAAGACGTCCACTGCTGGACATAGGCCTCCCCCAGATACATGCCGTAACCTCGACCGCTACCGTAGTCGAGGGTAGGCGGGCTGCCGGGCACTAGGGGCCATTTTTTATTTGTGCTATTCATAGGGGGGGTTTTGCCATAATCGCCACGCTTGGCAGGCGGATTGGCGATCGCAGTATGGTTGTTATAGGAGCACAGAGAACGTTGCTGCCCATTCTCTGGTTTGTCCCTTAGTCGCCTTTAACGACACCCACGGGAAGACATGGGATGGTGAAATTCTTAACGTCCGGCACCATACGGAACACTGTAAGAGAATTATAATAAAGCTTAATTTTTAAGCTGTTAACTTTTTAGATAATATGCCGTTTAAAGCTGTATTCTATCATTACAAGGAAAATTTCACAATTCAAAAAACCCCCTACACATTTATCTTGCGAAAACACCCCGATTCAAACAGTTAAACGCGCATAACTTTTAAACGGCTGAACCGATTTAATTCAAACATAGCTAAGAACACTCTCGACAAAATTACCTTTCAAACAAAAAAAATTAAATCAAAATCGGTTCATCCGTTGAGGCGCTATGGTGCCACAGACAGACACACAGATACACAGATACACAGCAACACACGTCAAACTTATAACACCCCTTTTTTTCCGACGGGGGTTAAAAACACCCCAATTCAAACAGTAAAATGGCAATAACTTTTGAACGGCTCAACCGATTTTATTCAAACATAGCTAAGAACACTCTCGACAAAATTACCTTTCAAACAAAAAAAACTAAATCGAAATCGGTTCATCCGTTTAGGCGCTATGATGCCACAGACAGACACACAGATACACAGCAACACACGTGAAACTTATAACACCCCTTCTTTTATTTTAGAATAGAATAGAATAGAATAGTTCTTTATTTGCACAGAAAGTAGGTACAAGTTACAGATGTTAAGTTTTAATGTAATGATCCTTATACTAACTACCTTAACAAAGGCATGCAAACAGTTTTAGCTATGATAATAAAACCACATTTAATATATATTATTAAAACATTCAATTAAATCAATACAAGTTTACCATGTCAAGATGAAATTCAGTAAATAATTTGAAATAGGCAATATAATACACAATGTCAATTTTAATAAAATGGGATTACAAATTCGTCAAGTTCCAGGTCAGTACAGTTAAACAAAAAAAAAGAATAATTAAAAAATGATTAAATATTAGTCACAAAAACAGAGATGTCATCATAACAATTTAAATTCTTATCGGTCAGAAATTCGCTAATTGAAATAACATTTACTAATTAATAGATCTGTCAATTTCTTTTTGAAAAGTAGAAATGTCTCATTTTTTATTACATCGGGTATTTTATTACAAATTATAGGACCCATACATATAATACTTTTCTTTAATTAAACACACCGATTCAAACAGTAAAATGCCCATAACTTTTGAACGGCTGAACCGATTTTATTCAAAAATACCTAAGAACACTCTCGACAAAATTACCTTTCAAACAAAAAAAAATTAAATCTAAATCGGTTTATCCGTTTAGGCGCTATGATGCCACAGACAGACACACAGATACACAGCAACACACGTGAAACTTATAACACCCCTCTTTTAGAATAGAATAGAATAGAATAGTTCTTTATTTGCACAGAAAGTAGGTACAAGTTACAGATGTTAAGTTTTAATGTAATGATCCTTATACTAACTACCTTAACAAAGGCATGCAAACAGTTTTAGCTATGATAATAAAACCACATTTAATATATATTATTAAAACATTCAATTAAATCAATACAAGTTTACCATGTCAAGATGAAATTCAGTAAATAATTTGAAATAGGCAATATAATACACAATGTCAATTTTAATAAAATGGGATTACAAATTCGTCAAGTTCCAGGTCAGTACAGTTAAACAAAAAAAAAGAATAATTAAAAAATGATTAAATATTAGTCACAAAAACAGAGATGTCATCATAACAATTTAAATTCTTATCGGTCAGAAATTCGCTAATTGAAATAACATTTACTAATTAATAGATCTGTCAATTTCTTTTTGAAAAGTAGAAATGTCTCATTTTTTATTACATCGGGTATTTTATTACAAATTATAGGACCCATACATATAATACTTTTCTTTAATTAAACACACCGATTCAAACAGTAAAATGCCCATAACTTTTGAACGGCTGAACCGATTTTATTCAAAAATACCTAAGAACACACTCGACAAAATTACCTTTCAAACAAAAAAAAATTAAATCTAAATCGGTTTATCCGTTTAGGCGCTATGATGCCACAGACAGACACACAGATACACAGCAACACACGTGAAACTTATAACACCCCTCTTTTAGAATAGAATAGAATAGAATAGTTCTTTATTTGCACAGAAAGTAGGTACAAGTTACAGATGTTAAGTTTTAATGTAATGATCCTTATACTAACTACCTTAACAAAGGCATGCAAACAGTTTTAGCTATGATAATAAAACCACATTTAATATATATTATTAAAACATTCAATTAAATCAATACAAGTTTACCATGTCAAGATGAAATTCAGTAAATAATTTGAAATAGGCAATATAATACACAATGTCAATTTTAATAAAATGGGATTACAAATTCGTCAAGATCCAGGTCAGTACAGTTAAACAAAAAAAAAGAATAATTAAAAAATGATTAAATATTAGTCACAAAAACAGAGATGTCATCATAACAATTTAAATTCTTATCGGTCAGAAATTCGCTAATTGAAATAACATTTACTAATTAATAGATCTGTCAATTTCTTTTTGAAAAGTAGAAATGTCTCATTTTTTATTACATCGGGTATTTTATTACAAATTATAGGACCCATACATATAATACTTTTCTTTAATTAAACACACCGATTCAAACAGTAAAATGCCCATAACTTTTGAACGGCTGAACCGATTTTATTCAAAAATACCTAAGAACACTCTCGACAAAATTACCTTTCAAACAAAAAAAAATTAAATCTAAATCGGTTTATCCGTTTAGGCGCTATGATGCCACAGACAGACACACAGATACACAGCAACACACGTGAAACTTATAACACCCCTCTTTTTCCGGCGGGGGTTAAAAATACCCAAAACTGGCTCCACAATCCAACAAAAATTCATAACAATAGAAATTCTGAATCCCTGTGCGTCCAATAGCAGGGCTTAACAGGACAAAACTGAAGAATTGGACCTTACTAAAAGTATACCAGAATTACCAGATTCTGGATCTGAATAGAAACTGGTGTCGGGTGCTGCCCGACACCAGTTTCTATTCAGATCCAGAACAACCACAACAAGGTACTAGCAAAAATCAAAGTGAATCATATTTTAGTGTGAACAATATTGTATCTTCGCCATATGTTACTGACAAGGGTAATTTTAAAGAACTAAGCGATCAAGTGAAAATATTCGTGATTGAAAACGGGCATAGTAAACCTACGGGGCCTTTCTTAAAAGATAGTGACAATAGATCTTTTCTAAAAAAAACTTTTTTGCAAAAAAATACTACCGACTTCCAAATGAAAAACTACAAAGTGAAAAATAACTTAACTTTTGGAAGTCGGTGTCTTACGTAGGTACCATTTTTTTGCGATATGGACACCGACTTCCAAAAGTTAAGTTGCGATTGCAGCAATCCCGAGAGTTTTGCCGTTATTTATTGAAGAGTTCTGTTGTGTATCTCTGAATTTCTTCATCAGACCTTCACCAAATTAAAATGGGACCAATTTCGAAACATACTCTTTCAAACAAAAAAAGAATTTTCAAAATCGGTCCACAATTGACAGAGATATCGATGAACATACACAAAAAAAAAAAAAAAAAAAAAAAACAAACATAAAGTCGAACATAGAACCTCCTCCTTTTTTTGTAAGTCGGTTAAAAAAGCATTACTATATTGTTTCCAAGTCTGGCGTGTAACTTGAACGTACATGGCTATCCTATTCTATAATACTTCAGAAGGCATATTGTGAACCGTGTTGATTATTCGCAAATCGTGCATGTAAAAAATACAAAATGTTTGGATGGAAAGCGACTAGAAACATATTGTAGACGCCATAAAAAGACACGAGACCTCGAAAATTCATCTGGATTCTTGTCTGTGATAGACATTCAAGAGTGGCGGCTACACGGAACACTTAATGAAGAGCAAGAGTCGATGATCAAAAAAGAAAGATGATAATGGAATCCCAAAGGCACTTGTCATTAAGGAGACATTTTTAGGATTCCATGAAGTTAAGGATCAAACAGCTTTAGCAATGTCCAAGCAAATTATTAAATCCATAAATGACAAAAATATTCCTCTAAATAAGTGTCGAGGACAAGGATATGGTGGTCCTAACACATTGAAAGGGACTAAAGGTGGAGTTCAAAAACTCATAAAAGATGTCAAGCCAAATGCCGTATACGTTCACTGTGCTGCTCATAACTTAAATCTAGTACTCAATGAGTGAGGATGATGTGCAGTGATGATGATGTGCAGTAAGAGAGGTTATTGATATGCAGATTTTTTTTGATACAGTTCAATAAATTTATATTTATTTTTGGCATAGAATCAAAGGATGGAATATTTTATCGAGTTTAATATCTAATGAAGAAAGGGCAGTCTTCAACTTCAATAACATAAAAAACATTAAACCCATTAGATGGGCTGGACGTTATGATGCTGTTTTCGCTTTAAAAGTTCGGTTTGTTGAAGTCCAAAAAACACTAATGAAAACAATTCTATTAAATTGCAAATCAGATGAAAGAAATGAAGCTGTTTCACTCAAAAAAAGATCAAAAACTAAATTAACAAATAACTAACTTTATTATGTTATTGGTTTTCCATAGCAAAATACTACAAACTACCCATGCAGCTTCTAAAGCACTTCAGTCTAAAGCAACTGATCTTTCAAATGCCTTAAAACGTTTGTACATTTGTCTAGAAGAATTGGAAAGATAACTAAGATACCTATAGACATAAGACGCGCTCAAACACGGCCAACATTTAAGAAAATGGTAAAGGAGCATTACCTTTCACTATAATTTTATTTTATTGTTTTCCTTTCTCGGTCATATATTCAATATTTATTAGTATATTAGATATGTTGTATAGTATGTATGTATTTTATGTTATTATGTATAAGTAATTTATATTATATTGTACACTGACAGCCCTCAATTCTTCACCTATCGTTCAGTCCATCCAAAGGTTGTCTGTAAGAGATTTCCCTGTGCGATAAGACCGCCCATTGTACACTTTGTTTGAAAATATTTGTTCTGTATGTATTTTTTTCATGGTGTACAATAAAGAATAAAATAAATAAATAATAAATAAAGATATCGACATGAATTTTTAAATTTGAAAATGGAAGCAAATAGGGCAGCAGAAAAATGGTCCATCACCCCTGAATTTTCTAAAACTCGTCAGAGAAAGGTAAAACGCCATTTTGAAGAACTTTGCGAAGATGAGCGTCTCCAAGATCCGGAAATTTTGTTCAGAGTGAACATATTTTATCGAGTATCAGACATCATTATTGAACAACTGAAATCGCGGTTTCTTCCGATGAAAGAAATTGTTTCCAATTTCAGTGTTTTGCAGCCTTCAACTTTGCAAATTTTAAATGACACTGATTTATTAAAAAAAACTCTAGAATTTGTTGATATATATAAAAAAGACATATCTGAATCATTTGCAAGGGAAATTCTCAGTTTTTGGTCCACTTTCAGAGACGAAATAGAAAAGTATTCGTGTATTAGACAACTTGCTAATTTATTTATAATTAAGAATCATTTTATGTCCAGCAGCTTTCCTGAAGTATTCACTGCTTTAATGTTATTTCTTACAATTCCTGTGACTACAACTAGTGACGAAAAGATCATTTTCAAAACTAAAATTAATAAAAACCTATTTAAGAAACTCTATAAGACAAGATAGGTTATGTAACTTGGCTATTCTGTATAATGAAAATTCTGTGGCCCGATCGATAAACTTTGATGATGTCACAGATACTTTTGCGGAACAGAAAGCTCGGAGAAAAGAATTTTCTTAATAAAAGTAATTGAAATTAAATTGTTATTCCATTGTTAATGTATAAACCCATGCTCTTAAAAATATTTTTTTAAGAATAAGTGTTGGGTAACTACTTTAGTGGTTTATTTAAATTAAACTAAGAACAACATGACGAATTTATTTAATAGGGCCCCATCAAAAGAATTTGCCACGGGCCCCAAATTATATAGTTACGCCTCTGCCGTAACGTGAGTTATAACTACTTAATCAGCTCTTGTTTTCCTTTTTTGTAGTACTTAATATGCAAAATTACTTCAAGCTTTTAAATATTCACAGATCCCAGTGACGGCCTTTTTTGCTTTGGTGATTAAGAAAGCGAGAGAAGCCAAACCAATCCCTGAAATTCCACTTGAAATTAAAATATAGGAAGAGGCAAGTACGAGTAAGTAGTTACCTGTCTAGTGACCTGACATTTTCATATACTTGATATTTTTAAATTGATTAATTCGTTAAATAATTTATTACTGTTATTTTTTTGTTTTTAGTTGCTGATGTGGAGGCTTGTATAGTTAAGCTTTGTTAAGTTTTAAAAAACCATCATCGGATCCTCAAAAACTTTTGGATGCCGACGATTGTCGTAAGTTTCTGAGACATGTTGCACTTCTCTTGATATATTTTTTTTTGTTTTCATAACATAAATATAGTTATATATTTTTATTTGTGCTTGTTAATACTGGACCTTATTGCTCAAACTCCTCTTTCGTTTTATTTTCCTTATATTTGAAGTGGCTCAACGCAAGCCCTCTCTCAAATATTGTATTCCTTTGGCAACTGTAAAACTAAAGTGTTGACAACCATTTCATCATTCTGGCAAACCAAATGGATTCGTGCCCGTTGTTACGGGCACGCAATAATACCGCGGGTGAAAGGCGCTGCCTAAAACCCACCCGCCGAACCCCCTGACGGGGGCGCCGCGATCCTTTGACAACATCATCGCTTACCATCAGGTGAGATAGTGGTCAAGCGCAAGCCTATAGAGGATTAAAAAGAACATTTCATTCTTCCTACTCCAGTGTTGTAGTGTTAGTTTCGTTGTGCATCTAAAGATGAAACTCAGATCCTTTGGAGGATCTGAGTTTGGACGGTTCAACATTTGGACGTTCGCTTAAGTTAACGTGCGGCAAGTGCAAAATCGACTATGACAACTACCACCAGTTGGTCGAACATTTGTATTGGCACTACGGCACCGAGAACCGGTTGTGTAACGAGTGCGAGGTGAAGCGGTGGCCATACGCAGCGCATAAATGACATCTCGTCCTAGTAAGTGATGATATTGATGATGAAGTGAGTGAATCTGAAAAATATGGACCTTGTCATTAGTTGTCTTTCACAGAAATAAGCGTCTTGTGGTGATCGTTGTTGGAATATTTTGGTCATTTTCATGCTATGTGAGATTCAGGTTAGAGGAAGGAGGAGCTCGTGGCTAAATAATAACTGGTCGATCATCAAGGTTAAGCAACGCTTGACGAGGTCGGTCCGTGGATGGGTGACCATTTTAACATAACGGGATTCCTCCGTGCCTCGGAAACCACGTTAAACCGTTGGTCCCGGCTGTCATTTGAAGATATTTGACATTCGATACGGGTAGTCAGAAGCCTTAGATCTGACACCAGTCTAGCCAAGAGGTGTCGTGTTACCCAGTTACTGGGTTGTGAAGGTCAGATAGGCAGTCGCTCCATGTAAAGCACTGGTACTTAGCTGAATCCAGTAAGACTGGAAGCCGACCCCAATGAAGTTGGGAAAAGGCTAGGCAGATTGATTATTGAATTCCTGGTAGGTTACCCATTCTTATCAGCTTGTCGTATTCAGTTTGCATCTGTTTTAGTTTTAGTTTTTCAACCTCTTTTTCCAATTCAAGAAGTCTAGAATCATTTGCTACCTTGATGGCTGTCACGTCTGGCAGTTCACCACTACTGCCTTCATTATCACCTCCATGACTATTGTTTGTCATGTTTATGCACACAGTTCTTCTCAAGTACGATGTTGAGAAATGGCGATAGGATTTTACCATGTAAGTTAGATTAATACGTATTTTACAAAGAGATCGAAATAAAAATTAAGTAACTCACTTCATGGAATGTTCTGGAGGTTCCATGAAGCGGTGCGCTTCCATCCACTGGTCGCTGACGTGTAGTTACGGATGTCGTCGGGCAAGATCACCACCACACGCTTGCCGGCGCCGATGTTCAACGTCTTCACGGCCTTGATGGCTGCGGCCATGGCTAAGCCGCTGCTGCCACCTGGTTCACATGATATCGACAGTAAAAATGTTATGGAGTACGAGCAAGAGGAGCGGTAGCCACATTATTGTTTCTTTCATTGCGTTACACATTTAACTAAGGGACCGTCCATTAATCACGTGAGGCTTGAAAGGGGGGGGGCGAGAGTGTTTAGCGAAAATCACGATATATCACAAGGGGGGCGGGGTTATAGTAAGATATCACGTGTATTTATTTTTTCGTCAAACGCGCAATTTCTAATCCGAAAAGCGGCGTGTAGTGTTATTACGCGAGTAATATTATTTTTATGGCAGTCAAAAACCACCTGCAACCTTTCTGTCTAGACATTTTTGTCATGGTCCTTAATTTCAGAATACATTAGATTATACTTTAAACCTGTATTTAAAGATCTTATTCTTAATATTTTAAGATTCTGTGAGGTACTAAAAAATACACGGACATTCATATATACCTAAATACATAGACTGATAAACACATTACCCTCCTTCGGCAGTCGGGTAAAAAGGAGAGGAGAAATACAGGTTTATTTAAAGATCTTATTCTTAATATTTTAAGATTCTGCGAGGTACTAAAAAATACACGTGATTTTGGGTGACCGCATAGCAAGCCCTCCTTTTTACCCGACTGCCGAAGGAGGGTAATGTGTTTATCAGTCTATGTATTTATGTATGTAAGTATGTATGTATGTATGTTTGTTCCTATATGGCGTTCCAGAGACCAAACGCGTTAGCCGATTTTGATGATTCATACGTCAATCGATGCGTCTTAACCCTGCGAGTGTCACCGACTACATTAGAATTGGACAATAGAAAAATGGTGGATTTTGGGTGCCATATTGTGGGGGCCCAAATTTTTCCTTCTTCCAAACCCATCTTGTGGGGTATCAAAATAAAGGGTTTTAAGAGGTGATTTTAAAAATATATAACACTTATATGTTTAAATGTATCTAATTCGAAAAAAATAATACTAAAAAGTTATAAATAAAAAAAACTTTATTCAAAAAATCAAAAAACCCGACTGCTTCAAAAGCGAACTAAAAAGTCGTAAACAAGAAAAAAAACATGCTGTGCAGGCGGAGGATGCACCAGATTTTGGTCAGCCAGCCCGCGAATATGTATCCTCCGACTGCACAGGCAAGTACCCACACTACCCTAGTAGTGTGGGTACTTTCCGAACAGACGTACTTACTTGATTTTGCTCCGTAGTAAATAACATAAATATTGTGCACAAAGCTATCACCGGTCCCGTATTGAAGCGTCATTATACTGCTGCAAGGATAAGGAAGATATACACCACTAAAATCATCCAAAACATTGCGCCGTGAGTTCCATGATACAACTTTTACTCGAAATTTTTCACAACCTCACTTGAATTCCAACGAAATTTTGCGTTTCTTTACAAACTACTTGACAGCTAATTGAATAAAAGTGAACGATATTATAACTGCTATTATTATTATTATATTATTATAACTGCCATCTTTCGAAACCATCCACTAAACGTAGTGTTACATACTCTTTGCCATGGTATAATAACATACTCCGTATACTTCGCCTGGTATTCTCTTCCCAGGATGGCCTAAGACTACGTCACGATAAGTGTTACTATTGATTGTCCTTTTTAGAAAATTTAGGTACTTTCTCATGTAGTTAATGAAAATAAAATAAATTACTAACTAAAATAACTATTTAGTAACTCATGTGATTCATCTATTTATTGTTAAATTTATTTGTATATTAAATTATTAGTTCGTAATAGCTTTGTTAAGATAAACATGCATTTTGCTCGGGTAATTCAATCACACACAGTGGCAACATATCGAATTGACAAGTGTCATACTGACAACTAGCCATTTCATTTCTATTGTCGTGTCGCTCACACCTATAGCGTTGTTTCGCTCTGTGAGTAAAATACTGTGGCTCCCAAACGTTTGTGGTGAACCCGTAAACTTTGATAGATACTCAAAAAAATTGTTAATTGTTCCGTAAACTATAAAAACAGAAGTATATAAGGCGGTGTAATCAGGTTTTTTTATTTTCCCAATGAAGAGACGCTATCATATGCGTGGCTTCAAATTTGTAACTAAATTCAACTAAAATAACTGGTATGTATGTGCCTTTCTACATAATATTTAATTTTCAACGCGTTGTAAATTCCATAATTTAAGTCATAGTTGTGTCAATACGCCTTTACCCCCGAACTTATTAACCTAACATAATTAGTTTTTGACTTATTTTAGTCAAGTCAAGTTTAGTGGGTTTTCGTCCCGAACTAAATAAAAATACTAATATGCAAATGCAAACAATTAAAAAAAAGCAAAGTAATTAATACAAAAAGTATCAAATATGACGATTTATTGAAAATTAAAAATATGTTGTCCCTATTGTAATTTTTTTATCTTTTTCCCCACTAAAAAAGTTTGAGAACCGCAACGCAATCGATGACGTAGTCTTAGGCCAATCACGTGACCCAGCTGTCACGGGAGGAGACTACCTTATCTTATTATACCATGCTCTTTGCCATCCACAAAGAACCGGTAGTACCAACCTATTAGCACACATATTTGTCAACCACAGTGTTGCCAAATAGAAACAAGTGTTGCCTGATAAAAACAAGTGTTGTCCAATAAAAACTAATGTTACCAAACAAAAGACAGTGTTGCAAATAAAAATCGACTAAATCGTTTCACACAAAATGGAAGGACAAATGGAAATATTATTCAAGAAGCTTCAAGTCGAGATGGAAAGGCAAACCGCTAGCATAACAAACGCTGTATCAAAAAATATCCTCGAAATATTTGATGAGAGATTGGAACCATTGAAGAATGAAAACGTTATTTTAAAGAAAGAAGTAGCAGAACTCCAAATTAAAATTAAGAACATGGAGACAGAAAAGAAGAAAAACAACGTGATCATTTTTGGATTAGAAGAAGCCAACGAAACATTACCCATCGAAAAAGTGAGATCTCTCTTTAAGGAAAAAATGATGATCTATATCGACAAACACGAAATCATTAAAGCGCATAGACAGGGACAAAAAAAGATAAAATTAGACCAATTCTAGTCAGTTTCACTACTAACTGGAGGAAAGTTGAGGTTTTGAAGAACAAAAATGACTTTTTTTCTTCAAAACCTCATCATCACACCTAGAGGAATCAGCATAAGCGAAGATTTTAGCAAAGAAACTTTGGAGAAAAGAAAGGAGTTGATGCCTAAACTACTAGAAGAAAAAGAGGTAATATCGCTTACCTGAGAGAAGATAAACTTATTGTGAAGGAAACTAGTGAACAAAACCGGGATAAAAGGAAAAGAGAGACCTCTAACTCACCGACTCAAAACACAGCGGGTGAATCAAAACGCAATATTCCCAAAAAACCAAACTATAGAAATGCATTTGAGGAAATGTACAGAGCAAGATCACAGTCAAATTCTGAATCAAAAGAAAACTAGGAATTAACGCACTTCGGTATCAGGACAACAGATAAAAAAAAACTTAATTCAAAAAATCAAAAAACCCGACTGCTTCAAAAGCGAACTAAAAAGTCGTAAACAAGGAAAAAATCATGCTGTGCAGTTGGAGGATACATATTCGCGGGCTGGCTGACCAAAAACTGGTGTATCCTCCGCCTGCACAGCATGATTTTTTCCTTGTTTACGACTTTTTAGTTCGCTTTTGAAGCAGTCGGGTTTTTTGATTTTTTGAATTAAGTTTTTTTATTTATAACTTTTTAGTTAGTTTTTTTCGAATAAGATACATTTAAACATATAAGTGTTATATATTTTTGAAATCACCTCTTAAAACCCTTTATTTTGATACCCCACACGATGGGATTGGAAGAAAAAAAAAAATTGGGCCCCCACAATATGGCACCCAAAATCCGCCATTTTTCTATTATCCAATTTTAATGTAGCCTATGACACTCGCAGGGTTAAGACGCATCGATTGACGTATGAATCATCAAAATCGGCCAACGCGTTTGGTCTCTGGAACGCCACATAGGAACAAACATACATACATACATACATACATACATACATACATACATACATACATACATACATACATACATACATACATACATACATACATAGACTGATAAACACATTACCCTCCTTCGGCAGTCGGGTAAAAACGAAAAACTAGCTCCAATACATAACAACAAAAAATCCCCAAGCCAGCCAGTCACCGTGGGGACACATGACCACCACCCCCCAGGAAATAAAATATCTATAACAATCGCAAACGACACTTTGGATACTAAAATGGGTCAAAAAATTTACATTTGTACACTCAATACCCTTTCACTAAGAACAACAGAAAAATGCAAGAACTACAAATAGCTTTGGAAAACATAAAATGGGACATACTGGGTCTAAGCGAAGTACGCAGAATAGGAAGCAGCATAGAGGAGTGTGTCAAGACAAAAGTCTATGACCAGTGTGTGTTGCCAGTGATGACATATGGCTCTGAGACGTGATCGCTTACAATGGGCCTCATCAGAAAGCTTACAGTCACTCAAAGGGCAATGGAGAGGGCTATGCTCGGCATTTCCTTGCGTGATCGAATCAGAAATGTAGAGATCCATAAGAGAACCAATGTTACCGACATAGCTCGAAGAATTGCCAAACTTAAGTGGCAGTGGGCAGGGCACATTGCTCGCAGAACGGATGGCCGATGGGGCAGAAAGGTTCTGGAGTGGCGACCGCGAACCGGAAGACGTTGCGTTGGAAGGCCTCCCACCAGGTGGACCGATGACCTCGTGAAGGTTGCGGGGATCCGCTGGTTGCGAGACGCACGGGACCGGTCAATGTGGCGACGCTTGGGGGAGGCCTATGTCCAGCAGTGGACGTCTTTCGGCTGATATGATGATGATGATGATAGAGGAGTATAACTTCTTCATCTTCTTTTACAAAGGAGAAACAGAAAGGCAGTTTGGGATAGGATTCCTAATTAAGAAACACCTGAAGAAATATACGAAATGACCGGCATATCCGAAAGAATTGCTGTCCTAAACATTAACTTACCGGGTTACAAGAACAAATGGACAACTATACAAATATACGCCCCGACAGAGATGGCAAAGAAGCAAGACAAAGACCTATTCTATAACGAACTAACAAAAACTTTACAAAATACACATAAAAACATAATAGTTATGGGCGACTTTAACGGGAAAATAGGAACACAGAAACCTAACGAAGACATAGTCATTGGCAAGTTTGGTATGGGCAAGAGAAATAACAATGGGCAAAGAATGATAGACTTAGCACTGGAAAACCACCTACGGTTTATGAATAGCTTCTTTAAAAAGAACCCAAAGCACAAATGGACTTGGTCTTCACCTGACTTCAAATATAAAAATGAAATCGATTACATAGCAACAAATTACCAGAAACCATTCCATGACGTAAATGTAATCAGCGGCTTAAACTTTAATACTAACCACAGAATGGTGAGAGCTACACTGCTCGCTAAAGATCCTCCTAAAACAAGAACACAATTTAAAGGCACATCGAGAGACCTACAAATAAACATTAACAAGTCACCTCAAGAGGCTAATCAAGCCACAAGCGAAATACAATATCTTTACGATTCGTTTCTTACCAAAGCCTTCTCAAAAGGAAAACAAAAACCAGCAGAGAGACAAAAAAAGGGAAGCAACAAAAGGGCTTCTAGAACTACGGAAAGAACTGTATAAACGGAAAAAGGATATAGGTGTAAGAGCCGAAATAACAAAAATAAGCAAGGAAATAAGCCACAATCTTAAAAGGGAAAGATGTATTAAAAGGGCACAATGCATAAACGACCACATAGTAAAAACAGGCGGAATCAGAAAAGCCCTTAAAGAACTAGGCAATAAAAAAGACTGGATCCCTTGCATGAAGAACAAGTGTAAGAAAATTGAAACCTCTAGAATATCCATAATGTCAGTAGCTGCCGACATATATAAAAACTTATACTCTCACCAAGACAAACAAGAAGACATTATTCTCGACAACTACAACGAAGACATCCCACCTATTTTAAAATCTGAAATAGAATTTGCAATCCGTTCACAAAAATATGGTAAAGCGCCAGGCCCTGATTACATAACTAACGAAGCTCTGAAAGTAATATCAACAGACAACCTACAAGAGATGTGGAACCTCTTCAATAAAATTTTAACCACCGAAAACATTCCTGCCCAATGGACCAAGTCTGTAATAGTTCTAATACATAAGAAAGGTGACAAGAACGAAATAGGAAACTACAGACCCATAAGTTTAATTTCGAACCTATACAAAGTGTTTTCGAAAATTATTATTTATAGAGTAACACTGAAACTAGACGAACAGCAACCCGTAGAACAGGCAGGCTTCAGGGCAGGTTTCTCAACAACAGATCACATGCATACATTAAAACAACTAATACAGAAGGCACAAGAATACAACAAATCTATATATTTAGCGTAGATTACAGTTAAGCCTTTGATTCTCTAGCCCACAACAGCATATGGAAAGCCTTAAAACACCAAGGGATAGAGCAGAAATATATTAGAATTATAAGAAATGTATACACAAATTCTACTGCCCAGATAAAACTTGAAACTTTAGGAGATGAATTTCGGATTCTCAGAGGAGTAAGACAGGGTGACCCTTTATCCCCAAAGATCTTCTCGGCAGTGCTGGAAGAGGTATTTAGAGGCATGGAAATACGGCATCAATATCAATGGAACATTGCTAAACCACCTACGATTTGCAGATGACCTAGTTTTAATATCAGATAGCCATTCCACACTACAAAAGATGTTGCAAGATCTCGCAGAAGGAAGTATTCAAGTGGGATTATCAATGAATAAAGAGAAGACCAAGTTAATGACAAACAGCATTGAAGAGACTATCAGTATCGAAGGAGAAAGTATAGATTATGTGAACTCATATATCTACCTGGGACAGCTATTTTCGTTTGACAAGCAAATGGAACAAGAGATAGAGAGACGCATAACTAGCGCATGGAACAGGTACTGGTCACTCAAAGAAATAATTAAAAATGAACAATAGCCTATAATTTCGAAAAGGAAACTCTTTAATACATGTATTCTTCCATGTCTTACCTACGGCTGTCAAACATGGGCATTGACTCGCAAAATTCTTCAAAAAAATACTTCTTGTCAAAGAGGCATGGAACGAAGCATTTTTAACTTTAAAAGAAAAGATAAAAAGAGAGCTAAAGATCTGAGGAAGATTACCAAAGTAAAAGATGCTACCTTCCACACAAAAAGTCTGAAATGGAGATGGGCTGGTCATATGCTCCGTGATAAAAACAACAAGTGGTCTAAGGCCTTAACGGAATGGCAAATCGGAGACGGATCAAAAAGAAGCAGAGGTAGACAACGCAAACGCTGGGACGATGACATAGTGGCTAGCTGGAGCCCTGTGGGCCAGAGCTACACGAGACCGTGATAAGTGGAGGAGCCTGGGGGAGGCCTATGAGTCAAGGGACGCGATGATGGACGAAGACGCCGAAGTGCAATAATTTGTTATGTTTAGTTTCTATATTATATTGTAATTGTAGTTTAAGTTTATCAGTAAATAAAGGCTTTATTATTATTATTATTATAAAATTACATGAAAACTGTTTGAAATGATGACATTTTCACAGCTTTTAACTTTTTAGATAAGGGAAAAGAATATGATGCTCGTGCGACGACACTCTTTAGATGATTTTAAAATGAAAATCGTTTCTAAACAGCTAGGCGTAATACAAAAAAAAATATATGTTACATTAGACCGTTTTCTTAATAATTAAATACTGTAATTTATTTGCAAAATTATGTCTAACACAAACAAAAAAAACGATAAATGCACCAAAACCGCTGTAGCGGCACCAACGCCGCCATTTACGAACTAATGACAAGACGTCACACAAATTCTGCATCGCACAACTAACGTTTTCGGCGCGGTTAGAACACATACAACAGTCCGACAATAACCGTTGGGCAGTTGCCCGGAGCAGACACAACTCCCGTCTGGTTGGAGGATCCTCCCTTTTCTATGGAGGTTTGTGGGACATTACACACACACACATTTTTACCGTCGATATCATGTGACCATGGCCGCAGCCATTAAGGCCGTGATGACGTTGAACATCGGCGCCGGCAAGCGCGTGGTGGTGATCCTGCACGAAGGCATCCGTAACTACATGTCCAAGTTCGTCAGCGACCAGTGGATGGAAGCGCACCGCTTCATGGCACCTCCAGAACATTCCATGAAGTGAGTTATTTAATTTTTATTTCGATCTCTTTGGAAAAAACGTATTAATCTAACTTCCATGGTAAAATCCTATCGCCATTTCTCTACATCGTACTTGAGAAGAAATGTGTGCATAAACATGACAAACAATAGTCATGGAGGTGATAATGAAGGCAGTAGTGGTGAACTGCCAGACGTGACAGCCATCAAGGTAGCAAGCGAGGCTAGACTTCTCGAATTGGAAAAAGAGGTTGAAAAACTAAAACTGAAACAGATGCAAACTGAATACGACAAACTGATGAGAATGGGTAACCTACCAGGACTTATTTATTACAACATTTTAATGATTTTTAGATGTTGGAAAAAGCCTATTTCTGAAGTATATTTGGGCCACACTTACCCCAAGTTGAATAAAGGCAGCACGTGCGAGCAGGCCCTGCAAGCTATGATGAGCAACAACGTGAACATTGCGGTCATCGTCGATGATGTCGGGTAACTGTTCTCAGTTCATTCTTCTACACCTTCTACATTCTGTTGTCTTGCATAGTTGATAAACTAGCAGATTATTAATCTCAGTCTAATCTCTGAATCTCACAATCAATCAATCTGCCTAGCCTTTTCCCAACTTCATTGGGGTCGGCTTCCAGATTAACTGGATTTAGCTAAGTACCAGTGTTTTACATGGAGCGACTGCCTATTTGACCTCCACAACCCAGTAACTGGGTAACACGATACCTCTTGGCTAGACTGGTGTCAGATCTAAGGCTTCTGACTACCCGTATCGACTGTCAACGGGACCAACGGTTTAACGTGGTTTCCGAGGCACGGAGGAAACCCGTTAAGTTGAAATGGTCACCCATCCACGGACCGACCTCGTCAAGCGTTGCTTAACCTTGATGATAGACCAGTGCGGCTGTTATTATTTTGCCACGATCTCCTCCTTCCTCTAATCTGAATCTCACATTACATGAAAATGACGAAAACATTCCAACAACGATCACCACAAGACGCCTATTTCTGTGAAATCGTCAATCTGTTGATCAAAGGTTGCTATTGCAGACAGTCTGATTTGACTACTTTAAATATACCTATCAATTATTTTAGACACTTCGTGGGTGCTGTTTCTAAAGACAACCTCCGCAACCAAGGTGCCCGGACAAGGTTCTGAGATCTTTGACTTCCAAGACGTGATATTTGACAACCTTGACAAACACGTTTTCACTTCGGCTGAAAACGCTGATGCAGGCAATCCTACGGTCGGTCTTCTTTCCCGGATATTGGGCATCACTCCTTTCGTGATCATCGGAAAGGAAGGGTACGGCATAAAGCGTGGTGAAAACGGTAAGTAAACGCGAAATAGATCCAGTCTTCGTTAATATTTTTGTATAGTGGAAGACTACAGACTTATGTCTTGTGGCTCTTACTATATATATATGTCTCCTCTACTTACACTTCGTCGATACGATATGAAAATCTATTTGTGAAACTTCAATTCATCGGCGCATTATTTTAGCTGTCTGTTGGTCGGTCTACATATCATAGATAAGTACTGAGGTACATAAACAACCTTATCTGCCAATACTCCCAACCGTGTAAATAGTTATCCACTGATAATATTAATACTGTCGTCGCAGTAAGTGATGATATTGATGACGGCGTGAACGAATCTGAAAAATATGGACCTTGTCATTCGGAGCAAGAGAGTGAATTCTGCATCTGCAGAAGGAACATATCCGACGCTCCAATGTTAGGGCGCAACGGGCCCAGCTGTTGCGACAGTGGTACCACTTCGTCTGCGTAGGCGTCACGCAGGCGCCCGTCGGGGACTGGCTCTGTCCGATATGCGACAGATCGCAGAGAAACAATCAGTTGAATATTTCTTCCGTGACTACATCTAGATCTAAATACTACTTCACGTGATTGAAAGCTTTTTTATAATTCATTATAGATAATAAGATTTTCAATTAATAATCTTCGCAAGGAATGAATCTGAGTTGATAGATCGTGGAGCTATTCACAGAAGTAATTGGAATATTTATTTATTTATTTATTTATTTATTTCAACCTTATCACATAAATCTTACAGGATTACACCCAATACGATTAATGCGCTAAACTATAGTAAACCAGTTTACATAACAATAGTATCTAAACAAATTTTAGGTTAATTTAATTACATAACAAATTTTATCTATAACTAATTCTAAACAATGCACTCCTTGTGAATTCACCCAGAGTACAGTTGAATAAGTCCGTCTCAATAGCCACAAGGTTGAGCGTGCGGAGTGCGCGCGTCAGCGGCGCCTCTCTTAACAGGTTGGTTCGACTGCGCGGCTCAACTAGCAAGCTCGGCCGCCGGCGTCGCCAGACGTACCTGTCCGGAACACACAGACACACCTGTCCTAAAACAGTTGCATTATGCACCTTCTCTCTCAATATTTTGAAAATATATGTGATGAGTGCCAGTTCCCTATAATAATCAAATAATCAAACTCGAAGTAGCATTTGATAAAAAGAAATGATAGGAGCGATTTATCCATGCTCTGAATAGGTTCCTCGAATGTCTTATGCATAAAAATACATAATTAAATTAATTATGGATATTTATACATTTTGCAGTGAAAACCAAGGAATAAATTGGGATATGAAACCTAAGTCGATCCAATATATCGAAGAGATAACCCATTCGTTTAGCCGGAGTCGGCAAAATCGCAGATATATAAATACAATACATAAATAATATTCGTTTAAATATTTGTCCTGCCATCGTGTGTATGTAATCAATGCTTGCTAGTCAATTTTGAATTATTTCATGACGATCAATTCAGCTGAAAATTATACAAACGTTTGTTTCTCGTGACATTGTAATTTTCAAAATGAAAGCATGTTAAAAAATGATTTTTGGTAGATGATATTTCTAACTTATTGTTTTCTATGTCAGGGTCGTAAATGCAGTCAACTTGAACCTCGCGCTGAGCTGGAACGAGTGCTTCATTCCAGCTCTGAAAAACTTTATATTTTGTTTGAATTAATAGATTTCGGTGACTATCGACCGTCGGCACACGATGGGTGGTGGCACAGAGCAGGGTCGTCCGAAACCTGCTCTATCCAATGCTCTCATCCCGCTTTTCCGCCCGCACCAAGCTGGGCATCTACAAGACGTACCTGCGATTCATATTAACATACGCAGCCCCAACTTGGTTCGTCCTCACTAACGAGGCGAACAAGAACAAGCTGTGCGCCTTGGCACGCGCACTCACCTGACAAGTTGTAGCCCCCAGTGCTGCACCCGCGGGTAGAGAACAGAGTTTCATGACCGCTCGCCTCGCCCCCTTACGTGGTCGACGGGACTACCAAGGCGAGTGTTCTCATTATTTCGTTTGTAGTGAACTAGTGAAGTACTGAAGTTATAGGCTGGTGGAGACGCGGCGTATCATTTATATTAAAAAATATATTTAATTCATCTCAAAAATGAGAAAAACCAAGAAAGTGATGGTATGTTATTATTAGTAGAATTAACAAAGATAGGAATATTCTATTACTTTAAAAATATAATGTTTAATTATTTATTTATGAATTTTATTTATTCAGAAACAAAATTCAGATTCAGCGCCGCCGCAGATACGTAGCGGTAGACCGGCAGGGAGTAACCGGGTGCCATTGACACCGGTTCGTAATAACGTGATTCTCCCTACATTTTTCAGTATTGTTTAATTTATTTATGAATAATAATTTGTTTTCTTTTTGTTCACAGGAAGAGCGACGCGCACGTAATGCGCAATATGAAAGAGCGTCGCGAAGATCTGGCTGAAGCTACTCGACGATTAGCTTTAGATGCCGGTTTTGACCATAACGTAAGTTATTATCACTAATTCAGCTCTTGATTAATTTTTTTGTATTACTTAATATGCAAAAATAGTTCAACATTTTAATTATTCACAGATCCCAGTGACGGACCTTTTTGCATTCGTGATTGATACAATTGAGAAAGCGGGAGAAGCCAAACCAAACAAATTAAAATATTAGAAGAAGCAAGTAAATAGTAACCTGTCTAGTGAATTGACATTTTCATATCCTTGTTATTTTTATACTGTTAAATCTGTTAAATGATTTCAAGCTGTTATTTTATCTTTTTAGTTGCTGATGTTTTAGAAAACCTTCATCATCAGATCATTAAAAACTTTTGGATGCCGACGATTGTCGTAAGTTTCTGTGACATGTTTCACTTCTCTTGTTAACATTTTTTGTTTTCAAAATATTAATGTTTTTTTTTATTTGGGCTTGATAAAACAGGTCCTTATTACACAAACTCCTCTTTCGTTTTATTTTCCTTATATTTGAAGTGGCTTAACGCATCCCCTCTCTCAAATATTGTATTCCTTTGACAACTGTAAAACTAAAGGGTTGCAAACCATTTTATCATTCTGGCAAACCAAATTGATTCGTGCCCGTTGTAACGGGCATGCAATGACACCGCAGGAGAAAGGCACTGCCTAAAGCCCGCCCGCCACGACACTGGTGGGGGCGCAGCGATCTTTCTACGGCCATTTCATTATTCCTACACCAGTGTTGTGAGTGTTAGTATCGTTGTGCGTGTCTGGATTACTAGTAAAAAAAAAAGAGATCTGCCAAAGAATCCTTCAAGTTAACGTGCGGCGAGTGCAGATGTTCTATAATAACTACCTCCAGTTCATGAAACACCTGTATTGGCGCCACAGCACCGAGAGCAGGGTGTGTAACAAGTGTGAAGTGAAGCGGTGGCCATATGCTGCACATATATGTCATCTCGTCCGAACAAATGACGATACTGCAGACGGTGTGACCGAATCTACGTACAGAATATGAACCTTGTCATTCGAAGCAGGATAACGAATTCTGCATCTTTAAAAGGAATGTTCCCGACGCTCCGATGATGGCGTGCGACGGGCCTGGCTGTCTGCGACAATGGTACCACTTCGACTGCATAGGCGTCTCCTCAGCGCCCGACGGGGTAGACACTACGAGGAGTACCTTCCTATGTCCAAATTCCATCGTAAGAGCCGCCAAAGCTTTTGAAAACTGTAGGAGAATTATTACAATCTTTAATAATTAAGCTGTAAACTTATTAGATGATACGCCCGTTTAAAATTGTATTGTATTCTCTTATTAAAATAGCCAAAATTGGCTCCAAAATCCAACAAAAATTAATAAATTTACAAAAGGAATCCTAAATCCCTGCGCGACCAATAGCAGGGCTCGCTCAGGGTAAAACTCCCTCCTTTGGGTTGGCACCCCTCTGCAGGAACATGCGCAGGTACTTTATTGACATGTGTCCGTAAAGAGTGTTCTCATTATTTCGTTTGTAGCGAACTAGTGAAGTACTGAAGTTATAGGCTGGTGGAGACGCAGAGTATCATTTATATCAAAAATATATTTAATTCAACTCAAAAATGGGGCAAACCAAGAAAGTGATGGTATGTTATTGTTAGAACAATTAACAAAAAAGTAATATTCCATTACTTTAAAAAAGCTACTCAACGATTAGCTGTAGCTGCCGGTTTTGACCCTAACGTGAGTTATTATCACTTATTCAGATTGATTTCCTTTTATGTATTACTTAATATGCAAAAATAGTTCAACCTTTTAATTATTTACAGATCCTATTGACAGCCATTTTTGCTTAAGTCATTGAGAAAATTGAGAAAACGGGAGAAGCCAAACCAATCCCTGAAATTCTACTTGAAATTAAAATATTGGAAGAGGCAAGTAAGAAGTAACCTGTCTAGTGACTTGACATTTTCATATCCTTGTTATTTTTATATTGTTTAATCTGTTAATTAATTTCTATCTGTTATTTTTTTTGTTTTTAGTTGCTGATACGGAAGCTTGTTATATTGAGCTTGGTTAAGTTTTAGAAAACCTTCATCATCGCATCATCAATGTCACACAGTATCAACACTGACTGACTACATACACTGGACTATCATTTACATACAAAAATATATTAAACTTAACTAGAAAATGGGAAAAACTAAGAAAGCGATGGTATGTTATTATTAGTAGAATTAACAAGAAAAGGTTAATTCTTGATAATTCTAAGGGAAAATTTTGATTTGATTGATTTGATTACTATTTACCTACTTTTTAAGCCAAGGCGCAGAAATCTACTCTTGAAATCTCTGTTTGTAAGATTATTTTATTAGCATTTATTGCAAACCATTTCATCATTCTGGCAAACCAAGTTGATTCGTGCCCGTTGTAACGGGCATGCAATGACACCGCAGGAGGAAGGCACTGCCTAAAGCCCGCCCGCCACGCCCCACCAGTATCGCCAGTATCGTTGTGCGTGTCTGGATTACTTATAGAAAAATGAGATCTGCCAATTATTTGGCAGATCTCATTTAACTGGTAATGGTACTAACATACACATGGTACTAACTTCGACATTGCATCTTTGCTAGGTTTTTATGGGTCTACGAGACGATCAAGTGCACTTGCTAAGTCTACGTGATTGAAGCGAATATTGATCGTTTTGTGTGTACGGCTTGATCGCAATTCATAGAAATTTTGATTGACGGCACTTGATGCGCTTGCGCTTGACACGACTTGACGGGGTTTGACAAGCTTTTTTCATTTGTGGCCGCAACATCGAATAATTCAAAGAAAATACCGAAAACGATTTTGTTCTATTGCTAATATATCTCTACAGGGATTTTCATGTACTATGGAAAGTTAAAATTAAGGAATATGCTGACAAAAATAAAATTGCTATTTTAAGGTCATCGAAATAAAACATCAAAATCATACCTGATTGTTATTAGGCCTTATAATAAGAGTAGACAAAATAGGGGATAAAATTAATAAGCTGATTGTGACTGTGGCGTGCGCCCTTGACCGGACTTGACGGCACCTTTACTGAGCGTCAAGTCCCCCATCAAGTGAAACCGTCAATCAAATGAGACTTGTCAAGTACTCTTGATTGTCACTGGAACATGGCACCATTATTGTAGATCGGTGTCTTCGTTTAATCGGCGAAGGATAACTGCTTTAAAATTCAATTGCAAGATTTGATCAGAACACACTTACATACATACATTGCATATTAAATAAAAGCTTGTAAAATACATATTATGTGTGAAATGACAATTCTAAATTAACGAATACAAACATTTCCTAAGGAATGCATACATATCCCAGGATTTGTATACAATTCCTATATATTTCGTTCAAGGAAATGTGTTAAATATAAAAACTTTTTTTACAACAAAATACAAACGACTTCCAAATAATAAAAACCGGCCAAGTGCGAGTCGGACTCGCGCACGAAGGGTTCCGTACTTGGTAAATTGCGGTTTACGATTTATGATTAATTAAAGAAAAACTACTTACTAGATCTCGTTCAAACCAATTTTCGGTGGAAGTTTACATGGTAATATACATCATATATTTTTTTTAGTTTTATCATTCTCTTATTTTAGAAGTTACAGGGGGGGGGGACACATTTTACCACTTTGGAAGTGTCTCTCGCGTAAACTATTCAGTTTAGAAAAAAAATATATTAGAAACCTCAATATCATTTTTGAAGACCTATCCATAGATACCCCACATGTATGGGTTTGATGAAAAAAAAAATTTTTATTTTCAGTTTCAAGTATGGGGACCCCCAAAATTTATAGTTTTTTTTTATTTTTGTGTGCAAATCTTAATGCGGTTCACAGAATACATCTACTTACCAAGTTTAAACAGCATAGCTCTTACAGTTTCGGGAAAAAGTGGCTGTGACACACGGACGGACAGACAGACAGACATGACGAATCTATAAGGGTTCCGGTTTTTGCCATTTGGCTACGGAACCCTAAAAACAAAGTGAAAAATAACTTCAATTTCGGATGTCGGTGTTTCTGTTTTCGTTTCTTCGTTTTTTGACACCGACTACAGAGTACAGAAGCACCAGCACCCCCGCACCTCATTCTCTCTACCATCCCCATCCTTACTCCAATATCCACTCCTAACCGCGATCCTTCTGTGACTGACAGGTCACGGGCTCGGCTGTCACTAAAGTCTGCTGACGTCGAGTAGGAGAGAATGGTCACCTGTGCTAGAACCTAAGCAGTTGAGCGCCGTGAGCAGGGATGATGGAGTCTTGAGGGGTTGAGCCAATCGGCACCGGTAATAGCGAGTCCGTGAGTCAACATGCCTTCTGTAGTCTGGATTTCAAGCGAAACGGTAGTCCTACTCTCTAGCCAAGGGTAGTGAAATGGTCGTAGTGTTCCCGTCAGAGAGCCACATGCTAGGTGAATGGAGTCCGCTTAGGTCGTCCTTGGACGGCTGAAGCGGTGGTGAAGGTCACGCTGACGGTGTAAGGCAGGGCTGTTCTGTTGAAGGCAGCCCGAAAGAGCACCCGATGTCTCACTGTAAGTCAGTCTTACGCGCCTATAACTCAATGCTAGTCCTAACATCCCACTTTAATTAGTGGGACGTTCCCAGATGTGGGCTCGATGGAGGGTGGGAGCCGGAGAGATGAATGTTTTAGGTTCTTTTTAATGGATTTTGTTACAACCTTGAATACTACGGGGTTGAAGTCGGCAAAAGCTGACCATACTCCTAAGCGGGGTGCACCTAGCACTCCGCTTGCCCTTCAATTTGCGGCTCACGCCGAGGAATCTGGCGCGGGCGCCAATAAGCGGGGTGTACCTAGCACCTAGCGCCTTTTGTGATTGGGATCAGCAGCATACGGAGGCTGCGCAATCAGAGGGTTACAATTGGCGGCGTCTCGGAGCGGCACAGGACGGCCCTGGGAGACGCGATAAAGGGAAAAACAGGGATTTGCCATCGTGAAACCGCCACCAAATAATCCCTTAATACGCGACTTCGCTGCCAACAGTCGTGGAGAGCGGACGTGCGGACGGTTAATTCTCGATCTTTTTTCCTATTGGTTGTGAAGAAAAATCGGCTCCTCTCGTTACTTCCTTGGCACAGTGCCATATATCGCCGCGGCCATATTGGAATCAGAGTGAGTGCGCGCGAGGTGCAGGCGGTGTCGTCTGTACCGCCCACTCGTTTGACGTTTGGCGTTGACAGCTGAGTCGTCTGGCTAGCTGTCGGTGTCGGGTGACGCGAGTGGCGTTTGACATTCCGTTTCGCGAGTGCTTGTGCGATAGAGACGCTGTGACTTTTATATATTTGGACTTGCGGTCGAGAGAAGTCGGTGTCCATATCGCAAAGAAATGGTACCTACGTAAGACACCGACTTCCAAAAGTTAAGTTATTTTTCACTTTGTAGTTTTTCATTTGGAAGTCGGTAGTATTTTTTTGCAAAAAAGATTTTTTATTTTTCCCTTTTTTGACAATTTTACGTTGTGGTTGTGACAGTGACACTTGGTAGTTTTTAATTTTTTTTTTTTTTTTTTAATATTATTACACGAACAGACACCATAGACTTAGACTTTTAAAAGTGAAGTGACGTGATGGACGAGGAAGATGGTGGAGGAGGAGGCCTCCATAAGGGCGAAGCAGGAAGAGCTGCAAGCCCTGGAGGAGATACGCTTGGAGAGCCTGGCGCGCCAGGCACCGCCTCGCACGCCTCCCCAGATGTTTTCCACGCCGACGTCGGCGATGTTTTTGGTGTCGCCGCCGTCCCGAAAGGGCAGCGCTGAAAAGGGGTCGAAGAGACTGCTCACGTCTCCGGAGGAGGTGCAGGAGGCGGTGCGGCGCAGGATTACCAGGAGAAAGGAGATGCCTGCTGCCGCGCCCGTGACTGCTATGGACGAGTAACCAGCGGAGACGGCGGTGGACGTGGACGGTGCTGATCATCTGGCGACGGCCCCAGTTACGCAGCTTGCCGGCCTGGCTACGAGCAGCACCAAGGGGATCATGGAGGCGGTGAGATGCAAAACAAGTAAATTGAATAAGGACGAGATTGCAGCGATCGGAGCGCACACTGAGCGTCTGAGTGCCGTGGTCACGCATCTCACCTTGCGCCTGATGGCAGCTGAGACCCGTGCTGTTCGTGCCGAGCTGGCACAGGGCCAGCATCGGGAAGGCGAAGAGGCTCAGAGTGTGGGGCCTCCCCCAAAGCGGAGTTTTGCGCACGCCCTGCGCTTGGGTAGGGACCAAGAACCGGTCCCTATACCTCGACCACTGGGTCCCTCAGTGGTCATCTACCCGGCTGAGGATCAGAAGGCGGAGATGAAGACGGCGGACGACACTCGGCGAGTTCTCCTGGGAGCAGTCCGGCCTGGGCAGCTGGGGCTACAAATAGCCGGTGTAAGAAAGGTGGGGAACGCGGGTGTCGTCGTACAGACGACCTCCGTGGCTGCGGCAGACGCCTTGAGAAAGGCAGTACCTACCACACTCCGCACCGTGGCGCCGACGGAGCGACAGCCACTGCTGGCGCTTACAGGCATTGGGAAGGATGCGACTCTGGAAGAGGTTCTGGCCGAAATTAAGGACCAGAACCTGCAGGACGAGGAAGAATGGACGAGCGAGAGGCTGGGGAAGGAACTCCAGCTACTCTACAAGAGAAGCCGGCATGGTGGCCGGACCCGGTGGGTGTGCCAGGTCACTCAGGAGCTAAGGCGAAGACTTGTGGAGAGAGGGCGCCTCTACATAGGCTGGGACGTGGTGTAGGTGACGGACCACGTCTCCGTCACGTGCTGCAATCGATGCCAATTGTATGGGCATCCCGAAAAGTACTGCCGGGCTAAAGTGATGACATGCGGCAACTGCGGCGAGGATGGGCACAAGAGTGCCGAGTGTCAGGCCACTACCCCTGCATGCACGACATGCAAGAAGTTTGGGCGACAGGGTGCACAAACGCACCGCACAGCATCGCGCGACTGCCCTGCCCGGGCAAACGCGGAACAGCGGTCCGTGAGCCATACCAATTATCATGGCTAGTCTTCTGGTGGGGCAGCTAAACCTGCAGGGCTCAGCGGCGGCGACGGCGAAACTTCCAGCCATAGCTGCAGAGAAGAGGCTGGACGTGGTCTTGGTGCAGGAGCCGTATGCGGCGGTGCGACCATCGGTGGCGACTTTGGGGCAGCTTTTACTGCCGGAGGGACCCTGTCCTAAGGTGGGGATCTACGTGCCACGACTCGACGTCATCTGCACCGTGTTGCGGCACTGAACCAACCAGCACTGTACAGTGTGTCACTTGGTCTGGGGGAGTTTGTCGGTGACGGTCGTCAGCGCATACTTCCAGTACTCTGAGGACATATCACCTCATCTGGAACATCTTAACATCATAACACTACTATGTATATTTCCGCAGTGTCCTAGTTTTACTTAAAATTGTTAATTTATTGCAATACCTACATTATTAAATATAAATAAGCACTTTTACGCCTGAAGCACAGGTTCTACCTAGTTCAGGCAAATTATACATCAGCACTTTTTAGAACATAAGCAAATTATTGTAAATTTTATACTTTAAGAAATAAATAAACGATTTTATTATTATTATTATTATTATTTATTATCTTACCAGAGTGCTGGAGGGCGTGGGCGGCCGTCGCGTGCTTGTGGGTGCGCCCATTCACCCCTGTGGCACTCAGAGCAACGTCATTACACTGGACGCGGCCGTGAAGTGGCCCGCCGGAGGGAGGAAATGGAGGACTTTCTGTTGGCGCACGATCTGGTCGTCCACAATGTGGAAGGCCAGCCGCCAACATTTTCAACGGCGAACGGAGAGTCCTCCATCGACGTCACCTTCTCGACGCGTGGAGTGGGTGTGGCTGAGTGGTGCGTCAACGTCGACGCGAGCTGCAGCGACCACCGGCTCATCACATTCAGGCTGGGCGGACATCGTGAGCGGGCATCAGCCTTGCCTGCTGCTGCAGAGCCGTCGGTTGTACCGATGAGGTTCCGGGAGCGCGGCGTGGACTGGGACCGATTCCAGGTAAGGATCCAAGAGCGCGTGGGCGGGATTGATTGGGTGAAGCCTGCCTCTGATGTATGCGAGGAGTTCACGCGGACTGCAAGTGAATGTCTGGGCACATGTGGGAATAGAAAAAAAGACAAAGGATATGAGTGGTGGTCTCCCTCGTTGGAGGCCTTGCGTAAAAGGCATAATAAGGCGAGGAAAGCATGGCAGGATGTAAGGAAGCGGGGTGGTGATTTGGAATTGAATGCGAGACACGAATTTCATGAGTGCCGCAGTAGGTATAGGGCTTCGATGGAGAAGGCGCAGCTCGACTTCTTCCGCAAGCAGGCTGAGTCGGGGAACCAGGACCCCTGGGGTATGGCGTAATGAGTTGCCAGCGGTCGCTTTAGACCGCCACCCAACGTGGTGAACGGCGTGAGGCTTGCGGAAGGATTCGCCGCGGATGCGGGTACCGCCATGCGTGGGCTCGTGGGTGCTCTCTGTCCCGATGACGACCCGTCGCGGGATACAGCGTACCACCGACAGGTGCGTCTGGCGGCTGCTTGCATTCCGTCGGGTCGGGATGCGCCTCCTCCTTCGCGGCAGGACCTCGAGAAAATAGTCAAGGATCTTCCTAACACGGCACCGGGTATCGATGGGATTACGGCGGGCATTGTCAGGCGTGTGTGGCTGGCGGCGGGTGCCGAGCTGACACACATGTTTGGCATGTGCGTCTCTGAGGGCGTTTTCCCCGATACGTGGAAGGACGGTCGGTTGATCGTGCTGCCGAAAGGTAACGACAAGCCCCTAACCGATCCTAAAGCGTATCGGCCCATCACGCTACTCCCTGTCCTGGGCAAAATCTTAGAGCGGATCTTATTACAATCAGCACCGGAAATAACGCGCGGGGTGTCCTCATGCCAGCACGGGTTCTCTCGCGGTAGGTCAACGCTGACGGCACTGAACGAAATTGTCGACACCGTCAAAGACAGCCGCTCCAAATATGTCCAGGCCATCTTCTTGGACATATCTGGGGCTTTCGACAATGCGTGGTGGCCCATGATCCTGCTCAAGGCGAAGAGGGGGGGGTGCCCGCCAAACATCTATCGGATGCTGGCGGCGTACTTCTGCAACCGCCGAGTCGGCTTCTTCGCAGGGAGCAGGGTTGTGTGGAAGGCCTCGACCATGGGGTGCCCGCAGGGTTCTGTATTGGGACCACCACTATGGAACCTTCTCCTGGACGACTTGCTTCGATTGCCATACCCGGACGGTGTAAAAGTGGTCGCGTACGCCGATGATGTAACGGTTCTCATCGAGTCGGACTCTCGATCCGGTATAGAGGCTTCGGCCTCGTGCGCCATGGCACTAATGAGCGAGTGGGGGGGCCGTAACAGGCTTGGCTTCTCCCCCTCAAAGTCGTATTCTATGACTCTGAGGGGTGGTCTATCCAAGCGCCCTCCCACGGTGCGACTCGATGGGACCTCAGTCAAGAGCGTACGATCCACAAAGGTTCTGGGTGTGGTGATCGACGCAAATATGTCGTTCGGAGAACACGCTCAGTCCATCGGCGAGCGTGCTGCAGCGGGGCTGGGCAAGATGTCACGCGTTTCCACCTCATCCTGGGGTGTTCGGTACAGGGCCCTTAAGGTCCTGTACAAGGGCATCTATGTGCCTATCGTCACGTATGCCGCAGGATGCTGCTGGTGGGGGCGCGTGAACACGTACATGGTCAGGTCGGTGTTGCAGAGGACACAGAGGCCCGCACTCGTCCTTTTGACGAAGGCATATCGGTCCGTCAGCACAGCGGCACTACCTGTCTTGGCAGGGGTGTTGCCGGCCGACCTCGAGGTGGCCCGTTCGGGCATGATCGGACAGGGAGAAGGGTCATCGCGGACGAGGCTGTAGCCAAGTGGCAGCAGAGATGGGAAGCGGAAAACAGGGGTAGGGAACTATATCGGTACTTCCCAGACGTGGCGGCAAGACTCAAGGCGACTTGGGTCGAGCCGTTGAGTATTCCTCATTCCATAACTAATATTGACCTGACTGAAGATTCCTTGTTAAATGAGACAAATACGTATAAGGTTAGTCATGAAAACTGAAAAAGTATGCAAAATTTAACAAAATTATTAGAAATTATACCCAGTACAGGAAATACCACAAACTTTTCTTTAAAAATATTCCATTCAGAAAAGAACGTGTTGACCTGCTTAATAAATTAAACAATTACCAGATCAAATTAGAAGACAGCATAAAAATCTATGAAATTGACACAGAGCGCTTACAAACTGATATTCAGGTACTTGAGGACAAACTGGGCTCTCTTTACAATAAATATTTTAGGTCCCACTTACAAATTAAGGAACACATTCTGGCCACAAATGAGTTGGTATGTGTCAATATAATTTTCAGATGTCAATCTCAAACCAAAAGGCAGTCCAGCCTTAGCAACGGAGGACCCGGCCCAGGCTGAGAGGTGAGGAGAGGAGGAGGAGATTTGTGTTAGTAATAAAACAATACAAAGAGCGAGAAAAGCCGAGCCACCTTCGGAAATAAAACGTAACAATAATGGAATGAAAGCTGACAGTAAAGAGTATACCTGTCTTCTAATTTGAAATTTTCACATCTTTGTTATTTTTATATTAGTTACTTGTGTTAAACATTTTCTGTTTTATTTTTGTCGTTGTAGTTGCTGGCCTGAAAGCTCGTATAAAAGAAACAAAGAAAAGAAAGAATGAAAAGGAACCCCAAGTGTTGCCAAACCAAACCAACGTGCGAGACAAAGAGGCTCCCAGCTAGGCCTGGCAGAGATGCCAAGGGTGTAAGTGGCAAACGTTAAATTATAGAAAACTGTTCTAAAGCTTCGTCATCGGACCATCAAAAACTTTCGGATGCCGACGATAGCCGTAAGTTTCTGTGATATTTTGCATTTATCTTGATAGTATTTTTGTTGTTGTTTTATTTTTGTAAAATTTTAACATCAGAAGACAGCAGCCTAATTGCTTAAGTGAATTTGGCAAGTTAAAGCGGTTTGACGCCATCAATCGACCAATCGGTGTACTAATGAGGCATAAAATGTATTCCCATAACGAAATTTAGCATAATGGTCATCACTCATAATATTATTAGGCATAAATGTTTTGCCATAACTACTGTTGGCATAATAATAATGATGCATAATTTTATAAAGCATAATGTTATAAACGCATAATGATATTTACACAATGCTCTTTTGAATAAAACAAACATTTTTGCGCGCAACACTTCCCTCCGCGCGCTCGCACTGGTTTACGGTGATCTGTTCGCTCCCAGTTTATAATTACGATTGTCGTGTTTAGAAATTTATTGCCGGCTTGTGAGTTGCTTAAAATTGTGTATTGTTGTGATAAGTGCTGGTATCGTAAGTTTTTAAAGGTGTTTACGTCCGTTTTTTACTTGTTATTACTTTATTTTGTCAGCTATCGGCAAGTACATTTACTTTTCTTGACGTATACCCACACGTATATTGTATATCGAAATAATTGTATCGTCCGTTAATCTTTCATTTTTCACGTTCTAATACGCTTATTCGTATAATTTCCATAAGTAACTATGTTATCTAATAATGATGACCCGCATGACCGTGGTGGCAAAATATTATACCGCTGAAATAATAAACCAAGGTCGAAACGAGCTCCGCTAATGCTTAGCGTTTATTTAGTGAAATGTCTCCTTCTTACATTTCACCCCAAGACAGAACAAAGCGAATGCAAACATCTAAGTCAATTGTAGAACTTTGCCGATATTAAATCTCAGTAATGCAAGCAATGACGACTGTTGGATTTGGATTTTGGACTCAGGTGTCTGCGCACTTGTCTAAAATTAACGATTTTGTCAATGGCCAAGGGTCCCGCATTAAAGTTGCAAATAAATATGCTATTATGGACATAACTCAGCGCATAACGACTATTGTCGCATTGCTAGCCATAAAATCATTCGCCAACAAGACTAAGTTGGCGAATACGGAACGCAAATTAGACAAACTGAAACTTAATACCGGTGTCGATATTGATATTATCATAATATATTTAACTCATAACAAATGAGAAAAGATAAAAAGGGGAAGGTTCGCTATTCTTAGTAGAATTTAGAAGAACAGTTATGTTCCGTTACTTTAAAAAAATATACTGTTTTAATATTTCTTTAGGAATAAAGATTTTTATATAATATGCCTTTTTGTTCACAAGAAGAGCAGCGCGCACGCAATACGCAGTTGGAAAGAGGACCGCGCGAAGACATGGCTGAAGGTACTAACGTGAGTTATTATCACTTATTCATCTATTTATTATCTTATGTATATAACATATTATGCAAAAATAGTCTAACTTTGTTTTGATTAATAGTGCCCACTGAAGGATCTATTAGCGTTACTGATAAAAAAATACAGAAAGCGAGAGAAGCCGAGCCGCTTACGGAAATAAAACGTAACAATAATGCAATGAAAGCTGACAGTAAAGAGTATACCTGTCTTCTAATTTGACATTTTCACATCCTTGTTATTTTTATATTAGTTGCTTGTGTTAATATTTTCTGTGTTATTTTTGTCGTTGTAGTTGCTGGCCTGAAAACTTGAATAAAAGTATTAAAGAAAATAAAGAAGAAAAAGGCACCCCAAGCGTTGCCAAAACAAACCAACGTGCGAGACATAGAGGCTCCCAGCTAGCCCTGGCAGAGCTGCCAAGGGTATAAGTGGCAAACGTTAAATGATAGAAAACCGTTCTAAAGCTTCGTCATCGGATCAACAAAAACTTTCGGATGCCGACGATTGCCGTAAGTTTCTGAGAAATTTTGCACTTCACTTCATAATATTTTTGTCGTTAGTTTATTATATTTATTTATTTATGAAATGAGATTTTTATTTAATATGTTTCGTTGCTTCAGAAATTCGCACATCCAAAAAAAGACCGCTATGCCGCATATGACAAACTGTTTCTTGATTTCTTGATTGGTATTGTCTAAAAACGAACTTACCTAAGATATTATATACTTACTTACCTACCAAAATACATACATGATAAGTCCTTAAGTTTTGAATTAGATGGTTATAGTATGCCCAGTTATTTCATGATGAAATAACTAGGTAAGGAAAATACTAATGCGATATTGTCCAAAGAAATTTATCAAAAAACATAGAAATTGTGGTCGCGAATAAGAAAAGGGTGCCGGTTAAATGTTGTAGTGATGTGTTGATAACGACTTTGGCCAACATTATGCCCTATTGCCACTACTTAATTCATGAGTAACAATAAATAAAAATATATATTAAAATAAAATAAAATATGAAAAGATCACGGAGAGCGATGAAAAAGCAAAATCTCCTAAAATTAAATATTTTTTTAAGAATGGATTGTGTTAACATAACAAGTATATTAAATACCTGTATGGGTGAGCTAGATAAATTTAGGCAAAAGTATGATGTAGATGCTCAGTGCCTCCAAAATGATTTATTATATATAGAGTGTTTACTGAAGGATATTTTTGAGAAATATGAAAGTTCACAAAAGCAATTGAGTGAGCGCTTGTTTGAGGCCGGGGAATTGTTGGACTTGGTGAAGTACAATGCATAGAGGTATGAGTCTCTGACTAGTTACTCATGCAGCTGTGCAAACCACACACCACCCACCCCGATGTAAAGTGACTTGTTTCCACCAATGTTGGCGCTTCCAGAAAAAACCTGTTTACCCAAGTCACAGGAATATAAAACGATAATGTTTAGTGACGAAATAGGTTCTGACTTTGGAAAAATATTACATGGTAACAATGATATGTAAAACATACTATTATTTTTGAAGCAAATGATTAAAAGAATTATCGATTCGAATATGGATAATAATAATTATTCTAAAATGATTTTGCTGTTAGGTAATGGTTCTGAAATTACCATAAAGGACATAGTGGGTGGTATTGACACCTTGTTAGGTTTGAATAAAGCAAAGCTAATGGTATGTGCTTTAATGGTATTTTTAAGTTAAACAACATCATGTAAAATGTTGACTTGTCATAATGACAAATTGTTGTTTTTTGACACTAATATTAATTAGTGGACTCAAAGTAACTCAGATAGCTTTCTGTCTGTCACGTAGATGTAGACGTAAGATTGCTGTTTTGATAGCGTATTCTATAGATGAAGTGATAGTAAATCTATCAAATTTTATAATGATTGATGAACCTATGTTGCCTAGTTCAAGTAGCAACATGGATTTAAACTAGTCTATAAGACAATAGAAGTTACCCCTGGAAATAATGAGTTATTATTAATAAATAGTAAAAAGGTATCTTCTGGCAATCCATTTTGTGCTACTAATCTGAGGGGAGAGTAATACTCTTTAAAATTATTAAATCATATTCAGCATTTCTCTCCCTAATTATTATAAATTGAAAGATTTTTATAAAAAACTAAGTATGCGAGTTTTATTTGTCTAACAGAACTTTGGTTAAAAGATCGCCAAGTAAAGTCCATTAATTATGAAAATTATTGTATAGTTAGCCATTTCAGCAGACAACGTATGATACACGGCGGATCATTAATACTTATTCAAAACTCTGTTAAATCTAAAGAAAGAAAAACATTGTTAGACTGTCGGTTGAACAAATCATTGACTTAACCTGTGTTGAGCTTGATAAGCATGTTGTAGTATGCATCTACAGAACTCCAAGTTACCAGAATCTATCCGTGGCTAATTAATGGAAAAGATGTTAAAAAAGTTAGTATTAGTAATAAATCAATCTTCATATGTGGCGATTTTAACATAAACTAATTAGAAAATAACTTTAACAGTATCAGGTTATTGCGTCTTTTTAAATCATTTAATCTGGCAAATGGAGCCTGCAACATTCTTCTGCGACTTGTATAGATAATTTTTTTTTGTAATTGTGATTACTTAGATAAAGAAATTGTAAATAAGTTAGCATCTGATCACAGTGGACAAATAATAACATTTAGCACCTACATACCTTTACAAAAAACAGGCCAAGTGCGAGTCGGACTTGCGCACGAAGAGTTCCGTACTTGGTAAATTGCGGTTTACGATTTATGACGTATTAAAAAAAAACTACTTACTAGATCTCGTTCAAATCAATTTTCGGTGGTAGTTTACATGGTAATGTACATAAAATTTTTGTTTTAGTCTTATCATTCTCTTATTTTGGAAGTTACGGGGGGGGACACACATTTTACCACTTTGGAAGTAATTCTCGCGCAAACTATTAAGTTAAGAAAAAAAATATATTAGAAACCTCAATATCATTTTTGAAGACCTATCCATAGATACCCCACACGTATGGGTTTGATAGAAAAAAAAAATGGTTTCAAGTAGACCCCCAAAATTTATTGTTTTTTCTATTTTAGAGTAAAAATCTTAATGCGGTTTACAGAATACATCTACTTACCAAGTTTCAACAGCATAGTTCTTATAGTTTCGGAAAAAAGTGGCTGTGACATACGGACGGACAGACAGACAGACAGACATGACGACTCTATAAGGGTTCCGTTTTTTGCCATTTGGCTACGGAACCCTAAAAATGCAAATAAAATTTAGCCCAATGTAAAAATTTTAAAAATAATAATAATACCTTGGATAGTAAGTTATGTATTAAAAACTTTTATAATATAGATGACCCAAATGAGCTCAATGCCGATGAATGTACGGTTTTACCAAAAGGCGTTGCACAAGTGACGCTGGCGTCACCCTAATAAAGAACATCTTTAACGCCTGGGAAGAAACACAAGACGCCAATGGAATCTTTTGCGACCTCTCGAAAGCGTCCGATTGCTTTAACCATGAGACGCTATTGTTGAAACTCGAGCACTGTGGGATTAGACATACAGTCCTTGAGTTACTTATATCATATCTGAAAGCCAGAAAAGTTAACAAGCACTAGGGTCTGAAATAACAATGGGCGTTCCTCAAGGCTCAATATTGGGTTCATTCCTCTTTTTAGTTCACATTAACGGTTTGCCCCAATTATAACAAAATCAAACTAAGATGTTATTTGCTGATGACATATCTTTGATATTTAAAATAGATCGGCGGTCAAAAAATCTTTATGATGTAAATAATTCTATTCATCAGGGCCAAATGAAAAGTACTAAATAAAAAGAAAACAAATGTATTAGATTCACATTGCCGATATACATTTCACGATTATTGTGACTACACTGTCGATATCATGTGAACCAGGTGGCAGCAGCGGCTCAGCCATGGCCGCAGCCATCAAGGCCGTGAAGACGTTGAACATCAGCGCCGGCAAGCGCGTGGTCGTGATCCTGCCCGACGGCATCCGTAACTACATGTCCAAGTTCGTCAGCGACCAGTGGATGGAAGCGCACCGCTTCATGGAACCTCCAGAACATTCCATGAAGTGAGTTATTTAATTTTTACTTCGATCTCTTTGGAAAATACGTATTAATCTAACTTCCATGGAAATCCTATCGCCTTTTCTCTACATCGTACTTGAGAAGAACTGTGTGCATAAACATGACAAACAATAGTCATGGGGGTGATAATGAAGGCAATAGTGGTGAACTGCCAGACGTGACAGCCTTCAAGGTAGCAAGCGAGGCTAGACTTCTTGAATTGGAAAAAGAGGTTGAAAAACTAAAACTAAAACAGTTGCAAACTGAATACGACAAGCTGATGAGAATGGGTAACCTACCAGGACATATACAACATTTTAATGATTTTTAGATGTTGGAAAAAGCCTATTTCTGAAGTATATTTGGGCCACACTTACCCCAAGTTGAATAAAGGCAGCTCGTGCGAGCAGGCCCTGCAAGCTATTATGAGCAACAACGTGAACATTGCGGTCATCGTCGTTTATGTCGGGTAACTGTTCTCAGTTCATTCTTCTACACCTTCTATATTCTGTTGTCTTGCATAGTTGATAAACTAGCAGATTATTAATCTCAGTCTAATCTCTGAATCTCACAATCAATCAATCTGCCGAGCCTTTGCCCAACTTCATTGGGGTCGGCTTCCAGACTAACTGGATTTAGCTAAGTACCAGTGTTTTACATGGAGCGACTGCCTATTTGACCTCCACAACCCAGTAACTGGGTAACACGATACCTCTTGGCTAGACTGGTGTCAGAGCTAAGGCTTGTGACTACCCGTATCGACTGTCAAATATCTTCAAATGACAGCCGGGACCAACGGTTTAACCTGGTTGCCGAGGCACGGAGGAAACCCGTTATGTTGAAATGGTCACCCATCCACGGACCGACCTCGTCAAGCGATGCTTAACCTTGATGATCGACCAGTGCGGCTGTTATTATTTAGCCACGAGCTCCTCCTTCCTCTAATCTGAATCTCACATAACATGAAAATGACGAAAATATTCCAACAACGATCACCACAAGAAGCTTATTTCTGTGAAATCGTCAATCTGTTGATCAAAGGTTGCTATTGCAGACAGTCTGATTTGACTACTTTAAATAAACCTATCATTTATTTTAGACACTTCGTGGGTGCTGTTTCTAAAGACAACCTCCGCAACCAAGGTGCCCGGACAAGGTTCTGAGATCTTTGACTTCCAAGACGTGATATTTGACAACCTTGACAAACACGTTTTCACTTCGGCTGAAAACGCTGATGCAGGCAATCCTACGGTCGGTCTTCTTTCCCGGATATTGGGCATTACTCCTTTCGTGATCATCGGAAAGGAAGGGTACGGCATAAAGCGTGGTGAAAACGGTAAGTAAACGCGAAATAGATCCAGTCTTCATTAATATTTTTGTATAGTGAAAGACTACAGACTTATATCTTGTGGCTCTTCCTATATATATATCTATATGTCTCCTCTACTTACACTTCGTCGATACGATATGAAAATCCATTTGTGAAACTTCAATTCATCGGCGCATTATTTTAGCTGTCTGTTGGTCGGTCTACATATCATAGATAAGTACTAAGGTAAATAAACAACCTTATCTTCCAATACTCCCAACCGTGTAAATAGTTATCCACTGATAACATGAAAAATAACAAACTACTTAACTGCAAGTTTCTATTCAAAGACGAATCGCTAAAATAAATTGTGATGATAATTTTCGAAAACACCATTGCAGCTTTGCCTATGAAAACTATTTAAATTTCTAGTAGTCCATGCTCCATAAATCCAGGGATATAACAGGGGGGATAACTAAAGCAACAGTATCCCAGGACAGGGAAACTCGGCCAGGAGTTAACCATAGTTAAAAAGTAGTGTAAGCAACATAAGTTTTTTTTTGTACCTTTTTATTATAACTAACTAGCATTAGCCAGCGGCTTCGCCCGTTTGAGTGTCGGGAATATACAAAACCTTAACAAATTATACACCTAAACCTTCCTCATGAATCACTCTGTCTATTAGTGAAAACTGCATGAAAATCCGTTCAGTAGTTTTTATGTAGTATATCGCGAACAAACAGACAGTCGCGGCGGGGAACTTAGTTTTATAATATATACTAGCTGTTGCCCGCGACTTCGTCTGCGTAGCATTAGTACTTAGAATAGTACAATTGTGTATTTAGCAAGTGATAGTTATAAATGTGCTGCTTTATGTTTTTGGTGAATGTAATCGAATTACATTTGGATAAGCTCAAAGAGAGTTTATTCAAGGTGCAGTAGCTAGACAGTCGATCTAATCGGAAATCGAACCCGGGACACGCAGCGCAGCAGTCAATCGTTCAACCACTGCACCAACCGTGCGTCGCCAAGGCATATAAGGCAAATACATTGAGTACGTGCCGGTTATTACGGGCACGCAATGATACCGCGGGAGAAGGCGCTGCCGTAAGCCCGCCCGCCGCGCGCCCTGCCGGGGGCGCCGCGATCTTTCGACGACATTTCATCATTGCTGCACCAGTGTTGTGAGTGTTAGTATCGTTGTGCATCTAAAGATGAAACTCAGATCATCCAAACGTTCCCTAAAGTTAACGTGTGGCAAGTGCATAATCCACTATGACAACTACGACCAGTTGATCGAACATTTGTATTGGCACCATGGCACCGAGAACCGGCTGTGTAACGAGTGCGAGGTGAAGCGGTGGCCATACGCAGCGCATAAATGTCATGTCATCCCAGTAAGTGATGATATTGATGACGGCGTGAACGAATCTGAAAAATATGGGCCTTGTCATTCGGAGCAAGAGAGTGAATTCTGCATCTGCAGAAGGAACATTTCCGACGCTCCAATGTTAGGGCGCAACGGGCCCAGCTGTTGCGACAGTGGTAACACTTCGTCTGCGTAGGCGTCACGCAGGCGCCCGTCGGGGACTGGCTCTGTCCGATATGACACAGATCGCAGAAAAACAATCAGTTGAATATTTCTTCCGTGACTACATCTAGATCTAAATACTATTTCACGTGATTGAAAGCTTTTTTTATAATTCATTATAGATAATAAGATTTTCAATTAATAATCTTCGCAAGGAATGAATCTGAGTTGATAGATCGTGGAGCTATTCACAGAAGTAATTGGAATAATCAAACTCGAAGTAGCATTTGATAAAAATAAATGATAGGAGCGACTTATCCATGCTCTGAATAGGTTCCTCGAATGTCTTATGCATAAAAATACATAATTAAATTAACTATGGATATTTATACATTTTGCAGAAAAATCCAGTGAATAAATTGGGGTATGAAACCTAAGTCGAACCGATATATCGAAGATAACCCATTCGTTTAGCCGGATTCGATGAAATCGCAAAATACAATACATAAATATTATTCGTTAAAATATTTGTCCTGCCATCATTTCATCGTGTGTATGTAATGCTTGCTAGTCAATTTTGAATTATTTCATGGCGATCAGTTCAGGTGAAAATTATATATTGTTTCTCGTGACATTGCAATTTTTAAAATGAAAGCATGTTAAAAAAATGAGTTTTTGGTAGATGATATTTCTAACTTATTGTTTTGTATGTCAGCGTCATAAATGCAGTCAATTTGAACCTCGCGCTGAGCTGCAACGAGTGCTTCATTCCAGCTCTGAAAAACTTTATATTTTGTTTGAATTAATAGATTTCGGTGACTGTCGACCGTCGGCTCACGATGGGGTTGCACGTCACCAAGGTGGTGGTACAGATCAGGGTCGCCCGAAACCTGCTCTATCCAATGCTCTCATCCCGCCTTTCCGCCCGCGCCAAGCTGGGCATCTACAAGACGTACCTGCGATCCATATTAACATACGCAGCCCCAGCTTGGTTCGTCCTCACTAGCGAGGCGAACAAGAACAAGCTGTGCGCCCAACAGAACCTAATATTACGACGCATCATGGGCGGCCCTCGCAACGTAAGGAACGACGTCATCCTGCGGGACACAGGACTAGAGAGCTTGAACGAGTTTATAGGGCGACTCGCCACAACACTTTTCCGCGGGCCGACGCTTCTTCTTGGCCCCATATCGCAGATATCGCGTTTGGCACGCGCATCCGCCTGACAGTTGTAGCCCCCGGTGCTGCACCCGCGAGTAGGGAACAGAGTTTCATAACCACTCGCCTCGCCCCCTTACGTGGTCGACGCGACTACCAAGGAGAGTGTTCTCATTATTTCGTTTGTAGCGAACTAGTGTAGTACTGAAGTTATAGGCTGGTGGAGACGCGGAGTATCATTTATATTAAATAATATATTTAACTCATTTTAAAAATGGGAAAAACCAAGAAAGTGATGGTATGTTATTATTAGTAGAATTAACAAAAAAAGGAACATTCTATTACTTTAAAAATATACTGTTTATTTATTAATTAATGAATTTAATTTTTTATTTAAAATATTTTATTTCTTCAGAAACAAAATTCAGATTCAGCGCCGCCGCAGAGACGTAGCGGTAGACCGGCAGGGAGTAACCGGGTGCCAGTGTCCAGTTTCATTTATCAAGCGACAGATCCGTTTGGAATCGCTTGATGAATGGAATCGAAGATATGTGTCGGGCGAGACCGCTTCCGTGACGAAAATGTTTCTTCCGGATGCAATAGCGACTTTCGATATTGTACAACAAGTGCGGCCCGAAGGCGTCCTCGTGCAAGTTTTGACGGGGCACGGTGGGTTCTCAGTAGTAGGGATTCCCCGGTTCTCGATCACGGAAAATCCTGTGGTTGTGAACCGGCTCGGCTACTAGTCACACATGCCGCGAATAAAGTTTATTACACACACGTCGCGGTTAATTAATTTAATTACACACGCGAATTACATTTATAGCGCGCGAATCGACTTTATAGCGGACTACTCGCGGTTCAAATATTTTAACGAAATCGTATATGATTTATATGATACGCGAATTATATTTATTGCTTGCCGAATTAACTTTATACAGCTCGCGGTTTGCGTGCCTTACACCTCTGCTAATTCAAAGGTGGTGTACTTATACCTTGTGTGGACGACATACTTTATACACCGCGAATTAACTTTATTGCATGCTCATCAAACCTCTAATTATTTTATCGACTTGCGAAGGATCACATCTACTTACTACCTGGCCCGTACCTCAGACCTTTGCTTAGGACAATGGAATTGTACGGCCATTATGTTTTCACTGTTTCAAGGTATCATAGAAAAGGTTTATTGCTCTCCAACGTATTGTTAGGCTTACTCATTGTTGCATCCTGTGGAGTAATTATAGCGATAAAAACTAAAAAAAAACATTCCTTCAGACATATTGTTCTTACACAGGTTCACACACATGTATTTGTTATTCACGTCGATTCCTGTCTGGAGTGAGATACCCTTTATGTCCCTATAAAACAGACGACCGAAAGCATACAGCATCGTATTATCTTCTGTGCTCTACACCAAACACGGTCTCCTGTTGTTTATATAGTGAAGTGGTGAAATAGTGAGGCTGCTGAATAATGACTGTAAGTATCTCATCTTTGTTTAAAATATGTTCGTTTATGTCTCATTTACTGTCGATTTATTTATTATTATGTGTTCACCATGTTGTTACGCTCGTTCCTTAACCATATTTTTATTGTTTCAGTTCTCTGAAAATACGTTTAAGAGTTAATTCTATCCAGAGCTCCACGACGAACCCAGTGACGAGGAAGGTACACTTGCCTACAAAGTGAAACAGGCAATATCCAAAAGGTCCAATAGCATCGATGACTTTTTTGAAAAACCGAAGAAGAAGCTCATTAAAAAGTCGTCTAGTGTTGGTCGTCGCTCATCGTCGAACGGAGGTGTTCAATACAACACCTCAAATAAAGAGGACGGTGAGAAGGCATCCCACCTTATCAAAATAGAGATATATGATCTCAACAGGATCAAGAATGTCGCACCGACGGACCACTGGAAACATGCAGACGTCCGTGTTAGGTACTATTCAGAAGTCGAGGAAGACAAACACATGTTAAGTGTGAGAGATATCATATTTGATATTACCAAAGAGTTGGCAACAAAAGACGATTGTGTAAAATATTTTATAGAGACTGATAAGTGAATAAGAGTATGTGTGTGTGTGTTGGTGCTTAGAATTTAAGTCTTTTTTAAGAACATTGTAAATTGTTTTATATTTGTGCTATTGTAATTTGAATTTCACTAGAGTTAAGTTATACTATCTATTCAGGTACGAGACTTGTTTCGAAGAACTTTGTATTAACAATACGTTGTTAAATGAGTTGGGTGTGGGTAAATACTATATAAAGCTGGCTTTTGATAGGGTCTGGCACGAAAGCCTTATTGGTAAGCTTCCTTCATTCGGTTTGCCCGGTGGTCTGTGTGATTGGATTGCAGACTTCCTGAGAGATCGGTCCATTCGGGTGGTTATCGATGGCTGCTCGTCGGACCAATTGGATATCAATGCCGGGGTCCCTCAGGGGTCGGTACTCTCAGCAACTTTATTCTTGCTGCATATTAACGATCTGCTAAAACCCGGCACCTTTGGGTATGCAGACGACAGCACTGTTGCTGAGAGATACTTGTCCAACGCTCGTGCTACCGGACCTCAGATCCAGTCTCTGCGGGAGGCCATGGTGGAGCGCTTGAACCTGTCCTTGCAGGCAGTCTCCGAATGGGGCGATGCCAATCTGGTCAGGTTTAATGCTGCTAAAACCCAGGCGTGTCTTTTTTCCGCTAAAAAGAGCCAATTTCAACCGGCTCCAACTTTCCGAGATGTGACCGTGCCAATAACTGACCATCTTGAGCTTCTTGGCGTTACGTTGACATCGACTCTCAATTTTGGCCCATACATTGAGGCAAAGGCTCAGCTGGCTGCCAAAAAGCTGGGGATCCTTGCAAAGGTTAGAAGGTACTTCACGCCAGAACAGCTGCTCAGCTTGTATCAAGCGCAAGTTCGATCATGCATGGAGTACTGTTCTCATCTCTGGGACGGATCCGCCAAATACCAGCTTTATGCACTAGAGTCGATCGAAAAGCGGGCCAAAAGGCTCATCGGCGATGAGGCACTGGTTAAGTCTAAGCTCCAGAGCCTTGAACATCGTCGCCGAGTTGCCAGCTTGTCGGTCTTTTATCGGTTGCATTTCGGGGAGTGTGCGATGGAATTGCATGATCTAATTCCAGCAAGCCCGTTTCATCATCGGACTACAAGACGTACGGCGATGCGCCATCGCTACATGGTAGACATACCACCCATACGCACTAAACGTTTTGGGAACACTTTTATTATGCGTACAGCTAAGGAGTGGAATTCCCTGCCGGAGTCTGTGTTTCCCGATAGCTACAATCTAGGAGTCTTTAAGACAAGAGTGAATAGGTTACTTCTAGGCAAGCGTGCTTCACCGTCGACCACATCATCGCTTACCATCAGGTGAGATAGTGGTCAAGCGCGAGCCTATAATATATAAAAAAAAAAAAAAAAAATAAGCTAAAAAAGTAACTTGTAGGTCATCATTTCTTATTCATCCAATACCATGGATAGACTCAGCTGTGACCTGTAAAACTCAGAGCTCATCTTGATTGTTGAAGACATCGAATCATTGGAACTGAAGTCTTCAAGCTTCGATCAAGAATTATACGAGCTCTGTGAGGAAGCAGAAAAGGACCATTTTGAAACGTGAGTAGTCTTTTGTGTTATAAATTAACTTGTTGCTACATGTTTTGGTAATCGATGAGGAGGGGATGGAATTTTGAGTACTTAAAGTTGTAGTGGCGTGTTTTGAAATCATTCGTTTCTTTGGACCGTGTTTTGGTTACTACAACGATAGAAAATGTATCGCAGCTTTGAATTTGATATTTTATCTCAGAGTGACATTATAAGTATGGGAAAAAGTCTCATTTAAAAAAAAAATCATCGTTTAATACGGTATTGGTTCATACAAAATGTGTTACCGGAATCAATGTTGCGAGATCCAGATATAACTCCATATTATACCCCATGTGAAGGACATACAATCATTGACCACAGTGTTCAATCCGGTCAAGATGATTTCGATGGCGTTTTACCAATGCAAGCGTATTGTTTACGGTGTCAATAATCATGTTAGTACTTTATGTGTAATCGGTGAATACTATACTTGGTGTAATTGTTGATAAATTTTGCTAATGTTATTTTGGTTTCTTTTTTAAACAGATCTATTCAAATTGGTGGAGGAAGAAAGAAAAGACCGGCGACAACGCACCTGATAGAAGAGGAACGGGCAAAGAAGAGGACGAAAACACATGTTGAAAGTCCTTCAACATCAACATCGTCGGTGTCAATAAATCAAAATGTGAGTACAGAAAATAATGATAAAATTGAATGTTCTGTGTGTCACGTATTTGTATCAAGGAAATATTTAACCAACCATTTCAAGAGTAATACCCATAAAATCAATGTTTTAAGATCTGATGAAGAATTAACAAACGTACAAATAATAGAAAGTGCGTTCGGTAATAGAATTCTTACTTACAGAATAAAATCGAATATAAATTCAGACCAACCATTTGAAACACCGGAATTATTTTTAGAAAATATTAAAGATTTAATATATAAATTACTAGAACGATGTATTATAGAACACTTTGCTGTGAAAGTAAATTTTATTCTTAATGCCAACTTTATCCAAGAAACCAAAAATCTTTTTAATACTTTTGACTTTCAAATGTCTAATTATGTTATTTGTCGTGGGGATGATACGGGAATAATTTTTTCATCTATTGTTACTGAAATAACAAAGGAAATTTCAAATTTTGAGAAAAAGGATAGTGGATGGAGTTTAGTTAAAATAAAACACTTAGACATGAATGTTAACAAGTTTAACCCATTACATGGATCGTCATACATAGATTTACCATTAGATATAAAATATAAGAAAGCTGTTATCAACGTTTAAAATAATGATAACGAATGCTTTCGTTGGGCCGTATTGTCGTGATTGTACCCAGTTAAAAATAACTGTAATAGAGTAACAGCTTACATGCAACATAAAAATAAATTAAAATTTGATCAACTATGCTTTCCTTTAAAAATTTATGACATTCATAAATTTGAAAAACTCAATAATATAAGTATTAATGTTTTTGGTCTAGAATACGATTTAACAAGTAAGGCGAATAAAGTTGTAGGACCATTACACTTAACAAAACAAAGGAACTCTACTCATTTAAACTTATTGTATTTATCTCAAGGTAGTAACGGTCATCTTTGTTATATTAAAAACCTTTCAAGATTAGTTTCTAAACAATTATCAGCATCAGAACATGTAGTTCATATTTGTGATGGTTGTTTATTACATTTTACATCACGCGATAATTTACAGCGACATCAAGAAAATGATTGTTTCAACGTATGCACAGATTTACCATCTAACTGTGACAGTAAGAGAAATTGGTTCAATGAAATAACTCCATCTAACCAAATCTCATTTAATAATTATGAACGTAAGTTAAGAGTTCCTTTTGTTGTATATGCTGACTTTGAAGCATTTTTAAATCCAATCGACAGTTGTTCTAACGATCCGAGTATATCATCAACTTCTAATATTCAAAAACATGAAATGTATAGTTTTGGGTACTATCTTAAATGTTGTTATAATGATAGCTTTTCAATATATAGAACATATACTGGTAAAGATTGTGCACTCACATTTATGCAATTCATTAAAAAGGATTTAGAAAGTATCTGTAAAAAGAATAGTTGTGTTAAAAGCCCATTGTCGTTAACGAGTCAAAATATTACAGATATTAGCCAAAGCAACACGTGTTATATTTGTAATAATAATATAAATGGTCATTCCACAATTTCATATAATTGGCATACTCGCGTATGAAGGAGTCGCCCATCCTTTTTGTTCTGAGAAATACCGAACACCAAACTTTTTACCTGTATTTTTTCACAACTTAAGTAATTATGATGCTCATTTTATAGTTCATGGTCTCAATTTTGAAGAGGGTAATATAGAACTCATTCCTGAGAATAAAGAGAAATATATTTCTTTTTCCAAGGTTTTACGTATTAATAATCGTGTTATGAAATTAAGATTTCTTGATTCACTTAAATTTATGTCCAGTAGTCTTGACAAATTAGCTAAAAATTTACTACCCCAACAATTTAACGAACTCAAATTAAAATTTCCACGTGAAGAAGTCTTCAAAAGATTAATACGAAAGGGTGTTTATCCATACGAATACATGACTTCATTTGATTCTTTAAAAATAACTTCTCTTCCTACTCGCGATAAATTTTATAGTTCTTTGAATGATAGCCACATCTCCGAAAATGATTACCATCACGCTCATGATATATGGAAACACTTCAATTGTCAAAACATGGGCGACTATTCAAATCTTTATTTAAAAACGGATGTTTTGTTATCAGCAGATATATTTGAAATTTTAGAAACGTTTGTCTTAACACATATAGTCTGGACCCAGCTCATTATTATACAGCACCTGGACTAAGTTGGGATGCAATGTTAATTTTTACTAAAATAAATTTAGAACTTCTTACAGATATCGACAAAATTGCTTTTATTGCGAACAATATCAGGGGTGGTATATCTCAATTCAGTAATAGACACGCAAAAGCAAATAACTTATTTATGGCAGAATATGATTCCAGTGCACCATCTTCCTTTCTGATGTATCTAGATGCAAATAACCTTTACGGTTGGGCTATGTCCCAGTGCCTCCCGACCGGCAAATTTGAATGGGTAGATATAAACACTGATTTCAACATCCCCGACGATGCCGAGCACGGTTTTATTTTAGAAGTAGATTTAGAATATCCAAACAATTTACATGATTTTCATTCAGATTTACCCTTTTGTCCTCAAAACATATGTTTAGGTGATGGCAAAGATCGAAAATTGATCCCAAATTTAAATAATAAAAAGAACTATGTTATTCATTACAGAAATCTTAAACAATGTTTAGAAAAAGGTTTGCGATTACTTAAAGTTCATAGAATCCTTAAATTTGAACAATCCGCATGGTTAAAAAGTTACATAGATTTAAACATACACATGCGTTCTTTGGCAACTTCAGATTTCGAAAAAGACTTTTTTAAACTTATGAACAACTCTGTTTTTGGTAAAACAATGGAAAACGTACAAAAAAGAGTGAATGTTAAATTAGTCAACTACTGGTTGAATCGTGGGAAAACCCAAGGAGCTCAAGCTTTGATAGCAAGACCTGAATTTCACAGTATTTCAATATTCTCCGAAGATTTAGTCGCAGTACAATTAAAGAAAACTAAAGTTTTATATAACAAACCGATTTACCTCGGGTTTTGTATATTAGATCTATCAAAAACCTTAATGTATCAATTTCATTATGATTTTATGAAATCAAAGTATCAAGATAATCTCAAACTACTTTACACGGATACTGACAGTTTAATTTATCAAATATTTACATACAATTTTTATGATGATATCAAAGACAACTTAGAATATTATTTTGATACGTCTGACTATCCACCTAATAATGAATATGGTTTACCATTAATAAATAAAAAACGGTTAGGCTTTTTTAAAGATGAAAATAATGGTAAAATTCGCAAAGAATTTGTAGGACTTCGTGCAAAAATGTATGCAATGGATGTGCAGAATAAACTTGTAGCTAAAGCAAAAGGTATTAATAAATGTATCACAAATAAATTTGAACTTAATGATTATAAAACATGTTTGTTCGAAAAGAAAATTCGTTATAGTGAAATGTTAAGATTTAAATCAATAAAACACGCGATTTTTACTCAAAAAATAAACAAAATATCACTATCGCACAGTGACACAAAACGATATTTATTAAGAAATTCTACTGACACTCTCGCTTGGGGTCATTATAGAATAAAGAACATTTAATATTATTATTATTTTCTGTATATTAAAAGATGTACCTCTCAATTATATGTGCATGAAAATATGTGTATGCAAATATGTATTCTTGCTTTTTTATTAGTTGTAGATTTATTTTAACATTTTTGACCAAATATAATAGCTTTAATTTTAATGATATGTTTTATTCATTCCGATACACCTGTAGAGTTCACACGTTCATTTAGAATGATCCATTTTTTCCACCCCTTTACTGCCATAGTCGCAGGTCCGAGTGCTTGTGGGAAATCGAAGTTTGTGACGGATTTTATAAAATCTATAAAAGAAATATGTAATTGTGATTTTAATCAAATTACATGGTGCTTTGACGAAATGCAACCTTTGTATAATTTACAAAATGTCAACTATCATCAAGGTATTCCCGACCTTAACATGTTTGATGGGGAGAAACCACATTTCGTTATAATAGATGATCTAATGAGAGAATCAGATGGTAGAATTGTTGACATATTTACCGAGGGTAGTCACCACAGAAATTTAAGCGTGTTTTATATATCACAAAACTTATTTCATCAGGGTAAAGGGCAAAGGGACATTTCCTTGAATTCAAGTTACATAATTTATTTTAAAAATCCTCGTGATAAAACTCAAATACGATATTTAGCAAGACAGGTATCCCCAGATGATGCAAAATTTATTGAAGATGCTTACAAGGATGCTACATCAGAAGCCCATGGATATTTATTAATTGATTTAAAGCAGAATACTAATGACTCGTGCCGTATCAAAACAAAAATATTCCCATTTAATTGGTATTGCATACGTACCTACAAAAATGTTTAAATACTCCAAGAATCAAACAGTTCCTATCATTTGTTAACAATGCATCGTAGATTAACAACGTATAGAAATTTATTAAACGCATTGTATACACTTAAACCGAAGTATCAAAAAGCAATTATCAAATATTGTGATGACGAAGAAATAAATTTCTATGTGAATGCATTCATAACGTTCTACAAGGGAAGGTACCTCTCAAAGATCAAAAAAAGAAGAAATTAAATAAATATAAAAATATTCTCCGGAAATTGGTGCGAAAGTGTAAAACTAAACTAAGAAAAAATATAATCATTCAAAAAGGAGGAGCTTTCTTGCTTATAATATTAGGATCAATTTTTAGTGCTTTCGTAAGTTGTTTTACTTCACAAAATTAACATGGAAAATGCGAAAAAGATGCTACTTATAGAACCTGGATTAATTGAAAAACTAAAACATGAAACCATGGGTAACAATAATTTATCTCGATTAGACACTGAAATGCAAAATATTATGAAAAGTAATACTGAAGATCGAAAGAAGTGGATGTTATATTTACAAACTCTACAAAGATATCTCCACTTTGCTGAAGAAGACCGTCAACCTTATAAACTACCAATTTATAATGATATCTCTAACAATGGTATAAATGAATCTAAGAATAGTTATAAAAATAAAGAAATGGATGATAAACATATAGTTACTAACGAAGCTTCGTTGCGAGACATTGAACCTATTAAGAAAGAAGATAATTTTACAACAAAACCGGTCTACTCAACCTCCCAAATACTTAGTTTGATACCAAAAACTTATAATAAAAAAGGTGAGTTACTATTAAATTTAGTGGAATCAAGTAAAAGTAAAATACATTGGGACAACGAAGGTACAGTTATAATTGACAATGAAAAAATTCCTGGAAGTAATATTGTTGACTTAGTAAATGATTCACTAAGACCATTGAAAAGAAGTGACCCAATAGGGTGGGACAAATTTGCTAAAGCATTAAAAGGTATTAAAGTACCACTGACTTACATTGGTAATCCAAAGAGATATGAATTCATCAATAAACTTCAAACAATAGATCTAGGCGAACCATCAGAAGTTGAAGAATTCACTTCACCAAGTAGTGGGGATAAGAAGCTCATAAAAAAAATAAGAAAAAAGATTGATTGGAAAAAATGGACTCCGTACTAGAAGAAATTAATAGAATATATTATGTCCCATCAAATCCTGCTGGCTATAGTAGTATTGATAAACTAACAACAGCTATGAATGGTAAAATGGACAAAAAACGTGTAAAAAATTGGTTACAATCACAAGAAACGTACACACTTCACAAACCGGTTCGGAAGAAGTTTTCGCGAAATAGATATCATCATCATCTGCCTAGCCTTTTCCCAACTATGTTGGGGTCGGCTTCCAGTCTAACCGGATTTAGCTGAGTACCAGTTTTTTACATGGAGCGACTGCCTATCTGACCTCCTCGCGAAATAGATATATTTTATCAAATATTAATGAACTATGGCAAGCAGATTTGAGTGACATGCGATCTTACTCTCAATATAATGATGGTTTTAACTATATACTTTGCGTTATTGATGTCTTTAGTAAATATGCTTTTGCTAGACCTATGAAAAAGAAAAATTCAGATACTACCAAAGAATGTTTTGAAAGTATATTTACTGAAGCTAATACAACTCCTACACACATACAATCTGATAAAGGTACTGAATTTGTTTCAAAAGATGTACAGCGATACTTCAAATCTAAGCAGATTAACTACTATACGACTAACAATCCTGACATTAAGGCCAGCATTGTCGAACGATTTCAAAGAACATTGAAAATGAAAATGTGGCGTTATTTCACTCATAAAAATAAATATAAGTACGTAGACGTTTTACAAGATTTAATATATTCTTATAACCATAGCATTCACTCCAGTATTAAGATGTGTCCTTGTGATGTAAATTCTAACAATATTATGACAGTCTGGACTAATCTCTATGACAGAGGACCAAACAAAATCTCTTTAAATGGTCCAAAACCAAAATTAAATGTTGGTGATTACGTTCGAATAACAAAATATAAGCATGTATTCCAAAAAGGTTATGAATCGAACTGGAGTGATGAAGTATTTATTATATCCTCAATAATTGATAGGTCTCCATGGATTGTTTATACAATAACAGATTTAAAAAATGAACCAATCGTTGGCACTTTTTATGAAAGAGAATTACAAAAGGTGTCTTATAACCCCACCTTAAACTATAAAATAGATAAAATAATGCGTTCTTCAGGTATCAGAAAAGAAGTGTTAGTGAAGTGGAAAGGTTATCCAAATAAATTTAACAGTTGGATTTTAGCTACTGATTTAAAAGAAATATGAATAAAGATAGTTTTTATTTAACTTTGCTTAGCAACAGTTCGATGGAGTATTTTCCTGATAACAAAACAACAAACTTTTCAACTATGTTACCGAAAGCTATAAAATTGGAGGGTGAATGGTCGGTTGGAGTGGTTGAATTTCAATATCCGTGCACGATGTTTACAGTTCAAGAGCATGAAAATGTTGTTTACGTTACGAAAAAGATGCTTATGCCTAATGAAGAAAAATTATCTACAGTGTATTATAAAAAACACATTCCTGCCACCAACTATGATAACATTGATCACATTTTGACAGCATTAAACAGTATTAAAGAAAAAATTAAATTTCGTTATGATGAAATAACTAAATTTGTATCTGTTACGGTTATGGATAAAGCTATAACAATGGTAACATTATTCCCCAAATTATGTGTTCAACTGGGTTTTGAACCGAACAAAAATCGTCTAGAAAGAAATTTTGGGAAGTATCCTGCTAATTTACATTTGGGGTTACCATCTCAATTATTTGTTTATTGCGACATAATTGAACCTCAGATCGTTGGTGATGTTATGACTCCACTTTTAAGGATAATTTCTTTAGATCCCTCAAAATATATTTATGGTGCAAATAAAATGCATGTTTTCTCACCACCTCACTACCTGCCTGTTATGCGAAGGGAATTTGATACTTTAGAAATATATATAAGATCAAGCGCAGGACAAAAATACCATTCCAGTTTGGAACTGTGTGTATTAAACTACATTTCCGAAAATTGTAATATAATGCATTCTCATCGTGATCATTCTAAATGCCCTTACAAAAATTATTATACACATCAAGCTGGGTCCGGTATTGGAGTAATTTATAAGGGATCATCATACCAGCGTGGTCACGGTATCGAGAGCTTCTTAGGTGGATTATTTAGATCAGTTTTACCTTTACTTTCGAGTGGTGCTAGAGTTATTGGTAAAGAAGCACTAAATGCAGGAATAGGACTCTTGACTGATATAGCTCAAGCGCGTCCCATGGAAGATTCGATTAAAGCTCGAATCAAGCAAGTTGGTTCAAACTTAAAAAGAAAAGCCGATGACAAAATTGATAGAATCAACATGTCTGGCTCTGGGTATATAACCAAAAGAAAACGATTGACTTCATTCATTCCACCATTAACTGCTAGAGTGAAAGCTGTGAAAAAATCAGGTCTAAAACCAAATAATATCAAAGATATATTTTCTAATTAATTATGTCTTTTCTTCATAATCATTCTTGTGAGTGTGTTAAGTCAGAATTGGATTTGTTTGCTTTACCGTCTACACAAACGAGCATTGAAAATGGATTGTGGATTCATTATAAACCAATTTCATCTCTTGCTGATGATGGGCCTATAGAGTTTCAAATTCCGGGTACAGGTGATGACTACATAGATTTGTCACACACATTACTCCACATAAGGGCAAAGATACTAAATCAGGATTCATCAAACCTGTTATCATCTACGGTGGTTGCCCCAGTAAACAATTGGTTGCATTCACTATTCAGTCAGCTTGATGTTTATTTGAATCAAAAACTAGTATCACCAACCAATAATACATATGCCTATCGAGCCTACAAACGCTTTTAAACTATGCTCCTGCAGCTAAACAATCTCATCTCACTTGTGGTCTTTGGTATGAGGATACTGCAGGAAAAATGAATTCTACAGATGAAAAAAACAAAGGATTTGTTAAAAGACAAGAACTTACTACTGAAAGTAAAGAAATTGAAATGATTGGGCATCTTCATGGTGATATATTTAATCAAGAAAAATGTATGATAAATGTGTGGTACATATAATATACGTAACGTATAATACGTAACGTATAATAATTATTCTACAATGATTTTGCTGTTAGGTAATGGTTCTGGAATTACCCTTATTGACACCTTGTTAGGTTTGAATATAGCAAAGCTAATGGTATGTGAAATCTTTTCTGTTTTTGTTTAAGATTAAGTTAAGAATTGGAATAAACTGTATTTTAATTGAAATAAACAGCTTTTTTTTTTTTTCTTTTTTTCCATACTCAGACAGTTTCACAGAAGATCAGAATAAGCGTATTTTTAAGTTAAACGATATCATGTTAAATGTTGACTTGTCATAATGACAAATTGTTGTTTTTTGACACTAATAATAAATTGTGGACTCAAAGTAACTCAGAGAGCTTTCTCTCTGTCACGTAGATGTAGACGTAAGATTGATATTTTGATAGCGTATTCTATGAATGAAGTGATAGTAAATCTATCAAATTTTATAATAATTGATGAGCCTATGTTGCCTAGTTCAACTAGCAGCATAGATTTAAACTAGTCCATAAGACAATAGAAGTTACCTCTGCAAATAAGCAGTTGTAAATAGCAAAAAGGTATCTTCTGGCAATCCATTTTGTGCTACAAATCTGAGGGAAATACTCTTTAAAATTATTAAATCATATTCAGGATTTCTCTCCCTAATTATTATAAATTGAACGATTTTTATAAAAAACTAAGTATGCGAGTTTTATTTGTCTAACAGAACTTTGGTTAAAAGATCGCCAAGTAAAGTCCATTAATTATGAAAATTATTGTACAGTTAGCCATTTCAGCAGACAACGTATGATACATGGCGGATCATTAATACTTATTAAAAACTCTATTAAATCTAAAGAAAGAAAAACATTGTTAGACTGTCAGTTGAACAAATCATTGACTTAACCTGTGTTGAGCTTGATAAGCATGTTGTAGTATGCTTCTACAGAACACTAAGTTACCAGAATCTAACTGTGGCTAATTAATGGAAAAGATGTTAAAAAAGTTAGAATTAGTAATAAATCAATCGTCAAATGTGGCGATTTTAACATAAACTAATTAGAAAATAACTTTAACAGTATCAGGTTATTGCGTCTTTTTAAATCATTTAATCTGGAAAATGGAGCCTGCAACATTCTTCTGCGACTTGTATAGATAACGTTTTTTTGTAATTGCGATTACTTAGATACAGAAATTGTAAATAAGTTAGCATCTGATCACAGTGGACAAACAATAACGTTTAGCACCTACATACCTTTACAAAAAATGCAAATAAAATTGAGAACTATGTAAAAATTTTAAAAATAATAATAATACCTTGGATAGTAAGTTATGTATTCAAAACTTTTATAATATAGATGACCCAAATGACTCAATGCCGATGAATGTACGGTTTCACCAAAAGGCGTTGCACAAGTGACGCTGGCGTCACCCTAATAAAGAACATCAACACACGCCTGGGAAGAAACACAAGACGCTATTGGAATCTTTTGCGACCTCTCGAAAGCGTTCGATTGCTTTAACCATGAGACGCTATTGTTGAAACTCGAGCGCTATGGGATTAGATATACAGTCCTTGAGTTACTTAGATCATATTTGAAAGCCAGAAAAGTTAACAAGCACTAGGGTCTGAAATAACAATGGGCGTTCCTCAAGGCTCAATATTGGGTTCATTCCTCTTTTCAGTTCACATTAACGGTTTGCCCCAATTATTACAAAATCAAACTAAGATGTTAATTGCTGATGACATATCTCTGATATTTAAAATAGATCGGCGGTCAAAAAATCTTGATGATGTGAATAATTCTATTCATCAGAAAACAAATGTATTAGATTCCGATTATTGTGACTACACTATCGATATCATGTGAACCAGGTGGCAGCAGCGGCTCAGCCATGGCCGCAGCCATCAAGGCCGTGAAGACGTTGAACATCAGCGCCGGCAAGCGCGTGGTCGTGATCCTGCCCGACGGCATCCGTAACTACATGTCCAAGTTCGTCAGCGACCAGTGGATGGAAGCGCACTGCTTCATGGAACCTCCAGAACATTCCATGAAATGAGTTATTTAATTTCTATTTCGATCTCTTTGGAAAATACGTATTAATCTAACTTCCATGGTAAAATCCCATTGCCATTTCTCTACATCGTACTTGAGAAGAACTGTGTGCATAAACATGACAAACAATAGTCATGCAGGTGATAATGAAGGCAGTAGTGGTGAACTGCCAGACGTGACAGCTATCAAGGTAGCAAGCGAGGCTAGACTTCTCGAATTGGAAAAAGAGGTTGAAAAACTAAAACTGAAACAGATGCAAACTGAATACGACAAACTGATGAGAATGGGTAACCTACCAGGACTTATTTATTACAACATTTTAATGATTTTTAGATGTTGGAAAAAGCCTATTTCTGAAGTATATTTGGGCCACACTTACCCCAAGTTGAATAAAGGCAGCACGTGCGAGCAGGCCCTGCAAGCTATGATGAGCAACAACGTGAACATTGCGGTCATCGTCGATGATGTCGGGTAACTGTTCTCAGTTCATTCTTCTACACCTTCTACATTCTGTTGTCTTGCATAGTTGATAAACTAGCAGATTATTAATCTCAGTCTAATCTCTGAATCTCACAATCAATCAATCTGCCTAGCCTTTTCCCAACTTCATTGGGGTCGGCTTCCAGATTAACTGGATTTAGCTAAGTACCAGTGTTTTACATGGAGCGACTGCCTATTTGACCTCCACAACCCAGTAACTGGGTAACACGATACCTCTTGGCTAGACTGGTGTCAGATCTAAGGCTTCTGACTACCCGTATCGACTGTCAACGGGACCAACGGTTTAACGTGGTTTCCGAGGCACGGAGGAAACCCGTTAAGTTGAAATGGTCACCCATCCACGGACCGACCTCGTCAAGCGTTGCTTAACCTTGATGATAGACCAGTGCGGCTGTTATTATTTTGCCACGATCTCCTCCTTCCTCTAATCTGAATCTCACATTACATGAAAATGACGAAAACATTCCAACAACGATCACCACAAGACGCCTATTTCTGTGAAATCGTCAATCTGTTGATCAAAGGTTGCTATTGCAGACAGTCTGATTTGACTACTTTAAATATACCTATCAATTATTTTAGACACTTCGTGGGTGCTGTTTCTAAAGACAACCTCCGCAACCAAGGTGCCCGGACAAGGTTCTGAGATCTTTGACTTCCAAGACGTGATATTTGACAACCTTGACAAACACGTTTTCACTTCGGCTGAAAACGCTGATGCAGGCAATCCTACGGTCGGTCTTCTTTCCCGGATATTGGGCATCACTCCTTTCGTGATCATCGGAAAGGAAGGGTACGGCATAAAGCGTGGTGAAAACGGTAAGTAAACGCGAAATAGATCCAGTCTTCGTTAATATTTTTGTATAGTGGAAGACTACAGACTTATGTCTTGTGGGTCTTACTATATATATATGTCTCCTCTACTTACACTTCGTCGATACGATATGAAAATCTATTTGTGAAACTTCAATTCATCGGCGCATTATTTTAGCTGTCTGTTGGTCGGTCTACATATCATAGATAAGTACTGAGGTACATAAACAACCTTATCTGCCAATACTCCCAACCGTGTAAATAGTTATCCACTGATAATATTAATACTGTCGTCGCAGTAAGTGATGATATTGATGACGGCGTGAACGAATCTGAAAAATATGGACCTTGTCATTCGGAGCAAGAGAGTGAATTCTGCATCTGCAGAAGGAACATATCCGACGCTCCAATGTTAGGGCGCAACGGGCCCAGCTGTTGCGACAGTGGTACCACTTCGTCTGCGTAGGCGTCACGCAGGCGCCCGTCGGGGACTGGCTCTGTCCGATATGCGACAGATCGCAGAGAAACAATCAGTTGAATATTTCTTCCGTGACTACATCTAGATCTAAATACTACTTCACGTGATTGAAAGCTTTTTTATAATTCATTATAGATAATAAGATTTTCAATTAATAATCTTCGCAAGTAATGAATCTGGGTTGATAGATCGTGGAGCTATTCACAGAAGTAATTGGAATAATCAAACTCGAAGTAGCATTTGATAAAAAGAAATGATAGGAGCGATTTATCCATGCTCTGAATAGGTTCCTCGAATGTCTTATGCATAAAAATACATAATTAAATTAATTATGGATATTTATACATTTTGCAGAAAAATCCAGTGAATAAATTGGGGTATGAAACCTAAGTCGATCCAATATATCGAAGAGATAACCCATTTGTTTAGCCGGAGTCGGCAAAATCGCAGATATATAAATACAATACATAAACATTATTCGTTAAAATATTTGTCCTGCTATCATGTCATCGTGTGTATGTAATGCTTGCTAGTCAATTTTGAATTATTTCATGACGATCAATTCAGCTGAAAATTATACAAACGTTTGTTTCTCGTGACATTGTAATTTTCAAAATGAAAGCATGTTAAAAAATGATTTTTGGTAGATGATATTTCTAACTTATTGTGTTGTATGTCAGCGTCATAAATGCAGTCAATTTGAACCTCGCGCTGAGCTGGAATGAGTGCTTCATTCCGGCTCTGAAAAACTTTATATTTTGTTTGAATTAATAGATTTCGGTGACTATCGACCGTCGGCTCACGATAGGGTTGCACGTCACCAAAGTGGTGGTACAGATCAGGGTCCTGCAGGGAAACCTGCTCTCATCCCGCCTTTCCACCCACGCCAAGCTGGGCATCTACAAGACGTACCGGCGATCCATATTAACATACGCAGCCCCAGCTTGGTTCGTCCTCACTAGCGAGGCGAACAAGAACAAGCTGTGCGCCCAACAGAACCTCATATTACGACGCATCATGCGCGCCCCTCGCAACGTGAGGAACGACGTCATCCTGCGGGACACAGGAATAGAGAGCTTGAACGAGTTTATAGGGCGACTCGCCACAACACTTTTCCGCGGGCCGACGCTTCTTCCTGGCCCCATATCGCAGATATCGCGTCTTGGCACGCGCATCCGCCTGACAGTTGTAGCCCCCGGTGCTGCACCCGCGAGTAGGGAACAGAGTTTCATAACCACTCGCCTCGCCCCCTTACGTGGTCGACGCGACTACCAAGGAGAGTATTCTCATTATTTCGTTTGTAGCGAACTAGTGAAGTACTGAAGTTATAGGCTGGTGGAGACGCGGAGTATCATTTATATTAAATAATATATTAAAAATGGGAAAAACCAAGAAAGTGATGGTATGTTATTATTAGTAGAATTAACAAAAAAAGGAACATTCTATTACTTTAAAAATATACTGTTTAATTATTAATTAATAAATTTAATTTTTTATTTAAAATATTTTATTTCTTCAGAAACAAAATTCAGATTCAGCGCCGCCGCAGAGACGTAGCGGTAGACCGGCAGGGAGTAACCGGGTGCCAGTGTCCGGTTTCATTTATCAAGCGACAGATCCGTTTGGAATTGCTTGATGAATACAACAAGTGCGGCCCGAAGGCGTCCTCGTGCAAGTTTTGACGGGGCACGGTGGGTTCTCCGAATACTTGAATCACTTCAAGTGTAAGGAGAGCCCATCGTGCGTCTGCGATCTAGGCGTGGCAGAGACTGTCCAGCACATACTTGTAGAATATCCGTTATTTATCAAAGAGCGCTACCAACTTGAATGTGAGCTGGACAGTAAAATAACGAGAGAGAGGAGAACAAGAAAACTAGAGAGAAGTTTATAGAGTACTGCATTAGAGTAGCCACTGCGGTTATACGTCGAAACAAAACCTGAAGCGCACCGTGCTTCATTAGTATTTTGCATGATATTTAAATGTAAGCACGGAATGCAGCAAGGACACGTGTAACCGGCAGTACTTTATGTTTAGTACCTTAGTTTATAATGTGTAATTTCTCTGTGATATTTTTAATAACTGTGCTTTTGTGTTTTATCCCTAATTGTATACTATATTGTACCCATTCTGCTGTGATAATCGCTCTTTGTTTCTGTGATAAACAGCATTTCCGCTCAATTGTATAAATGGCACCTTTGTTCCAATAGCACTATTGTTTTAATTTTACACTGCACTTTTTGCACAAATTGTTTAATAGCACCTCTGTTTTTATTACACTTCGACTATTTTTATAAGTAAAAAATTATGCCGTAGACTAGATTAAATATAGAATGCAAGATGATGGATACGAGAAAGAGTTAGTATGAAGAATGGATGTACGAGAGGCATAACAGATTGACGGGAACGGAATTGTTTGCACTCAATAGGCGCCAATTTAGTTGGTGGGGACTAGTGTTAAAAAAAAAAACCGGTTGCCATAGACACCGGTTCGTAATAACGTAATTCTCCTTACATTTTTCAGTATTGTTTAATTTATTTATGAATACTAATTTGTTTTCTTTTTGTTCACAGGAAGAGCGGCGCGCACGTAATTCGCAATATGAAAGAGACCGTCACGAAGAGCTGGCTGAAGGTACTCGACGATTAGCTTTAGATGCCGGTTTTGACCCTAACGTGAGTTATTATCACTAATTTAGCTCTTGATTATTTTTTTTGTATTACTTAATATGCAAAAATAGTTCAACCTTTTAATTATTCACAGATCCCAGTGACCTTTTGGCATTCGTGATTGATACAATTGAGAAAGCGAGAGAAGCCAAACCAATCCCTGAAATTCTACTTGTAATTAAAATATTGGAAGAGGCAAGTAACTAGTAACCTGTCTAGTGACTTGATATTTTCATATCCTTGTTATTTTATATTGTTTAATTTGTTATATAATTTCTAACTGTTATTTTTTCTTTTTAGTTGCTGATGTGGAAGCCTGTTAAATTGAGCTTGGTTAAGTTTTAGAAAACCTTCATCACCGGATCATTTAAAACTTTTGGATGCCGACGACTGTCGTAAGTTTCTGTGAAATATTGCACTTCTCTTATTAACATTTTTTTGTTTTCAAATATTTTTAATTTTTATTTGGGCTTGATAAAACAGGTCCATATTACTGAAACTCCTCTTTCGTTTTATTTTCCTTATATTTGAAGTGGCTTAACGCAGACCCTCTCTCAAATATTGTATTCCTTTGACAACTGTAAAGGAGACTCTAAAGGGTTGCAAACCATTTTATCATTCTGGAAAAATAAATTGATTCGTGCCCGGTGTAACGGGCATGCAATGACACCGCAGGAGAAAGGTACTGCTTGAAGCCCGCCCGCCACGCCCCCTGGCGGGTGCGCAGCAATCTTTCTACAGTCATTTTATTATTCCTACACCAGTGTTGTGAGTGTTAGTATAGTTGTGCGTGTCTGGATTACTAGTAAAAAAATGAGATCTGCCAAAGAATCCTTCAAGTTAACGTGCGGCGAGTGCAGATGTTCTATAATAACTACCTCCAGCTGGTGGGACATGTGTATTGGCACAACCGCATTGAGAACAGGGTGTGTAACAAGTGTGAAGTGAAGCGGTGGCCATATGCTGCACATATATATCATCTCGTCCCAACAAATGACGATACTGCAGACGGTGGGACCGAATCTACGTAAAGAATATGCACCTTGTCATTCGGAGCAGGATAACGAATTCTGCATCTGCAAAAGGAATGTTCCCGACGCTCCGATGATGGCGTGCGACGGGCCTGGCTGTCTGCGACAATGGTACCACTTCGACTGCATAGGCGTCTCCTCAGCGTCCGACGGGGCAGATACTACGAGAAGTACCTTCCTATGTCCAAATTCTATCGTAAGAGCCGCCAAAGCTTTTGAAAACTGTAGGAGAATTATTACAATATTTAATAATTAAGCTGTAAACTTATTAGATAATACGCCGTTTAAGTATTGTATTATATTATTAAAATACCCAAAATTGGTTCCAAAATCCAACAAAAATTAATAAATTTACAAAAGGAATCCTAAATCCCTGCGCGACGAATAGCAGGGCTCGCTCGGGGTAAAACTCCCTCCTTTGGGTTGGCACCCCTCTGCAGGAACATGCGCAGGTACTTTATTGACATGTGTCCGTAAAGAGTGTTCTCATTATTTCGTTTGTAGCGAACTAGTGAAGTACTGAAGTTATAGGCTGGTGGAGACGCAGAGTATCATTTATATTAAAAATATATTTAATTCAACTCAAAAATGGGAAAAACCAAGAAAGTGATGGTATGTTATTGTTAGAACAATTAACAAAAAAGTAATATTCCATTACTTTAAAAAAAGCTACTCAACGATTAGCTGTAGCTGCCGGTTTTGACCCTAACGTGAGTTATTATCACTTATTCAGATTGATTTCCTTTTATGTATTACTTAATATGCAAAAATAGTTCAACCTTTTAATTATTTACAGATCCCAGTGACAGCCATTTTTGCTTAAGTCATTGAGAAAATTGAGAAAGCGAGAGAAGCCAAACCAATCCCTGAAATTCTACTTGAAATTAAAATATTGGAAGAGGCAAGTAAGTAGTAGTTCATATCCTTGTTATTTTTATATTGTTTAATCTGTTAATTAATTTCTATCTGTTATTTTTTGTTTTTAGTTGCTGATATGGAAGCTTGTTATATTGAGCTTGGTTAAGTTTTAGAAAACCTTCATCATCGTATCATCAAAGCCACACAGTATCAACACTGACTGAGTACATACACTGGACTATCATTTACATTAAAAAATATATTAAACTCAACTAGAAAATGGGAAAAACTAAGAAAGTGATGGTATGTTATTATTAGTAGAATTAACAAGAAAACGTTAATTCTTGTTAATTCTAAGGGAACATTTTGATTTGATTACTATTTACCTACTTTTTAAGCCGAGGCGCAGAAATCTACTCTTGATTATTTTATTAGCATTCATAAAATGTGTCCTTTTTACACTTTGCAATATATTTGGATATTGATATCTAGGTTCGAGTATGAAACATATTTCATCAATATTTTTATTTATACTATTTATTAATACTCTCTTTCATTTATTTTAGCTCCCTTGATTGTGCATCAACTTTGTTTAAAAACCTTTTAACTATGTTCCAGATTTATTTTCCTGCCATCTAGCTAAATGTTTTGGTACTAACTTCGACATTGCATCTTTGCTAGGTTTTTATGGGTATACGAGACGATCAAGTTCACTTGCTAAGTCTACGTGATTGAAGCGAATATTGATAGTTTTGTGTCTACGGCTTGATAGCAATTCATAGAAATTTTGATTGACGGCACTTGATGCGCTTGCGCTTGACATGACTTGACGGGGTTTGACAAGCTTTTTTCATTTGTAGCCGCAACATCGAATAATTCAAAGAAAATACCGAAAACGATTTTTTCTATTGCTAATATATCTCTACAGGGATTTTCATGTACTATTAGTTACTTGTGTTAAACATTTTCTGTTTTATTTTTGTCGTTGTAGTTGCTGGCCTGAAAGCTCGTATAAAAGAAATAAAGAAAATAAAGAATGAAAAGGAACCCCAAGTGTTGCCAAATCAAACCAACGTGCGAGACAAAGAGGCTCCCAGCTAGGCCTGGCAGAGATGCCAAGGGTGTAAGTGGCAAACGTTAAATTATAGAAAACTGTTCTAAAGCTTCGTCATCGGACCATCAAAAACTTTCGGATGCCGACGATAGCCGTAAGTTTCTGTGATACACGTATATCGTATTTCGAAATAATTGTATCGTCCGTTAATCTTTCACTTTTCACGTTCTAATACGCTTATTCGTTTAATTTCCATAAGTAACTATGTTATCTAATAATGATGACCCGCATGACCGTGGTGGCAAAATATTATACCGCTGAAATAATAAACCAAGGTCGAGACGAGCTCCGCTAATGCTTAGCGTTTATTTAGTAAAATGTCTCCTTCTTACATTTCACCCGAAGAAAGAACAAAGCGAATTCAAACATCTGAGTCAATTGTAGAACTTTGGCGATATTAAATGTCATTAATGCAAGCAATGACGACTGTTGGATTTGGATTTTGGTCTCAGGTGTCTGCGCACTTGTCTAAAATTAACGATTTTGTCAATGACCAAGGGTCCCGCATTAAAGTTGCAAATAAATCTGCTATTATGGACATGACTCAGCGCATAACGACTATTGTCGCATTGCTAGCCATAAAATCATCCGCCAACGAGACTAAGTTGGCCAATACGGAACGCAAAAAAGAAGAGTTCGAGCAAGAAGCCCCTGCTCCTACGCGCCTCCGAGAGCTTCAACTTGCCATTGAAGGGGAGTGGAATGCTATACCACAAGATTTCATGGCAAAATTAATACGGTCCATGAAAAACCGATTAAGAGCTGTGATTAAGGCTAGGGGAGGGAATACACCTTATTAATAAACAATTTGATCAAGATTGTTGAGTTTGATTTTCATTATTTCTTAAGCGAAATTGAGTAATTTTACCCGTTTGTTGGGTTTTGTGCCGTAAAACCTCTTATGGGTATCTTTTTACACTGTATTTGATATCATTAGAAAGGTAATGAGGTAGACTTTCAATTAGTGGGTGTGTTTTTTTTTAATATTTATTCAGTTTCATGAAAAAAACTGCCTTAACAAAAAAAAGTCAAGGTGTGCGATTTTATTGCTCTCAAAGAATTGGGGTTTTTTATTTAATATGTTTCGTTGTTTCAGAAATTCGCACATCCAAAAACGGGTCGAAATGCCGCATAAGACTTAATAAAATAAATATGTTTCTTCATTGGTATTGTCTAAAAACGAACTTACCTAAGATATTATGTACTTACTTACCTACCAAAATACATACATGATAAGTCCTTAAGTTTTGAATTTGATGGTTATAGTTATTTCATAACCATCAAATTATTCCAGTTATCCCAGTTATTTCATGATGAAATAACTAGGTAAGGGGAATACTAATGCGATATTGCCCAAATAAATTTATAAAAATAATTCATCCAATCAAAGAAATTGTGGTCGCGAATAAGAAAAAGGTGTCGGTTAAATGTTGTAGTGATGTGTCGATAACGACTTTGACCAACATTATGTCCTATCGGCATGACTTCATGAGTAACAATAAATAAAAAAAGCATATTTAAATTAAATATATCATGAAAAGGTCACGGAGAGCGATGAAAATTCAAAATCTCCTAAAATTAAATATTTCCATAAAAAAAGGATTGTGTTAACTTAACAAGTATATTAAATACCTGTATGGGTGAGCTAGATAAATGTAGGCAAAAGTATGAAGTAGATACTCAGTGCCTCCAAAATTATTTATTATATAAGGAGTGTTTACTGAAGGATATTTTTGAGAAATATGAAAGTTCACAAGAGCGAGTAAGCGCTTGTTTGAGGCCGGGGAATTGTTGGACTTGGTGAAGTACAATACATAGAGGTATGAGTCTCTGACTAGTTACTCATGCAGCTGTGCAAACCACACACCACCCACCGCGATGTAAGGTGACTTGTTTCCACCAATGTTGGCGCTACCAGAAAAAACCTGTTTACCCAAGTCACAGGAATATAAAATGATAATGTTTAGTGACGAAATAGGTTCTGGCTTTGGAAAAATATTACATAATACATATTAAATAATAGTATGGTAACAAATCATTGTTACCATACTATTATTTTTCAAGCAAATTATTAAAATAATCATAAATTCGAATATGGATAATAATAATTATACTACAATGATTTTACTGTTAGGTAATGGTTCTGGAATTACCATAAAGGACATAGTGGGTGGTATTGACACCTTGTTAGGTTTGAATATAGCAAAGCTAATGGTATGTGCTTTTCCATACTCAGACAGTTTCACAGAAGATCAGAATAAGCGTATTTTTAAGTTAAACAACATCATGTAAAATGTTGACTTGTCATAATGACAAATTGTTGTTTTTTGACACTAATATTAATTAGTGGACTCAAAGTAACTCAGATAGCTTTCTGTCTGTCACGTAGATGTAGACGTAAGATTGCTGTTTTGATAGCGTATTCTATAAATGAAGTGATAGTAAATCTATCAAATTTTATAATAATTGATGAACCTATGTTGCCTAGTTCAACTAGCAACATAGATTTAAACAAGTCCATAATACAATAGAAGTTACCTCTGCAAATAATCAGTTATATTAGTAAATAGCAAAAAGGTATCTTCTGGCAATCCAGTTTGTGCTACAAATCTGAGGGGAGAGTAATACTCTTTAAAATTATTAAATCATATTCAGGATTTCTCTCCCTAATTATTATAAATTGAACGATTTTTATAAAAAACTAAGTATGCGAGTTATATTAGTCTTACTGAACTTTGGTTAATAGATCGCCAAATAAAGTCCATTAATTATGAAAATTATTGTATAGTTAGCCATTTCAGCAGACAACGTATGATACACGGCGGATCATTAATACTTATTAAAAACTCTATTAAATCTAAAGAAAGAAAAACATTGTTAGACTGACTGAGACTGTCGGTTGAACAAATCATTGACTTAACCTGTGTTGAGCTTGATAAGCATGATGTAGTATGCATCTACAGATCTCCAAGTTACCAGAATCTATCCGTGGCTAATTAATAGAAAAGATGTTAAAAAAGTTAGTAATAATAATAAATCAATCTTCATATGTGGCGATTTTAACATAAACTAATTAGAAATAACTTTAACAGTATCAGGTTATTGCGTCTTTTTAAATCATTTAATCTGGCAAATGGAGCCTGCAAAATTCTTCTGCGACTTGTATAGATAACGTTTTTTTGTAATTGTGATTACTTAGATAAAGAAATTGTAAATAAGTTAGCATCTGATCACAGTGGACAAACAATAACGATTAGCACCTACATACCTTTACAAAAAATGCAAATAAAATTTAGACCAATGTAAAAATTTAATAAATAATAATAATACCTTGGATAGTAAGGTATGTATTCAAAACTTTTATAATATAGATGACCCAAATGACTCAATGCCGATGAATGTACGGTTTCACCAAAAGGCGTTGCACAAGTGACGCTGGCGTCACCCTAATAAAGAACATCAACACACGCCTGGGAAGAAACACAAGACGCCATTGGAATCTTTTGCGACCTCTCGAAAGCGTTCAATTGCTTTAACCATGAGACGCTATTGTTGAAACTCGAGCACTATGGGATGAGACATACAGTCCTTGAGTTACTTAGATCATATTTGAAAGCCAGAAACGTTAACAAGCACTAGGGTCTGAAATAACAATGGGCGTTCCTCAAGGCTCGATATTGGGTTCATTCCTCTTTTTAGTTCACATTAACGGTTTGCCCCAATTATTTCAAAATCAAACTAAGATGTTATTTGCTAATGACATATCTTTGATATTTAAAATAGATCGGCGGTCAAAAAATCTTGATCATGTGAATAATTCTATTCATCAGGGCCAAATGAAAAGTACTAAATAAAAAGAAAACAAATGTATTAGATTCACATTGCCGATATACATTTCACGATTATTGTGACTACACTGTCGATATCATGTGAACCAGGTGGCAGCAGCGGCTCAGCCATGGCCGCAGCCATCAAGGCCGTGAAGACGTTGAACATCAGCGCCGGCAAGCGCGTGGTCGTGATCCTGCCCGACGGCATCCGTAACTACATGTCCAAGTTCGTCAGCGACCAGTGGATGGAAGCGCACCGCTTCATGGAACCTCCAGAACATTACATGAAGTGAGCTATTTAATTTTTATTTCGATCTCTTTGGAAAATACGCATTAATCTAACTCCCATGGTAAAATCCTATCGCCATTGTACTTGAGAAGAACTGTGTGCATAAACATGACAAACAATAGTCATGGAGGTGATAATGAAGGCAGTAGTGGTGAACTGCCAGACGTGACAGCCATCAAGGTAGCAAGCGAGGCTAGACTTCTTGAATTGGAAAAAGAGGTTGAAAAACTAAAACTAAAACAGTTGTAAACTGAATACGACAAGCTGATGAGAATGGGTAACCTACCAGGACATATACAACATTTTAATCATTTTTAGATGTTGGAAAAAGCCTATTTCTGAAGTATATTTGGGGCACACTTACCCCAAGTTGAATAAAGGCAGCACGTGCGAGCAGGCCCTGCAAGCTATGATGAGCAACAACGTGAACATTGCGGTCATCGTCGATGATGTCGGGTAACTGTTCTCAGTTCATTCTTCTACACCTTCTACATTCTGTTGTCTTGCATAGTTGATAAACTAGCAGATTATTAATCTCAGTCTAATCTCTGAATCTCACAATCAAACAATCTGCCTAGCCTTTGCCCAACTTCATTGGGGTCGGCTTCCAGACTAACTGGATTTAGCTAAGTACCAGTGTTTTACATGGAGCGACTGCCTATTTGACCTCCACAACCCAGTAACTGGGTAACACGATACCTCTTGGCTAGACTGGTGTCAGATCTAAGGCTTCTGACTACCCGTATCGACTGTCAAATATCTTCAAATGACAGCCGGGACCAACGGTTTAACGTGGTTGCCGAGGCACGGAGGAAACCCGTTATGTTGAAATGGTCACCCATCCACGGACCGACCTCGTCAAGCGTTGCTTAACCTTGATGATCGACCAGTGCGGCTGTTATTATTTAGCCACGAGCTCCTCCTTCCTCTAATCTGAATCTCACATAACATGAAAATGACGAAAATATTCCAACAACAATCACCACAAGACGCTTATTTCTGTGAAATCGTCAATCTGTTGATCAAAGGTTGCTATTGCAGACAGTCTGATTTGACTACTTTTAATATACCTATCATTTATTTTAGACACTTCGTGGGTGCTGTTTCTAAAGACAACCTCCGCAACCAAGGTGCCCGGACAAGGTTCTGAGATCTTTGACTTCCAAGACGTGATATTTGACAACCTTGACAAACACGTTTTCACTTCGGCTGAAAACGCTGATGCAGGCAATCCTACGGTCGGTCTTCTTTCCCGGATATTGGGCATCACCCCTTTCGTGATCATCGGAAAGGAAGGGTACGGCATAAAGCGTGGTGAAAACGGTAAGTAAACGCGAAATAGATCCAGTCTTCATTAATATTTGTGTATAGTGAAAGCCTACAAACTTATATATTGTGGCTCTTACTATATATATATATATATATATGTCTCCTCTACTTACACTTCGTCGATACGATATGAAAATCCATTTGTGAAACTTCAATTCATCTGCGCATTATTTTAGCGGTCTTTTGGTCGGTCTACATATCATAGATAAGTACTGAGGTACATAAACAACCTTATCTTCCAATAGGTACTCCCAACCGTTTAAATAGTTATCCACTGATAACTTGAAAAATAACAAACTACTTAACTGCGAGTTTCTATTCAAAAACGAATCGCTATTAATTGTGATGATAAATTTCGAAAACACCATCGCAGCTTTGCCTATGAAAACTATTTAAATTTCTAGTAGTCCATGCTCCATAAATCCAGGGATCTAACAGGGGGGATAACTAAAGCAACAGTATCCCAGAACAGGGAACCTCAGACAGGAGCATAGTTAACCATAGTTAAAAAGTAGTGTAAGCAACATTAGTTTTTTTTTGTACCTTTTTATTATAACTAACTAGCATTAGCCAGCGGCTTCGCCCGTTTGAGTGTCGGGAATATACAAAACCTTGACAAATTATACACCTAAACCTTCCTCATGAATCACTCTGTCTATTAGTGAAAACTGCATGAAAATCCGTTCAGTAGTTTTTATGTAGTATATCGCGAACAAACAGACAGTCGCGGCGGGGAACTTAGTTTTATAATATATACTAGCTGTTGCCCGCGACTTCGTCTGCGTAGCATTAGTACTTAGAATAGTACAATTGTGTATTTAGCAAGTGTTAGTTATAAATGTACTGCTTTATGTTTTTGGTGAATGTAATCGAATTACATTTGGATAAGCTCAAAGAGAGTTTATTCAAGGTGCAGTAGCTAGACAGTCGATCTAATCGGAAATCGAACCCGGGACACGCAGCGCAGCAGTCAATCGTTCAACCACTGCACCAACCGTGCGACGCCAAGGCATATAAGGCAAATACATTGAGAACGTGCCGGTTATTACGGGCACGCAATGATACCGCGGGAGAAGGCGCTGCCGTAAGCCCGCCCGCCGCGCGCCCTGCCGGGGGCGCCGCGATCTTTCGACGACATTTCATCATTCCTGCACCAGTGTTGTGAGTGTTAGTATCGTTGTGCATCTAAAGATGAAACTCAGATCATCCAAACGTTCCCTAAAGTTAACGTGTGGCAAGTGCATAATCCACTATGACAACTACGACCAGTTGATCGAACATTTGTATTGGCCCCCTGGCACCGAGAACCGGTTGTGTAACGAGTGCGAGGTGAAGCGGTGGCCATACGCAGCGCATAAATGTCATGTCATCCCAGTAAGTGATGGTATTGATGACGGCGTGAACGAATCTGAAAAATATGGGCCTTGTCATTCGGAGCAAGAGAGTGAATTCTGCATCTGCAGAAGGAACATTTCCGACGCTCCAATGTTAGGGCGCAACGGGCCCAGCTGTTGCGACAGTGGTACCACTTCGTCTGCGTAGGCGTCACGCAGGCGCCCGTCGGGGACTTTGTCTTTGTTTTTAAAAAAAAAAACGTTGCCCCACACTAGGAATTTCTTCCTGTATCGTGGGTGCGTTTACAAACATATAAACTCACATACACAAACACCCAGAGCCGGAACAACTATCTGTAGGTCATACAAATATTTGTTCCGTGCGGGAATCGAACCCGCGACACGCAGCGCTGCAGTCAATCACTCAACCACTGCGATATGCGATATCCGATATGCGACAGATCGCAGAAAAAGAATCAGTTGAATATTTCTTCCGTGACTACATCTAGATCTAAATACTACTTCACGTGATTGAAAGCTGTTTTTATAATTCATTATAGATAATAAGATTTTCAATTAATAATCTTCGCAAGGAATGAATCTCAGTTGATAGATCGTGGAGCTATTCACAGAAGTAATTGGAATAATCAAACTCGAAGTAGCACTTGATAAAAAGAAATGATAGGAGCGATTTATCCATGCTCTAATTAGGTTCCTCGAATGTCTTATGCATAAAAATACATAATTAAATTAATTATGGATATTTATACATTTTGCAGAAAAATCCAGTGAATAAATTGGGGTATGAAACCTAAGTCGATCCAATATATCGAAGAGATAACCCATTCGTTTAGCCGGAGTCGGCAAAATCGCAGATATATAAATACGATACATAAATATTATTCGTTAAAATATTTGTCCTGCCATCGTGTGTATGTAATCAATGCTTGCTAGTCAATTTTAAATTATTTCATGACGATCAATTCAGCTGAAAATTATACAAACGTTTGTTTCTCGTGACATTGTAATTTTCAAAATGAAAGCATGTTAAAAAATGATTTTTGGTAGATGATATTTCTAACTTATTGTGTTGTATGTCAGCGTCATAAATGCAGTCAATTTTAACCTCGCGCTGAGCTGGAATGAGGGCTTCATTCCAGCTCTGAAAAACTTTATATGTTGTTTGAATTAATAGATTTCGGTGACTATCGACCGTCGGCTCACGATGGGGTTGCACGTCACCAAAGTGATGGTACAGAGCAGGGTCGCCCGAAACCTGGTCTATTCAATGCTCTCATCCCGCTTTTCCGCCCGCACCAAGCTGGGCATCTACAAGACGTACCTGCGATTCATATTAACATACGCAGCCCCAACTTGGTTCGTCCTCACTAGCGAAGCGAACAAGAACAAGCTGTGCGCAAGTAAATAGTAATCTAGTCTAGTGAATTGACATTTTCATATCCTTGTTATTTTTATATTGTTAAATCAGTAAAATGATTTCAAGCTGTTATTTTATCTTTTTAGTTGCTGATGTTTTAGAAAACCTTCATCATTTGATCATTAAAAAGTTTTGGATGCCGACGATTGTCGTAAGTTTCTGTGACATGTTGCACTTCTCTTGTTAACATTTTTTGTTTTCAAAATATAAATGTTTTTTTTTATTTGGGCTTGATAAAACAGGTCCTTATTACACAAACTCCTCTTTCGTTTAATTTTCCTTATATTTGAAGTGGCTGAACGCATCCCCTCTCTCAAATATTGTATTCCTTTGACAACTGTAAAACTAAAGGGGGTTGCAAACCATTTCATTATTCTGGCAAACCAAATTGATTCGTGCCCGTTGTAACGGGCATGCAATGACACCGCAGGAGAAAGGCACTGCCTAAAGCCCGCCCGCCACGCCACCTGGCGGGGGCGCAGCGATCTTTCTACGGCCATTTCATTATTCCTACACCAGTGTTGTGAGTGTTAGTATCGTTGTGCGTGTCTGGATTACTAGTAGAAATATGCGACCTGCCAAAGAATCCCTCAAGTTAACGTGCGGCGAGTGCACATGTTCTATAATAACTACCTCCAGTTGCCACCAACTGGAGGTAGTTACAACACTTAAATTGGCGCCATGGCACCGATAACAGGGTGTGTAACAAGTGTGAAGTAAAGCGGTGGCCATATGCTGCACAAATATATCATCTCGTCCCAAAAAATTACGATACTGCAGACGGTGTGACCGAATCTACGTAAAGAATATGAACCTTGTCATTCGGAGCAGGATAACGAATTCTGCATCTGCAAAAGGAATGTTCCCGACGCTCCTATGATGGCGTGCGACGGGCCTGGCTGTCTGCGACAATGGTACCACTTCGACTGCATAGGCATCTCCTCAGCCACCGACGGGGTAGATACTACGAGAAGTACCTTCCTATGTCCAAATTCTATCGTAAGAGCCGCCAAAGCTTTTGAAAACTGTAGGAGAATTATTACAATGTTTAATAATTAAGCTGTAAACTTATTAGATGATACGCCGTTTAAAATTGTATTGTATTATATTATTAAAATACCCAAAATTGGCTCCAAAATCCAACAAAAATTAATAAATTTACAAAAGGAATCCTAAATCCCTGCGCGACCAATAGCAGGGCTCGCTCAGGGTAAAACTCCCTCCTTTGGGTTGGCACCCCTCTGCAGGAACATGCGCAGGTACTTAATTGACATGTGTCCGTAAAGAGTGTTCTCATTATTTCGTTTGTAGCGAACTAGTGAAGTACTGAAGTTATAGGCTGGTGGAGACGCAGAGTATCATTTATATTAAAAATATATTTAATTCAACTCAAAAATGGGAAAAACCAAGAAAGTGATGGTATGTTATTGTTAGAACAATTAACAAAAAAGTAATATTCCATTACTTTAAAAAAAGCTACTCAACGATTAGCTGTAGCTGCCGGTTTTGACCCTAACGTGAGTTATTATCACTTATTCAGATTGATTTCCTTTTATGTATTACTTAATATGCAAAAATAGTTCAACCTTTTAATTATTTACAGATCCCAGTGACAGCCATTTTTGCTTAAGTCATTAAGAAAACGAGAGAAGCCAAACCAATTCCTGAAATTCTACTTGAAATTTAAATATTGGAAGAGGCAAGTAAGTAGTAACCTGTCTAGTGACTTGACATTTTCATATCCTTGTTATTTTTATATTGTTTAATCTGTTAATTAATTTCTATCTGTTATTTTTTTGTTTTTAGTTGCTGATATGGAAGCTTGTTATATTGAGCTTGGTTAAGTTTTAGAAAACCTTCATCATCGGATCATCAATGTCATACAGTATCAACACTGTCTGACTACATACACTGGACTATCACTTACATACAAAAATATATTAAACTCAACTAGAAAATGGGAAAACTAAGAAAGATTGATTGATTACTATTTACCTACTTTTTAAGCTAAGGCGCAGAAATCTACTCTGTTTGCAAGATTATTTTATTAGCATTTAAAATGTGTCCTTTTTACACTTTGAAATATATTTGGATATTGATATTTAGGTTCGAGTATGAAACATATTTCATCAATATTTTTATTTATACTATTTATTAATACTCTCTTTCATTTCTTTTAGCTCCCTTGATTGTGCATCAACTTTGTTTGAAAAACTTTTAACTATGTTCCAGTTTTATTTTCCTGCCATCTAGCTAAATGTTTTGGTACTAACTACGACATTGCATCTTTGCTAGGTTTTTATGGGTCTACGAGACGATCAAGTGCACTTGCTAAGTTTACGTGATTAAAGCGAATATTGATCGTTTTGTGTCTACGGCTTGATCGCAATTGACACGACTTGACGGGGTTTGACAAGCTTTTTTCATTTGTGGCCGACTTACCGACGGGTTCGCTGTTGCGAACCCCGGTGCTGCACCCGCGGGCAGGGAACAGAGTGTCGTGACCGCTCGCCTCGCCCTCTTACGGGGGCGACGCGACGCGACTACTAAGGAGAGTGTTCTCATTATTTCGTTTTTAGCGAACTAGTGAAGTACTAAAGTTATAGGCTGGTGGAGACGCGGAGTATCATTTATTTTAAATAATATATTTAACTCATCTCAAAAATGGGAAACACCAAGAAAGTGATGGTATGTTATTGTTAGTAAAATTAACAAAAAGGGAATATTCTATTACTTTAAAAATATACGGTTTAATTATTTATTTATGAATATATATTTTTTCGTACCATTTGCTCAAAAAAGTGACATTCTATGCCACAAAATTTTTCTGCATTTTCGTCAACGTTCCTTGACATTTTTAAATAAACTTGACATACGTTACAATAATGATATCATTGAGGAAGTTGATACAATAAAATTTTTAGGTCTTAACATTGACAAAAAGTTAAATTGGAAGGCACATGTCGAGACTGTCAGCAGGAAAATAAGTACCTCAGCATATGCTCTGTATACACTCGCCGCAATAGTTAGTGTTGATGCTTTGCTCACCGCATATTACGGCCTAGTGGAGTCCATCTTAAGGTACGGCATCATCTTTTGGGGTAACTCGACTGATAGGGAACTAGTTTTCAAAACTCAAAAGAGGTGCATTCGGTCGATGTTTAAACTTGAAACCACTACGAGCTGCAAGCCTTATTTTCTAAAACACAAAATTTTGACATTGCCTTGCCTATATATATTAGAAAACGCCATGTTCTTAAGAACTCATCCTCATTTATTTTCTCGCATGGCAGATCGATTTCCTCGTAACAGACGGGACAATACCAAAATTTGTCAACATCAGCACAAAACGGCACTTATGCGTAAAAGTGTCTTTTGCATGGCTCCAGAAATTTACAATAAATTTCCAAAAAGCTGGAAGCAGTTAAATTATTTAGCATTTAAAAAGAAAGTTAAGAATTTCCTAGCAGATAAAGCTTATTATAACCTGAATGAGTTTTTAAATGAAAAATTTTAGTCTATTTGCTTTGATTTATTATTTTATTAAGTTGACATTTTTAATATCTAGAACGATAATTTTGAATTGTATTCTTATTATCATTTATATGACATTTTAATTCATTTGACTAAACGTGACAAACTGGAACTGTAATTTTATTTAATATTTTGACATTTTTAATAATTTTATTGACATTCTAGAATGATAATGTAACATTTGCACATTTTTTTTTTTAAACATTGATTGACATGACATTTAGGAATTATAATTTTGATTTGAATTGTATAATTTTATTCTATTATTAATATTTGCATGCCATTTTATACTAAGGCAAACATGACGCTCTGTATTTGACTTTTTTTAACATCTCTTACATAATTACAATTTGTTGTATGTACTGTACTCATGTTTGAGCAAATAAAGAATGATTATGATTATGATTATTATTATAAAAAGCGAACATAACAATAGTCATTTTTTAACCGACTTTCCAAAAAGGAGGAGGTTCTATGTTCGACTTTATGTTTGTTTTTTTTTTTTTTTTTTGTGTATGTTCACCGATATCTCCGTCAATTGTGGACCGATTTTGAAAATTCTTTTTTTGTTTGGAAGAGTATGTTTTGAAATTGGTCCCATTTTAATTTGGTGAAGGTCTGATCAAGAACTTCGGAGATATACAACAGAACTCTTCAATAAATAACGGCAACACTCTCGGGATTGCTGCAATCGCATGTCTGTTTATTGTTTATACCATTTCATAACATAACATCACGCCAGTACGCTCTAAAGGGGTACGCAGATCTCTCATTTCACCGGCTATGTTCAAGTTTCATGTTATTCGGGTAATCTATTCGGCGTTATAGGGACCTAAGGAAACAACTTGCGTATCTATTGGGTAGGCAAAACTAAAAAGGGAAAAATAAAAAACTTTTTTGCAAAAAAATACTACCGACTTCCAAATGAAAAACTACAAAGTGAAAAATAACTTAACTCTTGGAAGTGGGTGTCCATATCGAAAAAAAATGGTACCAACGTAAGACACCGACTTCCAAGAGTTAAGTTATTTTTCACTTTGTAGTTTTTCATTTGGAAGTCGGTAGTATTTTTTTGCAAAAAAGTTTTTTTAATCTGTTAAAAACAGGGAAAGAAAATTGTACTGCATTTCATTCATCCTCTAGGGGGAGAATGTGATTTAAATTTGGAATACTTACCGAAATTTGTACTGAACAACATCTGTGTTTACACCATTGAGTTTGTATATAAAGCAGTATACATCTTTTTGAAAAAGGAATACGCATTTATTATGCAGTTATGATTATTAAATAAAATTACGAAAACCGTTGAGGCCGTATGAGCTGGATGCCTTTGCTTTTCCGACAAAAAAATATTAGTCTAGGAATTTGCCGCGTTTTTGTTTTCTTCAAATACATAAACGTTAAGTTTATTTTAATTTATTTTATACGTCATTATTTTTGATAAATGCATATCTCATATTATTATTGTGTTAATTTTTTCGCAAATGGTACGAAAAGTAGAGTATTTTCCTCGGTGATAAAGCTGTCTTAGTCTTGGGTGAACTTAAATCCCTGGCTACACTCAGGACTCGATTTTAACACCCTCGCTACGCTCTGGAGTAAACCGCGAGTCCTTCGTTACGCTCGCGATTTAAATCGTCACCCGCGACAGAAGACACTGCTTTATCCTCTTGGTTAATAATCTACTATTATTTATAATATTTTATTGTTTCAGAAACCAGATTCAGATTTAGCGCCGCCGCAGAGATGTAGCGTTCGTAATAACGTAATTCTTTTTATTCACAAGAAGAGCGACGCGCACGTAATGCGCAATATGAAAGAGAGCGTCACGAAGAGCTGGCTGAAGCTACTCGACGATTAGCTTTAGCTGCCGGTTTTGACCATAACGTGAGTTATTATCACTAATTCAGCTCTTGATTTATTTTTTTGTATTACTTAATATGCAAAAATAGTTCAACCTTTTAATTATTCACAGATCCCAGTGACGGACCTTTTGGCATTAGTGATTGATACAATTGAGAAAGCGAGAGAAGCCAAACCAATTCCTGAAATTCTACTTGAAATTAAAATATAGGAAGAGACAAGTAAGTAGTAACCTGTGTAGTGACTTGATATGTTCATATCCTTGTTATTTTATATTGTTTAATTTGTTATATACTTTCTAACTATTTTTTTTTTATTTCTAGTTGCTGATGTGGAAGCTTGTTAAATTGAGCTTGGTTAAGTTTTAGAAAACCTTCATCATCGGATCATTAAAAACTTTTGGATGCCGACGACTGTCGTAAGTTTCTGTGAAATGTTGCACTTCTCTTGTTAACATTTTTTGTTTTCAAAATATTTTTTTTATTTTTTTATTTGGGCTTTATAAAACAGGTCCTTAATGCTCAAACTCCTCTTGCATTTTATTTTCCTTAAATATTGTATTCCTTTGACAACTGTAAAATTAAAGGATTGCAAACCATTTCATCATTCTGGCAAACCAAGTTGATTCATGCCCGTTGTAACGGGCATGCAATGACACCGCAGGAGGAAGGCACTGCCTAAAGCCCGCCCACCACGCCCCACCAGTATCGCCAGTATCGTCGGGCGTGTCTGGATTACTTGTAGAAAAATGAGATCAGCTAATTATTTGGCAGATCTAATTTTTCTACTAATTCCTCAAGTTATCGTGCGGTGAGTGTAAGATATTCTATAATAACTACCTCCAGTTCATGAAACACCTGTATTGGCGCCACAGCACCGAGAGCAGGGTGTGTAACAAGTGTGAAGTGAAGCGGTGGCCATATGCTGCACATATATGTCATCTCGTCCCAACAAATGACGATATTGCAGACGGTGTGTACGGCGAACCGCACATCATAACTTTAATATTAATTGCTTAATCTGCATTATACGCGTTTACGCCAAGCGACCCAAATAACAATTAACGTCAGTACGTGATCGGTTAGCATTGAGTGCCGTCGCGCGTGCTCCCTCGCTCCATTAACAAACATTTTGTAACTTTTCCTAACAATATACAGTTTTAAGTGAACAATACTATCTCTCATTCAACATCCCAACAAACAACCTTTACATGGTCCTTCGAGCCATCGAGCGGGACCTCGCGAGTTTTTGATAGTCCTCCGTCCGGAAGGAGTTGACTAGTGTTAAAGCAGACCAAAAATTAGTGAGGACACTCGTTCGTTGAACTATCAACATTGTGGCAGCAGTCCGCATAACAACAAACAAACATTAGCAAGACGTCAGCAGCAGGGCGTCGCCAGCAGCAAGGGAACAGGATCAACAGCAGAACTTTTTCCGCCAACATCAACATCGAACTAACAGCCGTAAGAGACGGAGAACACAAGTAAGATCTTTCCTTTTTAATTAACAACATAAGCATTATATCCACCAACAAAATGGAACGTCTTTACGAATCGCAACAGGAGATTAGTGAAGCGCTCAAAAAATTGAAAATTAACATAAAAAAGGATGGAGCCGAAAGAAAGACGGATGACTATCTCAGACGTCGTTCGGAATTACTTGAGAGTTACTGGGGAGATTACCAGAACAATCACATACGTATCTGTGCGAGTGGGATCAGTGAGCATAAATACTTTCTGAACTCGGAGCACGAGCAAACAAGTCAGCTATACACTAGCATTAAAACATTAATTATCAAACAATGTGAGGAATTAGCTGCAAAAATTCCTCCATCACCAAAAAAACGATCTCAATCCAGACAGGAAGATCGTCAACAAGAGCAAACAGAAAGGGGTCCGGATACCAGCCAAGTGATGATGTCAAAGGGTTCGACAAGTAAACTTGATGACATGGTTCGCAAGCAAACGGCGAATATCAAAGCCTTTAAGAGGGCCATCACCAACATTGATCTGGAAGATCTCAATGAAAAGTGGGAATTAGAGGACGCCCTTAGAACATTACAGTCAAAATGGAAGCAGGTTGATGAGCTACACTGGGAAATTGACGGGGAACTGTGTGGCGCAGATGAAGAGTATGACATCATCTACAGCAACAATGAAAAAACGTTCATCAATCTCAAAAGAGCAATCAACAAGAAACTGTGGTCCGTGTCTTACAGAGAATGTTGGGAATTCTACCCAACACTTCGGGCGGCCGGAGCGCGCAGTCTACGCTGCACACACATCTGCGTGAGACACACGGCATCGGTGTGTGGGTGCACAGCGCGGCGGCGACGCGGCACGGCTCGGCGGCCACTCGCTACCACGGACTCCACCGCGACAGTCGACACCTCTCTCTAAAAACCACAATCTTGTTTGACCGGGACAGTAATTTGTAATTAACGGCAATAAACCATTTCGCCTAAAAATACAGTCCACTCATTTCCATCCACGAGCTAACAGAGAACATAGCACTCCACAAATGGATATTCCTATATTCACAGGCAAATATCACCAATGGTACTCCTTTAAAGATTTGTTTAATGAGCCCATACACAACAATCGGTCAATGTCAAGCGCCCAGAAGATGCAATTTTTGAAAGGAAAGTTGCAAGGTGAGGCAGAGAAGATTATACAACATCTTCCAATAAGCAGTGAAAACTACAACACAAGCTGGGAACTTTTAAACCATCGCTACAACAACAAAAAGCTTATTTTTAACTCTATTGTCAACACTTTACTCGGTTTACCTAACATGCAACAGCAATCGTGGACTCAAATCAAAAAATTGCATGACGTCACACTAGAAAGCATACACGGTATAAAAAATCTGGGTGTCGACATCAACACATGGGATCCACTACTTGTGAACTTATTGTCACAAAAATTGGATCAGGAAACATTTGGGGATTACATAGATTCCTTGAAAAACGCACGTGAGTTACCAGTTCTACAAGAGTTTCTCGACTTCCTAGAGAGCAAGTTTACAAGTCTAGAATCTTCGCGTAGAAAACATGAAAGTTATACACAAAAGGCCAATCAAGAAACAAGAACTTCGGGTAACAAAAATCATCAAACAGGCTACAACAATCAGCATAGCAACAGCAGTAAATCATTCTCCAAAGCGTTACACGTGTCGATGCCGTATAAGTGTCCACTTTGCGGTCATCAGCATGGCCTATATAATTGTAAAAGGTTTTTAGAATCGAGCAGCGAAAACAAGCTAAAAACAGTTTCGCAATTGAAAGTATGCATTAATTGCTTATTCGATCATAATGGTAAACAATGCACTTCGACCAAACGGTGTCGCAATTGCAATGGAACGCACAATTCAATTATGCATGATGCTTGCACAAAATCAAGATCGCCAACTACTAACAGTGCGGCCATTATCAACCAACAGCAAATTAATGAAAACCCAATCATGTCTGTTTCATCACATGTCACTGGGAATAAATTAACGACTAATGAAGTGATGTTAGCCACTACCTTAATCAAGGTTGAAGCCATTGATGGGTCCCATCAAGTCTTAAGAGCCTTGATAGATCCGGGTTCACAAGTGTCTCTAATCAGAGAAGAGGCAGTGAAAAGGTTAGGATTACAAAAATTGCGATGCAAAGGAATCGTAATGGGCATAGGAGAACAGCATAACAAATGTAAAGGTAAACTAACTGTTCACTGCTCATCAATCCATAACAACTTTTCATTTAGTACAGATGTGCTAATAATGGACAACTTACTTGGGAACTTACCAATCAAAACATTTGATCGACCTAATTGGTGTCATATAGAAAATTTAAAGCTAGCAGATCCCGAATTCAACTCAAGCAGGCCGGTGGACTTATTACTTAATGCCAACGTCCATGGCATAATATTACTATCGGGATTAATCAGAGGAGAAAATCCTTCCCATCCGGTAATCCAACAAACACAACTGGGATGGATCATATACGGAGGTGGTGAAGAAACGACGTCATATCGATGCAATGTTGTACTGAGCAACACCCAAGACATTCAACGATTTTGGGAGATTGAAGATATCAGCGAAGAATCGCAAGTGTCGTTAGAGGATCAGGAATGTATTGACTATTATCTAGCAACAACAAAACGACTTGCAGATGGGCGTTACGAAGTCAGACTACCTTTTAAATCAAATACCGAGGGAAAGTTAGGGTCTTCTAAAGAAATGGCCATAGCTCAGTTCCAAAATTTGGAGCGGAAATTTCAAAAACAGCCAAACTTAGCAGAGCAATATAAACAGTTTATACATGAATACCAAGCTTTAGGTCACATGGTTCCAAGGAAAAACAACAACAATCAAACAATATCCTGCTACCTGCCACACCACGCTGTACAACGAGCTGAGTCAACAACAACAAAACTTCGGGTCGTGTTCAACGCGTCGGCCAGGACGTCTAGCGGGAATAGTGTCAACGACCTAATGTTTAAAGGTCCCAATTTACAACAAGACCTTCAAAAACTAATCATCAAATGGCGACAATATCGTTACGCATATACAGCTGATATCGAAAAAATGTACCGACAAATAATGGTGAACGAAGCAGATCGTAGATATCAACAGATAGTGTGGAGAGATTCGCCACACAAAACAATTGAAACATATCAACTAGCAACAGTAACATATGGAACAAAATCAGCTCCCTTCTTAGCAATGATGACCTTGCGACAGTTAGCAAAGGATGAGGAGCAGAAATATCCGGAAGCTTCCAAGGTCTTAACAGATTCATTCTACGTAGATGACCTGATTCATGGAAGTCATTCAATACAGGATGGTAAACAACTTATAACAGATCTTAACAATTTATTAAAGTCAGGCTGTTTCCAACTACGAAAATGGTCAGCAAACAGTTCGGAACTCTTGGCAAACATTGATAACAATCAGAGCGAAGGAGAAATTATATTTAACTTCAAAACAGAAAACCCATCAAAAACATTAGGATTACGCTGGAATGCAACAGATGATCAGTTTACTTTTAAACACAATTCAGCAAAACACAACATAACATTGACAAAGCGAACGCTTTTGGCCGAGGTATCTAAACTATTTGACCCCTTAGGGTGGATATCACCGGTGACAACAAAATTAAAAATTCTATTCCAGAAACTATGGATCAATAACCTGGACTGGGATGAAGAAGTCCCAGAAAACATTAAAAACGAATGGAATACGTTACAAACAGACATAGTAAACATCAATGAATATAAAATACCAAGATGGATCGGGTATCAACCTCATGACACAATCGAACTGCACGGCTACTGCGATGCGTCAACAAAAGCGTACGCTGCAGTTATTTATGCGCGTATCAAAAAAAATAACAAATCTTCAGTAGTATTAGTCGTGGCAAAATCTCGACTAGTTCCGGTTTCGAAAAGTGTGACTTTACCGAAATTGGAGTTATCAGGAGCACATTTACTGGGAAAATTAATGAACAAAGTCATCAGCTGTTTAGGAGACCAAAAAATGCGAATATTTGGATGGACAGACTCGATGGTTGTCTTGGGCTGGTTGCAAGGCGATCCCGGATGCTGGAAACCGTTCGTAGCAAACAGAACAAAAAGCATTACTGAAGTAATAAAACCAGACTGCTGGCGATATGTCAAGTCCGAAGAGAATCCAGCGGACGCAGCAAGCAGAGGAATTTTGCCATCTCAGTTAAAACATCATAGTCTGTGGTGGCAAGGACCTAACACTTTGAAAACATTCGATGCAAATTTGGAGTTATCAAAACCAATCCTTTTTACAACAGACCAAGAACTTAAAACGAAATATAGTCAGAGTCACAAAACAAATGCTTTGATAACTCGGCATCAACATACAAATACAGAGAGCATCATTATGAAACTATTGGATAAATACAGCTCATTTACTAAAATTGTAAAAGTACTTGCATGGTTATTACGCGCTACAAAAACAATGCAATTACATAACAACGCAACATCAATGAAACACAGCTCATTGCCATCGTATCTAACAATATCAGAAATACGAAATGCCAAATCATTGATAGTTAAACATGTACAAAGAACAGTATTTATAGAAGAGATAGAACACTTGAAAAACCATGGTAAATTAAACAAAAAGAGCAATCTATTAAAACTAGATGCATTTATCGATCGAGAGGGTATCCTTCGGGTAGGTGGTCGCCTAAGAAAAGCAGACATTGGGATGGAGATGAAACATCCAGCAATACTGCCAAACAACAGCCGTTTAACAACGCTTGTCATCAATCAAGCTCATCTACTAACTTACCATGGTGGGCCACGCTTAACTCTAGCAAACATTAGACAGAAGTATTGGATAATCGGAGGTAACAGAGCCGTCAAGAAGGAAGTTAGAAACTGCGTACTTTGCAGAAAACATTCACCAAGAATGCAGCATCAGTTAATGGGAGATCTACCAGTATCCCGAAGCAAACCCGCTCCCCCTTTCTATCACACCGGTGTAGATTATACCGGCTATGTTGAAGTAAAAAGCAACAAAGGTCGGGGGATAAAGACAACAAAAGGCTACATAGCATTATTTGTGTGTATGGTGACCAAAGCTGTTCATCTGGAACTAGTGTCCGACTTAAGTAGCTCTGCGTTTTTAGCTGCACTACAGCGAATGGTTGCCAGAAGAGGAGCTCCCTGTCACATATATAGTGACAACGGAACCAACTTTGTTGGGGCGAACAGAGTTTTACAAGAACAATTTCTTGACCTACAAAGCATGTTCGACAACAACTTATCAGCAGAATTAACAGACTTACAAATACAGTGGCATTTTAATGCACCATCATGGCCAAGTGCAGGTGGATTATGGGAGAGAGCTGTTAGAAGCCTAAAACATCACCTCAAAAGAGTAGTAGGTGAGCAGAAGCTAACTTTTGAGGAATATACAACTGTCTTAGCCAAATTGGAGTCATGTTTGAACTCTAGACCGCTGTGTGCGTTATCCGAAAACATAGATGATTTAGAAGCATTGACTCCAGCTCATTTCCTAACTGGGAGGCCAGGAACATCAATCATCGAAACAGAACAAGATGCACGCACCAGGTGGACTCTATCTGCCAAAATTGCGAATGATATCTGGAAAAGGTGGAAAACAGAATATTTAGCACAACAGTCAATGCGCCCTAAATGGATGAACATTAAAAACAATATTGAAATAGGGCAGTTGGTAACTATACAGGACGACAATCTCCCGCCAGGGAAATGGATAATGGGCAGAGTAATAGAGCTCCACCCTGGACAGGACGGTCTCGTTCGAGTTGTAACATTAAAAACAAAAAATGGTGTCTTAAAACGACCTATTGTCAAATTATCGATTCTACCGATTTCATCTCACAAACAGGAATACATGAAAAACGACCAGGACAGTAATAAAAATAGTGTAGGAGAAACAAAGATTAAATCAAATAAACCCAAGTCATTATTTACATCAATGGCGATTTCTTTGATAATTTTCATGTCATTGGTAACAACATCGCAAACAACAGAAATTATATCACCACTTACTAACAACATCTCATTATATTTTGACTCTATCAACAACATGCAACTTATAAGAGATAAATGGACCCTCATTGTATACTACAATATGACTCCGTACTGGGACGGCATGACAACAGCAACAAAGTTCCTGAACTATTTAGAGAAAACATGCAGCACATTATCAGAAACAAGTCGCTGCGGTATGCTACTACTCCAATTACATCACGAGTACTCTGAATTACAACATTACAACCGACTCCTATTGAATCAGCATTTTGACGCGCACGACAGACAGCGTCGCGGCCTTATCAATGGAATAGGTAACATTGCAAACGCACTGTTCGGAGTATTGGACGAGAGTTTCGCCGAACAGTATAAAAAGGATATCCAACTTATAACACAAAATGAGCATCATCTTACCAACTTACTTAAAAACCAAACATCTCTATCGTTGAGGCCGAATACAATGTACTAAAACGGACTGAACAACATATACAACGGCAACATAAAACAATTAACAAGCATTTAAACGAGCTAGATCGAGCAACTAACATAATATAAAGAAAACATGGACAAGTTAAGTGACAGTCAGGATTTCACTTTGTCAGCACTAACCGCAGTTAACTTACTGCACAGTCTGAAAGAAATTCAAAATACTCTACTAGATACCATAACAGACGTTTATCATGGCAAATTCAATACCCATTTATTAACCCCTGATCAATTAAGAAATGAATTACAGTTCATATCTGGGCAGCTGAACAAAGACGTGACCATACCAGTGGACAATATACAATCAGACCTCAGGTCAGTCTATAGTATGCTGAGTGCAAAGGCAAGAGTAATGACAGATTACGTCATCTTCGAGATAACATTTCCATTGGCTAGTAGAGACAGTTATAAGATTTACAAGATCCTCTCGGTTCCTCATCAAATCGGTACTAACATGCTTAACGTATTGCCGATAACAGACTACGTAGCAATAAATTTGAAAAAGGATGCTTACCTAACAATATCATTCACGGAACTTCAGCTATGTCAACATAATGAAAATTCATATTTGTGTACAATCGACAAGCCAGTCAACTATCTTCCCATTGACGAGAAATTCTGTAAGATCAATCACTATACTAATCAATGTGTAGTAAGCAAATCTCAGTGCGGTGATATGTGGATTGAGTTGAACGACCCATCTAAGTACCTATACTTTTGCTGCAACGCATATCCAATCAGGATCATCTGTCAAGATCAAGTTACCTACAAGCAAATCAGTGGAGCAGGTATAATAAGTTTGAAGCCTAAGTGCATAATTAAAGGCAAGGACTTTGCTCTGTACTCTCGTTCCCATTCGGGAAACATCATAAAAACTGACCCTGAAATAGAAACTCCACAGATAACCGAATTCCATCACTTAGTAAACATCTCCCTATCAGACTACACGGAATCCGTAGATCCGCTAAACCAAACATTAGAAAGCATCGGCCAACAGATACAACAATTGAAAACGGCTACAACAAACACTTCAATCGAGATCGATCGAAATCACCTTAGCCTATCAACACATGACGTTCATCAATACGCCATTTGCTATGGCTTGCTGTGCGCATCCATTGTAGCAGCAGCGGTATTCCTGTGGCGCAGAAGAAAGGCGTCTACCAGAAACTTCACGCAGACGGAACCTACAGTTAAATTTTCGCGAAACATCAATTTAAATTCTAGTGAAGTGAATCAAGTGAAACTTCCGCGAAAGCAGAGCATAGTGGCTGACCGTCAGCCCAGTGAAGTGAATGTAATAGCTAGCAACACTAGCTTAAATACTGTACATGACCAAGCAACGTCCCCTAGGCCACAAAGACGTAACTTTTACACTGGGGACGATATTGTTTAATTTTTATATTTTTATTAGCATTAATTTTGGTAACATGTTCGCCCGGGAGCATGTACGGCGAACCGCACATCATAACTTTAATATTAATTGCTTAATCTGCATTATACGCGTTTACGCCAAGCGACCCAAATAACAATTAACGTCAGTACGTGATCGGTTAGCATTGAGTGCCGTCGCGCGTGCTCCCTCGCTCCATTAACAAACATTTTGTAACTTTTCCTAACAATATACAGTTTTAAGTGAACAATACTATCTCTCATTCAACATCCCAACAAACAACCTTTACACGGTGTGACCGAATCTACGTAAAGAATATGAACCTTGTCATTCAGAAAAGGATAACGAATTCTGCATCTGCAAAAGGAATGTTCCCGACGCTCCGATGATGGCGTGCGACGGGCCTGACTGTCTGCGATTATGGTACCACTTCGACTGCATAGGCGTCACCTCTGCTCCCGACGATGACTAGCTCTGTCCGACATGCGACAGATCGCAGAAAAACAATCTATTCAAATAAATATCAGTCAATAGTCTTCGCATTTATTACATCATAGTATGGAGTTAACTGAAACCAGTTCAAAGTGACAAGATAAGTAGCAACTTCAGCTTCATCATAGATAATGTATTTACTATAAGACCATTGTTTTCTATCTAGTCGTTTTTGCAAGTCTGAGGCACTTAGAGAAATAAGTAACATCAACATGTTATTATTCAATCCAGTAATTATATATATTTGGGCGCACGTTTGGCGCAGTGGTCGAACGATTGACTGCTGCGCTGCGTGTCGCGGGTTCGATTCCCGCACGGAACAAATATTTGTATGACCTACAGATAGTTGTTCCAGCTCTGGATGTTTGTGTATGTGACTTTATATGTTTGTAAACGCACCCACGATACAGGAAGAAATTCCTAGTGTGGGGCAACGTTTTTTTTTTAAAAAGAAGTAATTATAAGATAAAACATTATTTTTTTAAGCTTTGACGGCTCGAAAACGGACTTCGGTACCGGAGTCGGAGTCTTCTCACACGATTTCAATATATATATATCCAGAACGCTAGGAGAGTTCAACACCGTCTATCAGGCGGAGTGTGTGGGCATTATACAAGCGATCCATGCCCTAGAAGCCAGGAGGGTTACGGACACTCACATACGGATACTTTCCGACAGTGCATCAGTACTCCAATCCTTACGAAAAAAATACATTACATCGAGACTTTATGGCCGTTATGGAAGTGGTTGAAGCCATTGACTGCACTGCTGCTAGCATTTGAAGTACTGGGTCTATTTCTTTCTGCATTCATTTCTTTTGTGCGAGATTCATTTGATTGATTTCTGTCAGCATTTAAAGCCGTAGAATTCCGAATTAATTTCAGCGCTGCCTGTAGCACATCAGCAGATGTGTGACTGATTGGGTTGGGTCTTCTGTTAAATGCACTCAGCGATTGCAACAGTGACGACGCTTCTTCCACATTCGATACGGTCGGAGGTTCAATAGGTTTTGGTTTAAAAGCGTGCCCCATCCCCATAAGTTGAAGTAGGAACTGTCTAGGCACCGTAGATGTTTCGGATACAAATGACGGTAGGAACTGAGACAGCACATCTTGCTGAGTCAAGCACGAAGCCTCAATATAGTCATCCAGTATGCGGTACAGCTCCGGGCTTAGTGATGACTTCAAGAGCAGTCGACCATTTGCATTTTCTGCACACTTTTTATCGTAAAGATAGGTTTGATATTCGGACTCTTGATCCAGTTTTTCCAATTCTTGATTATACAGCTCAGTCCTGATTTCCATCTGGATACAATTTTCGCAGACATTTTCAACTACTTTGGAGCACTCTGCTTTCCTCGCTTTGCTTGGCCCGGCCTCACAAGGCCCCGCAGGTCGTTTCATAGCACAGCTGTTATGTGTAGTTGCATTTGTAGGCAATGGAGGTGGAGGCCTGCTTGCATCAAACATGGGTGGTAGTGGAGGCGGGGCCTGGGTTACTGTTTACAGCCGTTACAGTGGCGCCCAGGCTTAATATTATTATCTGTCACACAGTTCTGAACCGATACCTATCACGCTAGCTCCTTATACATCGTTGCGGTATAGAATAAGTTATTGTGTTATTATCAGTCGCTACTAATAGTCTGTTTTGTAATAATGGGATCTCACCCGATTAATTTCATACACTTAAGGAAGGCTGAATTAGAGTATGAAGTCTTGATACGGGGCGGTGAAATTGGTACTTGCCTAAGCTTAAGGAAACAAATAAACAATTTGTGTAAAAAATACACCAGTGATGACATACATGAATCAGGCGTTGATGAAAATGAGGATTTATTTGCGTTAAAGGCAACAATAGGTGAATACCAATTAATGTTAGGTGCCTAACTTTTCGCATTTAAATAGTTATCATTGGTGCTGGTTGGTCGTGAATCATAGTTTAGTTTTGAAAACAAGTTGACTTTAGGTGAATGTTCTAACGCGATTGAGTCTATTGTAAAGTTTTGTTATCTGTAACAAACTGCATTCTGTTGGTTATTCACACATAAGGCAATTTCTAAGTTGATTGGTGGTGAATTCGTATAGTACTATTACTACTACTGGTACTATTGGTCCTACAACTATGGTACGAAATCGATCATGGCTCTACCCCATTGATTTATTTTCCCTATACCAATGGCCCTACACCATAGGTATTCTACAGAGTAGTTAAACTTTAAATGTGCGTGACTAATTAGCAACCTAGTTTATACAGTGAATAGTTCTTTGAAAAATCCTGACCTAAACAGGGGTTTATCTATTTACCCTTAGCTGCTGGGGTCCTAAGCTCCTTTGGTGCCTAACTACTGGTCACAAACATTTCCTAAGGAATGCATACATATCCTAGAATTTGTATACAATTCCTATATATTTCGTTCAAGGAAATGTGTTAAATATAAAAACTTTTTTTACAACAAAATACAAACGACTTCCAAATAATAAAAACAAAGTGAAAAATAACTTCAATTTCGGAAATTGGTGTTCCTGTTTTCGTTTTTTCGTTTTTTGACACCGACTACAGAGTACAGAAGAATCAGCACCCCCTCACCTCATTCTCTCTACCATCCCCATCCCTACTCCAATATCCACTCCTAACCGCGATCCTTCTGTGACTGAGTGGTCACGGGCTCGGCTGTCACTAAAGTCTGCTGACGTCGAGTAGGAGAGAATGGTCACCTGTGCTAGAACCTAAGCAGTTGAGGGCCGTGAGCAGGGATGATGGAGTCTTGAGGGGTTGAGCCAATCGGCACCGGTGATAGCGAGTCCGTGAGTCAACATGCCTTCTGTAGTCTGGATTTCGGTAGTCCTACTCTCTAGCCAAGGGTAGTGAAATGGTCATAGTGTTCCCGTCAGAGAGACACAGGCTAGGTGAGTGAAGTCCGCTTAGGTCGTCCTTGGACGGCTGAAGCGGTGGTGAAGGTCACGCTGACGGTGTAAGGGAGGGCTGTTCCGTTGAAGGCAGCCCGAAAGAGCACCCGATGTCGCACTGTAAGTCAGTCTTGCACGCCCATATCTCAATGCTAGTCCTAACATCCCACTTTAATTAGTGGGACGTTCCCAGATGCGGGCTCCATGGAGGGTGGGAGCCGGAGACATGAATGTTTTAGGTTCTTTTTAATGTATTTTGTTACAACGTTGAATACTACGGGGTTGAAGTCGGCAAAAGCTGACGATACTCCTAAGCGGGGTGCACCTAGCACTCCGCTTGCCCTTCAATTTGCGGCTCATGCCGAGGAATCCGGCGCGGGCGCCAATAAGCGGGGTGCACCTAGCACCTAGCGCCTTTTGTGATTGGGATCAGCAGCATACGGAGGCTGCGCAATCAGAGGGTTACAATTGGCGGCGTCTCGGAGCGGGACAGGACGGCCCTCTGAGACGCGATAAAGGGAAAATCACAGGGATTTGCCATCGTGAAACCGCCACCAAATAATCCCTTAATACGCCTAGTAGGAGTCGTCAATGACCTCGACAACGCCGCAGTTGAAAAGGCATTAATCAGGCAGAACGCCAAGTTATTTGAGGGCCTGCCTCCGGACTGCATGCGAGTTAGTGCTGTACGGCGTACCAAGGGCAGATCTTCGGCCACCACCAATGTGGTCCTGGATGTTGGCGCGGGTCTATGGCAGTGATTAAATGGACAGCGAGTAAAGCATGGCTACCAGGTGGTGCTGGCCTCGGACTAGTCCCCCGTAGTCCCGTGCTATAATTGTCTGGGATATGGTCATATGGCGAGAAACTGCCTATCGACCCAAAAATGTGGGTATTGCTCCGAGGAACACGACACCCGGGACTGCCCCAATCGCTCCCGGCTCCCCCAATTTATAATTATGTTATTTTTATATTAGTTACTTGTGTTAATATTTTCTGTGTTATTTTTGTCGTTGTAGTTGCTGGCCTGAAAGCTCGAATAAAAGTATTAAAGAAAAGAAAGAAGGAAAAGGCACCCCAAGCGTTGCCAAAACAAACCAACGTACGAGACAAAGAGGCTCCCAGCTAGGCCTGGCAGAGCTGCCAAGGGTATTTATTATTTATTTATTTATTATATGCTTTATTGTACACCATAAAATAACATTATAAAAAGAAACTTAAAAGTAATACAAATACAATGGGCGGCCTTATCGCTTTCCGCGATCTCTTCCAGGCAACCTGGTATGGACAGTAATTGTCTGAACTTGAAGTGGGGTTGTCATTGGTGTGACATTAACATTGTGAAAACTACATTATAATAGATACACAGATAAATACATATGCTATGTAATATATACATAAATACATACATACTAAATATAATGGCAACAAAGAAAAAGAATGATGAATGACTCTAATGATAATCACAAATCAACACGCTAAGACGAAGACAGTGACAGGTAATGTTCCTTTACGAGTCTTTTGAACACAGGCAATGATTGAGCACGTTTGATTGGATCTGGCAATGCATTCCACAGACGACTAGCTTGAACAGTAAAGGATTTATCCAAAAAAGTCGTGCAATGTGTTGGAATTTGCAGTCGTAAGTTGTCTGATGACCTAAGAAATTTTGTGTGGGAATCGCGGAGAAACACAAAACGTTTCTTAAGGTAAAAAGGAGTGGAAGGATTAAATAGCACATTATATAAAATGGCAAGAATATGAGCATTCCGGCGAAGGCGAATTGGCAACCACTTGAGCTTTACACGAAATTCGGAAACATGGTCATATTTGCGCAACCCGAATATGAACCTTATACAAACATTTTGAAGCCGCTCAAGTTTATCGAGTTGTTCTTGAGTAAGGTCAAGATAGCTAGCATCAGCATAATCAAGTATGGGTAAAAGAAGAGATTGTGCAAGCGCAATCCTGGTGGCGGTCGGAAGAAAATTACGCAGCCTCCTCAAAGATGCAGCAGATGCAAATAGCTTGCGGGCAACCTCCTGCAGTTGGGCGGTCCAAGAGAAGTTGCCATCAATGAATATGCCCAAGTTCTTAACTTTCTGACAGAAAGGAATTACTGAGTTATCGAAAAAAACCAGGGGAACAGAAGTCCAATCGATTTTTGAACCCATCCTAGAACTGCCCACCACTATAACTTGCGTCTTTGTGGGATTAACCGCAAGTCCATACCTTTTGCTCCATTCGCATATGCGGGCCAGATCACGATTTATTGTTACGATAGCCTCAGACAGATGTCCGAGAGGAGCTCGCGAATAAATTTGTAGATCGTCCGCATAAAGATGGTAGGAAGAAGTAAGTTCACTGGAGATTGAGTTTATAAAAACTGCGAAAAGTAAAGGAGATAAGACGCCACCCTGCGGTACCCCAGCAGAAGTACTACACCAGGAAGACAAAGTCTCTCCAATGCATATACGTTGCCGGCGACCAAACAGGTAACTACGAAACCAGTCAATCACCGATGGAGATAAATTAAGAGAGCATAGAATGCCAAGCAAAACATCGAAATCGACAGTATTAAAAGCATTACTGAAATCTAGCAACGCCAATACCGTCAGATTACTACTTTCCATGGCTGACCTTATATCATCCGTAATATTGAGAAGAGCTGTGGTGGTACTGTGACCAGGACGGAAGCCGGACTGGAAGGGATTGAGGAGATTATTTTTAGAAAGAAAAGTGCTAATTTGGTCGTGGATTAAACGTTCCAGGACTTTGGACAGGAATGGTAGGACGGATATTGGCCGGTATTCTGAAAAGGATGTGGGATTGGACTTTTTTGGTAAGGGTATAATTTGAGCATCTTTCCATGAGCATGGAAAGACACCACTGGACGCAGAAAAGTTGAGGATGTGGCAGATGACAGGAAGGATTACGTCCAGCACTGGGAGTATCATCTTACGGCTGATACAGTCACTTCCTACTGCATTGGAAGTAATTGATAATATGCTCTTCTTAACATCACATGCAGAGAATTGACTAAAAACAAATGGAGAATAACTGGGGCTCGGAAGAGATGAAAGATAATCCAATGTATTACATTTTATTGTCCTATCAAAATGGGACGAAGCTGTAAAGTGTTTATTCATTGAGTCGATGTCAAAATTTTTAGGTATTGACTCTTGTCGAGTTTTACCGATCCCCAATGATCTAAGAAAATTCCAAACTTTGGATGCGTCCCCATTTAGGACAGACTTATGAATGTGTTGGCGATTAGCATTCCTACACACCTTATTGCAGTGATTGCGAATGGAGGCATATTTTTCCCTATTAGCATCAGTAGGCCGTCGCTTAAATTTAGACTTCGCCGCCACTTTTTTGTTCATCAACTTCTTAATATCATCTGTCAACCACGGTGCCGGCAAATGTCTTACTTTAACTGCTCGTACTGGTGCATGAACATCGTAAAGCTCGACAAGTCTATCAGTGAAAAACATAACTTGCTCGTCGACTGACGTAGACGCAAACAGGGGAGACCAATCTATGTTGATGGCATCCTCGCAAAGACTGTCAACGTTCATACCACCAAAATTGCGCTGCATAAGAATTTTGGGTTTAGCCTTAGGTGGGCGAATTTTGTATGAGAGATAAATCAGATCATGATATGAAAAGGCATCGGCTGAGCATTGGCCATGCTTAGCGACGCGATCAGGCGAGGAAACGAAAATCAAATCAAGAAGTGAAGGAGTAGAGTTTGGAAAATGGTGAGTAGCACTAAGCGGAAGAATGGAAAGATTACTAGAATTTGAGATATTAGTCAGAGAAGAAGAGCGATAATCTTTTTTCAGAAGACAAGTATTAAAATCACCCATGATTATGCTATGACTGTAAGAAGGGATTAGTATTTCCAAGAGTTTTTCAAAAGACGAAAAGAAATTGATGCGTAAAGAGGGACAGTAATAGACTCCAAGAAGGACTTTGGAATGATGTAGCTCTATTTCAAGAAATAGGTGTTCACCAGCGTTTGATGGTGGTGGCTGCGCTGACACATTGACAATAGTGAAAGGAATATAAGCACGGAGATAAATGGCAACACCCCCACCACCACCAACCGCTCGGTCGTTTCTTATCAGCACAAATCCCGGAAGTGAGTAACTAGCAGAAGGGAGACAAGGTTTAAGCCATGACTCTGAAATAAGAATAGCATGAATGTTTTTAGGGTATTACGAGGGCTGCACTAAAAGTATCGGGAATGGAATATTTCCACTGTTTCTGTCATATTAAAATCTTTTTAATTGAAAACTCCTTGGTTTTAAAAATCGAATACCATTTATTTAATTAAAAAAAGATTCTCGGTCTTGTCACAAGGTTTTGTCAAACTTGTTTAGTCGTTGAGAGAATGGAATTGACTCGAGAAAATTCAAGAGCGATGATTTATTATGACTTTCGAAGTGGTTTAACACAAAAACAGTGTGTTGACCGGATGATTTCTGCATTTGGTGATGAATCCAAAACCACAATTTATCGCTGGTTTGCTGAATTTCAACGTGGACGTGTCAAGCTCAGTGATGATCCCCGTCAAGGTCATCCAAAAACTGCAGTCACCAAGAAAACGTTGATGCTGTGCGTAAGCTGATTGAAGAAGATCGACATGTGACATACCGCAAAATTCAGGCAACTTTAGACATTGGCATGAGTCAAATACAAATAATCTTGCATAAACAATTAGGTGTAAAAAAGTTGTTTTCCCTATGGATACCGCATTCGCTCTGTGAAGAGCAAAAAGCGGCTCGCGTTACTTGGTGCGTCAGAACTCTCGAAAGATTCCACGCAGGATCCTCAAATGCTACTATACAACATCGTATCAGGTGACGAATCCTGGATATACACGTACGAACCCGAAACAAGAAACCAGTCACGAGTTTGGGTGTTCGAAAATGTGTTAAAGCCAACAAAAATTGTTCGTTCACGGAGTGTTGCAAAAAAAATGGTGGCCACGTTTGTCTCCAAAACCGGCCATGTTGCGACTATTCCTCTTGAGGGACAAAGAACGGTTAATGCAGAATGGTATGCTAGCATTAGTTTGCCACAGGTCGTTTCTGAACTCCGTAAAGAGAACTGCAACCGCCGCATCATCCTCCATCACGACAATGCGAGTTCTCACACCGCGCACAGAACAAAAGAGTTTTTAGAGCAAGAAAACATAGAATTATTAGACCATCCGCCGTACAGCCCCGACCTAAGCCCTAATGATTTCTATACATTCCCTAAAATATAGAATAAATTGCGTGGTCAGAGATTTTCATCACCTGAAGAAGCTGTGGACGCCTACAAAACGGCCATTTTGGAGACCCCAATTTCCGAATGGAATGGTTGCTTCAATGATTGGTTCCATCGTATGGAAAAATGTGTCAAATTTCGCGGAGAATACTTCGAAAAGCAATAAATACATTTTTAAATAGTAATGTTGTGTCACTTCCTTGATTCCCGAAATTTTCAGTGCCGCCCTCGTAGTGGCAAACGTTAAATGATAGAAAACCGTTCTAAAGCTTCGTCATTTGATCAACAAAAACTATCGGATGCCGACGATTGCCGTAAGTTTCATTGATATTTTGCACTTCTCTTGATAATATTTTGTCGTAATTTTTTCATTTATTTATGAATTAAGATTTTTTTAATATATTTCCTTATTTCAGAAACAAAAATTGAGTCAGGGCCGCCGCAGAGACGTTGCGGTAGACCGGATGGAAGAAATAAAGAGTATACCTGTCTTCTAATTTGACATTTTCACATCCTTGTTATTTTTATAATAGTTACTTGTGTTAAACATTTTTTGTTTTATTTTTTGTCGTCGTAGTTGCTGGTCTGAAATCTCGTATAAAAGAAATAAAGAATTAAAAGGAACCACAAACGTTACCAAACCAAACCAACGTGCGAGACAAAGAGGCTCTCAGCTAGGCCTGGCAAAGCTGCCAAGGGTATAAGTGGCAAACGTTGAATGATAGAAAACCGTTCTAAAGCTTCGTCATCAGATCATCAAAAACTTTCGAATGCCGACGATTGTCGTAAGTTTCTGTGATATTTTGCACTTCACTTGATTCTGGAGTGAGATACCCGTTATGTCCCTATAAAACAGACGACCGAAAGCATACAGCATCGTATTATCTTCTGTGCTCTACACCAAACACGGTCTCCTGTTGTTTATATAGTGAAGTGGTGAAATAGTGAAGCTGCTGAATAATGACTGTAAGTATCTCATCTTTGTTTAAAATATGTTCGTTTATGTCTCATTTACTGTCGATTTATTTATTATTATGTGTTCACCATGTTGTTACGCTCGTTCCTTAACCATTTTTTTATTGTTTCAGTTCTCTGAAAATACGTTTAAGAGTTATTACTATCCAGAGCTCCACGACGAACTCAGTGACGAGGAAGGTACACTTGCCTACAAAGTGAAACAGGCAATATCCAAAAGGTCCAATAGCATCGATGACTTTTTTGAAAAACCGAAGAAGAAGCTCATTAAAAAGTCGTCGAGTGTTGGTCGTCGCTCATCGTCGAACGGAGGTGTTCAATACATCACCTCAAATAAAGAGGACGGTGAGAAGGCGTCCCACCTTATCAAAATAGAGATATATGATCTCAACAGGATCAAGAATGTCGCACCGACGGACCACTGGAAACATGCAGACGTCCGTGTTAAGTACTATTCAGAAGTCGAGGAAGACAAACACATGTTAAGTGTGAGAGATATCATATTTGATATTACCAAAGAGTTGGCAACAAAAGACGATTGTGTAAAATATTTTATAGAGACTGATAAGTGAATAAGAGTATGTGTGTGTGTGTTGGTGCTTAGAATTTAAGTCTTTTTTAAGAACATTGTAAATTGTTTTATATTTGTGCTATTGTAATTTGAATTTCACTAGAGTTAAGTCATACTATCTATTCAGGTACGAGACTTGTTTCGAAGAACTTTGTATTAACAATAGGTACGTTGTTAAATGAGTTGGGTGTGGGTAAATACTATATAAAGCTAAAAAAGTAACTTGTAGGTCATTATTTCTTATTCATCCAATACCATGGATAGACTAAGCTGTGACCTGTACAACTCAGAGCTCATCTTGATTGTTGAAGACATCGAATCATTGGAACTGATGTCTTCAAGCTTCGATCAAGAATTATACGAGCTCTGTGAGGAAGCAGAAAAGGACCATTTTGAAACGTGAGTAGTCTTTTGTGTTATAAATTAACTTGTTGCTACATGTTTTGGTAATCGATGAGGAGGGGATGGAATTTTGAGTACTTAAAGTTGTAGTGGCGTGTTTTGAAATCATTCGTTTCTTTGGACCGTGTTTTGGTTACTACAACGATAGAAAATGTATCGCAGCTTTGAATTTGATATTTTATCTCAGAGTGACATTATAAGTATGGGAAAAAGTCTCATTTAAAAAAAAAAAACATCGTTTAATATGGTATTGGTTCATACAAAATGTGTTACCGGAATCAATGTTGCGAGATCCAGATATAACTCCATATTATACCCCATGTGAAGGACATACAATCATTGACCACAGTGTTCAATCCGGTCAAGATGATTTCGATGGCGTTTTACCAATGCAAGCGTATTGTTTACGGTGTCAATAATCATGTTAGTACTTTATGTGTAATCGGTGAATACTATACTTGGTGTAATTGTTGATAAATTTTGCTAATGTTATTTGATCTATTCAAATTGGTGGAGGAAGAAAGAAAATACCGGCGACAACGGACCTGATAGAAGAGGAACGGGCAAAGAAGAGGACGAAAACACATGTTGAAAGTCCTTCAACATCAACATCGTCGGTGTCAATAAATCAAAATGTGAGTACAGAAAATAATGATAAAATTGAATGTTCTGTATGTCACGTATTTGTATCAAGGAAATATTTAACCAACCATTTCAAGAGTAATACCCATAAAATCAATGTTTTAAGATCTGATGAAGAATTAACAAACGTACAAATAATAGAAAGTGCGTTCGGGAATAGAATTCTTACTTACAGAATAAAATCGAATATAAATTCAGACCAACCATTTGAAACACCGGAATTATTTTTAGAAAATATTAAAGATTTAATATATAAATTACTAGAACGATGTATTATAGAACTCTTTGCTGTGAAAGTAAATTTTATTCTTAATGCCAACTTTACCCAAGAAACCAAAAATCTTTTTAATACTTTTGACTTTCAAATGTCTAATTATGTTATTTGTCGTGGGGATGATACGGGAATAATTTTTTCATCTATTGTTACTGAAATAACAAATAAAATTTCAAATTTTGAGAAAAAGGATAGTGGATGGAGTTTAGTTAAAATAAAACACTTAGACATGAATGTTAACAAGTTTAACCCATTACATGGATCGTCATACATAGATTTACCATTAGATATAAAATATAAGAAAGCTGTTATCAACGTTCAAAATAATGATAACGAATGCTTTCGTTGGGCCGTATTGTCAGGATTGTACCCAGTTAAAAATAACTGTAATAGAGTAACAGCTTACATGCAACATAAAAATAAATTAAAATTTGATCAACTATGCTTTCCTTTAAAAATTAATGACATTCATAAATTTGAAAAACTCAATAATATAAGTATTAATGTTTTTGGTCTAGAATACGATTTAACAAGTAAGGCGAATAAAGTTGTAGGACCATTACACTTAACAAAACAAAGGAACTCTACTCATTTAAACTTATTGTACTTATCTCAAGGTAGTAACGGTCATTATTGTTATATTAAAAACCTTTCAAGATTAGTTTCTAAACAATTATCAGCATCAGAGCATGCAGTTCATATTTGTGATGGTTGTTTATTACATTTTACATCACGCGATAATTTACAGCGACATCAAGAAAATGATTGTTTCAACGTATGCACAGATTTACCATCTAACTGTGTCAGTAAGAGAAATTGGTTCAATGAAATAACTCCATCTAACCAAATCTCATTTAATAATTATGAACGTAAGTTAAGAGTTCCTTTTGTTGTATATGCTGACTTTGAAGCATTTTTAAATCCAATCGACAGTTGTTCTAACGATCCGAGTATATCATCAACTTCTAATATTCAAAAACATGAAATGTATAGTTTTGGGTACTATCTTAAATGTTCTTATAATGATAGCTTTTCAATATATAGAACATATACTGGTAAAGATAGTGCACTCACATTTATGCAATTCATTAAAAAAGATTTAGAAAGTATCTGTAAAAAGAATAGTTGTGTTAAAAGCCCATTGCCGTTAACGAGTCAAAATATTACAGATATTAGCCAAAGCAACACGTGTTATATTTGTAATAATAATATAAATGGTCATTCCACAATTTCATATAATTGGCATACTCGCGTATGAAGGAGTCGCCCATCCTTTTTGTTCTGAGAAATACCGAACACCAAACTTTTTACCTGTATTTTTTCACAACTTAAGTAATTATGATGCTCATTTTATAGTTCATGGTCTCAATTTTGAAGAGGGTAATATAGAACTCATTCCTGGGAATAAAGAGAAATATATTTCTTTTTCCAAGGTTTTTTTGGTTTACGTGTTATGAAATTAAGATTTCTTGATTCACTTAAATTTATGTCCAGTAGTCTTGACAAATTAGCTAAAAATTTACTACCCCAACAATTTAACGAACTGAAATTAAAATTTCCACGTGAAGAAGTCTTCAAAAGATTAATACGAAAGGGTGTTTATCCATACGAATACATGACTTCATTTGATTCTTTAAAAATAACTTCTCTTCCTACTCGCGATAAATTTTATACTTCTTTGAATGATAGCCACATCTCCGAAAATGATTACCATCACGCTCATGATATATGGAAACACTTCAATTGTCAAAACATGGGCGACTATTCAAATCTTTATTTAAAAACGGATGTTTTGTTATAAGCAGATATATTTGAAATTTTAGAAACGTTTGTCTTAACACATATAGTCTGGACCCAGCTCATTATTATACAGCACCTGGATTAAGTTGGGATGCAATGTTAATTTTTACTAAAATAAATTTAGAACTTCTTACAGATATCGATAAAATTGCTTTTATTGCGAACAATATCAGGGGTGGTATATCTCAATTCAGTAATAGACACGCAAAAGCAAATAACTTATTTATGGCAGAATATGATTCCAGTGCACCATCTTCCTTTCTGATGTATCTAGATGCAAATAACCTTTACGGTTGGGCTATGTCCCAGTGCCCCCCAACCGGCAAATTTGAATGGGTAGATGTAAACACTGATTTCAACATCCCCGACGATGCCGAGCACGGTTTTATTTTAGAAGTAGATTTAGAATATCCAAACAATTTACATGATTTTCATTCAGATTTACCCTTTTGTCCTCAAAACATATGTTTAGGTGATAGCAAAGATCGAAAATTGATCCCAAATTTAAATAATAAAAAGAACTATGTTATTCATTATAGAAATCTTAAACAATGTTTAGAAAAAGGTTTGCGATTACTTAAAGTTCATAGAATCCTTAAATTTGAACAATCCGCATGGTTAAAAAGTTACATAGATTTAAACACACACATGCGTTTTTTGGCAACTTCAGATTTCGCAAAAGACTTTTTTAAACTTATGAACAACTCTGTTTTTGGTAAAACAATGGAAAACGTACAAAAAAGAGTGAATGTTAAATTATTCAACTACTGGTTGAATCGTGGGAAACCCCAAGGAGCTCAAGCTTTGATAGCAAGACCTGAATTTCACAGTATTTCAATATTCTCCGAAGATTTAGTCGCAGTACAATTAAAGAAAACTAAAGTTTTATATAACAAACCAATTTACCTCGGGTTTTGTATATTAGATCTATCAAAAACCTTAATGTATCAATTTCATTATGATTTTATGAAATCAAAGTATCAAGATAATCTCAAACTACTTTACACGGATACTGACAGTTTAATTTATCAAATATTTACATACAATTTTTATGATGATATCAAAGACAACTTAGAATATTATTTTGATACGTCTGACTATCCACCTAATAATGAATATGGTTTACCATTAATAAATAAAAAACGGTTAGGCTTTTTTAAAGATGAAAATAATGGTAAAATTCGCAAAGAATTTGTAGGACTTCGTGCAAAAATGTATGCAATGGATGTGGAGAATAAACTTGTAGCTAAAGCAAAAGGTATTAATAAATGTATGACAAATAAATTTGAACTTAATGATTATAAAACATGTTTGTTCGAAAAGAAAATTCGTTATAGTGAAATGTTAAGATTTAAATCAATAAAACACGCGATTTTTACTCAAAAAATAAACAAAATATCACTATCGCACAGTGACACAAAACGATATTTATTAAGAAATTCTACTGACACTCTCGCTTGGGGTAATTATAGAATAAAAAACATTTAATATTATTATTATTTTCTGTATATTAAAAGATGTACCTCTCAATTATATGTGCATGAAAATATGTGTCTGCAAATATGTATTCTTGCTTTTTTATTAGTTGTAGATTTTAACATTTTTGACCAAATATAATAGCTTTAATTTTAATGATATGTTTTATTCATTCCGATACACCTGTAGAGTTCACACGTTCATTTAGAATGATCCATTTTTTCCACCCCTTTACTGCCATAGTCGCAGGTCCGAGTGCTTGTGGGAAATCGAAGTTTGTGACGGATTTTATAAAATCTATTAAAGAAATATGTAATTGTGATTTTAATCAAATTACATGGTGCTTTGACGAAATGCAACCTTTGTATAATTTACAAAATGTCAACTATCATCAAGGTATTCCCGACCTTAACATGTTTGATGGGGAGAAACCACATCTCGTTATAATAGATGATCTAATGAGAGAATCAGATGGTAGAATTGTTGACATATTTACCGAGGGTAGTCACCACAGAAATTTAAGCGTGTTTTATATATCACAAAACTTATTTCATCAGGGTAAAGGGCAAAGGGACATTTCCTTGAATTCAAGTTACATAATTTATTTTAAAAATCCTCGTGATAAAACTCAAATACGATATTTAGCAAGACAGGTATCCCCAGATGATGCAAAATTTATTGAAGATGCTTACAAGGATGCTACATCAGAAGCCCATGGATATTTATTAATTGATTTAAAGCAGAATACTAATGACTCGTGCCGTATCAAAACAAAAATATTCCCATTTAATTGGTATTGCACAGTATACGTACCTACAAAAATGTTTAAATACTCCAAGAATCAAACAGTTCCTATCATTTGTTAACAATGCATCGTAGATTAACAACGTATAGAAATTTATTAAACGCATTGTATACACTTAAACCGAAGTATCAAAAAGCAATTATCAAATCTTGTGATGACGAAGAAATAAATTTCTATGTGAATGCATTCATATCGTTCTACAAGGGAAGGTACCTCTCAAAGATCAAAAAAAGAAGAAATTAAATAAATATAAAAATATTCTCCGGAAATTGGTGCGAAAGTGTAAAACTAAACTAAGAAAAAATATAATCATTCAAAAAGGAGGAGCTTTCTTACTTATAATATTAGGATCAATTTTTAGTGCTTTCGTAAGTTGTTTTACTTCACAAAATTAACATGGAAAATGCAAAAAAGATGCTACTTATAGAACCTGGATTAATTGAAAATATAAACATGAAACCATGGGTAACAATAATTTATCTCGATTAGACACTGAAATGCAAAATATTATGAAAAGTAATACTGAAGATCGAAAGAAGTGGATGTTATATTTACAAACTCTACAAAGATATCTCCACTTTGCTGAAGAAGACCGTCAACCTTATAAACTACCAATTTATAATGATATCTCTAACAATGGTATAAATGAATCTAAGAATAGTTATAAAAATAAAGAAATGGATGATAAACATATAGTTACTAACGAAGCTTCGTTGCGAGACATTGAACCTATTAAGAAAGAAGATAATTTTACAACAAAACCGGTCTACTCAACCTCCCAAATACTTAGTTTGATACCAAAAACTTATAATAAAAAAGGTGAGTTACTATTAAATTTAGTGGAATCAAGTAAAAGTAAAATACATTGGGACAACGAAGGTACAGTTATAATTGACAATGAAAAAATTCCTGGAAGTAATATTGTTGACTTAGTAAATGATTCACTAAGACCATTGAAAAGAAGTGACCCAATAGGGTGGGACAAATTTGCTAAAGCAATAAAAGGTATTAAAGTACCACTGACTTACATTGGTAATCCAAAGAGATATGAATTCATCAATAAACTTCAAACAATAGATCTAGGCGAACCATCAGAAGTTGAAGAATTCACTACACCAAGTAGTGGGGATAAGAAGCTCATAAAAAAAATAAGAAAAAAGATTGATTGGGAAAAATGGACTCCGTACTAGAATAAATTAATAGAATTTATTATGTCCCATCAAATCCTGCTGGCTATAGTAGTATTGATAAACTAACAACAGCTATGAATGGTAAAATGGACAAAAAACGTGTAAAAAATTGGTTACAATCACAAGAAACGTACACACTTCACAAACCGGTTCGGAAGAAGTTTTCGCGAAATAGATATCATCATCATCTGCCTAGCCTTTTCCCAACTATGTTGGGGTCGGCTTCCAGTCTAACCGGATTTAGCTGAGTACCAGTGTTTTACATGGAGCGACTGCCTATCTGACCTCCTCGCGAAATAGATATATTTTATCAAATATGAATGAACTATGGCAAGCAGATTTGAGTGACATGCGATCTTACTCTCAATATAATGATGGTTTTAACTATATACTTTGTGTTATTGATGTCTTTAGTAAATATGCTTTTGCTAGACCTATGAAAAAGAAAAATTCAGATACTACCAAAGAATGTTTTGAAAGTATATTTACTGAAGCTAATACAACTCCTACACACATACAATCTGATAAAGGTACTGAATTTGTTTCAAAAGATGTACAACGATACTTCAAATCTAAGCAGATTAACTACTATACGACTAACAATCCTGACATTAAGGCCAGCATTGTCGAACGATTTCAAAGAACATTGAAAATGAAAATGTGGCGTTATTTCACTCATAAAAATAAATATAAGTACGTAGACGTTTTACAAGATTTAATATATTCTTATAACCATAGCATTCACTCCAGTATTAAGATGTGTCCTTGTGATGTAAATTCTAACAATATTATGACAGTCTGGACTAATCTCTATGACAGAGGACCAAACAAAATCTCTTTAAATGGTCCAAAACCAAAATTAAATGTTGGTGATTACGTTCGAATAACAAAATATAAGCATGTATTCCAAAAAGGTTATGAATCGAACTGGAGTGATGAAGTATTTATTATATCCTCAATAATTGATAGGTCTCCATGGATTGTTTATACAATGACAGATTTAGAAAATGAACCAATCGTTGGCACTTTTTATGAAAGAGAATTACAAAAGGTGTCTTATAACCCCACCTTAAACTATAAAATAGATAAAATAATGCGTTCTAGATATTCAGGTATCAGAAAAGAAGTGTTAGTGAAGTGGAAAGGTTATCCAAATAAATTTAACAGTTGGATTTTAGCTACTGATTTAAAAGAAATATGAATAAAGATAGTTTTTATTTAACTTTGCTTAGCAACAGTTCGATGGAGTATTTTCCTGATAACAAAACAACAAACTTTTCAACTAAGTTACCGAAAGCTATAAAATTGGAGGGTGAATGGTCGGTTGGAGTGGTTGAATTTCAATATCCGTGCACGATGTTTACAGTTCAAGAGCATGAAAATGTTGTTTACGTTACGAAAAAGATGCTTATGCCTAATGAAGAAAAATTATCTACAGTGTATTATAAAAAACACATTCCTGCCACCAACTATGATAACATTGATCACATTTTGACAGCATTAAACAGTATTAAAGAAAAAATTAAATTTCGTTATGATGAAATAACTAAATTTGTATCTGTTACGGTTATGGATAAAGCTATAACAATGGTAACATTATCCCCCAAATTATGTGTTCAACTGGGTTTTGAACCGAACAAAAATCTTCTAGAAAGAAATTTTGGGAAGTGTCCTGCTAATTTACATTTGGGGTTACCATCTCAATTATTTGTTTATTGCGACATAATTGAACCTCAGATCGTTGGTGATGTTATGACTCCACTTTAGATCCCTCAAAATATATTTATGGTGCAAATAAAATGCATGTTTTCTCACCACCTCACTACCTGCCTGTTATGCGAAGGGAATTTGATACTTTAGAAATATATATAAGATCAAGCGCAGGACAAAAAATACCATTCCAGTTTGGAACTGTGTGTATTAAACTACATTTCCGAAAATTGTAATATAATGCATTCTCATCGTGATCATACTAAATGCTCTTACAAAAATTATTATACACATCAAGCTGGGTCCGGTATTGGAGTAATTTATAAGGGATCATCATACCAGCGTGGTCACGGTATCGGGAGTTTCTAAGGTGGATTATTTAGATCAGTTTTACCTTTACTTTCGAGTGGTGCTAGAGTTATTGGTAAAGAAGCACTAAATGCAGGAATAGGACTCTTGACTGATATAGCTCAAGCGCGTCCCATGGAAGATTCGATTAAAGCTCGAATCAAGCAAGTTGGTTCAAACTTAAAAAGAAAAGCTGATGACAAAATTGATAGAATCAACATGTCTGGCTCTGGGTATATAACCAAAAGAAAACGATTGTCTTCATTCATTCTACCATTAACTGCTAGAGTGAAAGCTGTGAAAAAATCAGGTCTAAAACCAAATAATATCAAAGATATATTTTCTAATTAATTATGTCTTTTCTTCATAATCATTCTTGTGAGTGTGTTAAGTCAGAATTGGATTTGTTTGCTTTACCGTCTACACAAACGAGCATTGAAAATGGATTGTGGATTCATTATAAACCAATTTCATCTCTTGCTGATGATGGGCCTATAGAGTTTCAAATTCCGGGTACAGGTGATGACTACATAGATTTGTCACACACATTACTCCACATAAGGGCAAAGATACTAAATCAGGATTCATCAAACCTGTTATCATCTACGATGGTTGCCCCAGTAAACAATTGGTTGCATTCACTCTTCAGTCAGCTTGATGTTTATTTGAATCAAAAACTAGTATCACCACCCAATAATACATATGCCTATCGAGCCTACAAACGCTTTTAAACTATGCTCCTGCAGCTAAACAATCTCATCTCACTTGTGGTCTTTGGTATGAGGATACTGCAGGAAAAATGAATTCTACAGATGAAAAAAACAAAGGATTTGTTAAAAGACAAGAACTTACTACTGAAAGTAAAGAAATTGAAATGATTGGGCATCTTCATGGTGATATATTTAATCAAGAAAAATGTATGATTAATGGTGTTGAAATGTGTATAAAATTGGTTCGTTCAAGAGAAAGTTTTAATTTGATAGCTTCTTCGAGCGATACAAAAGTTAAAGTGTGCATTACAGATGCAACTCTCATTGTTCGAAGGGCAAGAATTAATCCAACTGTATTACTTGCACATCAGAAAGTTTTAGCTTCTACCACAGCTAAATACCCCATCACTCGAGCTGAAGTTAAAGTCTTAACAATTCCATCTGGTGTTCAGGGAAAAACTCTTGATAATATTTTTCTAGGACATGTACCCAAAAGATGCATAGTTGGGTTCGTAAGCAATGCTGCTTTTAATGGTACTCTTACTAAAAATCCATTCAATTTTGAAAATTATGGTATTAATAATTTTAGCTTATACATTGATGGTCAACAAGTTCCATCAAAGGCTTTACAGCCATCTTTTGATAAAGATGTTTTTACATCTGCTTATCACACTCTTTTCTCTGGAACTGGTATACATTTTCTTAATGAAGGTAATGCAATATCTCGAGAGCAATATGCTAAAGGAAAGGCTGTCAGGCTGTCTGTTGGCTTTCGATTTAACACCTGATTTATTAGCTAACTCATCAGGACATTGGAATCTCATTAAGCATGGTAGTGTAAGATTAGAGGTTCGTTTTGAATCATCACTTATACAAACAATTAACTGCATTGTTTATGCAGAATTTGATAATATAATTGAAATTGATAAAAACAGAAATGTAACTGTAGATTATAGTAGTTAAGAATAAATGTATAATAGTGTAAGATATAAGAAAACATTGTATAAACTGAAATTTTGAATAAACAATTATGTAAAAACTATTTCCATTTTTATTTACCCCCTAAATATATAATTGAAAACTTTAGTTCTCAAATTATATTATACATAATTAGATAATCAAGTTAAAATGAAACATTTACACATTACCCACAGCATAGATTAGTACTGTCATAGCTCTCACCGTTTGTTTAATAAGTATGGATACAGTAGACATACAGAAACACTTTAAAAAAAATCATCCAGGTCTAGCAAAAAATGTGTATGCTGCAAACAGGTTACCAGTTTATACCCAGCTACCAACATACATAATAGGTAACCTGGACGCTGATGATAACCCAGGCTCTCACTGGGTAGCTATAAATATTGATTTGAATGGTGTTGGTCAATATTTTGATTCCTATGGACGGGCACCAACCGGATATTATCTACAATTTTTAAGAAGGAATTGCAAAAGATGGGACTGGAATATAAGTAGGATTCAGAATGATTTTACTTTAGTTTGTGGGAAGTACAGTTTAATGTATTTGTTACATAAATTTCACGGATGTAAGGCACGCAAACCGCGAGCTGTATAAAGTTAATTCGGCAAGCAATAAATATAATTCGCGTATCATATAAATCATATAAAATTTCGTTAAAATATTTGAACCGCGAGTAGTCCGCTATAAAGTCGATTCGCGCGCTATAAATGTGATTCGCGTGTGTAATTAAATTAATTAACCGCGACGTGTGTGTAATAAACTTTACTCGCGGCATGTGTGACTAGTAGCCGAGCCGGTTCACAACCACAGGATTTTCCGTGATCGAGAACCGGGGAATCCCTACTACTAATGCATACATATCCTAGAATTTGTATACAATTCCTATATATTTCGTTCAAGGAAATGTGATAAGTATAAAAACTTTTTTTACAACAAAATACAAACGACTTCCAAATAATAAAAACAAAGTGAAAACTAACTTCAATTTCGGAAATCGGTGTTCCTGTTTTCGAAAAAAATCCTCCTGTGACTGATTGGTCACGGGCTCGGCTGTCACTAAAGTCTGCTGACGTCGAGTAGGAGAGAATGGTCACCTGTGCTAGAACCTAAGCAGTTGAGCGCCGTGAGCAGAGATGATGGAGTCTTGAGGGGTTGAGCCAATCGGCACCGGTGATAGCGAGTCCGTGAGTCAACATGCTTTCTGTAGTCTGGATTTCAAGCGAAACGTAGCCCTACTCTCTAGCCAATGGTAGGGAAATGGTCATATAGTGTTCCCGTCAGAGAGTCACAGGCTAGGTGAGTGGAGTCCGCTTAGGTCGTCCTTGGACGGCTGAAGCGGTGGTGAAGGTCACGCTGACAGTGTAAGGGAGGGCTGTTCTGTTGAAGGCAGCCCGAACGAGCACCCGATGTCGTACTGTAAGTCAGTCTTGCGCGCCTATATCTCAATGCTAGTCCTAACATCCCACTTTAATTAGTGGGACGTTCCCAGATGCGGGCTCGATTGAGGGTGGGAGCCGGAGAGATGAATGTTTTAGGTTCTTTTTAATGGATTTTGTTACAACCTTGAATACTACGGGGTTGGAGTCGACAAAAGCTGACGATACTCCTAAGCGGGGTGCACCTAGCACTCCGCTTGCCCTCGAATTTGCGGCTCACGCCGAGGGATCCGGCGCGGGCGCAAATAAGCGGTGTGCACCTAGCACCTAGCGCCTTTTGTGATTGGGATCAGCAGCATACGGAGGCTGCGCAATCAGAGGGTTACAATTGGCTGCGTCTCGGAGCGGGACAGGGCGGCCCTCGGAGACGCGATAAAGGGAAAAACACAGGGATTTGCCATCGTTACCCCGCCACCAAATAATCCCTTAATACGCCTAGTAGGAGTCGTCAATGACCTCAACAATGCCGTAGTTGAAAAGGCATTAATCAGGCAGAACGCCTGATCTTCGGCCACCACCAATGTGGTCTTGGAGGTTGGCGCGGGTCTTTGGCAGTGATTAAATGGACAGCGAGTAAAGCATGGCTACCAGGTGGTGCTGGCCTCGGACTAGTCCCCCGTAGTCTCGTGCTATAATTGTCTGGGATATGGTCATATGGCGCGAAACTGCCTATCGACCCAAAAATGTGGGTATAGCTCCGAGTAACACGACAACCGGTACTGCCCCAATCGCTCCCGGCTCCCCCAATATATAAACTGTTCTAAGAACAAAAGAGCAAACGGTTCCGGCCACGCAGCCCAGAGTAGGCTGCGTAACCTCACCGTTTCTTTAATTTCTACTTTCAATAAACTTTCCTGAAACCATGCCTGTAATGACTCGTATGGCTACTGCTGAGGACTTAGAACGTAAACTAAGAACAGCACTCCATGAACTTAAAGAATCGCAACATCAATGTCGGGCAATGTTGCAGGAGAGATATGAATGTGAAGTAGAAGTGCAGAATGTCATTTGTAAAAACATAAGCCTTAAGTGCGAGCTAGTGGTGCTGAGTCAGCAATATCAAAATGTTGTTGATGAACGCGACCAACTGTGGATAGACACGGATGGTTTCCATGATTGCAGTGATTTATATGTGTAGGCTTTAGATAAAGTTCGGTACCTATAATGAATGATAATAAAAAAGTAAAATAAAATAAGATGAGTTGGCTCATGGTAATTCTCAAATTCAGAATCTGCAAAAAGAACAGTTATGTACCCAGGTTCAGGAAACATGGCATTTATATAATGAGTTAATAAAATCAAATTGTATACCTCATTCCTTAACTAATATTGACCTGACTGAAGATTCCTAAGACATAAAAAGTATGTCGAAGTCATGTACTGTAGTTGATATTAGTAGTAATACTAATTTACAGGTGGTTAATGACTTTAATAACGTTAGCAATTATGCTATTAATATTTATAATTAAAAGTTTGTAGGACAAGGGAGGGTACCAACAGCGGAATAGTTAGGAGTACATCCACCTACGAGAAGGTACATTCTTGCTCTCACATAGTTAATTTAAAAAAGGAGCTAAGCAGAATTCTTTGAAATTGTTCCATCAAAATATTCAAGGTTTTCTGCGAAGCAAATGGAAATAGAACTGTTTTTAGAAAAGACAATAATTGAAATTATTTGTTTTACTGAGCATTGGCTGATAGATTATGCAAATATAATCAATTATTAATTATGAAAATTATACTGTGGGAAGTTATTCAACAGAATTATTGTGCTGCGTGGAGGCACTTATATTAATTAAGATGGTATTAAATCAAAATCTCGTAAAGATATTGTAGATCTATCAGTTGAACATAGTGTTTAACTGTCCTGTGTTGAGCTGGATAAGCATGTTATAGTGTCCGTTTACAGACCCCGCAATTATAAAACTTCTGTATATTTGAGTCAGTGATGGAAGACGTTTTGGCAAAACTTGCCAAAACGTCTTCTATCACTCAACAAATATTGTAGAAAATAATTCAGATAGCAGTAGACTATTAAATCTCATCAAATAATTCAATTTTTCACATTTGTTTGAGGAACCAACCCGAACAACTGTGACTACTGCATGTATTGATAATGTATTTTATTGCTGCTGACTTCATATACAAAGCCATTATGAATTGTTTGCATTCGGATCATAGTGGGCTACTGGTAACATTTGAGTCCAACATACCAATACAACAAGTGCAGATTCAATCCAGACCAATAACATCCGGTAAATTAACAAATTTAAAAGCACTTTAATCAGAAGGTTTTACAGTTTTATTTGTTTATGAATACTTATTTGTTTTCTTTTTTTTTTCACAGGGATAGTAGCGCGCACGCAATACGCAATTCGAAAGCCGAAAAAACCTTCGAGCCGCGCGAAGACATGGCTGAAGCTACTCGAAAAATAGCTTTAGAAGCTGATCCTTTTTTGCTGTTTTGAGAAATATGAAAGTTTACAAAAGCAATTGAGTGAGCGCTTGTTTGAGGCTGGGGAATTGTTGGACTTTGTGAAGTACAATGCAGACAGGTATGAGACTGACTAGTGACTCATGCAGCTATGCCAACCACAGCCCACCCACCCCGATGTAAGGTGACTTGTTACCACCAATGTTGGCGCTTCCAGAAAAAACCTGCTTACCCAAGTCACAGGAATATAAAACGATAATGTTTAGTGACGAAATAGGTTCTGGCTTTGGAAAAATATTACATGGTAACAATGATATGTAAAACATACTATTATTTTTGAAGCAAATGATTAAAAGAATTATAAATTCGAATATGGATTATAATAATTATTCTACAATGATTTTGCTGTTAGGTAATGGTTCTGGAATTACCATAAAGGACATAGTGGGTGGTATTGACACCTTGTTAGGTTTGAATATAGCAAAGCTAATGGTATGTGCTTCACCATACTCAGACAGTTTCACAGAAGATCAGAATAAGCGTATTTTTAAGTTAAACGACATCATGTAAAATGTTGACTTGTCATAATGACAAATTGTTGTTTTTTGACACTAATATTAATTAGTGGATTCCAAGTAACTCAGAGAGCTTTCTCTCTGTCACGCACTATTGCTATTTTGATAGCGTATTCTATAAATGAAGTGATAGTAAATCTATCAAATTTTATAATAATTGATGAGCCTTTGTTGCCTAGTTCAACTAGCAACATAGATTTAAACTAGTCCATAAGACAATAGAAGTTACCTCTGCAAATAATCAGTATTATTAGAAAATAGCAAAAAGGTATCTTCTGGCAATCCATTTTGTGCTACAAATCTGAGGGGAGAGTAATATTCTTTAAAATTATTAAATCATATTCAGGGTTTCTCTACCTAATTATTATAAATTGAACGATTTTTATAAAAACTAAGTTTTTTTTTGTCTAACAGAACTTTGGTTAAAAGATCGCCAAGTAAAGTCCATTAATTATGAAAATTATTATATAGTTAGCCATTTCAGCAGACAACGTATGATACATGGCGGATCATTAATACTTATTCAAAACTCTATTAAATCTAAAGAAAGAAAAACATTGTTAGACTGTCGGTTGAACAAATCATTGACTTAACCTGTGTTGAGCTTGATAAGCATGTTGTAGTATGCATCTACAGATATCCAAGTTACCAGAATCTATCTGTGGCTAATTAATGGAAAAGATGTTAAAAAAGTTAGTATTAGTAATAAATCAATCTTCATATGTGGCGATTTTAACATAAACTAATTAGAAAATAACTTAAACAGTGTCAGTTTATTGCGTCTTTTTAAATCATTTAATCTGGCAAATGGAGCCTGCAACATTCTTCTGCGACTTGTATAGATAACATTTTTTTGTAATTGTGATTACTTAGATAAAGAAATTGTAAATAAGTTAGCATCTGATCACAGTGGACAAACAATAACATTTAGCACCTACATACCTTTACAAAAAACCGGACAAGTGCGAGTCGGACTCGCGCACGAAGAGTTCCGTACTTGGTAAATTGCGGTTTACGATTTATGACGTATTAAAAAAAAACTACTTACTAGATCTCGTTCGTACCAATTTTCGGTGGTAGTTTACATGGTAATGTACATCATATTTTTGTTTTAGTCTTATCATTCTCTTATTTAGAAGTTACGGGGGGGGGACACACATTTTACCACTTTGGAAGTGTTTCTCGCGCAAACTATTCAGTTAAGAAAAAAAATATATTAGAAACCTCAATATCATTTTTGAAGACCTATCCATAGATACCCCACACGTATGGGTTTGATAGAAAAAAAAAATAGTTTCAAGTAGACCCCCAAAAATTATTGTTTTTTTCTATTTTAGAGTGAAAATCTTAATGCGGTTTACAGAACACATCTACTTACCAAGTTTCAACAGCATAGTTCTTATAGTTTCGGAAAAAAGTGGCTGTGACATACGGACGGACAGACAGACAGACAGACATGACGAATCTATAAGGGTTCCGTTTTTTGCCATTTGGCTACGGAACCCTAAAAATGCAAATAAAATTTAGACCAATGTAAAAATTTAAAAAATAATAATAATACCTTGGATAGTAAGTTATGTATTCAAAACTTTTATAATATAGATGACCCAAATGAGCTCAATGCCGATGAATGTACGGTTTTACCAAAAGGCGTTGTACAAGTGACGCTGGCGTCACCCTAATAAAGAACATCTTTAACGCCTGGGAAGAAACACAAGACGCCATTGGAATCTTTTGCGACCTCTCGAAAGCGTTCAATTGCTTTAACCATGAGACGCTATTGTTGAAACTCGAGCACTATGGGATTAGACATACAGTCCTTGAGTTACTTAGATCATATTTGAAAGCCAGAAGAGTTAACAAGCACTAGGATCTGAAATAACAATGGGCGTTCCTCAAGGCTCAATATTGGGTTCATTCCTCTTTTTAGTTCACATTAACGGTTTGCCCCAATTATTACAAAATCACACTAAGATGTTATTTGCTGATGACATATCTTTGATATTTAAAATAGATCGGTGGTCAAAAAATCTTGATGATGTGAATAATTCTATTCATCAGGGCCAAATGAAAAGTACTAAATAAAAAGAAAACAAATGTATTAGATTCACATTGCCGACATACATTTCACGATTATTGTGACTACGCTGTCGATATCATGTGAACCAGGTGGCAGCAGCGGCTCAGCCATGGCCGCAGCCATCAAGGCCGTGAAGACGTTGAACATCAGCGCCGGCAAGCGCGTGGTCGTGATCCTGCCCGACGGCATCCGTAACTACATGTCCAAGTTCGTCAGCAACCAGTGGATGGAAGCGCACCGCTTCATGGAACCTCCAGAACATTCCATGAAGTGAGTTATTTAATTTTTACTTCGATCTCTTTGGAAAATACGTATTAATCTAACTTCCATGGTAAAATCCTATCGCCTTTTCTCTACATCGTACTTGAGAAGAACTGTGTGCATAAACATGACAAACAATAGTCACGGAGGTGATAATGAAGGCAGTAGTGGTGAACTGCCAGACGTGACAGCCTTCAAGGTAGCAAGCGAGGCTAGACTTCTTGAATTGGAAAAAGAGGTTGAAAAACTAAAACTAAAACAGTTGCAAACTGAATACGACAAGCTGATGAGAATGGGTAACCTACCAGGACATATACAATATTTTAATCATTTTTAGATGTTGGAAAAAGCCTATTTCTAAAGTATATTTGGAGCACACTTACCCCAAGTTGAATAAAGGCAGCACGTGCGAGCAGGCCCTGCAAGCTATGATGAGCAACAACGTGAACATTGCGGTCATCGTCGATGATGTCGGGTAACTGTTCTCAGTTCATTCTTCTACACCTTCTACATTCTGTTGTCTTGCATAGTTGATAAACTAGCAGATTATTAATCTCAGTCTAATCTCTGAATCTCACAATCAATCAATCTGCCGAGCCTTTGCCCAACTTCATTGGGGTCGGCTTCCAGACTAACTGGATTTAGCTAAGTACCAGTGTTTTACATGGAGCGACTGCCTATTTGACCTCCACAACCCAGTAACTGGGTAACACGATACCTCTTGGCTAGACTGGTGTCAGAGCTAAGGCTTGTGACTACCCGTATCGACTGTCAAATATCTTCAAATGACAGCCGGGACCAACGGTTTAACCTGGTTGCCGAGGCACGGAGGAAACCCGTTATGTTGAAATGGTCACCCATCCACGGACCGACCTCGTCAAGCGATGCTTAACCTTGATGATCGACCAGTGCGGCTGTTATTATTTAGCCACGAGCTCCTCCTTCCTCTAATCTGAATCTCACATAACATGAAAATGACGAAAATATTCCAACAACGATCACCACAAGACGCTTATTTCTGTGAAATCGTCAATCTGTTGATCAAAGGTTGCTATTGCAGACAGTCTGATTTGACTACTTTAAATATACCTATCATTTATTTTAGACACTTCGTGGGTGCTGTTTCTAAAGACAACCTCCGCAACCAAGGTGCCCGGACAAGGTTCTGAGATCTTTGACTTCCAAGACGTGATATTTGACAACATTGACAAACACGTTTTCACTTCGGCTGAAAACGCTGATGCAGGCAATCCTACGGTCGGTCTTCTTTCCCGGATATTGGACATCACTCCTTTCGTGATCATCGGAAAGGAAGGGTACGGCATAAAGCGTGGTGAAAACGGTAAGTAAACGCGAAATAGATCCAGTCTTCATTAATATTTTTGTATAGTGAAAGACTACAGACTTATATCTTGTGGCTCTTACTATATATATATATATATATGTCTCCTCTACTTACACTTCGTCGATACGATATGAAAATCCATTTGTGAAACTTCAATTCATCGGCGCATTATTTTAGCTGTCTGTTGGTCGGTCTACATATCATAGATAAGTACTGAGGTACATAAACAACCTTATCTTCCAATACTCCCAACCGTTTAAATAGTTATCCACTGATAACATGAAAAATAACAAACTACTTAACTGCGAGTTTCTATTCAAAAACGAATCGCTATTTATTGTGATGATAATTTCCGAAAACACCATCGCAGCTTTGCCTATGAAAACTATTTAAATTTCTAGTAGTCCATGCTCCATAAATCCAGGGATCTAACAGAGGGGATAACTAAAGCAACAGTATCCCAGAACAGGGAACCTCGGACAGGAGCATAGTTAACCATAGTTAAAAAGTAGTGTAAGCAACTTTTTTTTTTTTTTTTGTACCTTTTTATTAAAACTAACTAGCATTAGCCAGCGGCTTCGCCCATTTGATTGTCGGGAATATACAAAACCGTAACAAATTATACACCTAAACCTTCCTCATGAATCACTCTGTCTATTAGTGAAAACTGCATGAAAATGCGTTCAGTAGTTTTTATGTGGTATATCGCGAACAAACAGACAGTCGCGGCGGGGAACTTAGTTTTATAATATATACTAGCTGTTGCCCGCGACTTCGTCTGCGTAGCATTAGAACTTAGAATAGTACAATTGTGTATTTAGCAAGTGATAGTTATAAATGTGCTGCTTTATGTTTTTGGTGAATGTAACCGGATTACATTTCAAGCTGTGCGCCCAACAGAAACTCATATTACGACGCATCATGGGCGCCCCTCGCAACGTGAGGAACGACGTCATCCTGCGGGACACAGGAATAGAGAGCTTGAACGAGTTTATAGGGCGACTCGCCACAACACTTTTCCGCGGGCCGACGCTTCTTCCTGGCCCCATATCGCAGATGTCGCGTCTTGGCACGCGCATCCGCCTGACAGTTGTAGTCCCCGGTGCTGCACCCGCGAGTAGGGAACAGAGTTTCATGACCACTCGCCTCGCCCCCTTACGTGGTCGATGCGACTACCAAGGAGAGTGTTCTCATTATTTCGTTTGTAGCGAACTAGTGAAGTACTGAAGTTATAGGCTGGTGGAGACGCGAAGTATCATTTATATTAAATAATATATTTAACTCATCTCAAAAATGGGAAAAACCAAGAATGTGATGGTATGTTATTATTAGTAGAATTAACAAAAAAAGGAACATTCTATTACTTTAAAAATATACTGTTTAATTATTAATTAATGAATTTAAATTTTTATTTAAAATATTTTATTTCTTCAGAAACAAAATTCAGATTCAGCGCCGCCGCAGAGACGTAGCGGTAGACCGGCAGGGAGTAACCGGGTGCCAGTGTCCAGTTTCATTTATCAAGCGACAGATCCGTTTGGAATCGCTTGATGAATGGAATCGAAGATATGTGTCGGGCGAGACCGCTTCCGTGACGAAAATGTTTCTTCCGGATGCAATAGCGGCTTTCGATATTGTACAACAAGTGCGGCCCGAAGGCGTCCTCGTGCAAGTTTTGACGGGGCACGGTGGGTTCTCCGAATACTTGAATCGCTTCAAGTGTAAGGAGAGCCCATCGTGCGTCTGCGATCTAGGCGTGGCAGAGACTGTCCAGCACATACTTGTAGAATGCCCGTTATTTATCAGAGAGCGCTACCAACTTGAATGTGAGCTGGACAGTAAAATAACGAGGGAGAGCCTGCATGGGCTCATGAACAAGAAAACTAGAGAGAAGTTTATAGAGTACTGCATTAGAGTAGCCACTGCGGTTATACGTCGAAACAAAACCTGAAGCGCACCGTGCTTCATTAGTATTTTGCATGATATTTAAATGTAAGCACGGAATGCAGCAAGGACACGTGTAACCGGCAGTACTTTATGTTTAGTACCTTAGTTTATAATGTGTAATTTCTCTGTGATATTTTTAATAACTGTGCTTTTGTGTTTTATCCCTAATTGTATACTATATTGTACCCATTCTGCTGTGATAATCGCTCTTTGTTTCTGTGATAAACAGCATTGCCGCTCAATTGTATAAATGGCACCTTTGTTCCAATAGCACTATTGTTTTAATTTTACACTGCACTTTTTGCACAAATTGTTTAATAGCACCTCTGTTTTTATTACACTTCGACTATTTTTATAAGTAATAAATTATGCCGTAGACTAGATTAAATATAGAATGCAAGATGATGGATACGAGAAAGAGTTAGTATGAAGAATGAATGTACGAGAGGCATAACAGATTGACGGGAACGGAATTTTTTGCACTCAATAGGCGACAATTTAGTTGGTGGGGACTAGTGTTAAAAAAAAAACCGGGTGCCATAGACACCGGTTCGTAATAACGTAATTCTCCTTACATTTTTCAGTATTGTTTAATTTATTTATGAATACTAATTTGTTTTCTTTTTGTTCACAGGAAGAGCGGCGCGCACGTAATTCGCAATATGAAAGAGACCGTCACGAAGAGCTGGCTGAAGCTACTCGACAATTAGCTTTAGATGCCGGTTTTGACCCTAACGTGAGTTATTATCACTAATTTAGCTCTTGATTATTTTTTTTGTATTACTTAATATGCAAAAATAGTTCAACCTTTTAATTATTCACAGATCCCAGTGACCTTTTGGCATTCGTGATTGATACAATTGAGAAAGCGAGAGAAGCCAAACCTATCCCTGAAATTCTATTTGAAATTAAAATATTGGAAGAGGCAAGTAAGTAGTAACCTGTGTAGTGACTTGATATGTTCATATCCTTGTTATTTTATATTGTTTAATTTGTTATATAATTTCTAACTGTTATTTTTTCTTTTTAGTTGCTGATGTGGAAGCTTGTTAAATTGAGCTTGGTTAAGTTTTAGAAAACCTTCATCATCGGATAATTAAAAACTTTTGAATGCCGACGACTGTCGTAAGTTTCTGTGAAATATTGCACTTCTCTTGTTAACATTTTTTTGTTTTCAATTTTTTTTATTTTTATTTGGGCTTGATAAAACAGGTCCATATTACTGAAACTCCTCTTTCGTTTTATTTTCCTTATATTTGAAGTGGCTTAACGCAGACCCTCTCTCAAATATTGTATTCCTTTGACAACTGTTAAGGATACTCTAAAGGGTTGCAAACCATTTTATCATTCTGGCAAACTAAATTGATTCGTGCCCGGTGTAACGGGCATGCAATGACACCGCAGGAGAAAGGTACTGCTTAAAGCCCGCCCGCCACGCCCCCTGGCGGGTGCGCAGCGATCTTTCTACAGCCATTTTATTATTCCTACACCAGTGTTGTGAGTGTTAGTATAGTTGTGCGTGTCTGGATTACTAGTAAAAAAATGAGATCTGCCAAAGAATCCTTCAAGTTAACGTGCGGCGAGTGCAGATGTTCTATAATAACTACCTCCAGCTGGTGGGACATGTGTATTGGCACAACCGCATTGAGAACAGGGTGTGTAACAAGTGTGAAGTGAAGCGGTGGACATATGCTGCACATATATATCATCTCGTCCCAACAAATGACGATACTGCAGACGGTGTGACCGAATCTACGTAAAGAATATGAACCTTGTCATTCGGAGCAGGATAACGAATTCTGCATCTGCAAAAGGAATGTTCCCGACGCTCCGATGATGGCGTGCGACGGGCCTGGCTGTCTGCGACAATGGTACCACTTCGACTGCATAGGCGTCTCCTCAGCGCCCGACGGGGCAGATACTACGAGAAGTACCTTCCTATGTCCAAATTCTATCGTAAGAGCCGCCAAAGCTTTTGAAAACTGTAGGAGAATTATTACAATGTTTAATAGTTAAGCTGTAAACAGATTAGATAATACGCCGTTTAAAATTGTATTGTATTATATTATTAAAATACCCAAAATTGGTTCCAAAATCCAACAAAAATTAATAAATTTACAAAAGGAATCCTAAATCCCTGCGCGATGAATAGCAGGGCTCGCTCGGGGTAAAACTCGCTCCTTTGGGTTGGCACCCCTCTGCAGGAACATGCGCAGGTACTTTATTGACATGTGTCCGTAAAGAGTGTTCTCATTATTTCGTTTGTAGCGAACTAGTGAAGTACTGAAGTTATAGGCTGGTGGAGACGCAGAGTATCATTTATATTAAAAATATATTTAATTCAACTCAAAAATGGGAAAAACCAAGAAAGTGATGGTATGTTATTGTTAGAACAATTAACAAAAAAGTAATATTCCATTACTTTAAAAAAAGCTACTCAACGATTAGCTGTAGCTGCCGGTTTTGACCCTAACGTGAGTTATTATCACTTATTCAGATTGATTTCCTTTTATGTATTACTTAATATGCAAAAATAGTTCAACCTTTTAATTATTTACAGATCCCAGTGACAGCCATTTTTGCTTAAGTCATTGAGAAAATTGAGAAAGCGAGAGAAGCCAAACCAATCCCTGAAATTCTACTTGAAATTAAAATATTGGAAGAGGCAAGTAAGTAGTAACCTGTCTAGTGACTTGACATTTTCATATCCTTGTTATTGTTAAATTGTTTAATCTGTTAATTAATTTCTATCTGTTATTTTTTGTTTTTAGTTGCTGATATGGAAGCTTGTTATATTGAGCTTGGTTAAGTTTTAGAAAACCTTCATCATCGTATCATCAAAGCCACACAGTATCAACACTGACTGAGTACATACACTGGACTATCATTTACATAAAAAAATATATTAAACTCAACTAGAAAATGGGAAAAACTAAGAAAGTGATGGTATGATATTATTAGTAGAATTAACAAGAAAACGTTAATTCTTGTTAATTCTAAGGGAACATTTTGATTTGATTACTATTTACCTACTTTTTAAGCCGATGCGCAGAAATCTACTCTTGATTATTTTATTAGCATTCATAAAATGTGTCCTTTTTACACTTTGCAATATATTTGGATATTGATATCTAGGTTCGAGTATGAAACATATTTCATCAATATTTTTATTTATACTATTTATTAATACTCTCTTTCATTTCTTTTAGCTCCCTTGATTGTGCATCAACTTTGTTTAAAAACCTTTTAACTATGTTCCAGTTTTATTTTCCTGCCATCTAGCTAAATGTTTTGGTACTAACTTCGACATTGCATCTTTGCTAGGTTTTTATGGATCAACGAGACGATCAAGTTCACTTGCTAAGTCTACGTGATTGAAGCGAATATTGATCGTTTTGTGTCTACGGCTTTTGACGGCACTTGATGCGCTTGCGCGTGACATGTCTTAACGGGGTTTGACAACCTTTTTTCATTTGTGGCCGCAACATCGAATAATTCAAAGAAAATACCGAAAACGATTTTTTCTATTGCTAATATATCTCTACAGGGATTTTCATGTACTATTAGTTACTTGTGTTAAACATTTTCTGTTTTATTTTTGTCGTTGTAGTTGCTGGCCTTAAAGCTCGTATAAAGGAAATAAAGAAAAGAAAGAATGAAAAGGAACCCCAAGTGTTGCCAAACCAAACCAACGTGCGAGACAAAGAGGCTCCCAGCTAGACCTAGCAGAGATGCCAAGGGTGTAAGTGGCAAACGTTAAATTATAGAAAACTGTTCTAAAGCTTCGTCATCGGACCATCAAAAACTTTCGGATGCCGACGATAGCCGTAAGTTTCTGTGATACACGTATATCGTATTTCGAAATAATTGTATCGTCCGTTAATCTTTCACTTTTCACGTTGTAATACGCTTATTCGTTTAATTTCCATAAGTAACTATGTTATCTAATAATGATGATCCGCATGACCGTGGTGGCAAAATATTATACCGCTGAAATAATAAACCAAGGTTGAGACGAGCTCCGCTAATGCTTAGCGTTTATTTAGTGAAATGTCTCCTTCTTACATTTCACCCGAAGACAGAACAAAGCGAATTCAAACATCTGAGTCAATTGTAGAACTTTGGCGATATTAAATGTCATTAATGCAAGCAATGACGACTGTTGGATTTGGATTTTGGTCTCAGGTGTCTGCGCACTTGTCTAAAATTAACGATTTTGTCAATGACCAAGGGTCCCGCATTAAAGTTGCAAATAAATCTGCTATTATGGACATGACTCAGCGCATAACGACTATTGTCGCATTGCTAGCCATAAAATCATCCGCCAACGAGACTAAGTTGGCCAATACGGAACGCGAATTAGACAAAATGAAACTTAATACCGGTGTCGATATTGATAGTATCATTTATATCAAAAAATCCATTTAACTCATAACAAATGAGAAAAGACAAAAAAGGGGAAGGTACGTTATTCTTAGTAGAATTTAGAACAGTTGTGTTCTTTTACTTTTAAAAATATACTGTTTTAATATTTATTTATGAATTAAGATTTTAATTTAATATGCCTTTTTGTTCACAGGAAGAGCAGCGCGCACGCAATACGCAGTTCGAAAGAGGACCGCGCGAAGACATGGCTGAAGGTACTAACGTGAGTTATTATCACTTATTCATCTATTTATTATCTTATGTATGTAACATATAATGCAAAAATAGTCTAACTGTGTTTTGATTTATGCCCACTGAAGGATCTATTAGCGTTACTGATAAAAAAATACAGAAAGCGAGAGAAGCCGAGCCGCTTACGGAAATAAACGTAACAATAATGCAATGAAAGCTGACACTAAAGAGCTATACCTGTCTTCTAATTTGACATTTTCACATCCTTGTTATTTTTATAACAGTTACTTGTGTTAAACATTTTCTGTTTTATTGTTGTCGTTGTATTTGCTGGCCTGAAAGCTCGTATAAAAGAAATAAAGAAAAAAAGAAGGAAAAGGAACCCCAAGCGTTGCTAAACCTAACCAACGTGCGAGACAAAGAGGCTCCCAGCTAGGCCTGGCAGAGTTGCCAAAGGTATAAGTTTAGTGGCAAACGTTACATGATAGAAAACCGTTCTAAAGCTTCATCATCGGATCAACAAGAACTTTCGGATGCCAAGGATTGCCGTAAGTTTCTGTGATTCTTTCTTTATTATTTATTTCGGTATTTCAGAAACAAAATTTAGAGTCAGGACCGCCGCAGAGTCGTTGCAGTAGACCGGGTGAAAGAAAAAGAGTTCCTTTAACACGGGTTAGTATTAACACATTAATATTTCTTACATTTTCTAGTTTCATTTGTTTATGAATACTTATTTGTTTTCTTTTTGTTCACAGGAAGAGCAGCGCGCATGGAATACGCAGTTCGAAAGAGAACCGCGCGAAGACATGGCTGAAGCTACTCGAAAATTAGCTTGAGAAGCTGATCTAGGCCCTAACGTGAGTATTTATCACTTATTCAACTATTTATTATCTTATGTATGTAACATATTATGCAACAAGTAAAATTTCAAAATTTAAAAAACCCCCGACACATTTATCTTGCGAAATCACCCCGATTCAAACAGTAAAACGCCCATAACTTTTGAACGGCTGAACTGATTTGATTCAAACATAGCTAAGAACACTCTCGACAAAATTACCTTTCAAACAAAAAAGACTAAATCAAAATCGGTTCATCCGTTTAGCCACTATGATGCCACAGACCGACACACAGATACACAGCAACACACGTGAAACTTATAACACCCATCTTTTTCCGGCGGGGGTTAAAAATAGTCTAACTTTTTTTTTTATTAATTGTGCCCGCTGATAGATCCTCTATGAGCGTTAGTGATAAAACATACAGAGAGCGAGAAAAGCCGAACCGCTTACGGAAATAAAACGTAACAATAATGCAATGAAAGCTGTTTGTGATATTTTAAATTAATGTTTCGTTGTTTCAGAAATTCGCACATCCAAAAAAAGGCCACAATGCCGCATATGACTAACTGTTTCTTGATTGGTATTGTCTAAAAATGAACTTACTTAAGATATTATGTACATACCTACCAAAACACATAGGTACATGATAAGTCGTTTGGTTTTGAATTTGATGGTTATAGTATTCCCAGTTATTTCATGCTGAAATAACTAGGTAAGGGAAGTACTATTGCAATATTGCCCAAAGAAATTTATCAACTAATAACGTACCATCACTTTCTTAGTTTTTCCCATTTTCATTCCTTCTTTTTACGAACAATAAAGTTTAGCACCTACATACCTTTACAAAAAAATGCAAATAAAATTTAGACCAAAGTCAGGTAAAAATTTAAAAAATAATAATAATACCTTGGATAGTAAGTTATGTATGCAAAACTTTTATAATATAGATGACCTAAATGAGCTCTATGCCGATTTTTTTTACTTGTTCTTAACACCCAATTTAATGACACCTTTCCACTGAAAGGGAAAAGTATATACACCAAGTTCGTATTTAGCGATTGGGCGACTCCAGGCATTTGTAAAAGCAGGGAAAAGCTATATGAAGTTTATGGCCTAAAGCAACATATAAATAATACAAGCTATGATGTTGGGAAATATTCAAAAACTTTTAAAGCTACATGCAAAATAGCTAATGCGCTGTATTTAAGCAATAAAATAAAATCAACAGGTGATAAAATAAAAACTATCTGGAAAATAATAAATAATGAAACAGGTAGAAAAACAGCGTAATAGTGAAATTAATTTAAAGACTGCATATGGCCCCATACACTCAGATGTAGAGGTAGCTCAGGTATTTGAAAACTTTTTTGTTAAAATTGCTCTTAAAACTACAACAGCTTTAATCTTCTCACCCGCACTCTCTGCTGCCTTACATACAAATAATGTAAATACGTGCCCTTCGGAGTTTAAGTTTCAATATACAATTACCCAGGCTATTTAAAAAGCTTATAAAGATCTTAAAATTGAATGAACAGAAGATCTTAGGGGACTATCTGTAAAAGTCTGTAAATTAATAATTATATATGATTGCGCCCTATTTAGCTTTTATATTTAACACTTGTGTCGATCAAGGAGTTTTGGCGGACCTTATGAAACACAATAAAGTATCAATATATTATTCCCGGATTTAAACATTGTTTAAATCCGGGAATAGCAAAGAAGCAAATAATAATAGACCAGTGTAAATTCTACTGGTTCTCAGTAAAGTCTTCGAAATGTTAATACTTAACCATTTATTGCGTAATTTTAACAAACATTCCATCTTTCATGATCAACAGTACGGTTTCACCAAAGGGCGTTGCACAAGTGACGCTGGCGTCACCTTAATAAAGAACATCTTTAACGCCTGGGAAGAAGCACAAGACGCCATTGGAATCTGTTGCGACCTCTCGAAAGCGTTCGTTTGCGTTAACCAAGAGACGCTATTGTTGAAACTCGAGCATTATGGGATTAGAGACATACAGCCCTTGAGTTATTTACATCATATTTGAAATCCAGAAAAGTTAACAAGCACTAGGGTCTGAAATGACAATGAGCGTTCCTCAAGGCTCGATATTGGGTCCATTCCTCTTTTTAGTTCACATTAACGGGTTGCCCCAATTATTACAAAATCAAACTAAGATGTTATTTGCTGATGACACATCTTTGATATTTAAAATAGATCGGCGGTCACAAAATCTTGATGATGTGAATAACTCTATTTATCAGGGCCAAATGAAAAGTACTAAATGAAAAGAAAACAAATTTATTAGATTCACTTTGTGATATTCATTTCACGATTATATCTGCCTACCGGCCACATTCCTACAATGTCCTAACCGAAGGGAATAAACCCTGATCTGATTGATGTTCCGAATCTCGGCCTCCCTGATGCGACACATATTTTTTTTTGTTATGTAGGACACGGAATCAATTAGGCCATATTCGACCAAAGCAAACGAAAATTATAACTTGAGAAACAGGCTTCTACAGTTCTTGAGAATAAAAAAAAAATATCACAAATTTTCATTGGTTTAGTCTTGCATAAGATAAGATCCACTAATTCTCATTGGTTTTCGAGATATCTCAAAACCAATGAACATTAGTGAATCTTCTTTTGCAAAATTGAATTAGGCTTGCCCTACTATAAACTGCAGTAAGTAAAACCAAAGCTTTATGAGATGAGATTGATTTTTAGAATCTTATACAGACATTTTTTTTTGTTCTTATGGAATTTAAAGGACTTTTCAGACAACATTAGGTATTACTAGCATAGTAAACATAATTTCGGTACTTAAATATTTTCGCAAATTTATTTTCCTATTAATTGTCTTCAGTTTTCACAATGGTTGTAACTGTTTCATTCCTCTAGTAATGTCAGTAGAAAATATTGCAAAAGGCTGTATTTCAGTATCGTTAACTTTTTGTGATTACGTACCTATTACCTAACTAAAATAGATAATACTACTGTCAAAACATCCCAGGCAACGTCAAATTGATTGTTGAACGGCTCTCTTGAGCATAAAAAAATAATTTCATCATCATCATCATCAACAGCCCTATAATGTGCCCACTTCTGGGACACAAGCCTCCTATCTGTGAATGGGCCGTAATCCACCAATCAGGTCCAGTGCAGATTGGTGCATGTCATATCATCACATGCCATGTCTTCGATTGTTTGGTTCTAGGACATACCGGTTTCCTCACGATGTTTTCCTTCACCGTTTTGTGAGCAGTGGTGATGAAAACATGTACACAAAGTAAAGCGCCTGCCTTTATTCGAACCCACGATCTACAATTTGTAAGTCACGGCAGTAACCACTGGGCCACTACTGCTTACAAAAAGATAATTTGACTAGCCTTAATTTGTGCGAATAGTAGCACAAATTTAGAATAAACAAAAAATAATTGGTTTACCTACTTCTAAATATATCGAAAATTAATGACCATTATTGAATCTTCTGTAGGACTTTTTTGTGCACAATTAAATTTAAAGGATAAACTTGCTTGCCCAAACTGCTGTAAAATCAAAACTTTACGACAATGCTTGTTTGATTTTTAATATAAGGCCCGCGGTATGAAAATTTTATAAGGAGTGTTATTAATACAAAAGCCTTATGTTTACAACGCAACGTCGTACCTTGCGCACTTTTCACTTATATGTGTGTGTCATGCATATTCAAAGACTATGGTTAGATACTTTAACCAATGGTTGCAAATTTCAGTTAAACGCGTTTATTCATCCATTGTTAGTCCATTGGTAGATATCGCTGTCAGCGATAAGACCGCCTTTGTACCCATTTTTATAAGTTTTTTTTTGTAAATGTCTATAATTTTATGGTGTACAATAAAATATAATCTATTCTATTCTATTCTATAAATGGTAAAATAATTAACTCTCCAACTTATTTGACCATTTGTAAGGCTAAAAATTGATGACAAAATGCATTTTAGCGAAATTTGTAACCATTGGTTATCATAATATGATAACCAATGGTTACAAATTTAAATTTAAATATTATTTAACCATTGGTTGAGTTAACTACGCATAAAAAACTGGGCCTAAAACCCACTTGCACGAAATACTTAACTCAGAGTTGCTAACACAGAGTTAAATTGACAATATTCTATGTCAAACTGTCAATGTGCAACCTATGATTTGGAGCAAAGCACAGATAACAGATGAAATGACCGAAGATAAGAATGTCGGCAATCATTTACCTAAGATAAATAACAAATTATTTTATTTGTGGTACATTTTAGCCGCGCCACAGTCGCATTTTGAATCATAGTTAACTGGTAGTATAAACTGTGGCGCAGAAAGTACCACGCTTAAAATCTTTTTTTTTTTTTTCAACTGTGGGTAGGAAAGAATATAAAAGATTTAAGAACAAACTCGCAACAAACAGTAAACATGGTAAATATCCCGCTTCTAATGTTAATATAAAATATGTCAAATAAATTTAAAAAAATTGCTTTGAATTGTCTGATAACCCACCAAAGGCTCAAGAAAAAATTTTTGGGATTCTGAAGCGCTATTGATAGACATATCGTGATGATTCCCTTAAATTTTGGATTTTCGACAATCACCATCGCTAACATCGAATTGACACACTTGTTCAGAGGCTCTGTATTGTGTTATTTCCAAAAAAACCTAAGTATTGAAAAAAACGGTATAAACTATACGACCATAGAAATCCAGGACATGAAATAAATATTCAGGGATATCTCACAATTGGAATGTATCAATGCTAACTTGGAAGCCTAAAGCATTTTTTTATAACTGTCATTTTCATGTCCTTGTTATTTTTACATTGATTAAATGATAATGATAAATGATTTTATTTCTGTAAGTTGATTTGTACGAACACTTTTACATGACGGATTTTTTTTAAACAAGAGGTCGGCATTTCCTATCTGATTACTCTGAGAAGGACTACAAACTCAGAGGTCGCAGTCTCTTTTAAAGTCCAGGCAAAACCTTGGTTAGATCATGTGAAGAACATGTAGATTGGTGTCTGAAATGGTATTTTGAGGAAAGAACCAGCCAGATTGAGTGGACCTGTCCAGTCAGTGCACGCATTTGTCAATAACTGAGCAGCTCAACTCAGAATTTAAGGAGCTCAACGATTCGACGAACAATACCAAAGAAAGAACATTCGGGTAGGCCGCATAAATTACTCAAACTGCCAGACCATGATAAAACCTAACTCAGAACTCTGATCAAATAAAAAGTCTGAGAAACGGAAAAAAAAGAATGACCCACATAAGTGTATTACTTTAAAAAGTAAAATAATATTCTTGTCATTGCAACAACACAAAATAAAATTAATTGGAGCAGCTCAATCCCAAGCCTTTTTGTCCTCAACGTAGGTAATTTTTAACGCTTTCTGGCACAACCTACGTTTAATGAATGATTTAAATTTATAAAACGCTTAGAAATTGAATAAGGCCCTCTTGCACGTAAACGCCGAACGAGGTTAAATTAACAACTTGTCATACAATATTGCCAATTTAACCTCGTGTTAGCAACTAACTCTAAGATTTCTGTGCAAGTAGGCCTAACAGAATCAATTTCTAAGCGTTTTTTTTACGCTGTGAAGTTTATGCAGGACACGGAATCAACTGAACGACATTCAACCAATACAAAGAAATGCAACAACGAATATTATTGCTTGAGAAAACAGACAACAATATTATCACCACCTGCATTGTGTAAAAACCATTGGTATTTAGTACCAAGTAGGTAAGCTGCAACGAATAGAGGATAATTATGACCGAATAACAGACTGACAGCAATTATTTATATTATTATTTAAACTATAAAATTTGAATCAGTAAAATAAACAATCATTAATGCAAAAGTTTTTTTTTAAATGAGTCAGAATTCAGAAATAAAGCAGTTGTTTTTTTTTCTTATTTTAAAACTTAGAATACAAATAAAGATTGAGATAAATGACTGTTTAAACCATAGATGTAGTAGCAAAAAAATATCTAAATCTTTGGTTTAAACCCATCAATGTAGTGTTACCTCCAAAAAACTCCCTAACGACACAACAAAATTATCCACATGGATACTTTTTCAAAATATGATGTCAAATTTTAAGGAATAATTCTCTGTTCAGCCTGCTACGCTGCTATATAGCACGACCAAGATTGATATAAATGACTGTTTAAACTCATCAATAGAGTGTTACCTCCAAAAAACTCCCTAACGACACAACAAAATTATCCACATGGACAGTTTCACTATACGAAATGACGATACTATTTCAAAATATGATGTCAAATTTTGAGGAACAATTCTCTGTTCAACCTGCTACGCTGCTAGATAGCACACAGCACAGATCGTTTGATAACGGACTTTTCTTTGTTCAAGAAGTTTATTTCGGACGTTCTTGGTTGTCTTCAGCAGCACTTAGCAACTTATCCGTCAAGTTGGCACATGAACTGGCAAATATGGAGATGTGTGGTCGATAGAAGACGGTGTTTTTTCATGGTGCCACCAAGCATGCCAAAGCAGAGAGGACAAGTCTTGGCTGGAATTGTGCGGCGTCATCCAAAGCTAGCCGATTTTACTGTTGCGGACGTCAAGCGGTGCCATCGGAAGGGTAGATCAACAGGTTCCAGCAAGGTTTTTTTGCAATCGGAGCTCTTAGGTCTTGATAATGGCTCTTCATGCCAGTGGGAAAAGCTCTGTGAGACCAATTGCTGGACAATGCAGGGCGTAATTTAGGTACGTTCTTGAATATGAAGGCTCTCAGAATCGAGTAAATTCTCTTGATGACCTCAATAACACCGAGCAAGTCAGTTAAATGGCCGTCTTAGTTGCTGTTTCCATCGCTAGCACCGAATAGGGCGAGCTGCCGCGGAGAAGTGATTCCGTGCACTTTTGGTAATAATATCATGTCACCATCTGTGAGTGAGTCTGGATAGTACTAGTGGTATTGTTCGTTTTTTTTGTATAAATCGAAGTACCCTCTCAATTCATTACTATTAAACCGGGCTACACATCTTCAGTTTTAACTGCACAGTTTTAACTATAGTCTGTTCGTTGTGTGTGTGTTTTTGGGAAAGAAACAGATTGTTTCCTTTGCCGAATTAACTTACACAATTAGGCTGCTGGTCTTCGCTCCACCTAGAGGGAGGCCTTCTAACGCTGCGTCATCCGGTTTTCGGTCGCCACTCCAGAACTTTTCGGCCCCAACGACCATCCGTTCTGCGTGCAATGTGCTCTGCCCACTGCCACTCAAGTTTGGAAATTCTTCGGTCTGTGTCGGTAACCTTGCATCATTTCTGATTAGATCACTACAGGAAATTCCAAGCAAAACTCTGCTATGGAGAGAGTTTGGCCTTTGGCCTACCACCTAAATCGTAGATAATAATATATATGTAGGCAGGACTGTGTACTGTTAAGTTGAACTGATAATATAAACTTTACATTAGTTAAAACTGAAGATACCTATGTAGCAAAAAACTGTTTTACCGAAGCATTGTTGGAGAGAGTACTAAATGAAGCAGATGCAAATATGTTTTTTAATTCATTCTTAAATAATTGTTAAACATAATCCTTTAGGGGTAATCCTAAGCTCCTTCAGTAAATTAATAGGTAGGTAAGCGTAAAATCTCTTCTTTGTTATAACCAATGTTTACACAACAATTTTCTTCTTTGTTTTCTACTTTTCAAAATGCACAATATTCCAATAAATGCCAAAGCATCATCATTTAAAGCCATGACTCCTCGAACGAGTCTCCAACCAAATATAGATTCGAACTGAAGCATTTGACTATTAATCTGATCGTGTGATCAAGAGACACATGGGACGTCAATTTTTACTGAATAGTCCGACTACAGTTGAAAACTGAAGGTGTGTGGCCGGCCCGCTTTATGATCATTTCTTCACCCTTTAACATTCGACAAGGTACCTGCAATGTATTTTGTACTATTTGCCGTTTTCGTTCAGGAACCTGATGACAGTGCGCCCAGTATATTTTTAATATAACGTGGTGGCGATAACGTGTTTTTCACGGTTTCAATGGTGCGGCCATGGTGGTTTAGTCTTACAGCGCCTAAAATATAAACCTAGGACTTTTTTCTATATTTTTACAAATTCAATCTGATATTTACCTTTTTTTTTTATATATATATTATAGGCTCGCGCTTGACCACTATCTCACCTGATGGTAAGCGATAATGTGGTCGACGGTGAAGAATGATTTCAAAATTTCGAACATGGTTATAGCTCAGCGTGAGGCCTTACAAACGGCAATAAAAACATCCTAACTATAAACGCCAGCCTTTGCAAACAGCATTGTTTTCTTTTTCTCTGAAGATTTTTTACAGGTTGTGTGCGGTAGGATAGCCAGCATCCTCGATCAGCGTCGCGATTACTAAAACGCGTTCCTCCGAGCCGCGACTGCCCGTTTAAAGGTGAACGCGCACATGTCCGCGCCGCATTCATCGCATTTTCTCAAAGCCCCGCGCTATCCGCGCCGCACGCATTGTATCGATACACTTCTGTACATCTTGAACTATATTTTCATACGGATACGGATCATGTTTCCGCGCCGCCCGCCGAGTCTGATGACGTCATCCGCACGCGCTGGTGGAATCTTCGTATACCTACAGCATTTTGCTGAAATGCGACTCGTGCGGCGCGAATTGGTGCGCGAGGCTGCATACGATTTCATATAAAGATTTATAAAATGCGATGACTGCGGCGCGTGCGGCTCCTGCGGCGCGGATAGGTGCACGTCCACCTTTACAGAGCAGCTTGCTCCGACACGCCGCTCTGTCGCGGTCACGGAGCACAACCTGTATACATTCTCAGTTCTGCGGCCTTATTCAGTGGGCGTAGTGCGAGTCTTTATTCATGCTAGATCGCCTTTTTGTAAACGTCAATTTCTATAGAAACTGGAAATTAATGGCAAACCACTTTTTTAATATAAATTGATGGTCCTAAACCCAAAAAAATAGAAGACATGACGTGACATCCTCCAACTCGCACTGGGCCCATGGTGGATTACGGCTCATTATCTCTCTCAAAGAGAGGCCTGTGTCCCAGCAAAGTGGCAACATTAAAAGGCTGATGCTGATATTGATCGAGAACGAGTTAAAACTCGCACTAAGCCCACTGTTCAAGAGAGTGTAGGACTATAGGTATGAAATAAAGCAAAACTTTAACAGAGCATTTATGTATATTTTTTCGTTAAAACTATTTAGTCTTCTAGAACAAACACATTTCCTCTCTTTACAAATAACGTTATTTGCTTACCTAATTAAAAATATTTATTATCTAACATTTATTTGCAATGACAAAATATAAAAATTATAAGTAGCCTAAAAGATAACTTCTCACTTCACACACAAAAACCACATATTTGTACAGTCGCTACATCACGAGCGCATTTTTGGAAGTGACATAAAGCTGTGTCTATGCTACGCGAGCCGAGCACGAACGGAGCCCTTAGTGCGAGTTTTTACTCACGCTCAATCGCGTTAACGTAAACGTCAATTTGTATTGAAACTGGATAAGCGCCGTCTGGTGACGGTAAGGAGAAACCTCTTTTTTTGTTTACATTTTGACATAAAAGATAGTTTAGTTTATCACGAGTGAAGCTGGAAACAAATTATCGGACGCGGCTGACGGACGCGACTGATAGCCGCGACTTATAGTGTATGTGGGTAATGAATGTACATTACATTGTGCAAACTATCGGACCTAAGTCGCGGACGTGACCTTGAGCGTCCGGACGTCCGATAGAGATCTGGCTCGCTGGATGTTTGTGTCAGCCGAAACGTCCGCGGACGGTGTGCACGGGGTGCGGGACGCGTCCCGGCATCAGAACAACTCAAACTACGCGATATCTCACACATGCGTGCGAGGTTATAAATAAAAATGTAAGAAAACTTATCGAGTGTGTTCGCAGCAGAGAATTGCGGCCGCACTTACACTACTCGACATGTTTCTAAGTAAACATAATCTTTGTTGAATAAGCTATGTTGTCTATGCAATAATCGCTCGGACGCGTCCGCAAGCCGCGTCCCAAACGACTGTGCACACATATCAGCCGCGGCTGTAAGTGGCGTCCGTCAGCCGCGTCCGATAATTTGTTCCCAGCTTGAGTAGGTACGTTAAAAAACTCGCACTAAGGCCTTGGAGCACCACTTCGTTTAATGTAGACGGATTTACAGCGCTGAACGTGGAGATAGCTACGTGCGAACGAAGTTGTGCTCTCCGCTTCCAAATCCGTTAATGTATAAAATGTACATTGTTAGTTAAGTGCATATTTTTGTGTGATCTTATTCGAATTCATTGTTCAAGAAGACTAAAATTTACTTACATCTATCACTTCATATTGAATTATCTTACAATCATGGATAGTGTAGTTAAAACAGCAAATTTTTCATAATTTCTTGGGTTCTGTTAAAAATGATTGAGGTACATTCACGATCAATTTTTTAAAGTAATTATAGCATAGGATTTGTCAGAGGAAATTGTGTCAAGCAATCAATCAACTTATTTTCTAGATTGTATTTTTTTTATTTCTGAAAAGTTGGATTAAAAAAGATTGCATGTAGCGGAGGTGAAAATGTTGATTGAGACACATTGACACTTTAAGACTTAAATGTGCGTATTGTTGAGAACGGATAGATTGAGAAATGGGCTGATTTACACAGTTACTTTTCTCTTTGATATATTAAATTGCTTCATGTAAATGGACCTCAATGGTGCAAATTAAACGAGATATAAAGTTCTGCAAGTGAGCCTATTCAGAGATGGCCTCAATAAAACATGAATAGAAGCAGATTGGCCACCTACACCGCATTGAAAATCTTTTTTTTATTAATTTATTGTACTCTCGAAGACAAATATGTACTATGTATGGACAATTCATACTTTACTCAATGCGGATTACAAAATACATATAATAATAATATTCAATTAAAATTTAAAAAATACACATAACAATCATTGTTATCAAAAAAGTTAGAACTGCAAGCATGCAGTTTGTAATTGCATAAATTGGTATTTATTTATACATAGTGGAAAACAATTTTAGTATGGTTACAGAAGACATAGAGGATTGCAATTGAATATCAATCAATGATATAATAAATTTACAAACGTTTCTCACTTAAAAAATAATCATTCATAATAAAAATATTTAAAAACGGATAATAAGAAAATTCAATTAAAGTTCACTTAACTCGTATTATTTATCAAAGAACTTACTTAGGTACATAAGTGTTAAAAAGACGAATCACTCTCAGCGTTGAATGCCATTGTTACAACAGAAATAAACCAATATACTTGCATAATTATTATTTAAAAATAACACCTAAGAATGTGTACTGTATACTTTAATATTAGAATATTTAACTAATTTTAAATCCACCGACTGGATATAAAAAAAAACTTCTGCACATGGTTATGGTTTCAATTTATTCTGTCATTACATTTAGTTCGCAATTAAATATTGAAAAATAGAGTTATACAGGGTGGAATTTTGTAAAAAATACTCTTAATACTATAGATATAAGTTTTTACTCAAAGAAAACATTTCTTTATTTTTGAAAAGAAAGAAAACTGCATTCAAAGATTTTTGAAAATTCGCTTGCCACACCCGGGTGTATCAAAATCGAAATTGTTGAAAATAATTAAAATAATTTAAGATTTCATGGTTTTCTTTTTATTTAATAGAGATTAATTTCATTCTATTTTTTCTTTTTTTTCATTTCAGATAGAAGAGATTTCATCAGACCCTAACGATCGATGCAATAATAGTACTGGGTGTAATTTTAAAGATTTTAGTCAGTTTGAATTTTCGAATATCATTGAATGCAGTTTTCTTTCTTTTAAAAAATAAAGGAATGTTTTCTTTGAGTAAAAATTTCTATCTACAGTATTAAGAGTACTTTCCCTTCAGGTGGCAATACAAAATTCCACTCTGTATACTCTAGAATTATTCAGCCAATATAAATACACATACATTTTGAAATTCCATTTATTATGTACAGAAAACAACACATAGCTAAACTATGTTAAAAGTACAGCCCCTAGTATCGGTAAAACTAGTATGTGTATATATATTATAACTATTAAAGTACCTATAGACGAAACACTAACACGCTACACATTATAGATACCTTATTTCATTTCATCTGTATCAAAAATATAATTATGTATTGGAACAAAGTAGCTTGTGAGCTTGAGTTATAATGGTCCAGCAATTTAGGAAGGTAACGTGAATTTAAAGAAGGAATTTCATACCGAGTTAAAATCGGGATATATTTTGAACATTTTTTTATTTGCCATATATTAGCTCTAGTAAACAAATTTGAAGAATTCCTAAAATATCTTTATTTTTATGTAAACTTTGTTTTTGTAGTAACTGTAAACGTCAGTTACTCCACTAGCATTGGAGTACAAAGTTACAGCATGTTAATATTGGCAAAAAAAGTGATTTGAGTGATTTCATACGACACCAGAATTCATTGATAGTTCTTCAGATTATTTTGAACTTAAGAAAAAAAAGCAGCTGCATTGACAGTGGTTAAGACGACGACTAACGCCAACGACCTTGAGGGAACAAAACGCGCCCTCGTTTCTCACCCGCGCGACCCGAAATTTAGTAGATTTTTGTACTTTTCTTATTATTCTATGACTTTAAAAAAAAAGCTTCAGATCAAAATGTAGATATTAAAATTGTCTTTGATATGGTGTCGATTTCATTAAAATACGCCCAGCGGTTTTGTTGTGATTGTCGCGTTTTTGTCCGTTTTAGACATAACTTTACAAATTAATTACACTATGTTATACGAATAAAACTCAAAATTTGCTCAAATGAAATTATTAAGAAAATGGTCTAATATAACATATTTTTTTTTCAATAAATTACGACTAGCCGTTTAGACGTGATTCTCATTTTAAAATCAGCTACTCGAGGGAATCGGTGCCTTAAGGAAAACGCTGAATTATGAAATTCAAAGTGTGCATTTACTTTACTATTAGTTTGATTGTTCAGAGTACAAAATAAATGATGCCAAATGTTGCTTTACTAAAACAAATTGCTTTTTTTAAATCCAGCTTAGGTACGCCTGTAGCGTAAGCAACCGGGAAGACATCCATGTTCACATATTATTATTATGTGATAACGTGTGACTGATGATTTTATGATAATAAAACCAATCAAAGCACTTTTCTGTACAACGGTTACAGCAACTGATGTTCATATTGCTGATTATTTATTTATGGAACATTAGACAACTGCTTAGTATGAAATATATTCGGTATAAATTTCCTAGAAAAATACCACGGTACCTCCTAGTAATTGGATGGATCGGCGGCTCTGTTATATCAAGAAATTGTTCGCAGTTGCCGACCAGGGCACTTCCATTAATTGCAAACAACATTCTTTACAAAAAAAAATCTCTGAACCGTTGAGCACCTGCTATGGTGTTGTACTTCGTAGCACGACCATGATCGCATTCTTTATAACTTTACATGGTACTAAAATCCTTTTAATTTGTACCACTAATTATAAATTTTATACCTCTCAATTATCGCAGATATAAAGGTCGTGCTGGCAAGATTCTTTCCCGGCACGACCACGCTAAAATTCCAGCTGGCATAGAAGTGATGAAACAAGAGCATGCCTAATAATTTGTACTCATTATATACTCCTATATCATAACTGGTAAATTGTTAGAAAAGCAATTTAACCATTTTCTTCCACATTTAATGTCATCTAGTGTCAAGTATGTATATCACATGCTTATAGACAGAAAATGTTGTTTTGCTTTTCTAACAAATTCCGACAATTTACCAATAATGAGATAGGAGTACATAATGAGTACAAATTTTTAGACATGCTCCCGTTTCATCACTTCTATGCCAGCTAGAATTTTAGCGTGGTCGACGACCACGACCTTTATATCTGTGATAATTGAGAGGTATAAAATTTCTAATTATTGGTATAAAATAGTACAAATTAAAAGGATTTTAGTACCATCTAAAGTTATAGTGAATGCGTTAATGGTCGTGCTACGAAGTACAACACCCTGCTATGCAACTGAATTGCAAAATTCTCCATAGAGTATTTGAATAAAAAATCTGTTTAAAAGTTGCTGAACGGAATAGATTTTTATTTTTTTAAATCCAATATCGTGTTAACCCCATAGCAGAGGCGAGCCGCCTTTCCGTGCGAATGAATGAATTCAAGCCTTATTGGTTAACAATTTGTGTGAAATCTCTGTCATCATTAGCTAAGACGAATTCATCTCACAACCTGCTTAATTACTAGACATGACTCCGTTGATCTTAAGTTTCTTGACCCTGCGCGTGGTCGCCTCTCCATCAGAGCTGTCGGTGTCATGTGAATCGCCTTCCGACTTAACGCCCAGGCCCAGTTCGTGGGCATCTGAAAAGTTGCCCGACTGGCGGGCCTTTTCCAATGCTCTAACTGTAAGAGAAATATTTTTTATGTTAACAAGGTGTCATCTGAAAGTTTGGGTTGCGAGAAATGATTGTATGAATAACACAAATTAATCATTTGGTTTAAAACCGGCCAACTGCGAGTCGGACCACGTACAGATTCCGTATTCGGATTAACAATATTAAATTTACAGCAAGAACATTTATTATCATTATTTCCTTTATTTATCTTCATTCTTACATATTACATTTTTACATATTAAAAAAAAAACTTTAAAATACATTTAAAAATAAAAAAAATAGAGGCCCACCGGTATCGGGAACAGGGTCCAAGCTACCGGTGGCTAGGGCTCCAGAGACAGGAACCTCCTCACAATGTGATCCGTATCAAGGACTACATTTTTAAATATTTTAAAAAGAAAACTTAAAAATACATTTAAAAATAAAGGCCCACCGGTATCGGTAACAGGGTCCAAGCTACCGGTGGCTAGGGTTCCAGAGACAGGAACCTCCTCACAATGTGATCCGTATCAAGGAGTGCATTTTTAATATTTAAAAAAAGAAAACCTCAAAATACATTTAAAGATAAAAAAATAGAGACCCACCGGTATCGGGAACAGGGTCCAAGCTACCGGTGGCTAGGGCTCCAGAGACAGGAACCTCCTCACAATGTGATCCGTATCAAGGAGTGCATTATTATATATTTAAAAAAAGAAAACTTAAAAATACATTAAAAAATATACAAATAGAGGCCCACCGGTATCGGGAACAGGGTCCAAGCTACCGGTGGCTAGGGCTCCAGAGATAGGAACCTCCTCACAATGCGAGCCGTATCAAGGAGTACTGCCTTCTGCATCAGGTCCTTGATTCAACCGCGCAATGACAGCCTGACAGATGGTCATCGAGGCTATTGGCCATCAGGCCGTTGGCCGTAACGACAATCGGCACAATGATCGCCGAGTCCACATTCCACATGTCGACAACCTCGTGTTCTAAGTCGAGATACTTGATTTGTTTCTCTTTCTCAGCTTTCACGAGGTTCTCGTCATGTGGGATGGTGACATCGATTATCCTTGTGCGTCGCGCTAATCGGTCTATCACCACTATATCCGGCTTATTGGCAACAATAGTCCAATCAGTGATGATAGACCGATCCCAGTACAATGCTGAATGTGACATGGTCATTTTCGAGAACTGGGTACACATACTTGTAATACGGTACCTCAGAATTCACTACATTGTACTTCAAAGCAAGTTGCTGGTGAATAATCCTGGCCACTTGGTTATGTCTGTGTAAGTACTCGCCGTTAGCCAGACGAGAACAACCAGAGATAATGTCTGATGGATTCACCTGGGTGGTGGCATGCCTGACGCACGTCAACCGTCCCATCCTTCATTATATGTCTCCGGTAGTTACACAAAACCTTCAGTTTCCCCGAAAAGGTCACCGAAACGTAGCCAGGATATGGACGCTGAAAAATCTACATCGGACCCATGGAAAGCTCGATAGAAGCTCCTTGCCTGGCTATACCTCTGCGTTCATCAGTAGTAAGTACTACAGGTTTGCGCCAGTTCTCTTTAGCCATGGACAACGGGGTGAGTCCCTTGTCCACTGCGACCACATCCCGGTGCATACCCACTTAAGCTTCTAAAAATTATTCTCTGAGGCTGCACACCTCGCGGTAGTGAAGAGTCTTGGCATTTTAGAAAGCCTCGACCCCCACACTTCCGCGGGATTTACAGCCTCATCACCGAAGATCGTGGGTGATGCATCCGGTTTGCGGTCAGCAATGTCCGGACCCTCCTATCAAGGGCATCAAGCTCGGTCTGATTCCATTTGAGTATGCCGAAAGAGTACATCAAGACCGGCATGACCCAACTGAAGGCGCGCACCTTGGTTCCGCCCGACAAAAAGCTTTTTAATACCTTTCTCAGGCGGCCAAAGAAGCGCTCCTTCAGCAGTTGCTTCATGTCAGCACTATTAATGCCCAACGCTTCCGTCATACTCAAATACTTGTAAGTTTCGGTCGAGGAGAGGTGTCTAAGGTGTATGGAATCAGAGAGTTGAATTCCCTCGGAATCCATAATCTCCCCTCGCTTTACATGCATGGATGCACATTTGTCCACACCAAATTCCATCCTGATGACGTTACTGAAGGTTTCTGTTACCTTCAGTAACTTCATCAGTTGCAAGTTTTTGGGAACAAAGAGCTTCAGATCATCCATGTAAAGGAGGTGGAGGATTATTCTATAAAAATATAAAACTTTAAAAATACAAAAATAGTAGCCAACCGGTATCAGGAATAGGGTCCAAGCTACCGGTGGTCAGGGCTCCTGAGAGAGGAACCTCCTGACTATACGCGCCGTGTCCAGGAGTACCGCTTTCTGGAATAAGCCCTTGATCCAACTGCCCAACGAGATCCTCCTCAGATGTTCGTCGAGGCTCTTGGCTATTACGCCTTTGGCCGTCACGACTATCGGCACAATTACTGCTGTATTCACATCTCACATGTCGACAACCTCGCAAGCCAGATCAAGATACTTGCTCTTCTTAGCTCTCTCAGCCTTCACAAGGTTCTCGTCACGAGGGATCGCTATAACAACAATCATTGCGCGACGCTCCAGTCGGTCTATCACCACTATGTCAGGCTTGTTGGCAACAATAGTCCTGTCAGTGATGATAGACCGATCCCAATTCAACGTGACATTGCCATTTTAGAGAACTGGGTCGGGCACATACTCATAGTAAGGCAGTTCCGATTCCACAAGACTGTATTTAAGAGCAAGTTGCTGATGGATAATCCTGGCTACAAGGTTGTATCTATGCAATTAGTCTCCAACAAGTAGTAAACAACCGGAGATAATGTTTATTATTATTATATCCCACTGCAGGGCAAAGGCCAAATATTATATATAAATTGAATGAATGCAGGCACTATCACTACATTTTAATACAATTAGGTTTATATATTTGTCTCTCACGTATTATATCACATATGTTTTATTTTTGATAATATATTGTTGTGCACCTCATTTTATAAAAAACAAACAATGATGGACGACAGTTACTCCAATTTTAAAATATAATTCCCATCTTATAAAATAAACACTGCATTGACACAGTTTTTTAGGGTTCCGAAATCGACAAGGACCCTTATAGTTTCGCTCTGTCCGTCTGTCTGTCCGCAGCTTAGCTCGGAGACTCTTGGTACTCTAGTATAAAAACTCTCTTAGTAAAACTATAATTTGGTATGGATATACATTTTAATAATTCCGACAAAGTGGTAAAATATAATCAAGATAAAAAATAAATCGGGTCCTATAGACGTAAAGTGCGGAGGTTTTTTTTTCTCGGCCATCCCATGGTGTGGAGTATCGTTGGATAGGCCATTCAAAAATATTACGGGTCTGTAAAAACCATTTTTCGATTCAGAGATCCGTTTGCGTAAAATTAAGCTATGAATTGCAAATTTATGTTCGAGCCCAGTTGCCAAACCAGCCAGCGAAATGGTTGCTTTTGGTTATGTGAAAAAAATCACGGCAGTATTATATATAAAGAAATTAAAAGGAAAACTATCACAGCTAAGTAGACTTTACAAGTTTACGAGTAATTGTCAACCAACTTATAAATTGTACTTGGAACAGTACAAATTTTGTATAAATGCCATTGAAAAATTACTTAGATAATTGTAACAACAAAAAACCCTCTTCTTAGTCTGCATTATTATGCAACTACGGAACCCTATTACTGCGCGTGGCCCGACACGGACTTGGCCGGTTTTTATTTTTTTTGTATTATTTAAAACGCCTTATCTTTGCGCCGTATACCGTGCTTCGTGTATTACAAGAAAACTGAATTATTTTGAAGTTTTCAAACGAATATTCATCATTATCATCAGCCTTTTTAATGTCCCCACTGCTGGGAAACAGACCTCCTCGTTGTGAAAGATGGAATAGGCCATAATCCACCACGCGGCCCAGCGCGAGTTGGTGAATGTGGTCTTTAATGTTCCCACTGCTGGGAAACAGACCTCCTCGTTGTGAAAGATGGAATAGGCCATAATCCACCACGCGGGCCCAGCGCGAGTTGGTGAATGTGGTCTTTAATGTTCCCACTGCTGGGAAACAGACCTCCTCGTTGTGAAAGATGGAATAGGCCATAATCCACCACGCGGGCCCAGCGCGAGTTGGTGAATGTGGTCTTTAATGTTCCCACTGCTGGGAAACAGACCTCCTCGTTGTGAAAGATGGAATAGGCCATAATCCACCACGCGGGCCCAGCGCGAGTTGGTGAATGTGGTCTTTAATGTTCCCACTGCTGGGAAACAGACCTCCTCGTTGTGAAAGAAGGAATAGGCCATAATACACCACGCGGGCCCAGCGCGAGTTGGTGAATGTGGTATTTAATGTACCCACTGCTGGGGCACAGACCTCCTCGTTGTGAAAGAAGGAATAGGCCATAATACACCACGCGGGCTCACCGCGAGTTGGTGAATGTGGTCTTCGAATTTTTGGTTCTATGACATGGCGGTTTCCTCAACATGTATTCCTTCACCATTTTAGAGCAGTGGGCATGAAATAATTTGCACAAAGTAAAGCGCCTGTCTGGATTTGAACCCACGCCCTACAACTTGTAAGTCGGGACTGTCCCCAGGCCACCACTGCTCCAAAGGAACATTATTTTATTATCAATACTGGCGCGAGTCAACCTCAAAAAGTTAGTTTCGACGTGCGGTATCCCCGTCCCCGGACGGGGATACCGCACAGTCTCCGGAGAGGCGTCGAGCCTTCTTGCCGGATTGCCGCCATGGGATCTGGAGGCAAAAGTCCTTTCGCACATTTGGGAGTGGCGCGAGGAGGCAAAACACCGTGGGTGCGAAAAATCGCGGCTAGGCGGACAGAGCTCCGGCAAGATCTCATGGCGGCATTTAGGGTACGATTGTCGCTACCCAGCGCTGCGCACGCCACATTTGCGGCGAAAATGCCTCACCTTCCGCCTGACGCAAGTCCTCACCGGACACGGCTGTTTCGGGCGGTTCCTGTTCAGGATAAGGCGGGAGGAAACGCTCGGGTGTCACCATTGTATTCACCGCCCGGAGGACACGGTGAAGCATACGGTGGAGGTCTACTCCGCTTGGGCGGAGCACCACTGTGTCCTCATGAGGGAGACGCAAAGGAGCCGCCCCGGACGTCGGGAGTCGCATGCCGATTACCGGCCACCGTAGGTGCGGGCTTACGGCAAGTAATGGGTAGCTCGCCGTCCGATAAGGACCAAGCCACAGTTTACGGTGCATAGTGTTCCACGCGCGCCTCAAAGAGATCTCAGCAAAAGTGACGGGGCCCGCTAGGGACGATGCCTGTCTGGGTCGCGGATAAATTTGAAAGAGAGTTACCGTTAGTCTTCGAACCCGAGCTACTATTGCAATAAGGTTTACTAACAAGTAATAGATTTTTATGGATGGCCAATTTTCGCCTCCATTGAAATTTTACCTTGTATTCAAGACAAGGGCACTAGACAAATAAATAGCATAATAATAGACACTTTAAAAACATAAAATAAATGAAGGTCATTGTTTTCTGTTTATCTCATTACCTGTGCATCTACCTAACACTAGTACATTGTTCACCGAGAGGAGAAAGTGACCGATTACCGTCGAGGGTGTCGGCTTTAAAACACCCGAGATCGGGAATCGCACTTTCTCTCGAGTGATACATAGTGCTTTATACTACACCTACGAGGAAAATAAAAAACTAAATCTTTACTAATTGAAATTTTTGGCTAATTATATTACGTCATAAGTTTTATTATATTTTTTAATTGATTTCTGTGGTAAAAGGTTATCAATCAGTATTTTTGCTGTTTCCTTCAACTGCGGCGGAGTTAAAAAATCTTCATCATCACTATCACTACTTATCATTTTGATACTTTTATTTTACTTTTCTACGAAAACTGAATCCTCAAACAACACACAAATTGAAAATGGCGCCAATGGCGTCTGCAATTTTCACATGTTCTTTTTTCAAATTGTTTGACACCATCCAACACACAGCTAGTGGCCAGTGTCATTTTGCGAACTTGGAGATAAAAACTCACTGTAAAAACTTTTTGGCTTTTGATATTTAGGTTACCAGCGCATAGTCTTACCCAAAATTAAAAAAGAAAAACCATGTAAGAAATGGATTTTCATACACTTTTCTCTCCCGCTCAGATGCGTTTTCTCGCCGCATATTTGTTCGATATGCAATGACGTACTTTCTACCGTAAATTTGATAAAGTATCAAAGTACGTGGGACACTCAGAAAGTTTTGCGAAACTAAAAAAAATTGTTCTATACGTACATATATTTTTATTAAATCTTTTCAAAGTACTTTCCACCAGCCTCTATACAAAGATTCATGCGCCTAAACCAGTTTTCAAAACACTTTTTCCAGTCCGCCGCAGACACCTCGTTTACAGCCTGCTCGAACGCAGCCAGCGCATCTTCCGGCGACGAAAATTGTATCCCTTTGAGCTGATTTTTTATTTTTGGGAATAAAAAGAAGTCACACGGTGCTAGATCAGGGCTGTAAGGAGGGTGACCCAGGAGTTTGACTGGCGTGCTGTCCAGGAAGTCCCTCGTTTTGAGTGCGGTGTGCGCAGGTGCATTGTCGTGGTGGAGCAGTAGCCCGCGGAGCCCTGTGTTTGGTCGCTTGTTGCTTATAACAGAGAAAACTTCTGGCAAACATTTGGTAGTATACCATTCGGCATTAATGCTTCTTTGATCCCGTAAGGGAATTGATACCAAGTGGCCAGTCAAATTAAAAAAGCTAGCGATCAAAATCTTACCCCCGCTTCTAGATCGCTTCACTTTGGTAGGCGTTGGCTCATTTTGAAACACCCAAACAGTCGACTGGCGCTTGGTTTCTGGGTCGTATTGATAAATCCAGGACTCATCACCTGTAACGATGTCGTAAACACGCCGAGACGAGCCTGCTTCAAATTTGTTAAGCATATCACGGCACCATTCCACCCGGGCCTGCTTCTGAGCATCGGTGAGGTTGTGCGGCACCCAGCGTGATACTATCCTCCTCACGCGAAGATGGCTGTGTAGAATCTCGTGAACGCTTCCCGATCCAATCTTCAATATGTGTTGAATCTCCTGATATGTAATTCGCCTATTGTCTTGGATTAAATTTTTCACTGCTAGCACGTTTTCTTCGGTAACAGCCGTCAAAGGGCGACCGCTTCTTTCGTCATCCCCCAAAGTTGGTCGACCGCGCTTGAATTCGTTATACCAACGATACACGGTTGCCTTGGAAGGGCCTTCATCTATGAATGCCATTTGAAGTCTATCGTACGATTCATCCGGTTTCAGGCGACACTTGAAATCGTATAAAATCATAGCTCTAAAATGTTCCCGGCGCAGATCCATATTTCAGTGAGACACAATACTTTGAATTAACTCGCAAAAAATGTGGAGGGAAATTTTGAAATTGGAACTTACTTATTTTTACTTATAAATAATCATATTTTCGAAAAACATTATAACTGGCCAGTCTCCCATATATAAAAACTTTTTTTCGCAATACTTTCTGAGGGGCCTGGTACTTTCCGAGCAGGTGTAGTATAAAATAAATTTGCAGCCAGTATTCCATTATTTAAAATTGTTAGGTTCTTTATTAGTTTTTATTTAGGGAAATATTTCTATGATTTTATTTGCAAATCTCATTTTATATAGAGCTGAAGGTATTAGTTTATACGTGACAAAAAGAAAATGTCTGGAAGTACTGATCCGATTACGAAAGGAGATTGCCCATACACAGGCCCCTTATGAGGTATCATGTCTGCAATTGCAATATTAACTAAAACTTGGATTTATATTTTGGTTTTTACCCATCCGTGTCCTTTACTTTTTATGTACAACAACAGATCAGGTTCCTTCACTTGGATATTTGTATGCACCTTATTGCAAAGTAATAAGGGTTCATTTCAAGAACAGGACCATCGTTATATCTCGTGAACCCCAAAAAATAAATAAAAATTGTTTTCTAATTATGAATATAACATGTTTTTCTACAATATACAACCGAATGCATTAAGATACATTTTTCAAAGGGGCCCATGTTCCCTTACAAAATGGCCATTCTCCTTTTTTTACTATGTACACAGTACAATTTATCCTAAAAAATGCATTGTTACTGTGGAATAGGCTACGGCAGTGAAGCCAAGGAAAAAAAGGTAGTTTATAATAAGTTAAGAAATGGTACAGTTTTGGTAGATAACCAACAGCAAACCAATCTGTAGGCCTTATATTGAAGACTCTTTCCAGGTGGACAGAGTTGCTGGGTAGCAAGTGACACCAGGAAAGACCATGCCATGCACAGCGAGGCTCTGGGAGGCGCTTTTTCGGTCTCCCCTGGGATGTGCCCTAACAGGCATTGCACTGAGAGGATACAGGCGTGGTCTTTTAAGAGGTCACGGGGTTTGTACATGCTGATATTGAACACCAGGGTGGTTTGAGCAGGTAAAAATCCCACACTCCCAGGTCTATTCCCCAAAAGTTCAGGTACGTTTTGAAGAGTTCCCGCGATAATAAAAAAAAGGTAGAAAAAGAGGGCCAAAAATTAATTTTCACTTACTCTGTGTTTCAAGCATATTATTCTGTCTTCTTAAATCCTCAATGTCTTGTTGATGTGAATTGTTTTTTCTTCTCATAAATTGTATGTATTCAGCTGCTTTTTTTAATATTTGGGCTCGACTTGCCTGTAACAATTGATATTTAAATAAAATGTGGAGCTTCCTAAAAAAAAAATAAGTTGACGTTTTTTTATAAAGTAGATATTTAGCTTTCTAAATTATCTAATATTTTAAAATACCAAATTACCAGGCTAATTTTTTTCTTTAGTAGGTATAGACAATCATGCAGCTACAAAAAGGCAGTCCATAATCACTTTTTAAAATTTTAGTTATTTTGCAACAACTGAAGGTAGTTAGCTCATTATTGAATAAAAGCTTAATAATTAGTATAAAATAATCACAAAAAATTATATTATCACAAACTTTCATTGGTGCAATAATTAAGAAATCATCTCTCTTTTACAGATGTAATGGTGTTAGTAAATCTTCATACATGGCATATAATGTTTTGCTGGCAAAATGTACATGTACCCACACCATTCATCCATCGAGTAATGAAAAACTTAAAAAACTATGAAAAGAAAAGTCAAAATACCACATGTAAAATGTGAATGCTTACAATTTTTGAACATACCACTTTCTCATTCTGGAGAGCTGGTACTGATTCCCTTAGTGATGTAAAACTGTCCTTTATGTGATCTCTTCTCTTTCTTTCCAACGCATTGTGGTGTGCTCTTTTTTCAGCCTGTAATATCAAAGATTCCCCTGAGTGTCTCGGTTCAGCAGTTTCTTAGACTATACACATTGAAATTAACATATCTGTTATAAATATATTTATGTTGTATGAATCAATTTGTTACTTTCCATACAGGTTGTAACAGGAGGGTGTAATGATATTTCGAAAACGCTTTCTGCCCGTTGTGTTAATAAATAACTTTCTCCAAGGAAATGATAGTCACTTCTAAAAAAAAAATTTTAACTCTGATACAAATTTTAGTCCGCTGATGACAACAATGGAAAATACAAATATTATTTTTGGAAATTGCCGATGGGCAGAAGCAGTTTTTAAAATATGATCACACCTTTCCATTGCACCCTATATAATAATAATAAATACATATACATAAGGTTTGGATAATTTAAATATATCTAATAAATCTGAAGTATGTAGGTATTGTTGAAATGGATACGAACACAATTTACCTGCGAGTAGTATCCGCTGCCACCAACACTGTTCCTGGTGTGTGAACGTGAGTCCGAGTCATTTTCGGCCTGGAATTATTGTGCAAAAATATTATCACTCGCAAAATAAACACGCAGCTCGAAACCAGTGAACTGTCAAATCAGGAAAACACCTACATCACTTTCGATATCGATGTCACGATCGTCGTCACTCATCATCTTTAATAAGTTCTTATCAACTGCACGGCCACAAATATTAGTAAACAATCATGAGGAAAATCTATTAGTGCAAAATTACTTCAAACACGCGTTATCTATCCGTTCTCAGCACAAAAGAAACCAAATCGAGAAGTTACAACAGGCGTGACAATGACAGATCTACGGTAACGCGACCGACACTCATGAATACGTCGTATACCTACGCAGAGTGCGACAACACATAGCGTTTTATATGAGCAAAGTGAGATAGATATAATATTTCTTGACATTTCAATTTAGCAATCTATTCAAAAAAAAAAATTTTTAGTTGATGGAAATGTAGCTAAAAACCATAAACAACTTGTAATGTTGCTAGATTTTAATATCCAGCAACGACATTAACGCCCGGGCAAATTAAAAAACGGAATCACACTTACGTGGCGTGGTGTGGCGTGGTGCCTTCTGACGCAGTTGATTGGCTACAAAACAATGAGTCGTTTGATTGTTGGATACTGCGCCACGCCACGCCACGACACGTAAGTGTGGTTCCGACTTTTTTGACATCATTTTGACGTTTAGGCGACGCTCTTCCCCGCTTCAATCAGACGATTTACGCTTTATTAAAAAGAATAGGTGAATGGGGTTAGCCTTCGTGGTTATTTGGATCTGTGCTGGATGAAGCGTAGACTTCATCAGTTGAGACCTTCCCGCTCCATCTACCTCATACCAGGCCCCTCAGAAAGTATTGCGAAAAAAAGTTTTTATATATGGGAGACTGGCCAGTTATAATGTTTTTCGAAAATATGATTATTTATAAGTAAAAATAAGTAAGTTCCAATTTCAAAATTTCCCTCCACATTTTTTGCGAGTTAATTCAAAGTATTGTGTCTCACTGAAATATGGATCTGCGCCGGGAACATTTTAGAGCTATGATTTTATACGATTTCAAGTGTCGCCTGAAACCGGATGAATCGTACGATAGACTTCAAATGGCATTCATGGATGAAGGCCCTTCCAAGGCAACCGTGTATCGTTGGTATAACGAATTCAAGCGCGGTCGACCAACTTTGGGGGATGACGAAAGAAGCGGTCGCCCTTTGACGGCTATTACCGAAGAAAACGTGCTAGCAGTGAAAAATTTAATCCAAGACAATAGGCGAATTACATATCAGGAGATTCAACACATATTGAAGATTGGATCGGGAAGCGTTCACGAGATTCTACACAGCCATCTTCGCGTGAGGAGGATAGTATCACGCTGGGTGCCGCACAACCTCACCGATGCTCAGAAGCAGGCCCGGGTGGAATGGTGCCGTGATATGCTTAACAAATTTGAAGCAGGCTCGTCTCGGCGTGTTTACGACATCGTTACAGGTGATGAGTCCTGGATTTATCAATACGACCCAGAAACCAAGCGCCAGTCGACTGTTTGGGTGTTTCAAAATGAGCCAACGCCTACCAAAGTGAAGCGATCTAGAAGCGGGGGTAAGATTTTGATCGCTAGCTTTTTTAATTTGACTGGCCACTTGGTATCCATTCCCTTACGGGATCAAAGAAGCATTAATGCCGAATGGTATACTACCAAATGTTTGCCAGAAGTTTTCTCTGTTATAAGCAACAAGCGACCAAACACAGGGCTCCGCGGGCTACTGCTCCACCACGACAATGCACCTGCGCACACCGCACTCAAAACGAGGGACTTCCTGGACAGCACGCCAGTCAAACTCCTGGGTCACCCTCCTTACAGCCCTGATCTAGCACCGTGTGACTTCTTTTTATTCCCAAAAATAAAAAATCAGCTCAAAGGGATACAATTTTCGTCGCCGGAAGATGCGCTGGCTGCGTTCGAGCAGGCTGTAAACGAGGTGTCTGCGGCGGACTGGAAAAAGTGTTTTGAAAACTGGTTTAGGCGCATGAATCTTTGTATAGAGGCTGGTGGAAAGTACTTTGAAAAGATTTAATAAAAATATATGTACGTATAGAAAATTTTTTTTTAGTTTCGCAAAACTTTCTGAGTGTCCCACGTATATACCACTTACGGTTTCCGCCGCGTCAATCACAGAGACCTCATTGAATGAATATTTGCTTGTTCGTTGGCATGATGAAGTCGATTTCATTTTTAGTTGCACCATCGGGACTCTGCCAGTTCCACTTCCTGTACCTCTTACGATTTTTGAAAAATGAGTTCATCATTTAGAGGGCCTACACTGTAAATTGTTTTTCACAAATCCTCCAAAGAGCGGTTTTCACATTTGGATACACAATTCTATGCAGAGTCCGGTCTATAATTCGTCAAGTCCATGTTCAACGTGCTCACGAAGTCACGATTCTCACGAAAGCGTCACTCTTGGTTCAAGCAGTATAAATTCCGAATACAAAAAAAAAACGTAACGTCTTCTGTAGTCATATGTAATTCCGGGATACGGAAACGGAATGTTACCGGGCACTAAAGAGGTACTAACATAATTATTTTAAAATAAAAACTTTGGTTTTGTTGATGGCTATGGTCTTTAGTCTATATTATTTTATCATAAATTGGCGGGCAAGATATTATAGTTTGCAAGTTTTTTAAATTATTTCTTCGAAGATATGGGTGAAAAATCGAATAATATTAAAGACATTGATATAAACAGCCCAGATTTTTATGAAAATGTTCAAAATGAAATAGAATCCGATATGGCCCGAATGAAAAAAGGTGTTGAAGTTGTTATGAATTTGCGCAGTAAGTTTGCACCACATTTTGATTGTATTGTACCTACCACCACAAAAAAGAAAGCGTGCCGCTGCCGCTTACATACTTTGTGCTACCATGGTGCTATCACTATCTTATGCACAGTAAAAACTTAACAGAGGTCATTTCATGTAGATGGAGGTGGAAAGAATACCTATAAGAAAAAAACATTTAAAAATAAGTATCGTTAGGTACCTATAAAAGTTTACTACATTGCCACTATAACGTGGACAAAAATAGTTTGAAATCGCTCATAAAGCTGAATTGTAAAAAAAATACAAATCAGCCAATTTAATGTTTTTTTTTTGCAATTGAACAATTTAAATACAATATAATATCTATCATTTTCTTGCGTATTAATGATATTTTAGTCCAAAAACCTTACTTATAAGGTAAAGTCAAACATCACAGTACACATATATGTATACACAGGGTAAAATTTTCATACCAAAATTTTGGTTCAAATTCATAGGAAGGGATAATATCATAAACAGTCACAGTCATCATTGCCATATTATTCTCAGTCACAATATTAATAGATATCTATTCTGGTCAGTGGTCTTCTTTTAAAAACGTTGCGTTGTTTAAAAACGACGCCAAATGTTCGGACAAATCCGCACGTATGGTACCTAACCTTATATGGAATGGAACACGCAAAGCACGGTTAGCGCAGTTGCTGAGCAATTGGCTGCTGCACTGCGTGTAGAGAGGTCGATTCCCGCACGGAACAAATATTTGTATGGCCTACACAAACCATAGAAATATGAAACTCTGATTGAAACGGAATTTATTTTGCACTTTTTAGTGCTTTGCTTTTGAAGTCGGTTAATTTTTTTGTGAAAAAGTTTTTATTTCTCTATTTTTAGGTTTAGTACACTATCACTAAAAATAGAACAAGTTCTATAGTAAGGTACCTAAAGGATTGACAAAATACCCATGATAACTCAATTTACACATTCGTGCTGTTTGTCGCTAAGGTTCGGTTGTATGTACCACATCTCGAAAACTGCTGAAAAGATTTGGACGAATCTTGCACTATGCCCTAAGTTGAAAGATACATAATCCAGGCACACATGTTTAGAAGCCCTCATACATGTCGAATTGATTTCCTGCATTTTTTTAAGTCGGTAAAAAGCAAATTAATATTAAACTCGTTATAAATAAAAATCATATATTATATATATTAAAATCTTAAAATCTTCAATAGCTGCCTATCGTTTTTCCCGGTCTGGTGGTCATCTAAGGGTCGCACATAACAGCCGTATAGTAGTCACCGCGGATGTTGGTGTCTCTGAAGTTGGCTCTGCGAACCGCTTGCGAACCTACGCAAGAAACAGTTTGGCATCGAGTATACTTTATAGAGTAAGCAAGATAGGACGATATGCGACAAATGTAAGCGAATGAAAGAAGCAGTTATATAATGCTATCTTCTACTTCAACATTGACACGAAATAGCAACTGCGCAGGGTCTTGCAGTCTACTTCAGGGACACAAATATCTACTGTGACTAGTTACTATACCTTTTTATGTTTTGTTTACGGGGGAAAACCTTCAAAAGGCGCCTGGACTTAGGGGAGCAAGTGTGGGATTTTATGTCACTAAAACCACCCCGGTGATCAGCACGTAGAACTCTCCCCGTGACCTCTCAAAACAGCTGTACATAATTATTTAGATTATCAAACTAACAGGTATTTATATAATTTAGTGGAAGCTGCAGAGATAGAAGTCGAAACAGCAGCTTTGTTCCACGCCGAGCTCTGGTACGATTTGCTAGTAATCAACAACGACTCACAAGCTGGACCTGAAGGAAATGAACATATGGAGGAGTGTGCACATGTTACAAAAATACCCATAGATATTGAAGGAAAAACTGAAGCCATTGAAGCTAAGACAAAATAATAAACCTTCTTGAATATAATGATTTTCCTGTATTTTTCTGTTACAAGAGTCTATTAGGTAGGTATGTAATTTATTGATAAACTGAGCAAAAACCCAAAACAAAAACACATAAAAGTTTACAAAATAACTTTTTGCTCTTGGCCGAAGCCTCTTTTGAACTTTTTTCATTTGCCATATTTTCACCACACCGAAAGATCATTTTACGGAATATTAATTGATCACAAATATATAGCCGGTTACTTGATAGCGTTTTCAATTTAAAATTGAAATGGTGTCATAAAAATTCAATATATTGTGCTACTAAATTTAGAGACTGAAACGAATCTATTTTTATTTTTAATTTTCATGCAAATGATTTATTAATAGCTGTCATGCATTAGATATTTTTATTAATTAATTATTCCAAAGAATTAGTCCAAGAGCGAGCGAAGCGAGCTCGGGAATTTAGGGCACCCCGAACCGTACTTTAGACCCTCCAAACATAAATAGGAGCCCCGTGCAGCGGGGCTCCGTCGACCATTTTTTTTATGTCGCTGTTTTAAACATTTGTATACACCCACTGTTTCTCTCTCACTTAGTATTTTGATATACGTATAAAAAATTAATACTTCGAACAAATGTAATTTCGGCTAACTTAATAATGTAATGTAATTTCGTAACTTCTTCGGTAAAACTTTTTTCGACCAAATGAAACGTCGAAGTAACGAAAAATATCGAATTGATAATAGGTCAACTGAGACAGTGGCAGACGTGACTTCGATGAAGTAAAAAAAACGAAACGATAATAGTTGAAAAGTTTTAGGTGAAATGATATTCGGTCAAATATTTTTCGAACATATGATATGTAATGTAACCTAGCTAAACAATCAATCTGCCTAGCCTTTTCCCAACTATATTGCGGTCGGCTTCCAGTCTCACCGGATTCAGCTGAGTACCAGTGTTTTAAATGGAGCGACTGCCTATCTGACCTCTACAACCCAGTAACTGGGTAAAATGGTACCCCTTGGTTAGTATTATATTATCTGTGCCCTTAGCAAGACTGGTGTCACAGATCTGAAGCTTCTGACTACCCGTAACGACTGTCAAAGATCTTCAAATGACAGCCAGGACCAACGGCTTAACGTGCTTTCCGAGGCACGGAGGAATCTCGGTATGTTGAAATGGTCACCCATCCACAGACCGACCTCGTCAGGCGTTGCTTAACCTTGAAGGTCGACCCGTGCGGCTTTTATTATTTAGCCACGAGCTCCTCACCTAACCTAGGTAAACACGTAACAAAAAAAAAAGAAACATCATACCAGTTTGCGAACTGGCTTATATTCCCATGTAATACAAGGTAAGCCGTATACCTACAATTTTACTTATTTTCCTCCTAAATAATAGTAAAGTTGTTTTTAATATAAAATATTTGGCCTTGATAATAAGCCAACACGGGCTTACCAAGTGAATAAAATTAATTAACACGTTACTACAATGGTGTGTTCTGATAACGAAACGAAAGTCAATCCTGAACAAGATTGAACTAGTGGTTCCGTACCGCTTTCATGTGTGTCAGCTGCTATGGATTGTGGATAGATTTATAGATATAATTATTTTCTCATTATTCGGTACTACTTTTTAATTGCAAATTTCACGTTTTGTTATTATTTCACAGCGAACCCTAATTTTAACGTGACTAAAAATTATCTTAATTGGTTCCCGATAAGTACACCATGTAAGCTAATATATAAGTAAATATTCAATCACTTGTGACTTATAATTTCGAAAAGATGAATCGTTATTCGATATTATTTGTTTTACTTTTATGCGTTTTGGTAGATTCGTATAAAAGGAATAGACATCACCACAATTTGAGGACATCTGATAAAAATCAATACTCGCCTCCTCATTGCACGACAGTAACTAAAAGTAAGTTCACAATTACTCAAAGACTTTATACGTATTTCTTACTACGAAGTATAAGGTCTTTGCAATTACTATCCATTTTTAACTGACTGACCAAAAAGGAGGAGGTTCTATGTTCGACTTCGTTTTTGTTTTTTTATGTATGTTCACCGATATCTCCGCTAATAGTGGAACAATTTTGAAAATTCTTTTTTTGTTTGATAGAATATGTTTAAAATTGGTCCCATTTTAATTTGGATTTAATCATTTGGAGAAGATCTGATGAAGAACTTCGGAGATATACAACAGAACTCTTCAATAAATAACGGCAAATCTCTCGGGATTGCTGCAATCGCATGGCTGTTTATTGTTTATACCATTGCATAACATAACATCACGCGGGTACGCTCGAAAGCGGTACGCAGATCTCTCATTTCACCGGTTATGTTCAAGTTTCATGTTATTCGGGTAATCTATTCTGGCGTTATAGGTAGTTACTAAACAACTTGCCTATTAGGTAGGTAAAACTAAAAAGGGAAAAAAAACTTTTTTGCAAAAAAATACTAAGGAAGGAAGTCGGTGTCTTTCGTAGGTACCATTTTTTGCGATATGGACACCGCTGCCAAAAATAAAGTTATTTTTCACTTTGTAGTTTTTTATTTGGAAGTCGGTAGTATTTTTTTGCAAAAAAGTGTTTTTTTTGTTATTTACTTAGCACCAGCACCTACTTCTATATGAAAGTCTCCCAAAGGGCAAAATAGATGGCTGTGCTTGAATTTTCCTTGCGTGATTGAATCAGTCCTAGCAAAGGCTGCAGGGATCTGCTGAATAAAAGCAGCACAGGGCCGATTGATAAGAATTGATGTATGTGACGTCTTTCAGCTGATATGATGAATCATATTTAAATATGATTATTCTAATTTATTTAATACCTAAGTACTTGATGCACATAGACGTACAGCGGCGAACTTAACCCTTTCAGACTTGTTTTTTTTCTCGTACGGATTTAAGAAAATTTTCAGTGTTGTTATAGTCATTACGATCAATGTTTAGGGAATTTTTCTAGAGTAATAAACACTGTTATTATGCTTTATGTTTATTAGAAAAAAGCAGTAAAATAAATAAAAAATTAATTGGACCTTACTTTGGCACTGATTGACACATAAATCTAAGTTAAAAAAAATGTAAAAAAAAATACTAGAAAATAATAGAAAAGCCTACGTGTGGATTTGTGGAATGCTCAAGAGCAATTTTTATCCTTTGTTAGGCATAAGTGCACTTAACACTTGATGCACTTTACACGGGATTTTGCCGTGCATCCTACTATTTTGCAGCGTGTTCCAGCCTCGTCGTCATGTGCAGGAAGGTGTCCAACCCCGTCATGAGCTATTCCACTCGCAGGGCAAACTTATCCTGGTCTTTGAGGAATAATAACGGGTAGTCCAATCTGTATATTTTGCAAAATCAAGCTTTCTGATAATCTGCGACGAAAGTGAGTCGTTTGTTTATCGGGACTCTGAGTAATTCGTTGTCAGTCTGGTAATCCCGGCAAGCCTGAACAACTGCAAGATCTGATGCATGAAATATCATGCGAGGCCATTTTTATTTTGATTTTATGAATGTCCTGTAATAGTTCATGAGTTGATCATGCAAGTCAACTCCTCCCATCGCATGATTGTGCTTCTTCACGATTTCTGGTCATTCGACTTCAATAAATCGCCTTTTCTTTTTACACCATGTTCTCACTAATTTTTTTTCCCAAATACCAATAAAATTGGAAGCTAGGTGGGTAATTTTGTTATCCAACCAATTGACTACGTAACGTCGCCATTAGGACTACTTATTTCTTGAACAAAGCCCCTCGGTTTCTTGTTAGTTGGCTGGAGCTTCGACTATGGGGTCAATAGCTATTTGGTGGACACCAGTCAGATGGGTTAGTGTCTTCCAGCTCTCTGTTGCTCCACTTAATGCTCGCCTTTGATTTAAGTTTCCCAAAAATATCTTCATTTAGAGAAGCTGCACCTGGTTGACTCTCAAATGCTCCATCAGGAACTTTGTGTATAGGAGCAGGTGGGACAAACATGTTGTCGAGAAAAATATCATCCGTTTCGTCTTCATCAGAGTCTGGGGGAAAGATCTCACTTTGATTTTGGCTAACTGCATCTGCACCGAATCGAACAGACCGCGATTCTCAAGCAAAACTACCTTCATTCCCATCGCCGTCATCAGAAGATAACTCCAAGTCTGAGAGATTTCCATCACGTAGAAGATCCAAGGCATTTCGTATAAACATTATTCGTTGGAAACTTATTCTGAAAACTTTGTTAGATAATGTTTTCCTCATAAAACAACGTACAATTAGATTTATAAAAAAAAAACATATTTCTTTTCAAAGATCGTAACTCTATTGGAATATTACGCAGAAATAGTACATTGTTCACCGAGAGGAGAAAGTGACCGATTACCGTCGAGGGTGTCGTTTGAAGCCCGAGCCGTAGGCGAGGGCTTTAAAACACCCGAGATCGGGAATCGCACTTTCTCTCGAGTGATACATAGTGCTTTATACTACACCTACGAGGAATTTACTTTTCTACGAAAACTGAATCCTCAAACAACACACAAATTGAAAATGGCGTCTGCAATTTTCACATGTTCTTTTTTCAAATTGTTTGACACCATCCAACACACAGCTAGTGGCCAGTGTCATTTTGCGAACTTGGAGATAAAAACTCACTTTAAAAACTTTTTGGCTTTTGATATTTAGGTTACCAGCGCATAGTCTTACCCAAAATTAAAAAAGAAAAACCACGTAAGAAATGGATTTTCATACACTTTTCTCTCCCGCTTAGATGCGTTTTCTCGCCGCATATTTGTTCGATATGCAATGACGTACTTTCTACCGTAAATTTGATAAAGTATCAAGGTACTTTCCGAGCAGGTGTAGTATAATAGTACATTGTTCACCGAGAGGAGAAAGTGACCGATTACCGTCGAGGGTGCCGTTTGAAGCCCGAGCCGTAGGCGAGGGCTTTAAAACACTCGAGATCGGGAATCGCACTTTCTCTCGAGTGATACATAGTGCTTTATACTACACCTACGAGGAAAATAAAAAACGAAATCTTTACTAATTGAAATTTATATTGAAATTGAAAATGGCGCCAATGGCGTCTGCAATTTTCACATGTTCTTTTTTCAAATTGTTTGACACCATCCAACACACAGCTAGTGGCCAGTGTCATTTTGCGAACTTGGAGATAAAAACTCACTGTAAAAACTTTTTGGCTTTTGATATTTAGGTTACCAGCGCATAGTCTTACCCAAAATTAAAAAAGAAAAACCACGTAAGAAATGGATTTTCATACACTTTTCTCTCCCGCTCAGATGCGTTTTCTCGCCGCATATTTGTTCGATATGCAATGACGTACTTTCTACCGTAAATTTGATAAAGTATCAAGGTACTTTCCGAGCAGGTGTAGTATAAAGACAATTTACACCCGATGGGCACATTTGAGGACAAATCGAAAATTCTATTATTTTGGTATAAAAAAAACTATCTTAGTAATATCACTTATTGATACATATTAATATGTAACATGCAAATTTTTCGTATTATATTTGTATTTAGGAATAATAAAAAACTTTTTTGTAAAAAATTCTACCGACTTCCAATTAAAAACAATACAAAGTGAAAAATAAATTTATTTTTGGAAGTCGGTGTCTTTGATAGGTACAATTTTTTTCGTTATGGACACTGACTTCAAAAATTAAAATTTAGTTTTTCACTTTGTAGTGTTTTTATTTGGAAGTCGGTAGTATTTTTTTGCATAATAGTTTTTTTATTTTTCAGTTTTTAGCTGTACGTAATAGGCAAGTTCTTTAGTAAGGTACCTATAATGCCAGAATAGATTATCCGAATACTGTGAAATTTAAACAAAACCGGTGGAATGAGAGTGTACCAAGGTGAACTGTACACATCTGCTTAACCCTTTAGAGCGTACTGGCGTAATTTTATGTTATGAAATGGTGTAGTCGAGAGATCCGAGAGATCTGCCGTCATTTATTGGAGAGTTCTGTTGTTTATCTCTAAAATTCTTCAACAGATCTTCACTAAATTAAAATGGGACCAATTTGGGCAATTCGGTCCACAATTGACGTAGATTTCGGTGAAATAAAAAAAAAACATAGGATGGTATTTAAAAGTACTTCAATTTATTCCCATTTCATTTAGCTAATTTTGCCTGTGTTCCACCAAATATACTGAATGTGCACCAAAATATGTTCATATAAGTCGACGTAGCCCCGTTGCGCGGGGCTCCTATTTCTGTCTGCAGGGTCAAAAGTAACCTAACACGAACGAGATGACGGGAGCTGAGTTCGCTCGCTTTGCTCGCTCACGTCATCTCGTTCGAACCTAACCTGTCCGTGTCGGGGTGCCCTAAGTTCCCGAGCTCGCTTCGCTCGCTCTTGGACTGATTCTTTGACCATAATTTATTCGTAGATCAACTAATATTTGGTGCACGATCAGTATTTTAGATGTACCTTTAGATTTTTGGTGAACACAAAAATATTATCCAAAAACATACATATTATCGAAAATAGAACCTCCTCCTTTTTGGTAAGTCGGTTAAAAATAGCAGCTTACCTGACCGATTCGAAACTCGTACGATCACTGAATGAAACTTGACAAAAATATGTTAAAACACGATACTAGATGGCGCTACTTGTAGTGTTTCAGTTGACTTTTTATGTAAACAAATGAGTACAACCGTTTTCTGTACAAATGAACGAAATTAATACTTTTATTGTTAACTAGCTGACCCGGCAAACTTTGTTTTGCCATAAAAACACCACACATTTATCTACCTTACCTACCCTACCCTACCCTACCCGACCCTACACTACCCTACCCTACCCTACACTACCCTATCCTACACTACTCTACCCAACACTACCCTACACTACCCTACCCTACACTACCCTACCCTACCCTACCCTACCCTACCCTACCTACCTACCTACACTACACTACTCTACCTACCTACCCTACCCTACCCTACCCTACCCTACCTACCTACCTACCTACCTACCTACACTACACTACTCTACCTACCTACCCTACCTACCTACCCTACCCTACCCTACCCTACCCTACCCTACCCTACCCTACCCTACCCTACCTACCTACCTACACTACACTACTCTACCTACCTACCCTACCTACCTACCCTACCCTACCCGACCCTACACTACCCTACCCTACCCTACACTACCCTACCCTACGCTACACTACCCTATAGAATAGAATAGAATAGAAATATATTTATTCGACACAGGCACAACACAACAGCAACAAACATGGAGTAAAAGACAAAAAAGAAATGCAAAGACAAATTGCGCTGAGCGTGCCCATACCGAAAGGATTACCAACTCAGCATTTGCTGGGCGTCAAACATCCAGCGCTGGTTTTCAGTTGGCACCCCGCAGCGACACACGGACGTGGGCAACAAAATAAAATAAAAAAATAAAAAATATAATTTATACTTATTTGACTTAGGTGATACAATAGGATCCTATCCTACACTACTCTACCCAACACTACCCTACACTACCCTACCCTACCCTACGCTACCCTACCCTACCCTACCCTACCCTACCCTACCCTACCTACCTACCTACCTACCTACACTACACTACTCTACCTACCTACCCTATCCAACCAAACATTTTTTTTTTTTTTTTTTTTTGCTTTTAAACCTTCCCTGTATTCTGTCGAATATAACAAAAAAAGAATTATTCAAATCGGTCCAGCCGTTCTCGAGTTTTAGCGAGACTAACGAACAGCAATTGATTTTTATATATATAGATTATATTTTGTGTCTTCTGTGGACGCCAAGCCTGAAAGGGAAGCCATAGGCACTACCAGTCAACCTTTTGGTTATGCAAAGACAAAGCAAATCTAAAGTCGGAACCACACTTACGTGTCGTAGCGTGGCGTGGCGCAGGATCCACCAATCAAACGACTTAGTTCCAGGCTACGTCATAACGCAACGTGTTTTGTAGCCAATCAACTGCGTCAGAAGGCGCGACGACACGCCACGCCACGAAAGTGTGTTTCCGTCATAAGCCTGTACATACTCATTTGACAAATCCTAACTTCGTAAATACACCAACACCACCTTTTCCAGATACGGACTACCACCCAAATTATAAGTATGATTATCCAGTCGCTTACATTCTACCTGGACAAAATGAGGCTTATCAAGAAGTAAGTAATATAAATTAACTTGTTTATCCATTAAGTATAGAATAAAGACACCTGGGACAAACTATCCAGTTAGGGAAAGAGGTCAACCGTCGAATCCGACTCGACTGGGTAGCGTTTGGGCAGAAGCGCGGTATCTTATCGTACAACTTACCACAGTGTCATAAGACGAAAGTCGACCAGAGTATGCTAACAGTGATTACATAATGATGGCATTGAGACGTGGTCGCTCACAATAGTCACCCAAAGGGTGGCTGGAGTGAATGGAGAGGGCTATGCTCGGAGTTTCCTTGCGTGATCGAATCAGAAATGAAGACAATAGCAAGAGAACCAGGGTTACCATCACACATCGCTCGCAGAACGAAGGGTCGATGGGACCAAAAAGTTCTGGAGTAGCGACCGCGTACCGAAAGACGCAGCATTGGAAGACCTCCATCTACTGGATGCGAGACAAACAGGATCGATCCAGATGGCGGCACTTGGGGGAAGCCTGTAGCAGTGGACGTCCTTCATACCGGATCCGGAGGATCTCAAATATTGAAACCTTTGTAAACTCCATTTATTAGTAAATCACCATTATCAAATTCGCTGTTGGCTCCCGGTAGTATTTCGTTCCGGTCTCCTCTGGTTGAGTAACATTCAGCTCCTGCCTGTGCACATTAGGTAGGTACCTATATCACCTGCCACTGTCGCACATTAATTTGAACTCTGCAGATTCAACAGAAGCAAAAACCTTCCGTTCCGAAAACTTTTGCTTGAAAGCTTATTCTTGCCTGCAAAATCCAGTACGAATGGTTCTATGCTTTTTCCAGATGTACTGCCTGAACCCTGCCACAGTGAACAAAGCTGTGACGACAGTCTGTGACTGGGCTGCGCCTCCTCAAGTCCAGTTCACGTTGGGCAACGAGCACATGAACGTGGTACGCCAGGATCCCTCCGGCCGTTTCCTGGGCAATGCTGTCATCACCACGTACCAGTTGTGCAACCATGGGCTGAAACACAACGGAACCAGAACCCTGGCGGATGTAACCGTAACAACTTTGTAATGGATAATTGATCGACTTTCAATTGAATTAATAAAGCATTTTTGAAGACTTAATTGACTATTATTTCTTGAATACCACTTAACTTGTCTTCATAACTTATGTCGATATAATTATTATATTGATAGATTTCGTATAGAAATCGGAATAACGCATCAACTTATGAGAATATACTCGAAATCGAGTGAATCAAACTAAAAACTTAGCACCCGCCGGTATCGAAACTGGCAAGAAATAATGTAGGTACAATTTAAAACATTAATTATCTACTATTTCTTTTTTCCTTTTTTAGGTTTCCATTCCTCAAAAGGAAAAAAAGGAACCCTTATAGCATCACTTCGTTGTCTGTCTGTCCGTCTGTCACAGCCAATTAGCTCCGAAACTACTCGATTAATTGAGTTGAAAATGTTGAAATTTGGTAGATACACATTTAAGTCAGCGACCCAAAGACGGACGTGTAACATAAGTAAATAAATTAGTTTTAATGAAACATGCCCTCTCAATTTTTTTTTAATGATTTTAAGATTACAGTTTTGAAGTTATATAAGACAATATGCGAAAATTTACTGCCGAAAAAATTCCGTCCCTCTCCTATCTCCGAAACAACACAGCCGAAAATTTTGAAAAAAAAACTGTAAATAGTTCTTTAAACCTATAAGACGTATATATATCTATATTATATTTAAAATATGTCAGTAATTGTACCTAATTATTTTGGTGGTGCGCGAGTCCGATTTGCCCTTGGCCGGTTTTTAGGGTTCTGTACCAAAATGGAACCCTTATGGTGCGACTCACACTGTCCGTCTGTCACCGCTAACAACTTGAAATTTGGAATAGTTTTAGATGACGTTTGCCCAACTATTTAGCAAATAAGAAAAAAATAAAAAATGTTTTTTTTTTGCCACAGGGACTGAAAGGGGTCTTAAAAATATGAAGTGGGGCTACTAGTGCATGAAAAAGCGCTATTGACACATTCTCAAACTTTTTTTTTGGCTCATAGTTTTCAACTATTGACGAAATTATTTAAAATAAATAACGTTGCCCTGCCCCTCATATTTCCGAAGTTTGCATAGAGAAAAATCTAAAGTTATTCTGTGATAGAAGTTTATGTAAAGATTATAGAAAAAATAAAACGATGTTGCTAAATAGCACACCTTTTCAGAAATCATCAAAAAAAAATACATTGGTTCTTCTTTCGGTCAAGAGATGGCGCTGACCTAAAACTGCAATATTCTACACCACAGTGTTAAAATTCTCTGACGAATATAGGCCTCGCCGATAAAAATATTTCACGTTTCACAACCAAAATATCCTCCTTCATAGGTAGGAACACCCAAAGCAACATGCGAGAAGCACAGTTGTAGTATTTCTGGGCACAGAATTATATAGGTACCTATACGAAAGAAGAAGAAAGAAGAGATGATCTTGCAGTCTTCAGACGATTCGTTGAAATACCGGCAGCTAAATAGACGGATCTCAAAGTCCTTGAAAAGCGACCTCCGCCGCTTTAATACTGAAAGTATGAAAGACGCGATTGAGCGGAACAAAGGCTCCAAGGTCTTTGCAAGAGATCTGTCTATTGGGCAGAGCCAGCTCACGAAACTGAAGACCGATGATGGCAGGATCGTGTCCGCCAAACCGGAGCTTCTGAGGGAGATCGAGAGATTCTATGGACAGTTGTACACGTCAAAAAGTAAACCCGTCGCGAATCTATCGAATGACCCAAGAGCTAGATTGACCCGACACTATACCGAAGACATGCCGGACGTCAGCCTGTATGAGATTAGGATGGCTCTGAAACAACTTAAGAACAACAAGGCACCGGGTGATGACGGAATTACGGCCGAACTCCTGAAGGCGGGTGGAAAACCAGTACTTAAGGCCCTTCAGAAGCTTTTTGATTCCGTCATACTCGAGGGGAAAACGCCACAGGCATGGTGCAGGGGTGTGGTGGTACTCTTCTTCAAGAAGGGTGACAATGCCCTACTGAAGAACTATAGGCCCATCACACTCCTTAGCCATGTCTACAAGCTGTTTTCAAGAGTCATCACGAATCGTCTCGCACGCAGGTTTGACGATTTCCAGCCTCCCGAACAAGCCGGATTCCGTAAAGGCTTCAGCACCGTAGACCACATACATACGCTGCGGCAGGTTATACAGAAGACCGAAGAGTACAACCTGCCTCTCTGTTTAGCGTTTGTGGACTACGAGAAAGCCTTCGATTCGATCGAGACTTGGGCTGTACTGCAGTCTCTCCAACGGTGCCAAATTGACTACCGGTACATCGAAGTGTTGAAGTGTTTATACAAAAACGCCACAATGTCAGTTCGACTCCAGGATCAGACCTCGGAACCCGTCCTTCTGCAGCGAGGTGTGAGACAGGGAGACGTAATATCTCCGAAGCTCTTTACCGCTGCACTGGAGGATGTCTTCAAGGTTCTGGACTGGAGAGGGCTAGGCATCAACGTCAATGGCGAGTACATCACTCACCTTCGGTTTGCCGACGATATAGTGGTTATGGCTGAGACCATGGAGGACCTCAGTACAATGCTCGATGATCTCAGTAGAGCTTCCGAAAGAGTGGGTCTTAGGATGAACATGGACAAAACTAAGTTGATGTTGAATGCCCATGTTACACCCACTCCTATCAAGATTGGAGACTCTACACTCGAAGTTGTGGGCGACTATGTGTACCTGGGACAAACGATCCAATTGGGTAGGGCTTCGAGAAAGAGGTCAACCGTCGAATCCGACTCGGCTGGGCAGCGTTTGGGAAGTTGCGCGGTGTCTTCTCGTCCAACTTACCGCAGTGTCTCAAGACGAAAGTCTATGACCAGTGTGTGTTGCCAGTGATGACATATGGCTCTGAGACGTGGTCGCTTACAATGGGCCTTATCAGAAAGCTTACAGTCACTCAAAGGGCAATGGAGAGGGCTATGCTCGGAGTTTCCTTGCGTGATCGAATCAGAAACGTAGAGATCCGCAAGAGAACCAGGGTTACCGACATAGCCCGAAGAATTGCCAAACTTAAGTGGCAGTGGGCAGGGCACATTGCTCGCAGAACGGATGGCCGATGGGGCAGAAAGGTTCTGGAATGGCGACCGCGAACCGGAAGACGTTGCGTTGGAAGGCCTCCCACCAGGTGGACCGATGACCTGGTAAAGGTTGCGGGGATCCGCTGGTTGCGAGATGCACGGGACCGGTCAATGTGGCGACGCTTGGGGGAGGCCTATGTCCAGCAGTGGACGTCTTTCGGCTGATATGATGATACGAAAGAAGCTCCTACCCCGAGTTTCCCAGCTTAAAATTATCGGAGAATTAATGTGACAAATTGTCAAAGACGCGTTATCTGCTGTGATTGGTTGAATGAATTTTCAACAGCCAATCACAGCAGATAACGCGTGCTTGACAATTTGTCACATTAATTCTCCGATAATTTTGAGCTGGGAAACTGAGGGCTAATATGCTCCCGGTTACTAAATTAATAAATCTATACCAATATTATAAAGAGGATTTTTTTTTTTCTTTGGTTGTTTGTACAGAATAGGCTCCGAAACTACAGGACCGATTGAAAAAATCCTTTCACCAATAGAAAGCTACATTATTCCTGAGTGATATATGCTATTTTTGAATTCCGAAAACGGGTCCTGTGGGGTGGTACACGGGAGCGAAGCCGCGGGGAACAGCTAGTATAATTAATATAAAATAATATAATAAATAAATATGGTACTGATAGAACGCGTTCAGCTGCTTTTATGGGCGATAGTCTGGTCTATACGGGATGGGTATTGATGAATCCTCAAGATTTCAACCAGGGATTGAGTAGTTGTTGAAAAAAATAAAAAAAAAAACATCCTAAGTACCTAAGTAAGTAAAAATACTAATATAAACAGTTTGCAATGTGGAGTGGCTGAAACGTTTTTCAGTCACCATAAGCCGTTGAGGCAAAGATTTGTAAATTAACAATAAAGATAAATAGTAAATTACTGTCCGCCTGTTCGCCCTTCCTCCTGTCCGCCTGTCCATCTATTCTTCTTTTAAAGGACTGTACGTAAAGTAACACATCCAAAATATTTATATATGATGGTACGGAACCCTCGGTGCGTGAGTCTGACTCGCTCTTGACCGGTTTTTTACTTCATAAGCGCTAATTTGCTTTTAGCTGAGTCTAGAATGATGAGCAGGGCCGGATCGTTCTTAGGGCGAATAGAAAGGCCGTTCCAGGCGCTAAACCAGCCAGCCAGCCAGCTGCGTCTTCGCTAGACGAGCTGAGCACAAGCGGAGCCGTTCGCGGCAGTCAAGTGTGGTTGTACACAACGAACATACTACGATCACTGTCCTCGAACGTAGTTTTAGTAGAAAATGGACCAGTGTGCTACTGCAGAAGCCGCTGTTACTGCAGCGATTATTATAGCCGAAGTCAGTAAAAAAGACAAAAGGCCAAGAAGATGCGGATCTACAAATTTAAATAAAGACAGATCCAGACAGCAAAATCTAGATTTGTTAATCACTTTGAGAGGTCAAGAAGTAACTGGCCAATTTAAGATTTTTTTCTTCGAATGATATCAACAAACTTTGAGAATTTACTACGTTTAATTGCCCATTGCTAAACAAAATACCAGATTTCAAATGGCTATATCGCTATATCCATTCATTAAAGGTTGGCGGTGACGTTGCGTCTTTTCGCAAGTGGCGAATCGATCACCAGGCTACAATATACGTTCCAAACGTCCAAAGAATTAATAAGCAAGATTATTCCAGAAGTCTGTACATTGATATAATAAACTAATTTTGATATACTTAATTCAATTTATTGTAAACAAACATCTTCTGTGCACGTTTTCATGAAGCTCGGTTCGCGGCGATTACGTCTGTCAGTAAACACACAAAAGAATAAATACGAAATTAAATAAAAAATACGTAAAATAATAAATACATAAAAATAACAAAAACATTATTTAGTATTTTACTCTTTGGCACACTGCGAGCGCGATGCAAATCACTTTGTGTTCGTCAAAAAACCGACAGTTGGCGGAGCACAGTCAAGCACGAACCAAATGCTCGAAGCGCGGATTTGTGCTTGGCTCGTGCTCCGCTCGTCTCACGTAGACGTAGCTGACTGGCTGGCTGGTTTGTCGTCTGGAACGGCCTTTATATTCACCCTAAGGACGATCCGACCCTGCCCAAATCACAGTTATAAAAAAGCTTTCCAAAGACACAAATTTAATTTCTGATCGCGCTATGCGATAAGGCCGCCCATTGTATTTGTATTAATTTTAAGTTCTTGTTATAAATTTATTTTAAGGTGTACAATAAAGCATATAATAAATAAATAAATAGACAACAAGAAGGCCTATACTCAGTGCCACATACATGGCTCATGAGGGACCTTTCCTAATGTGATGTATACCCATACACGAAATTTGAAGATCCCTCAGTGGAGAACGGTCCTTCGCTATCTAGAATGTCAACAGATTCAGGTGAACAGCGAACCAATAAGGACCAAGCGTGGAATATTTTAGGGCGACAATAGTCTGAGTACACTGTGGTTTGGTTTAGCCCTGAACCCTCTCAGTACACTGCTGGAGAGTTCGGGCCTGGGCTATCGGTTGAGAAGAGGAGGCCAGGTCATGCCACCCCTCTTTTACATGGATGATCTGAAGCTCTTTGTCCTCAACAACTTGCAACTGATGAAGCTACTGAAGGTAACAAAAACCTTCAGTAACGCCATCAGGATGAAATTTGGTGTGGATGAATTGCAGTCATGCATGTAAAGCGAGGGGAGATTACGGACGACTCTCGGATATCATACACCTCAGATCTCTTTCCTCAAGCAAAACATACAAGTATTTGGGTACGTCGGAAGCACTAGGCATCAATGCTACTGACGTGAAACAGTCGTTAAGGGAACACTTTTTTGGCCGCCTGAAACAAGTACCTACTAAATAGTCTTATCACTTGATATACCCAAATATTATCTTGGATAGGAACTCCTATTTGGGTATAGGTCTCCTCCAGTTTGTTCTGGTTTCCTCTGTCTTCAGATCGTTTAATCCAGTATTTTCCGGCTGTACCTATGATGTCATCCATCCATCCATAGGTCGCCCCTTTCGTCTTCTCCAGTCAGGTCCCAAATGATACGGTTAAGAATCCTTATTTCTCAAAGGAATTACATTTGCATTCACTTACATGAGAAACTTAAATATTTTTACAATTCAAAGTATGTTGAGCGTACTTACAGGATAAAAGTAACATAAAGTAAGTTTATACTTACTAAATTGATTATTTCACAGCGCACCCTAATATTAACTTGACTAAGAATCATTTTAATTGGCTCCCGATAAGTACACTATGTAGGCAAAAAGTAGTAGATATTCCATCACTTGTGACTAATTTCGACAAGATGAATCGTTATTCGTTAATATTTGTTTTGCTTTTATGCGTTTTGGTGGATTCGTATATTAATAGACATCACCACAATTTGAGAAGATCTGATAAAAAGCTGAACTCGCCTCCTCATTGCACGCAAGTAACTAAAGGTGAGTTCTATTTATCTAACTATCCATTTTTACAAGCTTTTTATTAACTTGCGATGTATGAATGTATGTGTTCGGGTCAAATCTTGCTACTGAATTTTAAAGCAGTTATCCTCAATCATTTTGCGTACACGTTTGGTTTAGATGACAATGCATGGTACGCTAAAAAGCTTTAAGAGAAATATTTTAAGATATTTTTTTTTTTGTTAAATACTTAGAACCAGCAGTTGGTCATGTGATGAGGAGGGATGAAACGCATGTTACTAAAAGAGTTATGAATATAAATGTGGATGGATGGAGAGGAAGAGGAACGCCAAAGTAAAGATGGATGGACTGTGTGAGGAGTGATATTTTATTTTATTTTTATTTTATTTATTTATGGAATGGAAGAGGAAATCGTGTTGCGCTGACCCCAAGTAACATGGGATAAGGGCAGGAATATGATGATGACTTAGAACCAGCACCAACATTTAGATGTTGTTGGGAAACTTCTAACCGAAAGTCTCCTAAAGAGCAATGCTTGAATAGAGAGGTCTATGCTTGAATTTCCTAGTGTGAATCGTGGTCGAATCAGACCTAGCGAAGGCTGCAGGAATCCGCTTGATGAGAGCAGCACAGGACATATTGTGCAAGAGCAAAACGATAGCGATTTTTGCACAATAGTTGTTGGCGGTTTTTTTTAAATAAGTGCATTTGACAAACAGCGAGCGATTAGCAAACGATTGTGTAGGACCTACACTGCAGGTAATTCCGACTTTTATGACATAAAGCGTTTGATCGCTATGTTTTGCAAAAGATACATAATAAGCCTGCCGTTGATAGGGATTGATGTGTGTGACGTCTTTTAGCGGATATGATGATGGCGATTGACAGTTTTCTAATTTACTTAATACCTTCTTACTACCAGTCAACCTTAGGTGATGCAGAGACAAATCAAATCTTCATTGACAAGTCCTATTGTATACTACACCAACACCGTCTTTTCCAGATACGGACTACCAAGGTAGATATAAGTATAAATATCCAATTGCTTACATTCAACCGGGACAACATGAGGCTTATCAACAAGTAAGTAATATTAATCATCTTGTTCATCCATTAGGTATAGAATAGAGAGCCCATCTCCGTTTATTAGTCAACCAGCATTATCAAATTCGCTGTTGGCTCCCGGTAATATTTCGTTACCGTCTCCTCTGGTTGAGTAACGTTCAGCTCCCTGCCTGTGCACGTTAGGTAGGTATCTACACCACCTGCCACTGCCGCTATCTGAGAGATTCATTTGAGCTCTGAAGATTCAAAAGAAACCCTCTGTTCTGAAAACTCATTCCTGTAAAAACCAGTACGATTTAAAATATTGGAAAATCTCGGAAGGTGATAGTTATATACTTTTTCCAGCTGCATTGCGTGAACCCTGCCACAGTGAACAAAGCTGTGACGACAGTCTGTGACTGGGCTGCGCCTCCTCAAGTCCAGTTCACGTTGGGCGACGAGTACATGCACGTGGTACGACAGGACCCCACCGGCCGCTTCCTGGGCAATGCTGTCATCACCACGTACCAGTTGTGCAACCATACATTGCATCAAAATTATATCAGTACCTTAGCGGATGTAACCGTTACAAAATTGTAATGGATATAATTGATCGACTTCTAGTTGGATTATTATAGCATTTTTGAAGACTTAACTGAATATAATTTATGAATACCATATAACCTAAGCTACCTCCATAACCCATGTCAGGTACCTACCAAAAGAATGAGGGCTATATTTTTGAATTTGCCACTAGGGACACTGGTTAGAGTAAGGTCACAAAATAGAAAGTCGCTCCGCGCGTGTTTTATACTTTGTGGTTAGGTCGTCAAATGTTACGGGTTTTTGGCATTTAGCGCGAGTTTTTGTTTTTTTTTTTGTAAATATTTTCCAAATATGGCAGATTAAGATAGGTACGGGCTTTACCAACCACTGCTCTAATAGTTATATGTTTCGGAAAATTGCATCCGCTGCTGCGCAAAGCTGCGGCATATTCGTATGTTTTTTTTAATCGCACTTCTACGGCATTAGAAATTATTTTAATACAAACTTTGCTTCCGTGCGTGTAATAACAACGTTTAACAGCTATATTTAAGGATCTTACTCGCCCGTGGCGCCAACTGGTGGCCAAAAAAGGGGTTAGGGAGACTATTATACTTTTTGGCTCTATAGAGCCAAAAAGTATAATAGTCTCCCTAACGATAGGTTTCGTTTTTTATATTTAGTAGTAAACCTATAGGTTTACTACTAAATATTGAAATAAGTATGAAGGTTTTTTTTTAATATATAGGGCTTCAAAGTTGAAAATTAGAAAGAGATGTATGGCATGGATTCTGATGTCATAGTCCGTCCCATATCATTGGCATAGAAAACAAAATTGCTACGAGAGAGCCTTAGGTACCTACATTAATTTCTTTAAAATTGTTTTATGTCTCAAATGTTTTTCGATCAATTTTAATTTTGTTGTTAATTTAATTCTATTTTGGTCTATTTATCGAAAAACCAAAACGAATTCTCAACATTCGCACTCGCATTCCCATTCGCACATTCGCCTTTCAAACACTCGCATTCGTAACATACCTGATGTAGAACTAAAAGCAGCAGCACTAACTAGGTACTTAATTCATATGTACGTAATTATCAGTAGATGTGGCGACACTTGGGAAGGCCTATGTTCAGCAGTGGACACCTTCAGCTGAAATTATCATAATGATTATTATCTATCTTCTGCGCCTATAGACACAGTAAAAATATATAAACAGTATGGAAACTACCTTCAAACGCTCGAAACGGCATACTCACACAAACATGCGCATTGACGAGACCCCTCGCACTACTGACAGCACTGCAGAAGTGCCTTAATGGTCGGTGCGTATTTTTTTTTTATATATCCTATAGGCTCGCGCTTGACCACTATCTCACCTAATGGTAAGCGATGATGTGGTCGACGGTGAAACACGCTTGCGTAGAAATAACCTATTCACTCTTGACTTAAGGAAATCAGGGAATTCCACTCCTTAGCTGTACGCATAATAAAAGTGTTCCCAAAACATTTAGTGCGTATAGGTGGGATGTCTACCATGTATCGATGGCGCATCGCCGTACGTCTGGTAGTCCAATGATGAAACAGGCTAGGTGGAATTAGATCGTGCAATTCCATCGCACACTCCCCGAAATGTAACCGATAAAAAACCGACAGGCTGGCAACTCGGCGACGATGTTCAAGACTCTAGAGCTTTGACTTGACCAGCGCCTTATCGCCAATAAGCCTCTTAGCCCGCTTTTCGATCGACTCTAAAGCATCACGTTGTTATTTGGCAAATCCGTCCCGGAGATGAGAACATTACTCCATGCATGCTCGAACTTGCGCTTGATACAAATTGAGGAGCTGTTCCGGCGTGAACTACCTTCTCACCTTTGCAAGAATCCCCAGCTTTTTGGCTGCCAGCTGAGCCTTTGCCTCAATGTATGGGCCAAAATTGAGAGTAGATGTCAACGTAACGCCAAGAAGCTCAAGATGGTCCGTTATTGGCACGGTCACGGTTGAAATTGGCTCTTTTTTGCGGAAAAAAGACACGCCTGGGTTTTAGCTGCATTAAACCTGACCAGATTAGCATCGCCCCATTCGGAGACTGCCTGCAAGGACAGGTTCAAACGCTCCACCATGGCTCACGGAGAGACCAGATCTGGATGCGTATGTTTGTCAGAGTGTGCCGTTACGAGCGTTTGTAGGTAGTTTCCATACTGTTTGTATATTTATTCTGTGCTATAGATGATACGTATAGAATCAGAGAGTACATTTATGTAATTTAAAGTACAAGGTTTATTAAAAGCAATAGGTAAGTACCTACTAGCATGTCATTGCAATTACTTATGGTTAAATCGATGATTATCGTAACTGATTGCTTTCTTTGGTTTAGAAAGTGCTGCGTGAATCAAGCACGTCAGTAGGTACCTATTGTAGTGGTGATACAGTGCACGTCGAGACAATGTTTCGCAAATTACCATATTACACTTTAGGATTAACACTATTTATTGTATGCAGCGCTCACTACACTTACGAGTACAAGGGAATATCGGTTTTCGAATATGGTAGGTAACTAGATACCTGCCTAGCAGGGTTAAATTGAATTAGCTAGCGAAACTTCGCAGTCATGATGAGTATCGATATTAATGACGATTGATAATAACATCAAAAACTGGCCAAGTGCTAGTCGGACTCGCGCACGAAGGGTTCCGTACCATTATCGCAAAAAAAAAGAAAAAAATTACGTTTGTTGTATGGGGCTCCCATCTTATTTTGTGGAGGGGCCGAGAAATAACCCGGACAGTTTGACCCATTGGGATTTTTTGTGGTCTTTTAGGGGCTCCCATACAACAAACGTGATTTTTTGCCACTTAAATATTTATTTTATTCTGTTTTTAGTATTTTTTGTTATAGCGGCAACAGAAATACATCATCTGTGAAAATTTCAACTGTCTAGCTATCACGGTTCATGAGATACAGCCTGATGACAGACGGATCGTGGAGTCTTAGTAATAGGATCACGTTTTTACCCTTTGGGTACGGAACCCTAAAAATTATACTGATTTTCTAAACAAATATTTAAATTATCTGCACTGCCTACGTACTTGCGGTTGTTGACACAGAGGTTACCTACATGGAATATACGTTCAAAGATTTTTTTTAAGTCGTTGACAAATTGATCTTGATTCTATTTGATTAACCTACCAGAGGTCCCCAAACTTTTTGTCCCGTAGGCCCCTTGACGTTTTTTTTCGGTTTTGGTTAGACCCCCACTGTTCTTAAGTCGTGTTTTATTTTAAATTTAATTTTACATGTTTTTGTACCTGAAATTTTAGGTTTTGTTTTGAGAAAACGTACATAAAAAGGAATAACGCATCAAATTCTGTGAAAATATGCGAATGCGACCGAATCAAACTAAAAACTTAGCACAAACAGGTGTCGAAACTGGCAAGAGATTACCTATATAATTTCAAATAATAATTATATGCTGTTTTTCCCCTTTTTACTTCAAAACGCTTATTTGCCTTTGATATGGCATCTGGAATGGCCTTTTTTCCCCTCCATAGGACGATCCGATCCTGCCCAAAACAGTTATAAAAGCTTTACAAAGACTTATACTTAATTTCGGTTGGTAGCTACAATTTCTAACCAAATAAACGATTGTGTTATAGAATTAACCACATAACCAAGGTTTGAACTATATCGGGAAGCCTGAATTCATATTGGCGACCACCTGCCTAAACAAGACCCAGTGTCGTGATCCACATTTATTTATTTATTGCAATTACTCTCTGCACTCTCAATTTGACCCAACACGTGCAGAGAGTCAATAATTATATATGACAAATAATTCACACAGACTAAACACAGACTGGACCTCTCACCCAAGCAAGACCCGATGCAAGTCTGTGTAGACCCCTGCTGCCCGGCGAGCACTGCCTACTGTGAAATGGCTCGAGTCACACTTTTTATCACAGTTGGGCGATACAGCCATTTTTTCTTAAATGCTAGCACGGCGAAAGTTGGTCGTGAGTTAAAAATTAATAAGTTCCCAACAAAATTAAAAAGTTGTTTATCTGTATGAACAGCACACTTTTATACGTATTATTTTATTGGGTCGCCTATTTAGATAATGTCGCACTATGAAGTCAGCAACAATAAAGGCATTTCGCGCCTTTAAAATATGTCACATGTTTGATCCGTGCTAGCATTTAAGACAAATTTTAAGACATGATATAATGTATCATGTCTTGTCACAAACGTCTTGAGTACGCCCATGCTCGCCCCGCCGGGATCACTTTGGGAATCACAAACCTACTTATATAAACAAGACCGTATTAACCTGTGCGAAGGCGCGCCTCAGTTTGTTACACGGAGAGGTGCTCGAGAAAATTACTCACACAACTTTAAATGATCATATTTCTTCTTTTATAGTACTTATTGCCTTATGGATTAATATGAATAAAACAAGGTTTAATAAGTAAAAAAATACTCTGCCATGAGATCTACACGAGTGTACATCTCGAAACACATTATGTGATATGTTCGGTGCAAAGTAATTTCTTGCCCAAAGTGCAAAGGTGCGTGATGAGCAAATTACCGCACGATGGTACGCGGCCTCCACAAGCACTTCACTCCGTGGTCGCTACAGACTACAGACTTAACCGGCATGAGAGTTGCTTCAGGTGGGAGGGGATGAATAATTAGGAAGGTACCTAGGCGCTTGAGACGTTAGAGCGTTGGTATCACCATTGCTCATAACGCGCCTTCTCACGGGTTAAAGTTTTTAATCTTTGAACAATTCGATAATATTAATGCATAGCACAAACCTAGACAGTCAGCTCATAAAGTTCGAGAGACTCTGGCAGGCTCACTTTCCTGTTTTTTAAGAATACTTTGTTGCCATAGTAATGGAAGGCAACGACCACCAATGACCTGGCTACGAATAATAAAAAAAAAACTTTTTACATAAAAAATACAACCGACTTCCAAATAAAAACACTACAAAGGGAAAAATAAATTTAATTTCGGAAGACGGTGTTCCTATTTTCGTTTCTTCGTTTTTTGACACCGACTTCCGAAACTGAATTTATTTTTCACTTTGTAGTGTTTTTATTTGGAAGTCGGTTGTATTTTTTTTTGTAAAAAGTTTTTTTTATTTTTCTCTTTTTAGTTGTGGTACATAATGGACCAGTTCTAAAGGTTAACCTATAATGCCCAAAGTGAAGCCAGAATTGATTATCCCAATAACATGAAACTTAAACAAAACCGGTGGAATGAGAGTATACCAGGGTTAACTGTTCACACTGGCGTACCCTCTTTAGAGCGTACTAGTGTGATTTTATGTTATGTAATGGTAAAAACAATAAACAGAGATGCGATTGCAGCTATCCTGAGTGATTTGCAGTCATTTATTGAAGAGTTCTGATGTATATCTCCAAAGTTTTTGATGAAATTTAAATGGGGCCACATGACAAGCACCAGCTTTCAAATAAAAAAAGAATCATCGAAATCGGTTCACCCAGTAAAAAGTTCTGAGGTAACAAACATAACAAAAAAAAAAAAAAACGTCGAATTGATAACCTCCTCTTTTTTGGAAAGTCGGTTAAAAAATAACATAAACAACTCACAACCTTACCGTACGTAGAAGTACTAGAAGGACTGAAAACGAATAAACTGGAATAACAGCTAGGAGAAAGAAAAATAAGACTAATGGAGGTTGATCAACTCAAAAAAACTGTTTTCTGCCAAAAGGAAATGTTACAGAATCAAGAAGACTTTAAATGTAATCTATTTAATACCTTAGTAGGTATTTACTAGAAAACTACCGTTATGCTAGCGCGGGCCCTCATTGCTAAGAAATAAAATTTGGTTCAAATAAATCTCACTAGATGGCGCGACATATACAACAATTCAACAGAATTGTGTGTAAAATGAACATTTTCTTGGAATTAAACATAAAAATTGTATGTTCTTGTTTAATCAACTCTTCTAAGTACAAAATTATGGAATATTGGGCTCTTAATTCACATTTCAAAGATTATTTGAACGGGTCATTTATAATCGATGCCAATAGATGGCGCATTTTAAATTTCTGAGACATTCCACTCGATTGTGAAAATTTGCATTGTAACACATTTTGGTGCAAAAACGTGCAAAAAATACTATAAAACGAACCTTTAGTGTATTTAAATAAAAAAATATTCACGAACCTAGTAAACCCTTTTACTTGCAAGTCGCTGCTAACACCATCTATTGCCGTGAAACGGGATCGAACGCGATTGATTTACCCACAAAAATAACAAGATTAATCAGATGAAAAACGCTAGTTACGTCGTCACGGTTTCTCTCTTTTATCTGTTCTGTGGTTTCTTTGTATGGAATGAGGCACCTGTATGCTAGTAATATATTATCTGTTACGGTATTAGTATGACAGGACGAAACCTAGGTCCTGTTACGTTAGGCACACATACATTCGAAACTAAACAAAGGTAATAATTATCTAACTTTTATTTTAAGGTGTACATCACCCAAAGGAAGAAGCAGCATTCGCAATGAACGGTAACATACCAGCGTTGGCTAATATTTATACAGTAAATGCAACGGTAAGTTTTATTGTTCCCACAAAAAATTAAAGTGTGGTCAGTGTATGCAACGTCCGACCGAGTTAATTTTGCCCAAGCCATAACTACCCATCTCCTTACATAATCAATGTTATTTATTGCTTTTTACTGAGATATAACACGCCAAAAGACCGATGCATTTCGCTAGACTTGAACACAATTTAAAAAAAAAAAAACAAGCTGACTTCTAAAACTAAACACGACAAAGCAAAAATTACTTTCTTTTCCGAAGGTGTCTTTGGTACCTATTCTTTTCCGTTTTTCGACACCGACTTCGGAAAAGAAAGTAATTTTATATATTCATTAATTATATATAGAAAGTAAAAGCCTGGGGTGGAGTCGTCTTGGCGGTGTCTCTAGACATCGCCAATGCCTTCAACACCCTGCCATGGAGTTGCATCAGGGAAGCACTTCATTATCACCGGATGCCGCCCTACCTCTGTCACGTGGTCAAGGCCTTTCTGACGGACAGGGCCGTCATCTACCCCGGTCACCAAGGAGAGTGGAACCGGCGAGAGATGTCGTGCGGTGTCCCATCTGTGGGACATCGCGTAGTTTGCTACGCTGACGACAAGCTTGTCCTGGTGCAAGGGAGGTCACACCAGGTGGCGGCTGAAATAGCGACACGCGGGGTTGCGACAGTCGTCGAGAGGATATGGCAATTGGGACTCGAGGTGGCTCTGCACAAGTCCGAGGCCATGGGTTTTCACGGTCCTCGGAACGCGCCACCGTCGGGATCCCAAATAATGGTAGGAGGGGTTCACATTGGCGTCGGGCCGACGATGAAGTACCTGGGACTCGTCCTCGACAGCCGGTGGAATTTCGTGGAGCATTTCCAACGACTGGCGCCCAGACTGGAGCGGGCGGGGGCTGCCCTTAAGCGGCTGCTGCCCAATCTAGGGGGTCCAAATGGCTCCTGCCGGAGGCTGTACGTGGGGGTCGTGCGGTCCATGGCCCTTTACGGGGCACCGGTATGGGCGCGTTCCCTTACACGGCGACCAACCCGCCGGTTGAAAGCGTCCCAAAGGGTCATGGCCATCCGGCTGGTCCGGGGTTACCGCATGGTCTCCGATGAGGCGGCGAGCCTCCTTGCCGGATTGCCGCCATGGAATCTGGAAGCAAAAGTCCTCGCGCAAATATGGGAGTGGCGAGGAAGCGATCTATCATGGCGACATGGAGTGGGCGATAGTCGCAACCCAGCGCTGCACACGCCACAATTGCGGCGGTAAGGCCCCTCTTTGAGGAGTGGATTGAGAGGCGTCACGGTGTCCTCACCTTCCGCCTGACGCAGGTTCTCACCGGACACGGCTGTGTCGGGCGGTTCCTGTTCAGGATAAGGCGGGAGGAAACGCCCGGGTGTCATCATTGTGTGGACCGCCCGGAGGACAAGGTGGAGCATACGGTGGAGGTCTGTCCCGCTTGAGCGGAGCATCGCCGTGTCCTCATGGAGGCAATCGGCGGTGGCGACCTCTCTCGTTCGGCCCTAGTCCAGGCCATGGTACGGAGGGAGAGGGCATGGGAAGCTGTCTCCTCCTTCTGCGAAGCAGTAATGCTCACAAAGGAGGACGCGGAACGCGAGAGGGAGACGCAAAGGAGACGCCCTTACGCCCCTAGCCACCGCAGGAGACGCAAGCCGATTCCCGGCCACCGTAGACACGGGCTTGCGGACGGCAAGTTATGGGTAGCTCACCGTCCGATAAGGACCATGACCAAGTTTACGGCGCGTAGTGTCCCACGCGCGCCTCAAAGAGATGTCAGCAAAAGTGACGGGGCCTGATAGGGCCGATGCCCGTCTGGGTCGCGGATAAATTTGAAAGAGAGCTATCGCGGCCCTGGCACAAGCAACTGAAAGAACACGGGTGGGTTTTAGTTAGTAAAAGTCTGACACGCCCTTCCGCTTCACCCAGAGCGGGAGAAGTCAATAAATGATTTTCCAGACAAAAAAAAAAGTCCTACTCAGAAACACTCATCTCACAATACTGCAGACATACATACATCTTCCATTCGTCTACGTACACATCGTAAATTAGATCATTACAAACAAGCGGTTCAGAGGACGAGGAAAAAATGGATGTATCGTCCACTCTATTTTCTTTCATAACATTCTTCACTTAAGAAAATAATGTTAAGAAAGAAGAGAGAGTGAAAAATGACGTAACGGTTGTTGTTTTCTTCTTTTATTTTCACTGGAGAATGGAGAAAGGAGAGGTCGTAGCTCACTTATACGACCCCGCTCCAACACCGCTCCCGCACAACATCGCCTTATACGGAGATGACGGCTCGTTGTCCACGCGCCGACAGCTCGCAGGCAACCAGCTATCCACGCGCTTACAGCTAGCTGTCCACGCGCCGACCGCTTTTACCTTTAATTTTTAGACGAGCTAGCAATGTGCTTCAAGCAAGCAGTCTGCGTGCGTAAGTACACGGGCCCGCCTGAAGCGCGTTGTATACATGCAGTAAGCAGTAAGCAGTAAGCTGTCATGTGGAACGATGGCGGAAAGCTCATACAGCGAGCTGTCCGCTAATTTGTGTTGTCAATGTAAAATAAGTCTACAGAGTACGCTCTGAAGCTCACATTTCAACGAACATTATTTTGCCTGGTGGGAGCGGTGTCGTATAAATCGTCTACGACCTTAACGCCAACCATAATTTAATTTATTTGTATTTTTAGCCCGAGTTAAAAGGATTTGAAAATAAATTGACTTTTGTGAAAGTAGAGTATAGGAGCCCTATGTCGCCCGTGGAAATACATTTTAATCCAAACACGTCTATGTTGTTTTTCTACGTAAAGTTTCCATTTTTGGATATACCTTTTGGAGTCGTCGGTTACTCTCTCAGATTTCTACGTGAGAGAACAAGATCGAGCTTAAGGAGCTGCACGTGCGACAAAAATATTCAACGACATTTTTGAAAAACTTTTGCTCAATGTAAATATGAACCTGGGAAATTAAAGGATTATGAAAAACGAAGTGTTAATGTTTATTTAATCAAACTCAGTATAAGTAGCTGCAAGTCTGTTTTGGCTGGCTCCTGTAGGTCATTGAATCAATGACCTAAAGGAGCCAGCTGGGAATCAGAGGACATATTCGCGTGCTCGCTGACCAAAACCAGATGTATCCTCCGACAGCACAGCATGATTTTCTCCTTGTTTACGTCTTTTTAGTGCAGCCAAGTTTTTTAATTTTTTTAATTAACTTTTTTTATTTATAAGTTTTTTTACCGTTTGTTTACAAAGAGTGCTTTTAACTAAAGTTTTAAATTTACTTTAATTTAGTTTTAATATATCACAAGGTATTTTATTATAGAATTTAACACAGTACCCCATGAAAGATGATTGTACTTTAGCTAGTCTGTAAGACGGATGATCTAACTTATCTTTATTTCTGGTATTACAATTGTGTCTATCACTGACTTTACTAAAGAGATGAATATTTTTCCTTACATGCATAATATTTTCATAAATGAATTGGCAAGAAACTGTCATAATATTAATATTTTTAAACAGTTCCCTAAGAGATTCACGGTGACTTCACTTATATATTGCTCTGACAGCTCTCTTTTGCAATATAAATATGGATTTAATGTCAGCCGCTCGACCCCACAGTAAAATACCGTATGACATTATGCTGTGAAAGTAACTAAAATAGACCAAACGCGCGGTGTCTACATCCGTTAACTATCTTATCTTTCTAACAGCATAAGCGGCTGAGCTTAGCCGACCTGCAAGAGATGTTATGTGAGGACCCCATTGCAATTTGTCGTCTAGAGTGATTCCCAGGAAAACTGTTTGATTTACAAAGTCCAGCTTTACGCCATTCAATATGATATCGCATTCGGTACTTCTAACATTCGGCAATGTGAATCTAATACATTTGGTTTTTTTTTTCATTTAGTACTAAATTGTTTGCCGTGAACCAATTTTGGACCTGATAAATGGAGTTATTCACGTCATCAAGATTTCGTGACCGCCGATCTATTTTAAATATCAAAGATGTGTCATCAGCAAACAACACCATCTTCGGTTGATTTTGTAGTAATTGGGGTAAATCGTTAATATAAACTAAAAAGAGGAAAGGACCCAATATCGAGCTATGAGGAACACCCATTGTCATTTCAGACCCTAGTGATTTTACGCCGTTTACCTGAACTGATAGGCTCGCGTTTGACCACTATCTCACCTGATGGTAAGTGATGATGTGGTCGACGGTGAAACACGCTAGCCTAGAAGTAACCTATTCACTCTTGACTTAAAGACCCCAAGGTTGTAAGCTATCAGGAAATAGCGAATTATCACCTGCGTCTGTGTTTCCGAACGCATTCAACCCGAATCTCTTCAAAGTTAGAGTGAACAGGCTTCTTCTAGGTAAGCCCACTCCATCGTAGACTCTGTCTCTGTCACCTCTGACCTAGACTAGAGTCAAGACCAAACCCATAACAAATAAAAATAAAAAATAAACTCCGGCAGGGAATTCCACTACTTAGCTGTACGTACAATGAAAGTATTCGCAAAACGCTTTGTACGTATGGGTGGGATGTCCACCATGTATCGGTGGCGCATTGCCGTACGTCTTTTTGTCCGGTGATGGAAAGGGCTAGGTGGAATCAAATTGTGCAGTTCCATCGCACACTCCCCGAAATGGGAGGGATCCCCAACTTTTCTGCAGCCAACTGACCCTTTACCCTTTGGGTCGATATTAACGTAACAACAAGAAGGTCGAGATGGTCCGATAACGGCACGGTTACACCGCGGAAAGATGGAGCCGGTTGGAATAGGCTCTTTTTTGCGGAAAAAAGACACGCCTGTGTCTTAGCAGCATTGAAACTGACTAGATTGGCATCGCCCCATTCGGAGACTGCCTCCAAAGACAGGTTCAAGCGCTCAACCTTGGCCTCCCGGAGAGACCAGCAGCCTAATTGTGTAAGTAAATTTGGCAAAGGAAACAATCTGTATCTTTGCCAAAAAAGACTTTGCGCTATACGAAAAGTAGTAGAAAGAAACAGATTGTTTCCTTTGCCGAATTCACTTACACAATTAGGCTGCGGATCTCAGGCCCAGTAGCCCGTGCGCCGGACACGTATCTCTCAGCAACCGTGCTGTCGTCTGCGTACCCAAAGGTTCCGGGTTTTAGCAGGTCATTTATGTGCATTATGGCAAAACATGCATGCTTAAAATATTATGCGTAATGATCATTACGCTGAATTTCGTTATTCTAATGTAAATTATGGCGGTAGGTAGTAATAACACAGTAGAACCAATACCTACCTGTGTATGCATAGAACGTAATGTAGGCACAAGAAATCCATTGTTTATTAAAAAATAGATATCATATTAATTGCAATTTCGTATGGTCTAAATCAATTATTTCCACATAGCATTCTCAAAAATTCTCAGGATCTATAGTGCTCGCAGGGGGGTGACCACAAGCTCTTAGAGTAAGGTTATTTTGAGATCGAGTAAGGGACAGATGTATCTGACTTGTATACATCTGTCACTTACTTGATCTCAAAATAACCTTACTCTAAGAGCTTGTGGTTACCCCCCTGGAGACCGTGTACGGCATTTTACCGTTTTACAACCTAGGAGTATTACTGTTTATTTTTAATGGAAAATGGAATCAGTACTATAAACTCTCAAGTAAAGATTTTGTCTATTGAATATGGTGGGTATGTATTGCATCTACATATAGTTACTATAAAAACCATGGTATACATTTGGCATCTGCTACTCTGCTCGTCTGCTATTCTTCTCTCAATGGAGTCTCTGTGATCAATTCGGTGAAAACCGGGAGCGATCACCGCAGGTAAGAACATTGAACATTCATATCAAGCTTGAAAGGTCTCAACTGATGAAGTCCACGCTCCGTCCAGCACAGATCTAGATCCAAAACCCCGAAACCTTTCAGATCAAACTCCAGAATCGTTTCAAGTGTCTAAGAAACTTCGTGGACGAATACAGCGATGGGTTCGTGGATGTTGTCCATACGGTCGGGTCTAAGTTTTTCAAGACCCGTCGTACAGATAGAAACAAGAGGCTCTATGATCCTACTCTCAAGCTCATTAAGAAGAGGCGTGAGACGATCCTGCAGTCTTTAACCGTCGAATCCGACTCGGCTGGCCAGTGTACACACACTGGCCAGCCGATATATGGCTCTGAGACGTGGTTGCTCACAATTCTTCATCAGAAAGCTTAAAGCCACCCAAAGGGCAATGGAGAGGACTATGCTCGGAGTTTCCTTGTCGATTCAGAAATGTAGAGATCCGCAAGAGAACCAGGGTTACCGACATAACCCGAAGAATTGACAAACTTAAGTGGCAGTGGGCAGGGCACATTGATTGCAGAACGGATGGCCGATGGGGCAGAAAGGTTCTGGAGTGGCGACTGCGAACCTGAAGACGTTGCGTTGGAAGGCCTCCCACCAGGTGGACCGATGACCTGAAAAAGGTTGCGGGGAACCGCTGGATGCGAGACGCACGGGACCGATCAATGTGGCGACGCTTGGGGGAGGCCTATTTCCAGCAGTCTTTCGGCTGATATGATAATGATGATTCTGCTCTTTGAGGGCGCTACTGTTACCGAAATAATTAAGAAGCCTCGGTCCACTTACGACGTTTGGTCTCGCGTGGACTACGTTTCGGGCATTCAATGAGTTAATCTCAATACGTGGCAACTTAAATCTGGTAGGATCAGAATTATGGGTGATGGCATGAGAACGCTGAAGACTTACGACGCGCCTCAGATTGATTGTTCGCATCTTGAATTAAGTTCTTTGCTGTTGCAATACATGAAATAATATCTTGCTCGATGCTATTACGCTCATCAATCTCGGCATCTAAATTCTTGTGATTTAAGACTTCCATCTCAGTTTGAAGGTCTTCAAACTTAGTAGACAAACATTCAAACTTATTTAACTTTAATTATAACTCGATAAGTTCTATGCTAGATAGTTGCACTGAGCCTAATGTTGAAATATAATGTATATACAATATTATTTGGCCTACGACTTAATTTTGTTGGTATGACTCCGAAGACATGTTTATGATTAAAAGAAAAACGAAACCAATAGAAACGTGTTCACTTAGCTGCACTTTGTTTACTATACGTTAGTAGTATATGTTATCTCCCTCCCGCCAGCCCGGCGACACCTGTGGCGACGAAAACTGTTCCGCACAGCAGATTGTTTGAACTGCAGGTCGTAATCCTTCGCTGATCTAGGAAATTTCGGTAGAACGGGTGAAAAGTGAGAAATAACTAATATGAAAGGTATGATTGCTATACTAAATAAAAAACTTTTTTGCAAAAAAATACTACCGACTTCCAAATAAAAACTACAAAGTGAAAAATAATTTTATTTTTGGAAGTCGGTGTCTTTCTTTTTTCCCATTTTTTTTTTGCGATATGGACACCGACTTCCAAAAATAAAATTATTTTTCACATTGTAGTTTTTATTTGGAAGTCGGTAGTAGATATTTTTTGCAATTTTTTTTTTATTTTTCCCTTTTTAGTTGTACCTACCTAAAATAGGCAAGTTGTTTACTCTATAACGCCAGAAAAGATCACCCGAATATCATGAAACTTGAAAATAAACAGGGAAATGAGAGATCTGCGTACCCCTTTAGTGCGTACTGGCGTGATGTTATGTTATGAAATGGTATATACAATAAACAGACATATGCGATTGTAGCAATTCCGAATGATTTGCCGTTACTTATTAAAGAGTTCTGTTGAATATCGCCGAAGTTCTTCATCAGATCTTCACCAAATTAAAATGGGACCAATTTCGGAACATACTCTTTCAAACAAAAAAAAGAATTTTCAAAATCGGTCCACAATTGACGGAGATATCGGTGAACTGAACATAAGTATAAAAAAAAACATACAAGAAGTCGAACATAGAACCTCCTCCTTTTTGGTAAGTCGGTTAAAAAACAACAATTTATAAACACATTTGTTAGAAATTAACTTGAAGAATTAGTTATTTAAATAAATAACAATTATTGTTACCTAAAACGCGATTATGTTGATGAATAATTGTTTAAAATAGTGAATAGGCAATGTATGAAAGGACTATTTGTAGGTTCTGTTAACTTTGCTGTAGTTTTAACATGAATGACCTTAGGGAACCCTAATCGATTTTACAACAAAGGAAAAAAATACTAATTTCGCGTAGTTGTTTGAAGATGGTTACTAGTCGATTAAAACCGATGAGTTTTGATTTAAGATGTGCCCGTTGTGACTATGGATGCACTGTGGAGGCAACACAATGATGACGAATTGGAAATTTGTGATTTGGTATGGGTTGGAAAGTATGATTGAGACACCTCTGTGGATGTTTGCTGCCGAGGTCGTGACTAAGTATTTCTGTAGCTTAGATCCTGACGGTCTTAAACTCTGGATAAGGCACGTTCTCCTTACTATGGGAGTAGTGACTTGCAGAATATGTTTTTGATGACTCCGTGTCCTGTCACGGTCGTCAATTTATGTCTGCTTGTGAGACATTTGCGGTTCCTATTGTATGTAAATAAAACCCGAAAAACTGTGCTAATACGTGTATACTTGATATAAGAAAATTATGAATACAAAAATGCTTGATCACTGTGTGTGAGGAGCAGTGGTGGCCCAGTGAGGAGCAGTGGTGGCCCAGTGGTATCGGCCGCGACTTACAAGTTGTTGGTCGTGGGTTCGAGCCCAGGCAGGCGCTTTACTTTGTGTAGATTATTTCTTCACCACTGCTCTCAAAACGGTGAAGGAAAACATCGTGAAATTTTGTGTGAAATTTACTTTGTGTGAAATTTTTGGTTCTAGGACATGCCGGTTTCCGGCATGTCCTAGAACCAAAAATTCAAAGACACATGGCATCCACCAACCAGCACTGGGCCCGCGTGGTGGATTACGGCCCATTCCCTCTCACAGAGAGGAGGCTTGTGTCCCAGCAGTGGGAACATTAATAGGCTGATGATGTGATGTGATTTGATCACTGTGGGCGGTGTAAAAGTAACAAAACAAAAACAAAAGTAAGTGTACAAGTAAAAAATATAAATCGCGGTCGACAGATGAAGAAAAAGACAGCAGACGCCCTCTAAGTTTCGATGCGCAGCGACTTGCAGGATTACATGGTGCTATTGTAGTGTGTAGGCGCATGCAGATGCGCCAATGTGTATAAAACTAATGAATATAGTGAGACTAAATTTATTTTACCATGTTATTATGTAAGTACCCATATTCTTGCAAACAAATAAATTTAATTTTATTTCAATACAAATATTTGTTCTGTGCGGGAATGGAACCCGCGACACGCAGCGCAGCAGCCGATCGCTCAACCACTACGCCAACCATGTCGTCAAAACATGTTAACCAATGGTTGCAAATTTCGGTAAAAAAACACATTTTTTTTCAGTTGTTAGTCTCACAAATGGTCAAATAAGCTGTTGAGTTAATTATTTGACAGTTTGAGTCTAATAAATGCGTTTTTACCGATTTTTTAAACCATTGGTTAGCATATTTAACCATTGGTTGAGTTAACTAGTGATAAAAAAAACTGGGCCTAAGGGTCGTAGGTACATAACAGCCGTACCTTTTTCTTTTTTGTTTACTGGGGAAAACCTACAAAAGGCGCCTGGCCTTATGGGGACAATACCAGCAGGCTAATTGAAGGCAAAGAGTTTGACCACCATAAATCGACCAATCACATACGAGATGAAAGACGCGATGTGGATTTTCGTCTATGTGATTGGTCGGTTGATGGTGGTGGTGGTGGTGGTGGATGGTGGCCTTGCCGAATTTACTTACGCAATTACGCTACTGCAGGGAGTGTGGGGTTTGTACCTCACTTAAAACCACCGCGGTGAACCCCATCAGCACGTAGAACTCTCCCCGTGACCTCTCAAAAAAGCCTTACCAAATTATTTAGATTATCAAACTAACAGATATTTATATAATTTAGTGGAAGCTGCAGAGATAGAAGTCGAAACAGCAGCTTTGTTCCACGCCGAGCTCTGGTACGATTTGCTGGTAATCAACAACGACTCACAAGCTGGACCTGAAGGAAATGAAGAAACGGAGGAGTGTGCACAAGTAACAAAAATACCTATAGATATTGAAGGAAATACTGAAGCCGTTGAACTAAGATAAAATAATAAACCTACTTGAATTTAATTGAATGTTTTTCCTGTATTTTACAAATGTTACAAGAGTCTATTAGATATGTAGGTATCTGCCAACTGTATGTTCTAGATGTTCTTGTTGTTATAAATGCGAAAGTAATTCTGTTTGAACGGCTGAACGGATCGTACCTAATGAAATTTGGCAAGGAGATAAATTATATCTAGGATTAGGACAAAGAGTACTTTTTATGCCGGGAGTACCTTTGTTCCCTTAGGATAATACCTTTTTAATACTAAAAATAACAATAATAAACGAAAAGTTACACACTATGTATTATAATTGCCTCTACCCAGAATCGAATTATTTAGACGTAGTTGTGTTTGCATGGCCCCTCTTATTTATAATTCTATACCAATCTTTATGGTATAACCGATGTCCCTTACAGAAAATACTGTATAGTTTTAAAAAAGTGGCTCATTTCTCACAGCTTTTATTCTATAAACGAATTTCTAAAAAGATCACCATGTCAATCTTATCATAACAGGAATGCATTGTAGATTATCTTGTTATTAGTTGTTGTAATTCCTACCTACTGCCTTTTATGATATTGTTTGATTTATATTTTATGTGTTGTTAACCATATAATTTCATAGTCTAGTAAGTAAACTAAGTGTTTTTAAGTCTTTATTAAACTTAACAGGTTAAATACCTAATAAAAATAATGTGTTATTAAATTATTAGTGATCTGCTTATTGTAAGCACCTTAACACAATATAATATTTGCATGCCAATTTATGGCGAAATGTGTCATAGTGCTAATAACTTATTTATACCATCTTTGGTACTGCTTTTAATGCAAATAAATGGCTTTGACTTTGATAGTATCCGATATTCATCTACTTAACGAGGCTATTATAAACTAAGCAGACCACCATAGTAAAAATTCACCCGTTTTAAAGGCCGTATCTACCTAAACACAACGATAAAAAAAAAGATTTTTAAACATCATATCACATTTTGCCAACTGCCTTCAAACCCCATGTAACAGGGAATTCCGTATATAATTTTACCTATTTTCCTCCTAAATAATAATAGTAGTTTTTTTATTAAATATATATGTGGCCCTGATAATAAACCAACACGGGTTCACCATGTCAATAAAATTAATTAACACGTTACCACAATAGTGTGTTCTGATAACAAAACTATTTTCCTAAAGTCAATCCTGAACAAGATTGAATTAGTGGTTCCGTACCGCTTTTATGTGTGATAGATTTATAGAAATAATTATTGTGTCATGTCATGTAGGTTTCACTCACTACATGATACCAAGTAGGCTACCGACTACTTCTTAATTGCGAATTTCATGTTTTGTTAAATATTTTCACAGCGAACCCTAAGTTTTACCGTGACTAAGAATCATTTTAATTGGTTCCCGATAAGTACACCATGTAAGCTAATATAGTAAGTAAATATTCCATCACTTGTGACTTTAATTTCGACAAGATGAATCGTTATTCGATATTATTTGTTTTACTTTTATGCGTTTTGGTAGATTCGTATAAAAGGAATAGACATCACCACAATTTGAGAAGATCTGATAAAAATCAATACTCGCCTCCTCATTGCACGACAGTAACTAAAGGTAAGGTCACAATTTCTATCCATTTTTCCACGCGAACACATAGGTTGATGGCGACTTTGGTGCGCCACTTATAAACGAAAATCTCTCAAAGGGCAATAGAGAGGGCATGGTTGAATTTTCCTTGCATGATCGAATAAGACCTAGATAGGCTGCAGGGATCCACTAGATGAGAACTGCACAGGACCGGTTTATAAGGGTTGATGTGTGTGACGTCTTTTAGCTGAAAGAATGAGGACAATGGACGGTTTTTCTAATTTACTTAATAGCTACTTGATGGCATTATCTACCAGTCAACCTTTTGGTGACGCAGAGAAGTATCAAATCTAATTCTCATACTCATTTGACAAGTCCTATTGCATAACTACGTAAATACACCAACACCGTCTTTTCCAGATACGGACTACCATCCAATTTATAAGTTTGATTATCCAGTCGCTTACATTCAACCTGGACAAAATGAAGCTTATCAAGTTGTAAGTAATATAAATTAAATGGTTTATCCATTATGTATCGAATATACATCTGGGACAAACGTTCCAGTTAGATAGGCAAACTTCGAGAAAGAGGTCAACCGTCGAATCCGACTCGGCTGGGCAGCGTTTGGGATGAAGTGCGGTATCTTTTCTTCCAACTTACCAGTGTCTGAAGACGAATGTCTATGCCCAGTATGTGCTGCCAGTAATTACATATGGCACTGAGACGTGGTCGGTCGCAATGTGCCTCATCAGAAGGCTTAAAGTAACCCAAAGGCCAATGGAGATGGCTATACTCCGAGTTACCTGCCGTTATCTAATCAGAAATGAAGACATCCGCAAGAGAACCAGGGTTACTGACATAGCCCGAAGGGTTCCCAAACTTAAGCGGCAGTGGGCAGGGCACATTGCTCGCAGAACGGATAGTCAATTGCGGCGAAAAGTTCTGGAGTGGCAATCAAGTACCGGAAGACGCAGCGTTGGAAAGCCTCCTTTCAGGTGGAGCGATGGTCTTGTCAGGGCTGCGGGAATTCGCTGAATGCAAGACGCACAGGCAAGATCGAGGTGGTAACACTTGAGAGAGGCCTATGTCCAGCAGTGGACGTCTTTTGGATCGAATCCAGAGGATCTCAAATATTTAAACAATTTTAAACTCCGTTTATTGGGAAACCAGCATTATGAGATCGCTATTGGCTCCCGGTAGTATTTCGTTACCGTCTCCTCTGGTTCAGTAGGTAACATTAACTTTTGCTTGAAAGATTATTCTTGCCTGCAAAATCTAGTACGATTTAAAATGAAAGAAAGCTTGGAAGGTGATAGTTATATGCTTTTTCCAGCTGCATTGCGTGAACCCTGCCACAGTGAACAAAGCTGTGACGACAGTCTGTGACTGGGCTGCGCCTCCTCAAGTCCAGTTCACGTTGGGCGACGAGTACATGCACGTGGTACGACAGGACCCCACCGGCCGCTTCCTGGGCAATGCTGTCATTACCACTTACCAGTTGTGCACCCATAGGCTGAATCACAATGGAACTAGAACCCTGGCGGATGTAATTGTAACCACTTTGTAATGGATAATTGATCGACTTTTAGTTAGATTAATAAATCATTTTTAAATCGTATCTGAGTATCATTATTTCTTGAATACCACTTGCCTTATGCTGACTCAATAACTCAGTAAGATATTTCATAATAGTCCCATGTATTCAATATCTAGCCGGCTAGATTGTCTTTGCTCTGATGTATATGCGTGTGTGTGTATGTGTGTGGGTGTTTGTGTGTGTGTGTGTGTGTGTGTGTGTGTGTGTGTGCGTAATCGTGCATGTGTGTATTTCATTTTGTATGTTGCAATTGTGCCTCAGTGTCTGCGTAATAGTTTATTGTATTTAATGTCAGCAAATTTTGTTTTATTTTGTGGAACCTGTGCTATGAGATCTTTCCGTCTTCTTGTTATTGTATTTTGATCGTATGGTAGATTTTTATGTTTTTTTAGAACGGTATAAACGATATATAACTTTCTAACAGAAAGCAGTCCACTATCCTGATAGAGACTTTCAGTAGGGTATGTTATCCTTTTGAAATACATTATAAAAAATAAATTTAAGCTCTTAGAGTAAGGTTATTTCGAGTGTGCGTAAAGGACAGATGTATATTATTTGTATACTGCTGTCTCATTATCCCATGATAGTTTTGACACGTCATGGTACGGGAGCTGATTAGTGAAGTTGTTTTGTGTTGTTTGTCATGGCCAGACCACACAGTGGTCAAAAGAAAAGATTTTGAACTTTATCAACGAAATCCATATACGTCCTGAATTATTGGATGCAGAAGCTAGTGCGTATAAAGATCGTAACCTTAAGAAGAATGCTTGGGCCGTAATTGCCGCGAAGTTTCATGTAGCGAGAGGCATACGTGAAAATCGTCATAAACAACTGAGATCTAGCCTCAATAATTGCTCCGCGTGTCTGTTGATAGATTTATGATTTATTATTCGTTTCTCATTGTTTAATTGAAATCTATATGATACCAAGCAGTAGGTACACTACTTCTTAGGTGTGAATTTCACGTTTTGATATTTTTTCACAGCGAACCCTAATTTTAACGTGACTATAGCATCATTTTAATTGGCTCGCGATAAGTGGGTACACCATGTAGGCTAATGAGTAAATATTCCATCACTTGTGACTTTAATTTCGACAAGATGAATCGTTATTCGATATTATTTGTTTTACTGTTATGCGTTTTGGTAGATTCGTATATTAATAGACATCACCACATTTTGAGAAGATCTAATAAAAAGCTGAACTCGCCTCCTCATTGCACGCAAGTAACTAAAGGTGAGTTCACAACTATCCATTTTTACAAGCTTTTTATTAACTTGCAATGTATGTATGTGTTCGGATCAAATCTTACAACTGAATTTTAAAGCAGTTATCCTCAACCATTTTGCATAGACGTTTTGTTTGGGTTTCAATGCAAACGGTAAGCTAAAAAGCTTGATTAAAAATATTTTAAGGAAGGGTATTTTTTTTTGTTTAATACTTAGAGCTGGTTCCTGACCACTGTACCTGACCACTTAGACGTTGTTACGAAACTTCTGAACGAAAGTCTCCTAAAAGGCAATAGAGAGGACTATGCTTGAATTTTCTAGAATGAATCATGATCGAATCAGACCTAATGAGGCTGCAGGAATCCAAAGATGAGAGCAGCACAGGACCTGTTGATATGGGTTGACGTCTTTTAACTGAAATCGAATATCCGAAATGATGATGACAATTTTACCAATTTACTTAATACCTTCTTGATGCACACAGACTTACAAAGCCGGACTTAACCAGTCAACCTTAGGAGCTGCAGAGAGAAATCATATCTAATTATTATACTCATTTGACAAGTCCAAATGTATAACTATACTGACACCGTCTTTTCTAGATACGGACTACCAAGGTAGATATAAGTATGATTATCCAATCGCTTACATTCAACCGGGACAACATGAGGCTTATCAACAAGTAAGTAATATAAATCATCTTGTTTATCCATTAGGTATAGAATAAAGAGAGCCCGTCTCCGTTTATTGGTCAACCAGCATTATCAAATTCGCTGTTGGCTCCCGGTAATATTTCGTTACCGTCTCCTCTGGTTGAGTAACGTTCAGCTCCCTGCGTGTGCACATTAGGTAGGTAACTACACCACCTGCCACGGCCGATATCTGAGAGATTCATTTGAGCTCTGAAGATTCAAAAGAGGCAGAAACCCTCTGTTCTGAAAACTCTTGCTTGAAAGCTAATTCTTGCCTGTAATAACCAGTACGATTTTAAATGAGAGAAAGCTCGGAAGGTGATAGTACTATGCTTTTTCCAGCTGCATTGCGTGAACCCTGCAACAGTGAACAAAGCTGTGACGACAGTCTGTGACTGGGCTGCGCCTCCTCAAGTCCAGTTCACGTTGGGCGACGAGTACATGCACGTGGTACGACAGGACCCCACCGGCCGCTTCCTGGGCAATGCTGTCATCACCACGTACCAGTTGTGCAACCATACGTTGCATCACAATGGTATCAGTACCTTAACGGATGTAACTGTAACAAAATTGTAATTGGACTTATAGTTTGATTATTATAGCATTTTTGAAGACTTAACTGAATATTATTTCTTGAATATCATATAACCTATGTCAGCATAGACCAACACGGACCACCGGCGGCACGCCGGTGGTCCGTGTTGCTGTCATTAATGAATGTCAGGTATGTATGTCAATAATGTATGTTAGGTACCAAATAATGAGGGCTATCGTTTTTGCATTTGCCGCTAGGGGCACTGGTGTAGAGTGAGGTCACAAAATAGAACGGCGCACAGTGGATCGAAAAACGGCTCTAGAAGACATAGGAACTTAAATTTTAAAGTGTCGGTTTTTATGCTTGAAATGACTTCTAATAGTAATAATTCATTTGACAAAAAGCACAGAATTACAGATGACACTTAACTTAGGATGTAATTGGTGAGGTACAAAATACACGATCAATGAACCCCATGCTAGGAAATTCCTGTGTTTCAGGAGCCATCTATCCGTCCATTACATTAACGATAAAATAGAAAAATTAACAATGCAGAGTATATTATATAAAAATAAATCAAAACAATACCAATACAATAAGTAATTTAGCATAGTACAATTCGGGGCTTTGGTAAGGGGGAAAAAGGGAAAGTGAATGTCTTATTTGTGTTGGGTGTGTTGTGTATGTGTAGTGTATGTATGTGTTGTGAGTGTATGTGAGTGTCTGCTTGCCTTATGGTGTAAGTAATTCTTCTGTGTCATCATATTTTAGGGTGAGAAGATACTCTTTTAACTTGGACTTACATTTAAACTTATTCAATGTGTGTATGTTCAGTTTATTGTTTAGTCTGTTGTTGAGTAATGCACTTAAGTAGCGGTAATGATGACGTGCGAATGTAGTATTAGTACAGACTCTTGGACAAACCGGTCTGGGTCTTCTTGTGATTGCAGGGCTGTTTTCTCTATTGGAAACAGTAATTTTATGAGTTCGTGTTGTTGCACGAAACACTTACATTTGCCGAACCGTCAGCACCTTAAATTCGGCATAAACTTTTTGAGTGGGATATCTCAACGGTTTGCTTATGAGTACCTTTATTACCGCTCGTTGGGCTCTTTCCGCTTTTAAGGTAAATGTTTTTGCCACTCCAAGCAACGATACAGTAACTTAGTACTGATTCACACCCCTCTGCAGCATAAGGACAGATAAGCAAAATCCCGGAATAGCAAAATCCCAGATTGGCAGAAGGACAGATTTGCATAAAGGCAGAAGTACAGACCCACACAGAAAACAAAAATAAAATTGAATAGTTACAATTGGTAAAAATTTATTTGAAAGTAACTAGATTTTTATTCGTTGTAAGCTCGCGTTTGACCACTATCTCGCCTAAGTGATGGTGTGGTCGAAAGTGAAGCACGCTTGCCTAGCAAAAACCTATTCACTCTTGACCTGAACCTAGGGGAGGTTGTAGCTATCAGGAAACAAAGACGCCGCGCCATCAGGAAATCCACTCCTTAGCTGTACGCATAATGAAAGTATTTTCAAAACGCTTTGTTTGTATGGGTGGGATATTCTCCATGTACCGATGGCGCATTGGCGTACGTCTTGTCCGATGATTGAATTGGCTAGGCAGAATCAAATTGTGCAGTTCCATCGCACACTCCCCGAAATGTAACCGATAGAAAACCGACAGGCTGGCATCTTCCGGCCGTGGTCGGTGTTCAAGGCTTGATGGAAAGGGCTAGGCAGAATCAAATTGTGCAGTACCATCGCACACTCCCCGAAATGTAACCGATAGAAAACCGACAGGCTGGCATCTTCCGGCCGTGGTCGGTGTTCAAGGCTTGATGGAAAGGGCTAGGCAGAATCAAATTGTGCAGTTCCATCGCACACTCCCCGAAATGTAACCGATAGAAAGTCGACCAGCACATCGTTCCCGATCAGTCTTTTGGCCCGTCTGTCAATCAACCCAAGTGCATCAAGTTGGTATTTGGCAGATCCGTCCCAGAGGTGGGAGCAGTACTCCATGCATGACCTTTAGATAATAATATATAAATCAAAGAGGTCACAAATTGATAATAAGGTTACTAGGATTTGTAACTTTTTTGACGGCGACAGTACATTATCTGCCTTTTTGCAAATCTGTCCTTTTGCTAATCTGGGATTTTGCTATTCCGGGATTTTGCTTATCTGTCCTTCTGCTGCAGAGGGATTCACACAGGGTGGTGTAGATATACCATTTTCAGGCAAACTTTGTGGGCAAAAGTTCTTAGTTTTCAAAAAGGTGAAGGAGCTTTCTGGTGCGTGCAGACAGGGATTCGATATGGGTTTTCCATCTAAAACAGGAATCTAAGTAATGGCCAAGGTACTTTACAGACGAAGCTCTTGTCACAGTCTGACATGGGCAGAGATTGTTTCGAACACGGTCGACACAAACATGGGCTTTAATTTGTAGTTCTGATGGAAGGGTGGATAGCCTGGAACCAATGGTGATAAAGTTGGTTATGCTGACATTTAGAGTTAAGCTATTATTACCCAGCCAGAACATTACCCGTATAAAAGACTTTTCGGCGAATTCCCTAGCTGTTTCCCAGTCGGGTCCACTGGACAGTAAAATAGTATCATCGGCGTAAGCTATAATGTGAGTAGAGGAGAAGGTTGAGTAGACAGAGATCATTAAAATAGATTGAAAGAGGAGGGGACTGAGTAGACTTCCTTGGGGCACGCCAAAATCAAGTAATTGTTCACCACTGACGTAATCGTTAATCTTAACACACTTGGTTCGTTCTGAAAGAAAGTTCTGCAGTAATTTGAAAGCTATGCCACGTATTCCAATCCGTTCCAGCTTGCCGAGTAAAATCGGGACAGAGACAGTATCGAAGGCCTTGGACAAGTCCAAGAAGTTGCCTATGCATTTGTATTTGTTGTCGATTTTGTTGACAATGGAGGCCAGTAGTGATGATATGGCATCTTCCGTGGATGTAACACACTTTCTGAAGCCGTACTGGTTCGCCGCAATGATTTTATATTTGTCTGGATAATTGAGGAGCTTGTGGCTAAATAATAACAGCCGCATGGGTCGCTCTCCAGGGTAAAGCAACGCTTGACGAGGTCGGTCCAAGGATGGGTGACCATTTCAACATACCGAGTTTCCTCCGTGCCTTGGAAAGCACGTTAAGCTTTTTTTTTTTTTTTTTTTTTTATTCATTATAGGCTCGCGCTTGACCACTATCTCACCTGATGGTAAGCGATGATGCGGTCGACGGTGGAGCACGCTTTCCTAGAAGTAACCTATTCACTCTTGACTTAAAGACCCCTAGATTGTAGCTATCGGGAAACACTGTTGGTCCCGGCTGTCATTTGAAGATCTTTGACAGTAGTTACGAGTAGTCAGAAGCTTGAGATCGGACACCAGTCTTGCCAAGGGGTACCGTGTGACCCAGTTACTGGGTTGTGGAGGTCAGATAGGCAGTCGCTCCATGTAAAACACTGATACTCAGCTGAATCCGGTTAGACTGAAAGCCGACCCCAACATAGTTGGGAAAAGGCTAGGTATTTTAATTGAGAAGATTCTTGTGGTAACTCTTACCAGAATTTTGAAAATTGCTGGAAGTACAGAAATTGGGCGATATTTGTTAACACTGTCTCTATCACCTGTTTTATAGATCGGGTTGACGATGGCTTTTTAAGGGTCGTAGGATAGTGCCAAATGTGTGTCAAGGGCGGTACCAGTTTGTGACTGGTAAGTTTCAACAATTTAGGAGAGATGTCATCCCAGCCAGAGGCACTGTCTGCGCCGAGATTTTTTATAATAGCGTCGACCTATTCTTCGTCGGCCTCCAGTAAGGCTATAGAGTTAAACATTGGGACTAGTTTCGGAGGAATGCATTGGGCTCCGCTAAGATTTTGTGGAATGTTGTTAGCCAGGTTTCTGCCAACATCAGCAAAGAACCTATTTACGGTATTGACTGACACGTCTGGGTCACCTGTAATTTTTAGGAGGTTGGTCGGAGGTAAGGTGTTTTTATTGGTGTCAAGGAAATTACGGACAGCCGCCCAAATCTTTTTAGGTTATTTTTGGCATTGGAGTAAGCCTGTCTCTCATATGCGGCTTTGAACTTTTTAACCGACTTACAAAAAAAGGAGGAGGTTCTATGTTCGACTTTATGTTTGTTTTTTTTTTTTTTTTTTTTTTGTGTATGTTCACCGATATCTCCGTCAATTGTGGACCGATTTTGAAAATTCTTTTTTTGTTTGAAAGAGTATGTTTCGAAATTGGTCCCATTTTAATTTGGTGAAGGTTTGATGAAGAACTTCGGAGATACACAACCGAACTCTTCAATAAATAACGGCAAAACTCTTGGGATTGCTGCAATCGCATGTCTGTTTGTTGTTTATACCATTTCATAACGTAACATCACGCCAGTACGCTCTAAAGGGGTACACAGATCTCTCATTTCACCGGTTATGTTCAAGTTTCATATTATTCGGTTAATCTATTCTGGAGTTATTGGGACCTTAATAAACAACTTGCTATTAGGTAGGTAAAACTAAAAAGGGAAAAATAAAAAAACTTTTTTGCAAAAAAATACTACCGACTTCCAAATGAAAAACTACAAAGTGAAAAATAACTTAACTTTTGGAAGTCGGTGTCCATATCGCAAAAAAATGGTACCTACGTAAGACACCGACTTCCAAAAGTTAAGTTATTTTTCACTTTGTAGTTTTTCATTTGGAAGTCGGTAGTATTTTTTTGCAAAAAAGTTTTTTTATTTAAAGAAATGTTGCAAAAATTCCGGTATCTCAAGTACGTCAGTTTTAAAACTGTGTTTTGGGGTTCCTTGTTAGTACACTTGTGCATGTTATCCCAGTTACGTATGCATCTCAACAACTCAACCGTTATCCAAGGTTTTATGATTTTATGTTTACCGGATCCCCAGATTGGTTTTAAAACAGTATTCTTAATTAACATAGGTGTCAAGATTTCGTACAGCTAATCCATAGCAAGATTAGGGTCAAATATTTTTGAGACAATTGAGAAATCACAGGTCTCGATGTCATTGATAGCGCAAGGTAGATTTAGGCGGGGAGCAGTGCATCTGTCTGAGCAGCGGGTTGGGTTTATTTCCTATATTCAGTAGAACCGCGGAATGGTCTGGTATTGACGTTTCCACTACCAACGTGGTTGCATCGCAGATTGTCAGCATCACATGATCCAAAAAATTCTCAAGACGAGTTGGGAGCACATGGACGGGGAGGAGACCATGCGAGGCCACTAGATTTAGGTACTGACAGAAGTGTGGGTCGTTACTGCTAGGGGCAATGTTTTTATTAATGTCTCCTAATAATTGAGACATTTTTACATTGCCTACGTCTGTCAACAATATTTATCCAAGCTGTCTAGAAAGTTGTCTATGTTCTTTTGTGAGGGCGGTCTATATAGTGCTATTATTGTAAAATTATTATTGTTTGCGCAAACAAGGCAGCTGGCTCTAGTAAATTTCGGTTCAGTGATGCTAAAATCCAGCTTTTCATGAATATAAGTACTTCACCACGCCAGCATTCTGATTAATAAGGCTCATAGATTGGCATGAGGTGTAACCTTGAATGCTTGGGACTGCCGCATTCCTCTTTAGCCAACATTCTGTCAAAATTAAGATATCGCATTTTATTTTGATAGACGCAAGTAGAGTGATAGCTAAGCTCGTTGAAGTTGTTATTTAAGCTTCTAATGTTAAAGTGCAAGACATTTAGTGCTTGCGAGGATTTTAGTCTGGTGTGCATGTAAAGGACTTTTGTCTGGAGTGCATGTAAAGGACGATGAAACACTGATAATGCCCAGCTCATTGTTAATTTTGGCCATTGCCATTGGCTATAGTTATGCATTCAGAAAGTGTAGCTTGTTTAGAGCAAATAGCCCTAGTGTGGCCATGATTTGCGAACAAATAAAACCAACCATTATAATCGAGAAGTTACAATCGTTCGTACAGCGGTATTAATAGGTAAAAGCGATTGATAGGTGAATGTGATGTGATTGCGAATGTGGTTGTGGTTGTGACTTGTGAGTGTGGTTAAGAATGTGGTAGCGAATGCGGTTGCGAATGAGGTTGCGAATGTGGTTGTGAGTATGTTTTTGGTCTTAGAGACATATGGTTTCCTATTTTATGTTTGTTATTGTTCGAGTAGGTTAGGCAAATCATAAAAGTTGAGATCAAAATCAGGAGTGTGTTTATGTTATTATAATGTTTTTGTTTAACGATTTCGACACAAAAGAAAGATTGATTAGTGAGTAGGTGGGATACATGGGGACTTAGATTTACAATACAATTTATCTTTGTTAGTAAAAATAATAATATTTTTAAATTTCGCCGACTTATATGTAGTATGGAGTTAGACAGTAGTGAATACATTACTACAAAAAAATATTTAAAAATAACAAAAACCCGACTGCTTAAAAAGTCAACTTAAAAGACGTAAACAAGAGGAAAATCATGCTGTGCAGTCGGAGGTTACATATGGGCGAGCTGGCTGACCAAAACCAGATGTATCCTCCGACTGTACAGCATGATTTTCCTCTTGTTTACGTCTTTTTAGTTGACTTTTTAAGCAGCCGGGTTTTTTGTTATTTTTAAATATATTTTTTAGTTACAACTTTTTAGTATTCTTTTTTAGTATTAGGTATATTTAAACATATAAGTATCATATTAGAGATAGAGATTGAAAGATAGATATTTTTGTAATCACCTCTTAAAAAACCTTCATTTTGATACCCAAAACGATGGGTTTGGAATAAAAACAGTACCTAATTTGGGCCCCTTACAATATGGCGCCCAAAATCCGCCATTTTTAACCCCCGCCGGAAAAAGAAGGGGTGTTATAAGTTTCACGTGTGTTGCTGTGTATCTGTGTATCTGTGTATCTGTGTATCTGTGTATCTGTGTGTCTGTCTGTGGCATCATAGCGCCTAAACGGATGAACCGATTTCGATTTAGTTTTTTTTGTTTGAAAGGTAATTTTGTCGAGAGTGTTCTTAGCTATGTTTGAATAAAATTGGTTCAGCCGTTCAAAAGTTATGGGCATTTTACTGTTTGAATCGGGGTGTTTTTAACCCCCGCCGGAAAAAGAGGGGTGTTATAAGTTTCACGTGTGTTGCTGTGTATCTGTGTGTCTGTGTATCTGTGTGTCTGTCTGTGGCATCATAGCGCCTAAACGGATGAACCGATTTTGATTTAATTTTTTTTGTTTGAAAGGTGATATTGTCGAAAGTGTACTTAGCTTTGTTTGAATAAAATCGGTTCAGCCGTTCAAAAGTTATGGGCGTTTTACTGTTTCAATCGGGGTGTTTTCGGAAGATAAATGTGTCGGGGGTTTTTTAAATTTTGAAATTTTACTTGTTTCTATTTTAATGTAGCCAGTGACACTCGCAGGGTTAAGTCGAATCGATTGACGTAAGAGTCATAAAAATCACCCAACACGTTTGGTCTCTAGAACGCCATATAGGAACAAACATACATACATACATGCATACATACATACATAGACTGATAAACACATTACCTTCCTTCGGCAGTCGGGTAAAAAGTAATTGATTCGGCGGCCGCTCCAAGTCTCGTTGGGTTTGCTCCAATCTAATTAGTATTTGTTTAGCTCCTGTGACTTTTCTCAAGAAGATTTTGCAGTTTGAGGTCCAGCAGAAGTCGTACTTATTAAGTTTAGCAAATTCCTTGGCGGTGAAAAAGAGTTTTCTGGAGCTGGCTGGGAGGTGTTCTGATAAATAAATCGGTCGCCGATCACCCGTCAAACCAATGCTTCGAATATTTAATCGATCATCTTCTTTGAGCGTTTTGTTGAAATTTCGGGAAGCGCCATATAATAGCCCATATCACAAGTCTCGATCGAATCGAAGTCTTTCTCGTAGTCCACAAACACTAAACAGAGAGGCAGATTGTATTCTTCGTTCTTCTGTATAACCTGCCGCAGCGTATGTATGTGGTCTACGGTGTTAAAGCCTTAAAGGAATTCGTAATCTATACCAATATTATAAAGAGGAATGATTTTTATATAAGCTACATTATTCCCGAGTAACATAGGCTATAATTTTTACGGGAGCGAAGCCGCGGGGGTCAGCTAGTATTAAATATATAATAATTCGAATACGGAAACAGACAATTCCTGATGACTCTTGAAAACAGCTTGTAGACATGGCTAAGAAGTGAGATGGGCCTATAGTTCTTCAATAGGACATTGTCACCCTTCTTGAAGAAGAGTACCACCACACCCCTGCACCATGCCTGTGGCGTTTTCCCTTCGAGTATGACGGAATCAAACAGCTTCTGAAGGGTCTTAAGTATTGGTTTACCACCCGCCTTCAGAGTTCGGCCGTAATGCCGTCATCACCCGGTGCCTTGTTGTTCTTAAGCTGTTTAAGAGCCATCCTAATCTCGTACAGGCTGACGTCCGGTATGTCTTCGGTATAGTGTCGGGTCAATCTAGCTCTAGGGTCTTTTGCTAGATTCGCGACGGGTTTACTGGTTGATATGTACAACTACCCATAGAATCTCTCGATCTCCCTCAGAAGCTCCGGTTTGGTGGATACGATACTGCCATCGTCGGTCTTCAGTTTCGTGAGCTGGCTCTGTCCAATAGTCAGATCTCTTGCTAGGACCTTGGAGCCCTTATTCCGCTCAATCGCGTCTTTAATACGCACGGTATTAAAGCGGCGGAGGTAGCTTTCAAGGCCTTTGAGATCCGTTTATTTAGCTGCCGGTATTTCAACGCATCGTCTGAAGACTGCAGGATCATCTCACGCCTCTCTTTCATGAGCTTGAGAGTAGAATTAGAGAGCTTTTTGTTCATATCTGTACGGTGGGTCTTGAAAAATTAGATGCGACCGTATGGGCAGCTTCCTAGAACCCATCGCTGTATTCGTCCACGGAGCTCCCTAGGCATCCGAAACGATTCTGGAGTTCGAGCTGAAAGCTCTCGGGGTTTTAGATATGGATCTGTGCTGGACGAAGCGTAGACTTCATCAGTCGAGACATTTCAAGCTTGATATCAATGTTCAATATGCCTCTCACCATGCGGTGTTCGCTCCCGGTTTGTCCGTTCACCGAATTGATCACAGAGACTTAATTGAACAAGGGCAATGGAGAGGGCTTGGGTGACATCGCAACTGAGGCGAGGTCGTATATGGGGCATAGCGGCTGAAAGTTGGAGGTCGCAACGGGAGAGGAGTGCCGGTATTGCGGTGCGCTGCTCTACTTACTTTCCGCGGCCTGAACGGGGTCGCCACCGTCTGATGGCGGACGCCGTGTGGCCGCAGGGGAGAAGAAGAGTCGGTATAGCGTTGGCCGCTCTCCCTATCTACTGCGAGGCGGCGGTGCCACTGTCCTGAACCGTCACATGGGGACCAAGGATTCCATACACGAGGTCGTCTGGCACCCATGTGCTGGTTTGGCAATGTGTCCTGGTGCGCTGGTGATGGGGAGTACTCCCCAGAGGAGAGTCCGATGACGGAGAGCCGCGGATGACTGCTTACACCTGCCCGTGTTCACGCCATAAGTGGGACAGGAGGACACCGTGGAGTTTTAGTAGGTTAGAGTTGCAGTGGTAGCGCAGTTCGCATGAGCATTTCTAAAAGCAAAAAAAAAGGTTAGGGCTCAATTGGATTAGGTGAAGATGCAGCGGGGATGGCCCTTGGGCCGCGAACATGTTTGTTTTATTCCAAAGAACATTATGTGTAAATATCACTATGCGTCTGTAACATTATCTATATATATAAAAATCAATTGCTGTTCGTTAGTCTCGCTAAAACTCGAGAACGGCTGGACCGATTTGAATAATTCTTTTTTTGTTATGTTCGCCAGAATACAGGGAAGGTTTAAAAGCAAAAAAAAAAAAAAAAAGTTTGGTTGGATAGGGTAGGTAGGTAGAGTAGTGTAGTGTAGGTAGGTAGGTAGGTAGGGTAGGGTAGGGTAGGGTAGCGTAGGGTAGGGTAGGGTAGGGTAGGGTAGTGTAGGGTAGTGATGGGTAGAGTAGTGTAGGATAGGGTAGTGTAGTGTAGGGTAGGGTAGTGTAGGGTAGGGTAGGGTAGTGTAGGGTCGGGTAGGGTAGGGTAGGGTAGGTTGGTAGGGTAGGTAGGTAGATAGGGTAGGTAGGTAGATAGGGTAGGTAGGTAGAGTAGTGTAGTGTAGGTAGGTAGGTAGGGTAGGGTAGGGTAGGGTAGGGTAGGGTCGGGTAGGTAGGTAGGGTAGGTAGGTAGAGTAGTGTAGTGTAGGTAGGTAGGTAGGGTAGGGTAGGGTAGGGTAGGGTAGGGTAGGGTAGGGTGGTGTAGTGTAGGGTAGGGTACAGTAGGGTAGGGTAGGGTAGCGTAGGGTAGGGTAGGGTGGTTTAGTGTAGGGTAGGGTTGTGTAGGGTAGTGTAGGGTAGGGTAGTGTAGGATAGGGTAGTGTAGCGTAGGGTAGGGTAGGGTAGTGTAGGGTAGGGTAGGGTAGTGTAGGGTCGGGTAGGGTAGGGTAGGGTAGGTAGGGTAGATAAATGTTTGGTGTTTTTATGGCAAAACAAAGTTTGCCGGGTCAACTAGTGCTTTATAAATTTATGCTTAATTATTATTATGCCAACAGTATTTATGGAAATATACATTATGGGAAAACATTTATCCCTAATAATATTATGCGTAATGATCAATATGTTGAATAGCGTTATTCCAATGTAAATTATGGCAATATGTTTTATGTCTATATTATTATCATTAGAAACCAAATTGTATCCCGTCTTTTTTTCACCTTTAGGCAAAGATTTCAAGACGGAAGTCAATCATTTATCGTATCAATTGCTTGCTTAGTCACACTGGGTAGGTAGTAATAACACAGTAGAACCAATACCTACCTGTGCGTGCATGGAACGTAATGTAGGCACAATAAATCCATTGTTTATTTATGTACTTGGTCGGTTTTTTTATAAAAACCAGCCAAGTTCGAAGGGTTCCGTACCATTATCGCAAAAAACGGCAAACAAATCACGTTTGTTGTATGGGAGCCTCACTTTGTATTCTCTTTTTAGTATTTGTTGTTATAGCGGCAATATATAATTGTTGTTTCTGGTGCGTTCTTCTCCATAACAAGCTACTTTACGAATGCACGGTAGAATCAATTTTTATTACTTGTAAATTTTAATTTTAATTTATTTGACGTTCAAAAGTGCCGTTTATTGGCCTAGTTGAATTAATATATTTGACTTTGAATAGAAATACATCATCTATGAAATTTTAAACTGTCTAGCTATCACGCTTCATGAGATACAGCCTAGTGACAGACAGACAGACAGACAGACGGACCGCGGAGTCTTAGTAATAGGGTCCCGTTTTTACCACTGGTGTACGGAACCCTAAAAATGGATATCATATTAATTGCAATTTCGTATGGTCTAAATCAATTATTTCCACATCGCAAAACAGTTTTCAGTATCTATAGTGCTCGCAGGAGAACATGTACGGCATTTTACCGTATTACAACCTAGGAGTATTACTGTTTATTTTTAATGGAATCTGTACTATAAACTCTCAAGTAAAGATTTTGTCTTTTGAATATGGTGGGTATGTTAGCATGTATTGCATCTACATAGGTACTATAAAAACCATGGTATACATTTGGCATCTGCTACTCTGCTCTTCTTTCTATTCATGCATCTGCTATTCTTCTCTCAATGGTGTATCTGTGGTCAATTCGGTGAAAACTGGGCGCGATCACCTCATGGTAAGAGTTACATTGAAGATTAATATAAAGCTTGAAAGGTCTCGACTGATGAAGTCTACGTTCCGTCCAGCATAGATCCAGATCCAAAACCCCGAAACCTTTCAGCTCGAACTCCAGAATCGTTTCGAATGCCTGAGAACTCCGTGGAAGCGATGGTTTGTGGTAGCTACCCATAACGTCAGGTCTAAGTTTTTCAAGACCCGCCGTTCGGATCGGAACAAGAGACTCGCTGATCCTACTCTCGAGCTTATTAAAAGAGGCGTGAGATGATCCTGCAGACTTCAACCGTAGAATCCGACCCGGCTGTACAGCATTAGGAAAATTGCGCGGTATATTCTTATCCAACTTACCACAGGGTCTCAAGACGAAAGTCTATGACCAGTGTATATTGCCAGTGATTAAATATGGCTCTGAGACGTGGTCACTAACGATGGACTTCATCAGAAAGCTTACAGTCACCCATAGGGCAATTGAGAGGGCTATGCTCGGGTGGTCCTTGGTTCCTTGAGTGATTGAATCAGAAGTTAGAACACTAAGTTACTTTACATCTCTCATGTTCGGTAAATAGGTTCTTATTACCTCCAAATGGGGCTTGTAGGTGATTAATTAGCGCTCTAGGGTAATAATGTAGCTAGAAAAGCCCTAGGGCGGTAAGTAATTAAAAAAAAAACACTTCTTTCTTTCAAAAAGTTCGCGTACATCTAACCATCATACTGGCAATAGACATCATGCATTCAGCCCAGCCCAATGACCAAAGAGGTCGCTTTGCTATTCAGCCTTGTCTTCGTGTGAGTATAATAGTCATCAAGGAGTTTTTGGCGGGCTTTTTTCGAGTGAGGTTCAGCGGTTGTTAATATTATTTGCAAATTGATTCCTAGTGGATATTGTGATATAAAATTGGTGCAGTTTTGTGTCTCAACTGTCTACGCAACTGGACAATATGTGAAATCATTGACAGAAGCGATTTCAGGATAGTGGAGCGGAGAATTTTATTGTAGTATTGACTACCTCCGCAAAGCTTACTGGGAAGGCTGACTCAATACAATTTGCTGCCAAATACTCCAAAAACTATTAGAATCTGTTACACCCGTATTCTAATGCATACTAAAGAATGTTAAAATTGCACTGAAGCTTAGGCGGTATGGTCCAAGACCTTAGCCTGCCAGAGAAGGCGAACAAAAAAAAAAAAAAATAGTCATCAATTTTAAATATCGAACGGCGAAGCTCAATTTCGTTCTTGAAAAATAAATATTTTTTAAAATGTTTTATTCTTGTACTGCCGGTTTTTTTCTACTTACCTCACAATCGAGATGTAAAGCAGAATAGTTAGCTCGGGTGTAATCATCAATTGCACCCTCGAACTATAGGCGCCCTCGCTGCGCTCGTGCGCCTAAATATCTCGGGCTGCAATTGATGCCTTACATCCCTTGGCTACTAATCTACTATTAACATTTCTACCAATTGTTAGCTTGAGCTATCAAATGTCCGGGTCTCATGGCACATTTTTCCATAAAATACATCCATGGGGTAAGTGTATGCATGCGCACACTTTTCGCGCACACTTACCCCAGGGAGTCAAAATTTAAGTTTGACCGCCAATGTATTGCGGCGTTCAGTTAACCTCAATTTTTCAAACACATAATTCAACCTAATTATGCAGTTAATCAATAAAATATAGACTCACCGTTATCAGATAATAAGTTGTCGCGTGAGAATGTTTTGCAAAACACAGAAAAGTAGCTAATAAACAAGCAAATATAGATATTATTTTTCAAAAATCCACAACGAAACTTAGTGCAGCGCAGAGACTTGTCGGAGCTAATGTGCCCACCGAGCGGCCCATACTCGGTCCCACACCACCCCGCACATCGTTTCGCAGATATTTGCCGTATGCTCACTACCCACTGCGCTCAGTTACCCCGAATGACTATAAACAAATAAATTATTATGTAACTTTAACAATCTGGGAACTCTGAGGTACTGGACCTTTGAGTGGCGTGCCAGGGGCTGAAGCCAACTCGCAGAGGCCTTGTAAGACATGCAACATGATATGTGGCATCAACCGACGATTCTCCCTGTATGCACTACGTAAGGGCACTCAAGGACTATCCCCGGTTGGTGCTGAAATATTATTATTATTAAAAAATATTGATTATAATATAATGTTCTAAGATTAATTTAATTATCAATATTTAAAAATAATAATAATTGCGAAAAAATGTCTAATGATCATCATCTGAATGTATTGTTAAATTTATACATGACATATTGTTTATAAATATGAAAAATTAGAATCCAAGGAAGAAGAAAAATAATATCGTTCTGTCACTTAGTATAACATTTATCTATAGGTGAACATGTAGAAGGCGAAGAGGAATCATTTGTGAAGATCGGTAGTATCCCAGCTTTTACCCCACATTTTTCACTAAATATAACAGTAAGTAATCTTGATTTACTTCAGTTTCGTTCTCGAGATAAGTAACTTTAATTAGCTCGCTAAGTTAGTATCTAAGTTAATTCTATATACTTACACAGGATGGTTTATGTACACGTTTAAGTATAAAATAAATTGGCTTGGATATTAGTCTGCAAAAAAACAACTCTAAATGTTGTGAACATGGAAGATACCATGCCTCTGCAGCAGGAGGACAGATAAGCAAAATCCCGGAATAGCAAAATCCCAGATTCGCAGAAGGACAGATAGATAAATATACTCCTACTAGAAGACACTGCTCTATCAGCTCTGGGGCTGGGATCCAGCCGTTTTTCCGAAAAGATTTTGACAAAATTTCACTACCCAACAAATTTTAGCAACCTTTTTTTTATACCAATGCAATATTTGGAATGATTTTAGTACGCAAATTTTCATTTGGTCAAAGTTTTACTTGGCAGAATATTAACAAGGATAGTGTCATTAAGGCATTTGGTCTTTAATGAAATGGTTTAATACAGCCAACAATATTTAGACAATAAACGGTCAAATGTTTTGTTAAAACAATAAATATAAAGGCAAAAATAAGACTATTTTGGGCATTATTATAATTGAAAATTGCAATTTTATTTTAATATAATCATTTATTTAATAATAAATATTTGTAACTTATTTTTTTTTTGCAATGTTTAATTAGCAATTATACCGCAGCAGGGGCCGCCGAGCGCCAGATTCCCTGCATGGTTGATTACTGGCAATTCGATAATTATGGGCAACGAATTAGTCCAACAGCGAGCTCGGGAGCTTAGTGCACCCCGACACGGATTACTTTAGACCCTGCAGACAGAAAAATAGGGGCCCCGCAACGGGGCTCCGTCGACCTCGTTGCTTAAATAGTAACCGTACTTACACATTGTAATTTAATTTGTAGGTACTTATATTCTGTGCAACTGTCATATAGATGCATTTTTTTTGTCATTGACTAAGCAATTAACTGAATAGAAATGGTAAATTGAAAACTGACGATACAAAATATTTGGCTTATTTTATTTTGCGTAAAATGTGTTATTCCAAATGAAATATTTGACTAAATAGTCAACAAGTTATTGATTGGGTTTGGGTTACAATTATTTGTGAAGAGATTTTTTGCTAAGTGATATATGCCATTTTAAATGTGAGTAATGCAAAGCGCACTTTTAAAAAAATTAAGTTTTCTTGACAGATGTTTACTGACTAAAACTACATAGTATCGCTATCTTAGGGAAGGGTAGCTTTTTCCGTAAGTGCATTTCTAGCCGAGCAATGAGCGTGTTTTGTAAAATTCATGCCATCAGTTGGCGCCTCTTTGGCTAGAGTTCTTCCACTTGGAAAACGTAACTTGCGACATCAACATTTATTTATTTATTTATTTATTTATTTATTTATTTACACACATAAGTACAACATCTTACAGTATTCCAAGACGATGTTATACCGAATAAATAATGTTATATACACTATAGTCATATATATACATATAAATTTAACAATAAAAATTAAAATAACATGACATACACATAACATGACTTTGATTAAGTGTGAGCCACCGGTACTTGAAAATCTTGCTGCTTGTACCTAATATTTCGTCATTCGTTTAGAGTTGATTGCAAAGGAAACACCCTATTGCTTAGCGTTAGTGAAATCAACTATCAGACTATCAGTCAAGATTGATCAAAGTCAAAGTCAAATATATTTATTCACCTAGGCCAACAAACGGCACTTTTGAACGTCAAATAAATCAAAATTAAAATTTACAAGTAATAAAAAATTATATTACCGTGCATTCGGAAAGTAGATTGTTATGGAGAAGAACGCACAAGAAACTCCATACTTACCCTTTTTTTTTTTAAATAGGTGTTTTACAATATTTACATATGTACATACATGAATAAATTCATATATTTGAGGACGATGCATCCAGAACAGCTACAGCGCTATAGCCATAGCGTACCGATGACAAGTAGGAATATGGTTCTCACATACTTACAAATATTGCAAACATAGGTAAATCTCTTTAGGCACCTGCAGATATAGGTAGGTTCCTGACCTCTAACAACGGTAGGTATACGGTATACCGTCGTCGGGGTCCTGTATATACTAGGTGCCCTTAAAATGTGTGCATAACTATTTAATATTAAGGTACCTAGGTGACCCTTAATATTTTATTAAAATTAGGTACTTTTTGCACTAACAGTTTTTACCAACATGTACAGCAAGACAACAATAATATTATTACACATATCGAATATATTAAAAACATTAATTTTAGTTCTTTTTTTAGCCACAACGGAACGATTTGGAAAAACGATTCACGTATCTCATAGTGGAGTATTACAGCATCTTGTCAACTGTGAAAATAACTTTTAATGAAAATACGTCTATTTTATTATTTTACATATGGTTTCCATTCATTGAAATACCATATGGAGTTGTTGGTTACTCACTTAAACTTCCTCGGAGCAGAGTGTGGACCTCATGGAGAAAATCGTTAAGAAAATCTAAAGGCATTCATTCCAAACATTCAAGGAGATCTTTGGCAAAAGAACACTAGTAGTTTTGTAATATTCACCGGTACCTAATAGAAAATAAATAATATAGATGTAATAAAGAAAGAAAGAAAGAAAGAAAAATATTTATTTGTGACCCGCACAGGAGACACGAGAAAATAAGCATACAAAATAAAAAAACCCTGTGCGAGACCAAAAAGGCTCCTATCTCAGCATGTGCAGCGATATCCAAAAAAAAAAAAAAAAAAAAAAAAAAAAAAAAAAAAAAAAAAAAAAAAAAAAAAATCCTCCTCTATCATTACCTGTACAATAGAAATACCGATCGGCGATCTGTTTGGTATTTGCCTTTACCTGACGTCATCGGGACGAGGAACTGGTATTAGGTAGGTAATTGAAATAATTAAAAAAAATCACGCAAAATTAAACCCGACTTCTAAAGCACCAGAAACAACAATTATATATTGCCGCTATAACAACAAATACTAAAAAAACTTTTTTGCAAAAAAATACTACCGACTTCCAAATAAAAAACTACAAAGTGAAAAATAACTTTAATTTTGGAAGTCGGTGTCTTTCTTTTTTCCCATTTTGTTTGCGATATGGACACCGACTTCCAAAATTAAAGTTATTTTTCACTTTGTAGTTTTTTATTTGGAAGTCGGTAGTATTTTTTTGCAAAAATTTTTTTTATTTTTCCCTTTTTAGTTGTATCTACCTAAAATAGGTAAGTTGTTTAGTAAGGTAGGTAACTATAAGGCCAGAATTGATTACCCGAATAACATGAAACTTGAACATAACCGGTGAAATGAGAGATCTGCGTACCCCTTTAGTGCGTACTGGCGTGATGTTATGTTATGAAATGGTATATATACAATAAACAGACATGCGATTGCAGCAATCTCGAATGATTTGCCGTTATTTATTGAAGGGTTCTATTGTATATCTCCGAAGTTCTTCATCAGATCTTCAACAAATTAAAATGGGACCAATTTCGAAACATACTCTTTCAAACAAAAAAAGAATTTTCAAAATCGGTCCACGATTGACGGAGATATCGGACTTAATTGCGTAAATATTTGCATTTATGTTTTAAACTTTAATTTAATTTGTATTTTACTCTCGAGTTATTTTTTATTGATTTCAATATGTTTGTGAATTGATTTTTATTGAATTTAATTTATTTTTTTGATTTGATTTTTATTTTGACTGTATTATTTTATTCTAGTTTCATTGTGAATAATTTAATTTTAACTTATTTGATTTTATTTAGATTTATTTTATTTTATTTTAATTGTATTTTGATTTAATTTAATTTATATTTTAATCTGATTTAATTCTAGTTTCATTGTGATTAATTTAATTTAAATTTGATTTGATTTTATTTGTGATCCGATGTAATTTTTATTGATTTTTATTTTATTGTTTTTTATATTGGCTTTATTTTACTTCTTTTATATAGATTTTAAGTGTTTCACTAATGAATATGTGCATGTAAGATTCACATCTAGTAGATGTCAATCAGACTTTCGAGTAGACTTTTCTTTTGCTCGTGTGATTGTACATCAGTTTTGTGAACTACAATAAAAAAAAAAAAACATACAAGAAGTCGAACATAGAACCTCCTCCTTTTTGGTAAGTCGGTTAAAAAGAGCAATATTTGATTTGATACAAACATACATACCATTGTGAAATTTGGCACACGTGTTAAGAATAACATACAGAGTAACATATGTGAATATTGTGCAATTCCGACAATATTACTTACAAACATACGTGTCGAATTACCTCCTTTGTTTTGGAAGTCGGAAAGAAAAATGTTCTTCTCAGGCTGTGTTTTTGTACTAATTAATTGAGTTAGAAATAGACTCAGACATGTTAACAGGATAAAATGGCGGTATAAGTTACAAAAGAAAACATTTAAAACATTTTTATTTTCTTAATAAATACAAAAAATAAACTTTTTAATTTATTCCTGCAGTCTTTATTTATTTGAATAAGAACTAGAAGATGCAAATTAAAAGAAAATCATGCTATGCAGTTGGAGGATAAATAAGGCTTTGGTCAGCCAGCTCTCGAATATACATCCTCCGACTGCATAGCATGATTTTCTTCTTGTTTACATCTTTTTAGTTGGCATAGTCGAGTTTTAGTTTTTTTTTTACGCTCCCCTTTTTCCCTAATACAGGGTAACATTTTTTAAACTCCCGTCAACTGGCTATCTACCTATCCTACCCTACCCTACCCTACATACATGAATGTTGCGTAACTTTAACCGCTTACGCAGCGCACGCAACGGAAGCTCTGAAAACGGAATAATTTTGCCCGTTTTTGAAACTTTTTTCATTTATGCTGCGCTCCTATCGGTCGTAGCGTGATGTTATATAGCCTATAACCTTCCTTGATAAATGGACTATCCAACACAAAAATAATTTTTCAATTCCAACCAGTAGTTCCTGAGATTAGCGCGTTCAAACAAACAATCAAACTCTTCAGCTTTTTAGTATAGATAGATGACTTGCTGAAAAATTTATCATATACATGGACAGAAGCAGTATTTACAACATGAGGTCACCTGTTCGTTACGCCCTGTATAGAGGTAATTAGATTTACTACAGAAATAATACGTCAATTAACTACTTTAAATAACAAGTAAAATTTCAAAATTTAAAAAAACCCCGACACATTTATCTTGCGAAAAACACCCCGATTCAAACAGTAAAACGCTCAAAACTTTTGAACGGCTGAACCGATTTTATTCAAACATAGCTAAGAACACTCGTCAAAATCACCTTTCAAACAAAAACAAACTAAATCAAAATCTGTTCATCCGTTTAGGCGCTATGATGCCACAGACAGACACACAGCAACACACGTGAAACTTATAACACCTCTCTTTTTCCGGCGGGGGTTAAAAATACTAAGTACTTTGAAAACTAAATTTATTTAGTTTGGAGGAAATATTTTAAGTTTTTAAGCTGACATGGTCACAATCATTAGAATTAATATTTGTTTCGTAAAGGGGTGACTTTAGGCCGCTTTAGAATTCCACCGGGCCTGAGAATTCGTGTGGTTTCTGCAAACGAACTGTGCCACAACACGGCGCTGAAGAAGAAAAAATCTTGTCTACGCTAGGCACGACGTGCAGTGTTGCTGCGGTCTGTTGTAAGCACGACTAGTTTTCGTGCCGAGGTCCGACAAGTGTTGTCGAGTACGTGATGAGTGTCGTGTACGTCTGCAGCAGACACGATGTTTTTTTAAGGTTCCGCACCCAAAGGGTAAAAACGAGACCTTATTACTAAGAGTCCACTAGGAGAGCAGGCTGTATCTCATGAACCGTGATAGCTAGACAGTTGAAATTTTCACAGATGATGTATTTCTGTTGCCGCTATAACAACAAATACTAAAAACAGTTTAACATCAATATCTAATTGGGGCTCCCATACAACAAACGGCATTTTTGTTGCCGTTTTTTGCGATGATGATACGGAACCTTACTAGCGCGAGTCCGACTCGCACTTGGCCGGTTTTTTTTGCTTTTACAAGCGGCCTTAAATCGCTGGATGATTTGTTAAAAAATGTAAAGCTAAACAGAGTACAATATTAACTTCAGAGTGTCCGAGTTCATAACATTAGACATTTTTACAACCCCTTTTTACAGTCCGTTCAACCGATTTCGAGTTCTATCCCGCAAATATAAGGATGGCATAAAAAGCATAAACCTGTTACCAAACTAACTGTTTAATACAGCTGCCATTTGTCATATCACCAACGCAATGGAAGTCAAAATCGGTTGAACGGGCTGTAAAATGGGATTATTTATGACTACTGTTATCACAAATGGAGTATAGCTATTGTAAATATTCAGATAGGACCACGAGCCAAAAAGAAAAAAAAAACTACCAACTTGAATAATACGAAAACTGAATTATGGTATTTTATATAAAAACTTTATTTTCACTATTGCCGACCAACAATAGTTAAGTCGTCAATTGTAAAAAAAAATCAAAATAATAAAGTGAATTTTCAATTTTTGAAGGTCAAAAATATTTCAAGATTATTAACACTTTTTGCGTAAACATTATAGATACATAGTAAAAACTATTATTATTAAGCGTTGAGTGCGTTAGTCTTGGGAGCGCATGTTGATGTCGTCGTGGCGCTCACGCTCGCCGGTCTCGCGGTGGTCGCCAGACACGCGCGCGCCCGCAGACGTCCCCGCCTCGTCGTGCTCGCGCTTGCCGGGCGAGTGCGGCGCCGAGGGGGCTGATTGCACCAACCGCCCCATCAGACTCGCGCTCTTGTCCTTGCGCGGCCGAGTCCACTCGTGTGATAACACCCGGTCCAGCGTGAGGCGGAGCGTGATGTCAGGCTCCAGAATATGCCGCACGATAGACTTGGCCGCCGCCGATACTGTATCACGGATTCTGGATCTAAAAACCCAGTTGCGTGACATTTGGTCCTTCAATAGTTTGCGCAAGTTCGAATCATCGAACGGCATGGAAGCATTTAGCATTATGAAGAGGATAATCCCGAGAGACCACACATCAGCTAGTTTGGGGTTGTAGGGCGTGCCACTCACCACCTCAGGGGCGGCGTACGCAGCGGACCCACAGTACGTCTGGCTGAGTACACGTCGGTTGTCACCATCTGTGCAGAATCTAGCGAATCCAAAATCCGCCAACTTGACATTGAAACGTCTTGAAAGCAAAATATTCTCACATTTTAGATCGCGGTGTGCTATATTCTTGCTATGCAGGTATTGCAAGCCACTTGCCATTTGTCTGAACCAGAGTTTGGCCTGGTTTTCTGGCACAACTCCATTCCGTTTTATGAAATCCAACAGATCACCGTTGTCAGCATAACGCATAAAGATAAATACTCTCGGTCCACGCTGTAAAATACTGTGCACTTGGATGATATGGGGGTTCTCGATCTTGGTTAATATATCAAGTTCACGAGGAAAAAACTTTTCTAAAAAATCCCGCGGCGCTTTTTCTTTATCGAATATCTTGCACGCGAGGTGCATTCGCTTCGGGCTGGCTGCATCGCAGTACTCTGCCAGGTGGACGGTGGCGTATGATCCTTGCCCGATTTTCTTGCCGATGAGATAGCCTCGTTGTTCCAAGGCATTCACCTCGGAGCTTCGAGGACTAAGGCGCTCAGCCATTGAGCTCTATTGACTTTATCCTAACCCGTTTAGGATACATTGGACATCTCACTGCTCACGTATGTCCAAGGTTTCAGTGATCCTCCTGTCAAATTGTTAGCTTTTCGATTGATATTAGCTTTCAACACAACTCTCATGAAAGAGAGTAAAACAATATTATAATAATAAATCGTCAATAGCACGCACAAAATTTTGTTAAAATATTACGACATCACAAAGAATTTGGATATAAAAAACGCTTTCACTAGTAAGAAATCTTCCAAAAAGACGTATTTGCTACATTTATGACATTTTTTTCATTTGTTTCTAAAATTAAAATGAAATTTTTCAGAAAAGCCTACATCAAATAATTTACAAAAAGATTTTATCTAAAGAGAACGTAATACCCCTTCTACACAGCACAAGCAACAACCACCCGACTGTGTAGAAGGGATTTAAGAGGTCGGGATGTATGGGGAATGGTGATCCTGAACACTGTGATGACTGGGGAAGCATGTTTTACATACAAGAGTGGATAGGCAAATCACTCGATCGAGTTATGTAAAAGGAAGTTTAAAAGTGGCGCCTACTGGCTTAATATACCTAAATTATGTGCAACACTGTGTAAGAATGTCCGGGGACATATCGACATGGTAAGAGTTGTTCAGCAGGCGGTCTTAATATGAATGAAGTCTATCGGCGAAGTTAAAAGAAACGAGGTAGGTACTTAATGGCTACAGATGCACTATAGAGAATCATGGAACACGGAAACACGCTGATGACACACTAAATTAATTTGGCTAATTGCTGAAATATAGAATTAGATGCGATTTCCGATCGCCACTATCATTTTGTTTGGCATACCCAAACAACCCCAATATTCAACTATTGTCTACCGTGTTTACCCATCAGCAGATCCAAAGCTTAGACAGTAGAGACCAAGGACAGGGTAGCTTTCTGGCGTCTTTTTCCTAATATCCGGCTTGCATTTGTTGGCCGGTCGGAGTGAACACTGACAGGGAACAGAGCTTCCACCTCTATGATCTATGTTAGGGGGTTTGGTTGCCGATTTTCCGCACTTACTGCCTCAGGTGGACCATTGTTCGTAGGCTATGGCAGCCGTTTGGTGGTTATTCAAACCAGCCCACCTCCCTCCAGAAGTGACCCGAGGGTTTGTGTTCATAACTGGGTAACACCTGTGCATTCAAAGAGCACGTGCGCGACGGTTTCCTCAACCTCCATGCACACCCTGCACAGAGGACTGTCCCTTATGCCTATTGTGTGGAACTGTCTGTTAAGTGAGCAGTGTCCTGTGATGGTCCCCGTCATCAGGCGCAGGCCATTCCTGCCCAGGCGTAATAGACGCCTGGTGAGCCTATCATCCAGGGATGGCAAAGCTTATTTGGACTGCCTGCAGCCCGGTGTCAAGGTCCACCAGTTCTCCGCTTATGTCTGGGTGAATTCCTGTAGCCACCTGCGTATTTGGTTGAAGGGGATGGTGCAACAGGCTCGGGTCCATAGACCGCCGTACTGGACCATCGTTACGCAAGCTCGTAAGCCGCGTTGTTACCCAGCGATCCACTGTGTCCCTTTATCCATTGCAGTGTCACCGTGTTGCGGCTAGTACACAGTTATTTGTTCTAGTGCGTTGTGACATTCTAGTATTAGTTTTGATGTATTTTTTTTTTTTTGTAAGGATTGGAGGACTGAGGCGCTGTCGGAGAGTATGCGTATGTGGGTGTCCGTAACACTCCTGGCTTCTAGGGCGTGGACCGCTTGTATGATGCACACTCCGCCTGATATACTATGTTGAACTCTCCTAGCGTTCTGGATATATATATTGAGATCCTGTGAGAAGACTCCGACTCCGCTCCCGGAGTCAGTCGATCCGTCGGTGTATATTCTCATCTCTTTCGGGCCTGAGTAGTCACATCGTTCTTCTGTAATTATTATGTTGTAGTGCCTAAGAAAGTGGTGTTTTTTGGGGCTTTGTCGCATGGTGATGCTAACATTGGTCTTCGCTTGATCGCATCTTCTTTTATTTATTTATTTATTTTATTTTAAAGGAGGCTTACAGACTATTAACAAACCAATGACATAAAGAATGTAATATTAAACAAATAGCTAATAACAAGCCTCCACATATAGTAAATGGAAAAAAGTCGATAAAAAAAAAGTACATACAAGGTAAGATAATTTTTTTATTAGATAAGTTATGCACATCATCATCATCAGCCTATTAATGTTCCCACTGCTGGGATACTGGCCTTCTCTCTATGAGAGGGAATGGGCCGTAATCCACCACGCAGGCCCAGTGCGGGTTGGTGGATGTCACATTTCTTCGAATTTTTGGTTCTAGGAGATGCCGGTTTCCTCACGATGTTTTTCTTCACCGTTTTGAGAGCAGTGGTGAAGAAATAATTTACACAAAGTAAAGCGCCTGCCTGGGCTCGAACCCACGACCTGAAACTTGTAAGTCGCGGCCGATACCACTGGGCCACCACTGCTCTTCTTTTATGCGTGTGTGCTTAACTCTGGAGTCTTTACTTAGGGTGCCTGATAGATGGAGCCTAAAAGCGGCCAGGGCTGCTTCCTTCCGCACGATAAGATGCAGAGGTGGCAGTCCTAGCGTTGCCTGTAGGGCGACAGTGGGTGTGGTTCTCATACTGCTAGTGATTGCAACGCAAGCGTACCGCTGCAGTTTTTCGAGATCTCTTTGGTGCTCAGGTCTGTCCTGGGTCACCAGGCCAAAGAGCCGTACCAGTACCAGTGGGTGACCATGGGGCTAATACCCCAATTTCCACCTAGCAGTCGCTTGCTCTGCCACAGGGATATGCTGGCTTTTGTAGTGATAATAGTTCATGTGTTTTGCCCAACTACAACACTACAACAACCAATACAACATGTTGTTTGTCCAAATAGATGGCCAGGTATTTGGTTTCTGTTGAAAGGCTCAGGGTTGTTCCGACGCATGAGATTGCATAGGGAGTTTTCGTGGGTCCCATTTATTAAGTAAAGTAAGTAAAGTAAAGTAAACGTTTATTTGCACAGATTGTAGGTACAGTAAATAAGATGTGACAGTTAAAACATGGGTGATCCTTGTACAATCTACCATATATTAGGCATGCAAACATTATTTAAAGAGATGCAATGATATTATAATTAGATTATTTTTTAAATAACAATAGTCGGCATGGTGCATTCACATAACAATATTTTAATTTTAATGTCTAAGTACAGTATAATAGGAAAAGAATGAATAAACTCGAAAAATGTCTTAGTTAAGAATGTCAATTATATAATAGCAAGTTATAGATTACAAAATAATATGTCAGTGTCATTTAGAAATTCATTTACAGAATAGTAGCATTTTGCAATTAATAATTCTGTCAGTTTCTTTTTAAAGTTTCTCATTGTGTCATTTTTTATTATGTTAGGTATTTTATTGTATATTATTGGGCCCATACTAATAACACTTTTTTTGTGTAAAGCAGTATTACAACTCTCAACATGTAGTAGATATTTATACTGACTTCTTAAAGGTCTCTTTCTATCTTTTGACACTGCAGTGAAAAGGTTAATATTACATTTAACGAAAATAGCAACTTCCAAAATGTACATAGCCGGGAAAGTTAATAGTTTGAGCGACTTAAACACAGGAACGCAACTATCCGTCACTTTCATATTAAGCATTGCCCTTAAGCATCGCTTTTGGGCCTTGAACACCTGTTCTCGTAGAGTACAGTTTCCCCAAAAGATTATCCCGTATCTTAAAGTGGACGCGACTAGACCATGGTATGCAATCACAGTTGTGGTGATGTTGACCTTTTTTGCTAGATTGTATAAGACATACGCGGATATGCTCATTTTTTTACAAACCTCTTCTGCTTGAGGTTTCCAAGTCAACTGACTGTCTATCACTATACCTAAAAATTTTGCAACTTGTGCCTGGTCTATAATACAGTTATTACATTCTATTGTTATATTTGGTACTGATGTGCGTTGATAAAAATGCATAACGTTAGTTTTTTGCAGGTTAATTACTAAATTATTTTCGTCAAGCCAATTTACTATGTCCTTAAGGGTATTATTTATGTCCTGTTCATATTGATTGATGTCTATACATTTGACAAGTGCGGTGCTGTCGTCAGCGAATAAGACCATTGGGTGTTTAATATGGTGTGGTAAGTCATTTATGTATAGCAAGAACAAGAGCGAGCTAAGAACTCCGCCCTGAGGTACACCATGTCTGATAACTCTTGATTTAGATATGTATTTCTTCTCAAGCCTAGTGGTTGTGCAGATTTTAGATATTTCCGTGTATTGTTTACGGTCACTTAAATATGATTTAATAAGACTGAGTATGTTGCCTCTTATTCCATACATGTTAAGCTTATCAATCAGGGTTGCATGATGGACACAATCGAAAGCCTTTGTCATGTCTGTAAGGATTGCGCAAATTGGTACTTTTTTATCAACCTGTCCCATTATTATACTAAGTAAGTCGTAAATAGCAATATTTATACCTTTGTTCTTCCTAAATCCTTTCTGCTCATCACATAAAATATTATATTTACATAAAAAGTTATTAATTGACTCATAAATTATTTTTTCGATGACTTTCGAGAATATAGGAATTAGGGCAATGGGTCTGTAGTTTACTAAACTTTCTTTATCGTGTTTTTTGAAGAGCGGTTTTACGATAACTGTTTTAAGACCATTTGGGAATACTCCAGAGCTAATGCACAGATTTATAATATGGCATAAGTGTGAGGCAATATTATTCGACACGAACTTTACCACTTTTGTAGCTATGCCGTCATATCCAAAGCTGTTTGTGTTTTTTAATGAATGTATCATTCTTATAACGTCTTAAGGTATCACTGGAGACATAAACATTGAATGTGTGTTGCTAACTAAACCAGTTGTTACATATTTTTGTGATGTATTAGATTGTCCCTGATCGATGAAGAAATTTTTAAAAGCATTAGCAATACCTTCTGGGTCACCAATTACGGTGTCTTGGGTTCTGATTTTGCATATTGGCTCGATATTGCGTGTATTTTTACCCGACTGCCGAAGGAGGGTAATGTGTTTATCAGTCTATGTATGTATGTATGTATGTATGTATGTATGTATGTATGTATGTATATATGTATGTATGTATGTATGTTTGTTCCTATGTGGCGTTCCAGAGACCAAACGCGTTGGCCGATTTTGATGATTCATACGTCAATCGATTCGTCTTAACCCTGCGAGTGACATAGGCTACGTTAAAATTGGACAATAGAAAATTGGCGGATTTTGGGCGCCATATTGTGGGGTCCCAAATATTTTTTTTCTTCCAAACCCAGTGTGTGGGGTATCAAAATAAAGGGTTTTAAGAGGTGATTTCAAAAATATATGACACTTATATGTTTAAATGTATCTAACTGCCTTCCGCACTTACTGCCTCAGGTGGACCATTGTTCGTAGGCTATGGCAGCCGTTTGGTGGTTATTCAAACCAGCCCACCTCCCTCCAGAAGTGACCCGAGGGTTTGTGTTCATAACTGGGTAACACCTGTGCATTCAAAGAGCACGTGCGCGACGGTTTCCTCAACCTCCATGCACACCCTGCACAGAGGACTGTCCCTTATGCCTATTGTGTGGAACTGTCTGTTAAGTGAGCAGTGTCCTGTGATGGTCCCCGTCATCAGGCGCAGGCCATTCCTGCCCAGGCGTAATAGACGCCTGGTGAGCCTATCATCCAGGGATGGCAAAGCTTATTTGGACTGCCTGCAGCCCGGTGTCAAGGTCCACCAGTTCTCCGCTTATGTCTGGGTGAATTCCTGTAGCCACCTGCGTATTTGGTTGAAGGGGATGGTGCAACAGGCTCGGGTCCATAGACCGCCGTACTGGACCATCGTTACGCAAGCTCGTAAGCCGCGTTGTTACCCAGCGATCCACTGTGTCCCTTTATCCATTGCAGTGTCACCGTGTTGCGGCTAGTACACAGTTATTTGTTCTAGTGCGTTGTGACATTCTAGTATTAGTTTTGATGTATTTTTTTTTTTTTGTAAGGATTGGAGGACTGAGGCGCTGTCGGAGAGTATGCGTATGTGGGTGTCCGTAACACTCCTGGCTTCTAGGGCGTGGACCGCTTGTATGATGCACACTCCGCCTGATATACTATGTTGAACTCTCCTAGCGTTCTGGATATATATATTGAGATCCTGTGAGAAGACTCCGACTCCGCTCCCGGAGTCAGTCGATCCGTCGGTGTATATTCTCATCTCTTTCGGGCCTGAGTAGTCACATCGTTCTTCTGTAATTATTATGTTGTAGTGCCTAAGAAAGTGGTGTTTTTTGGGGCTTTGTCGCATGGTGATGCTAACATTGGTCTTCGCTTGATCGCATCTTCTTTTATTTATTTATTTATTTTATTTTAAAGGAGGCTTACAGACTATTAACAAACCAATGACATAAAGAATGTAATATTAAACAAATAGCTAATAACAAGCCTCCACATATAGTAAATGGAAAAAAGTCGATAAAAAAAAAGTACATACAAGGTAAGATAATTTTTTTATTAGATAAGTTATGCACATCATCATCATCAGCCTATTAATGTTCCCACTGCTGGGATACTGGCCTTCTCTCTATGAGAGGGAATGGGCCGTAATCCACCACGCAGGCCCAGTGCGGGTTGGTGGATGTCACATTTCTTCGAATTTTTGGTTCTAGGAGATGCCGGTTTCCTCACGATGTTTTTCTTCACCGTTTTGAGAGCAGTGGTGAAGAAATAATTTACACAAAGTAAAGCGCCTGCCTGGGCTCGAACCCACGACCTGAAACTTGTAAGTCGCGGCCGATACCACTGGGCCACCACTGCTCTTCTTTTATGCGTGTGTGCTTAACTCTGGAGTCTTTACTTAGGGTGCCTGATAGATGGAGCCTAAAAGCGGCCAGGGCTGCTTCCTTCCGCACGATAAGATGCAGAGGTGGCAGTCCTAGCGTTGCCTGTAGGGCGACAGTGGGTGTGGTTCTCATACTGCTAGTGATTGCAACGCAAGCGTACCGCTGCAGTTTTTCGAGATCTCTTTGGTGCTCAGGTCTGTCCTGGGTCACCAGGCCAAAGAGCCGTACCAGTACCAGTGGGTGACCATGGGGCTAATACCCCAATTTCCACCTAGCAGTCGCTTGCTCTGCCACAGGGATATGCTGGCTTTTGTAGTGATAATAGTTCATGTGTTTTGCCCAACTACAACACTACAACAACCAATACAACATGTTGTTTGTCCAAATAGATGGCCAGGTATTTGGTTTCTGTTGAAAGGCTCAGGGTTGTTCCGACGCATGAGATTGCATAGGGAGTTTTCGTGGGTCCCATTTATTAAGTAAAGTAAGTAAAGTAAAGTAAACGTTTATTTGCACAGATTGTAGGTACAGTAAATAAGATGTGACAGTTAAAACATGGGTGATCCTTGTACAATCTACCATATATTAGGCATGCAAACATTATTTAAAGAGATGCAATGATATTATAATTAGATTATTTTTTAAATAACAATAGTCGGCATGGTGCATTCACATAACAATATTTTAATTTTAATGTCTAAGTACAGTATAATAGGAAAAGAATGAATAAACTCGAAAAATGTCTTAGTTAAGAATGTCAATTATATAATAGCAAGTTATAGATTACAAAATAATATGTCAGTGTCATTTAGAAATTCATTTACAGAATAGTAGCATTTTGCAATTAATAATTCTGTCAGTTTCTTTTTAAAGTTTCTCATTGTGTCATTTTTTATTATGTTAGGTATTTTATTGTATATTATTGGGCCCATACTAATAACACTTTTTTTGTGTAAAGCAGTATTACAACTCTCAACATGTAGTAGATATTTATACTGACTTCTTAAAGGTCTCTTTCTATCTTTTGACACTGCAGTGAAAAGGTTAATATTACATTTAACGAAAATAGCAACTTCCAAAATGTACATAGCCGGGAAAGTTAATAGTTTGAGCGACTTAAACACAGGAACGCAACTATCCGTCACTTTCATATTAAGCATTGCCCTTAAGCATCGCTTTTGGGCCTTGAACACCTGTTCTCGTAGAGTACAGTTTCCCCAAAAGATTATCCCGTATCTTAAAGTGGACGCGACTAGACCATGGTATGCAATCACAGTTGTGGTGATGTTGACCTTTTTTGCTAGATTGTATAAGACATACGCGGATATGCTCATTTTTTTACAAACCTCTTCTGCTTGAGGTTTCCAAGTCAACTGACTGTCTATCACTATACCTAAAAATTTTGCAACTTGTGCCTGGTCTATAATACAGTTATTACATTCTATTGTTATATTTGGTACTGATGTGCGTTGATAAAAATGCATAACGTTAGTTTTTTGCAGGTTAATTACTAAATTATTTTCGTCAAGCCAATTTACTATGTCCTTAAGGGTATTATTTATGTCCTGTTCATATTGATTGATGTCTATACATTTGACAAGTGCGGTGCTGTCGTCAGCGAATAAGACCATTGGGTGTTTAATATGGTGTGGTAAGTCATTTATGTATAGCAAGAACAAGAGCGAGCTAAGAACTCCGCCCTGAGGTACACCATGTCTGATAACTCTTGATTTAGATATGTATTTCTTCTCAAGCCTAGTGGTTGTGCAGATTTTAGATATTTCCGTGTATTGTTTACGGTCACTTAAATATGATTTAATAAGACTGAGTATGTTGCCTCTTATTCCATACATGTTAAGCTTATCAATCAGGGTTGCATGATGGACACAATCGAAAGCCTTTGTCATGTCTGTAAGGATTGCGCAAATTGGTACTTTTTTATCAACCTGTCCCATTATTATACTAAGTAAGTCGTAAATAGCAATATTTATACCTTTGTTCTTCCTAAATCCTTTCTGCTCATCACATAAAATATTATATTTACATAAAAAGTTATTAATTGACTCATAAATTATTTTTTCGATGACTTTCGAGAATATAGGAATTAGGGCAATGGGTCTGTAGTTTACTAAACTTTCTTTATCGTGTTTTTTGAAGAGCGGTTTTACGATAACTGTTTTAAGACCATTTGGGAATACTCCAGAGCTAATGCACAGATTTATAATATGGCATAAGTGTGAGGCAATATTATTCGACACGAACTTTACCACTTTTGTAGCTATGCCGTCATATCCAAAGCTGTTTGTGTTTTTTAATGAATGTATCATTCTTATAACGTCTTAAGGTATCACTGGAGACATAAACATTGAATGTGTGTTGCTAACTAAACCAGTTGTTACATATTTTTGTGATGTATTAGATTGTCCCTGATCGATGAAGAAATTTTTAAAAGCATTAGCAATACCTTCTGGGTCACCAATTACGGTGTCTTGGGTTCTGATTTTGCATATTGGCTCGATATTGCGTGTATTTTTACCCGACTGCCGAAGGAGGGTAATGTGTTTATCAGTCTATGTATGTATGTATGTATGTATGTATGTATGTATGTATGTATGTATATATGTATGTATGTATGTATGTTTGTTCCTATGTGGCGTTCCAGAGACCAAACGCGTTGGCCGATTTTGATGATTCATACGTCAATCGATTCGTCTTAACCCTGCGAGTGACATAGGCTACGTTAAAATTGGACAATAGAAAATTGGCGGATTTTGGGCGCCATATTGTGGGGTCCCAAATATTTTTTTTCTTCCAAACCCAGTGTGTGGGGTATCAAAATAAAGGGTTTTAAGAGGTGATTTCAAAAATATATGACACTTATATGTTTAAATGTATCTAATTCGAAAAAAACTTAACTAAAAACTTATAAATAAAAAAAGTTAAATCAATAAATCAAAAAACCCGACTGCTTCAAAAGCGAACTAAAAAGACGTAAACAAGGAAAAAATCATGCTGTGCAGGCGGAGGATACACCAGATTTTGGTCAGCCAGCCCGCGAATATGTATCCTCCGACTGCACAGCATGATTTTTTCCTTTTTTACGTCTTTTTAGTTCGCTTTTTTATTTATAATACTCCACGAGGCTTTTGATTTATTACTAGAGGTGTTTATAAAATAATTATTTTGTGCTCTTTGGGTTAATTTTATTATTTTCCTGAATTTTAGGGAGTAATTTTTGAACTGTTTTTTATTTGCCTCTGAAGAGTCACGTCTGCATTTCCATAGCAGATGTCTCTGTCTTTTACTGCACACTCGTATACCACGTGATACCCATTTAATAGTTCGATTTGGTTTGATAGTGACTAACCTGTATGGAAAACACAGATCGTATAGCATACGGAAGTGTTCCAGAAAATAATCATATGCTTCGTTTGCATTTTCTGTGAGGTATATATCCGAGAAAGAAAGAGAATGAAGATAGTTTTTGAACCTAGCTAAATTTTCAAATGAAAGGTCACGTTTCTTAATGCGCCAAGAGTTAATTCTACAGGTTCTATTTACCTTTACTTCCAGTACCTGTGCAGTGTGATCGGATAATGCTAGATCTATTATTTCACATTTACATTTAAGTTGAAAACTACAAGCAAAATTATCGATGCAACTGTTACTGGATAGTCTAGTTGGTTGTCGTAGTTCCAAATTAAGATTGTACCCCAATAGAAAGTACTCGAAGTCTTTAGTAACGTTATTTCTTTTCAATATATCTATGTTGAAGTCCCCACATACAATAACCTTCATATTATTTTCAAGACAATGTCAAAGTTTTCATAAAACACAGTTAGATTATTTAATTTTGGTGGTCTATAAATACAGATAATAATTAATCCTTGTTTGATCAGTTCTATTCCGCAACATTCGAATATATTTGTTTTTGATTGGCGTGCGATATCCGTTAATTCTTTATATTCTAAATTTCCTTTGATTAGGATGCACGCTCCTCCTCGTTTTTTTGAATCTCTTGCATAACATGCAGCCAGTTTATAGTTCGGAATGTTCAATACTTTTTCATGGCCAAGCATAATGAAGTGCTCCATAATGCAGATAACATCTATGTCTCTTTGTTTTCTCGACATTTCCTGAAGGTGAACAGTAAGTAGGTCAGCTTTATTTATAATACCAGCAATATTTTGATGTAGGATATTTAAATAATTTAAATATAAATTATTATGGTTATGTCATCCGCGTAGCCAACGGTGTAATAACCTTTGTCGTTGAGTGTTTTGATGAGGCTGTCTGACGCCAGGTTCCACAAGAGTGGCGAGAGTATGCCCCCCTGCGGACAGCCCTTAGCGACGAAGGCCCTTGTGTCGTTAACCGTGACTTGAACTACTCTCAGTTTAAGCATGTCGGTGATTCAGCGTGCAAGGGTTGGGTCTATGTTGTATTGTGTGTGAACATGATCTTGTCAAAGGCGCCCTCGCGTAGGAAGTGAGTTTCGAGGAGGACCTAACTGGTTTCATAGTCAGTTTGTGTATGAGCTGTCGGGTTTTTTTAGCGCGCCGAGGGTTCGGTCTTGATCAGTTGATAGGATCTTCCGTACCCTTGCGGCCTCATTATTTGTCTCAATGGATTCACAGAATTTCCGCAATGCTGTCCTCCTGGCGGTTCTAATTCGTTTTTTGTACACATTTATTTATTTAAACTTCATGTAGAATAGTGGTACATAGGCGGACTTAATGCCACAAGGCATTCTCTACCAGTCAACCTTACACATATTGGGTCTCTTTGTGTATCTCCCAGTCTTCCGGGAGTCTCGTGTTTTTTGCTCTGTTAAATTGCTTACGCAGCGTATCTCTGAGTTTGCCAAGTTCAGCGTTCCACCAGGGATTCTTCTCGTCCCTGCTGTGTGGCGCTCTTGGTTTACAGTGTGCATGGTAAGCTTCAGTTAGGTGTGTTCTAAATGTGCTTGGTCCCTTACGGTTATTAGTGCTAGGTGTTCAGATAATAGGGAGGCCAGAAGGCTTTTATACCCCGGAACATTAATTGTGCAGCTTGGGTTTCGCCTCGGTGCGGGCTTTTTAGTGATTGTAGTTAACGTAAAGAGCTTCCACCTCTCTCTTGCCTTAATTGGCAGCTAAAAGGGATTCACAAGATCAAACGTGCTCGGAAGAAGTAAGTTAACCCAGTAAGATGCTGGTAGGGATCTTGACCATACTGCCAGCATTTTTATAATCGTGGTATACCTCCGCATATGTTACCTTGGCGCTACGTCACTAAAATGCTAGGAGCTGTTTATGGGGGCGCATTAAGTGCCAGTCACCCCTGCCATTGTGTAGCCGTGAAGTACAGCAGCAGTCAGGCAGGGGCCAATAGTCCTTCTATAGTTTAAGGCAATCAATCCACTATAAGCCCATAGCCCAATATATTTTATCTACATATTTTACAATAGTCCTGCACCAACCGGGGATATTCCTTGGGTGCACTTACGTAGTGCATACAGGGATAATCGTCGGTCATCATCATCATATCAGCCGAAAGAGGTCCACAGCTGGACAAAGGCCTCAACCAAGCGTCGCCACATTGACTGTTCCCGTGCGTCCCGCATCCAGCGGATCCCCGCAACCTTCATCAGGTCATCGGTCCACCTGGTGGGAGGCCTTCCAACGCAAAGTCTTCTGGTTCACGGTCGCCACTCCAGAATTTTTCTGGCCCATCAGCCATCGGTTCTGCGCGCAATGTGCCCTGCTCACCGTACTTGATGCAATAATTTTGATAAGAAAAATACAAAATTAATAAACTAAATACACAAACACACTTCCCATTCCCAGATATTGATTCCACCTAGCCCGTTTCATCATCGGACTACCAGACGTACGGCGATGCGCCATCGATACATGGTAGACATCCCACCCATACGCACAAAACGTTTTGGGAACACTTTTATTAGGTATGCGTACAGCTAAGAAGTGGAATTCCCTGCCGGAGTCTGTGTTTCCCGAAAGCTACAATCTGGGGGTCTTTAAGTCAAGCGTGAATAGGTTATTTCTAGGCAAGCGTGTTTCACCGTCGACCACATCATCGCTTACCATCAGGTGAGATAGTGGTCAAGCGCGAGCCTATAGTTTATATTAAAAAAAAAAGATATTAAATACATCAATGCCTACCTAAATGCTTCTTTTTTATATTTTTTATTCAGCCCTCTCTGTCCGCTGCTGGGCAAAGGCCTCCCCCACATCTTGCCATGATTGTGGGGGGTTTGGACCATGGAACCGCCACGCTGGTCCAGTGCGTGTTGGCGGTTAATCGCCAGGGCCTCGTTGGTCGAATGCAGGGTGTACCACGGGCAGGTGAGGTTGGCTTGAGTTCCAAGGATGGTATTGGGAACTCCTTACACCCAACTATAATACCCACAACGGATCTTTGTGTCTCTGAAGTTGGCTCTGTCAACTATTGCGCACGAAACAGTTAACTGCATAGAGTAAGCGAGATAGGATTATGCGACAAACGTATACGAGTGAATGAGACAGTTATACAATGCTATTTCACTTTCAATATTGACACAAAAATAGCTACTGCGCAGCCTCAATCTTGTATTTGGAAGTCGGTTGTATTTTTTGTAAAAATATTTTTTATTAACTCCCGCCGGAAAAAGAGGGGGTGTTATAAGTTTCACGGGTGTTGCTGTGTATCTGTGTGTCTGTCTGTGGCATCATAGCGCCTAAACGAATGAACCGATTTCAATTCAGTTTTTTTTGTTTGAAAGGTAATTTTGTCGATAGTGTTCTTAAATATGTTTGAATAAAATCGGTTAAGCCATTCAAAAGTTATGGGCGTTTTACTGTTTAAATCGGGGTGTTTTCGCAAGATAAATGTGTCGGGGGTTTTTAAATTTTGAAATTTTACATGTTTTTCACTTTTTAGTTGTGGTACATAATGGACCAGCAGCCTAGAATAAAGATTCAAGTTTTTTGTGTATGTGTGTGTTTTTGGGAAAGAACCAGATTGTTTCCGTTGCCGAATTTACTTACGCAATTAGGCTGCGGTTCTATAGGCTAGGTACGTATTGATTATCCCAATAACATGAAACTTAAACAAAACCGGTGGAATGAGAGTATACCAGGGTTAACTGTTCACACTTGCGTACTCTCTTTAGAGTTTCGTAGTGTGATGTTATGTTATGTAATGGTAAAAACAATAAACAGACATGCGATTGCAGCTATCCCGAGTGATTTGCAGTCATTTATTGAAGAGTTCTGATGTATATCTCCAAATTTCTTCATCAAATCTTAATGAAATGAGGATTTATTGAAGAAAAATCTTAATGTTATGAGGATTAATTATAAGGGACCACATGACAAGCACCAGCTTTCAATTAAAAAAGAATCATCAAAATCGGTTCACGTTCTGAGGTAATAAACATAAAAAAAACATTCGAATTGATAACCTCCTCTTTTTTGGAAAGTCGGTTAAAAATAGCCTATGTCACTCAGGAATAATGTAGCTTTCTATTGGTGAAAGAATTTTTTAAATCGGTCCAGTAGTTTCGGAGGCTATTCGGTACAAACAAACAAACAAACAAATCTTTCCTCTTTATATTATTGGTATAGATGTCACTTAAGTTAGTTTTACACAGAGACTAGGAGAAAAAAAAGATATTTTTGTCGCACATGAAAGAAATTTTGAAAATAATTGACGTATGCGACATGCATCTTAAAGTTCAATCGTATAATCATGTAAAAGACGTAAGTCCTTGAAAAGTTAACAGGTTTTTTTAATGTAAAACTGAACTTTGTCCCTTACGTCAAGTCATAATATAGGTATTGATAATTATATTGGAAATTTTGTTTTTTGTAGAGTTTCGATGGTTTCTAGGTTTTGTTGTTGTTTAGATGTAGAGTTTTAACATAATTGATTAATATTTAGAAGCATGCGGTGGCCTATTTTAATTAGGAGCGCACTTATCGAAACTTTATTTCATAAGGACCGATTTAGGCAAAAATTATCCGATCCACACCAACGTCATTTCAAGGCTTTAAAGATTATTGCGGTATTTCGCCGGGAGGGGAGACTGGGTCACAGCGAATCGCGGGGTACAGTGGATAATTCACTATAACTCAGTATGTGTTACACTCACGCACACAAACAAACGTGTTCTTGCCACTCGTCCATACCCCTCTCCTACGCACTAGGGAAGATGCGATGTCACACTCCGTTCAGTAGGTAGGTAACGAAACAATTTTTTAAGAGTTTTAAAATTTTATTTTATTTCTAAGTGAATAAGTATATACCTAATGTAGATGTTTTAATTTTTTCTTACGCTTGTTATATCCTTAACCATGTTGTTTTGGTCCTTGAGATAGATAGTTATTTTTTTTGTATCTTTCCTTTGCCGGCCAATGGGTCACACTGAATCATTTCGTATTGGGTCACAGTGGACTGCTGGTCCATTATGGTTCCTGCTAGACCCGTGAAGCTGAAGTTCGGAAGAAACCGATATTTGAAGATGAAGAAGATGATTATGAGACAGTGAGAGAGAGGGGTCTATAATGAGAGAGAGGACTATACCTAGTCCATGTAAGTGTATTAAAATCAAGGTCCTGAGTCAACACGATAAAAAGATATGGGTAAATTTAGATTTTCGCGAAAACTTGTAAGTACTAAAATTTATCTTAATTTCCAACTTTTTTTTATTTTTTCTGATTTTTCCCTTTACTTCTGCTGTAAGACCTTGCTTTAAACTGGTCAACCGGAAGTACCCTATAGGTTTTGGGCCAAATACCTATATGGTAGTTCCCGTTGACCTAGAATCACGAAATTTGGCAAATAGTAAGGACTTACCATTGAGATAGGAAATATATGGAGGCGCCGCGATGTTCTATACATACATTAGCTTATACAAATATGAGTGAAATACGATACAGAATGTGAAACATCGTTTTGTTTCATTCTTTCTAATGTAGTAATCGTATTTGATGAAAGAGACAACAATATTTCAGTTGTTGCTCATTATGGCAACATTTTGTTATGACGTAGTGACGGTTGTAGGTACGTGCCATATTCGCCATTTTATGTGCCGAATTTTGTGGTTGTGTTCGTGGTAGTCCTGCTGTCAAATGGTTGTTTACTTATTGTATTATTGAGATTTGTGAGTGTGTGTGTGTTGCTTGATTGACACAACCTTAGAATCGGCGGCCATTTTATGAGACATTTTGAGGTTGAGGTAGGCACGTTTTTTTCGTAGGTATTTCCAGTCCATATTATTTAGTATGTCTATGGGACTTACAGCACAAATAAAGGAAAAATTCGAAAAATTAAAAAAGTTGTAACAATTTTTTTTTTTTTTATTACCCGACTGCCGAAGGAGGGTAATGTGTTTATCAGTCTATGTATGTATGTATGTTTGTTCCTATGTGGCGTTCCAGAGACCAAACGCGTTGGCCGATTTTGATGATTCATACGTCAATCGATTCGTCTTAATCCTGCGAGTGTCATAGGCTACATTCAATTTAGTTAATATAAAAATGGCGGATTTTGGGCGCCAAATTGTAGGGGCCCAAATTTTTTTTTTCTTCCAAACCCGTCGTGTGGGGTATCAAAATAAAGGGTTTTAAGAGGTGATTTCAAAAATATATAACACTTATATGTTTAAATGTATCTTATTCGAAAAAAACTTAACTAAAAAGTTATAAATAAAAAAAGTTAAATCAAAAAATCAAAAAACCCGGTTGCTTCAAAAGCGAACTAAAAAGTCGTAAACAAGGAAAAAATCATGCTGTGCAGGAGGAGGATACATCTGGTGTTGGTCAGCCAGCTCGCGCGTATGTATCCTCCAACTGCACAGCATGATTTTTTCCTTGTTTACGACTTTTTAGTTCGCTTTTGAAGCAGTCGGGTTTTTTGATTTTTTGATTTAACTTTTTTTATTATCCATCTTCCAAGACAAAAATAACATTTGTATTCCTAGCTGATTTTTTTCTGTCATCCACGCCCTTTACTACCACACGTTAACAACTCGACCATTACAGCACACACACTTAAAACTTAACCACCATATAAGTTTTATTATGGCGGCATAATGGGTATGGTTTTATAGTGGCTATATCTTGTAATTGTTTATAATACACGCCATTAAATGCCTTTTTTCAAAGATTAGATATATTATGCTTTATATCGATACCTCTGCAAATTACGGCACATCACTACTGAGACAAAAAATGAGGACAGCATTTCCATAAGCAACCCTTATAACTATATACCTGTCCTTGTTATTCACACTGAATGTGTCATAAGTAAAAAGAGTATAACTAGACTGAAATTTCACGCTCCCTCTATGCTTTAGTCATTGCTCTGAGCTTTTTCTTCTCTCACTCTCAAATGTCTGTATTACTGTAACTTGTAAGGATATAATGTACTGAAGACGAGGCGGTATGGTCCAAGATCTTAGCCGGCCCGAGAAGGGCGAACGAAAAAAAAAAGCTGTATGTCTGTCTGCTGTCAAATTGACAATTGATAACAAACAATGACAATTGACAATGCCATCAGAAGAAGGACAGTGAAGTGAAGGACTGAAGAAGTTAGTTCACAGAGTACATTATAATATGAGTTAGTTGGTAAAATTATTCAAAAGTGGGCGTTTTGTGTTGATAAAATAATAAACAAGAATAGTTTAGCCAATTGATATTTAACATAAGTCTGTCAAGATGATGAATCAATACATAAAAGAGTTAGAACAAGTAAGTATTGGTTTGTATTTGTGCGTTTTTTTGGCTGACATTATTAGTTTTACTTTACTGTAGTATATTATTACTATTATATTAGTACTACTATTAAATTTACAATTATGATTTTGTAGGATCCATTCGATCCTGATGAATTTGTGGAAAGAATGGTGAGAAGGAGTATGCAGGAGTCCCATTTGAAAGATGACCAATTTGATCCTGAAATGATACATGATATCTTTACACAAGCCATACAAGATCTGAAGGTTTGTATCCATGTTTAATTATAGTCAATTGAATTAAAATAATAAAAAAAAAAAAAATGTTTATTGCATCAACTTAAATAACTTATTCTAATTACAATGGGGAGAATCCTTTTAAGCAAATAGTTTGCTTGTGTTAGGATGCTCCGCCCCTCCCCAGGTTATATAATTGTTCTTAAGTTATTAAGCCTGTTCAAGTTATGTAAACTTATACAAATAAAAATAAAATAACAAAAGAATAAAATTGGAACACAGTATTTTTATAAAAGGCAAAAACGCGCTAGGATGTGTGTGTTATGTGATGGTTAGTGTGTCATGTGGAAGTGAATGTGTATATGAGTAGTGGCTGTGAGTAAGTGTGGGAGTGAGGGTTGTACCTACACAATCTACATGGTGGCGATTTATTATCCACTATAATTTGAGGCAAAATGCAGATAAACTTATGCTAGTAGTTAAATATATTGGATATTTACTTCCATTTGCGGTAGGCATATCATGGTGGTATAATTATATTATGTGTATATTATAGTCTCATTGATTGCACCATATTTTCCACATTGTTTTAGGTCTTTGACTTAAGCCATTTAGACAAAGTATTTTTGCATTCGCGGTAGGTTAGAGGGTATATGTCAAGTTCTTTATTAAGAAGATTGTATAAATGGGATGATTGCCTAGGATATTGTCTTTTTGTGAATGTGGACTTCACTGAGACAGTGGGGGCAACCGTGTTTTTCCTTCTGCCTTTTGTCTTCTGTGGATTGAACGATAGTGTTTTGTGCTTAGTTAGAATTATATTAAGTACGTAAAGCTTCCTAACGGACAAAAGATCTGAAATCCGGTATAGGTTCTCAGTTGCAAATCTGAAGGGTTTAAAAAACATAACTTTCAGTAGAGACCTTTGAGCCCTCTCGAGGTCTAGGAATTTAATTTTAGTAGCACCAACCCAGACAGGAATGCAATATGCCAGGACGGACTGAGCAAGTGAGGTGTAAATCTGTAGCAGGAGTTTTCTCGAGGTTACGTGACGTAAAGTCTTGAAAGTCCAGATTAATTGCCGAATTCACTTCATTATTAATTCCGCGTGATTGTGCCAAGATAAACGTTGGTCAACCATAATTCCTAGGTACTTGGTGGATTCCACTCTAGTAATATCTGTGCACGAGCAATTTGGGTTTAGGGGATAATGGGATTTATGAATCTTAATTTTGAATTCTAGTGGGGGTTGAGAGGTGTTGTACTTTGTGAAACAGATGAAGTTGGATTTGGATGTATTTAAGGTTAAAAGGTTAGTGTCAAGCCATGCCGCTATTCTTGCCAGTCCACGCTCGGCAGTTGAACGGACATTGTACCAGGTAGAGGCATTGAACACTATAGCAGTGTCATCTGCGTATGAAAGAATATGTCCATCCACGATTTTCATGCTACATAGGGTATTTATGTATATAAGAAACAATGTCGGTCCGAGCACACTACCCTGGCCAACCCCGAATTGGACGGTCTCTTCAGAGCTAATAGTGTTGCCTATCTTAATCTTTTGTTTGCGTTCGGTTAGATACTCTTTGAGCAAGGCGTGGGGAATACCTCGTACTCCAATTGATTCCAGCCTATCCAGCAAAGTAGAGACAGAGACTGTGTCGAAAGCCTTTTGAAGATCCAAGAAGACAGCAAGGCACTTGCTTCCGCTGTCCACTTGACTGGTTATAGTGGAGGCAAGCGCCAGTACTGCGTCTTCCGTAGATTTTTTTTGTCTGAAACCGTATTGCGAGAGCGATAGAAGTTTGTTTTTGTTAAGGAAAGATAAGAGACGTGAATTATTAATCTTTCAATTATTTTAGATATTGATGGCAGTACAGAAATAGGCCTATAGTTCGACGGATTAGCTCTGTCTCCACTCTTGTGCACAGGTGTAATAAAAGCTAGCTTTAAGGCGTTCGGGTAAGTAGCGTGCTCAAAGCACTGGTTCGCTAAGTGGGTTATAATTGGGACGACAAGAGCATGGGCGGTCTTTAGGAAGTTGACAGTTATGCCGTCACATTAAAACTCGGTGGGCTTCATCCTGATCAGAGTTTAAAAGTACAAAAGATGAGAGGGGTAGAACATTAGGTGAGTCATATCTGTAGTTTTGGCCATACCCCGTGGTGGTGCTGGAAATTATCTCGTTCGCAAGGATTTTACCTATGTTGGAAAAGTATTTGTTTACTGTGTCAGCTGATTCTTTAGGAGAAGCCTTAAGCTCCAATAGATCCGTATTGGGGGTTTTGCTGGGCTTTCGATGAGTAATGGTATTTATAGTTTCCCATATTTTTTTGGGATTATTATGCGCTTTAGATAATTGATTTCGATCGTGTTTCCGCTTTAGCTTTTTAATAATACAGTTGCAATAGTTTCTGTATCTTTTGAAGGTGATCTTTAATATTTCGTTATGAGGCTCAAACTTCAACTTAAGTTGCATGTCATTTCGGTTACGTATGCAGCGCAGTAATCCAACCGTCATCCATGGTTTTATCATTCTACATTTTTGCGGTATTACTGTAGTAATGGTGTTATTTTTAAGGCAAGTTTGTATTTTAAGAATTAATTGGTCACAGATTGTATTTGGGTCGGTAAAGTTTAACAAATGATGTAAGTCGCTTTCACCTAGGTTTTCTATTGCTTTGTCAAAGTTAATCATAGTTTTAGTTTTAGCGATTTTACGTATTACTTTTTTGTTTGTCAATTTTAGGAAAATCATGGAATAATCTGTTATGGTTGTGTTTAATATAGCTACGGTCGCGGTAGTATTTGTGGGATCAAGTTTTACCATGAAGTTGTCCAAACAGTTTCTGCCTCTAGTGGGCAGTGAATGCCCTGGAAGTAGACCGTGCATCGCCAGCATGTTGAGATAGGTTAACCTGTTTGAACGATCGTAAGAGTGTTCAGCCTCATTATAAATCAAATTTATATTTATATCTCCTGTGATTATTAAGTTTTTGCTCGACGCAATAGTGGTTTAAGTAATTATTTAATGAATTTATAAATTCGTCGGCTTTAGGTTTTGAAGGCGACCGGTAGATAGCCAAGACAGTTAGCTCAGGGTGAAAGTTAATTTGAAGGCAAGATGCATGGGTCAGTTAACTTCCTCTACTGAGGCCTTATGAGTATTTTTAACGTAAACAACAACTCCATCGGCCCTGTTTAAGTGATTGGCAGTTTGGTAGGATAAATAGTTGGGTATTTGGGGTATGGGTTTTGGAGGCGTCGAGTCTGCATTCGGTTAATGTTATTAGGTCTATATCTGTTTTTAAACTATGTAGGTTGAGTTGCAGGTCGTTGTGGTTGGAGTAAATGGTTCGTATGTTTTGTGTCACGATAGTAATATCCGCGGGCTTTCGTTTTATTAATCGATTAAGATCCTCAGGGGAACAGCTAATGGTCTGTGCGGTTTCTGTACCGTCAATATTGTTTATAGTTTGTAATGTGTTACTCATAATTATATAGGATGAGTGGTATGTGATACTTAACTTTATTAGTCATATTTTTGTAGATGTGTGTGGATGTGTAGGAGTTGGCGTATAGTGTAAACTAGCTGACCCGGCAAACTTTGTTTTGTCATAAAAAGACCAAACATTTATCTACCCTACCCTACCCTACCCTACCCTACACTACCCTACCCTACCCTACCCTACCTATATAGCCTATGTCCTTTCCCAGGTCTCAAACTATCTTCATACCAACTTTCATCTAAATCGGTGCAGCTGTTTAAGCGTGAAAAGGTAACAGACAGACAGACAGAGTTACTTTCACATTTATAATATTAGTATGGATGTGTATAATGTGGTGTATGTTATTTGAGTGAGCGTAGGTTTGAACGAAAGTGTTGAATGTGTGTGTGTTTTATGTGTGTTTATTGAGAGTGAGCGCGATTGATTAACAACTCTAGGCTTAAAAAATAAAAAAAATATAATTTATCTTAGGGCCATATGATTTTGAGTAGTACACAAAAGCAATAATATGTAACAGCAAAAGAGAAATACATACGGCTAGTCATTTTTGTTGCATTAGATTATTCACTATTTATGATTATGGTAGGCGCAGTTTCGTCCTTCTTAACGTATACCTTTCCAAAGGAGGTCCAGCAGAATTTATAATCTCGTGATTTAACTAGGTCGCGGGCTAGATAAAAGAGCCTGGCTCCTTTTGTGGTTAATTGTTCTGAGACGTAAATTGGTGTGTATTCTCCTGTCTTGAATCCAAGGTGTTTTGCGCAAATTTTTTCTTTACTGTTTCTATTAAAGACCTTTGTCTTCTTAATAAAGTCTGTTTTAATTAATGTTGAGCTTAGTTCGACCACTATAGTGCTGTTTCTGGTGTTGCTACGCTTATTTTGCACTCTGTATATGTCTGTTATTTCTTTGGCATCTATGGTACTATTTACAGCTTGGGATAAAGTTACAACCATCTGCACTAGGTTGTCTTTAGTTTCCTGCTGCACTTTAGGAACTTTTTTTTATTTCTAAGTTGGATTTTCGTGTACCTCGTTGCAAGTCCTCAATTTTTTCTTCAAGAATTATTATGTATTCGTTATCTCTCTTCACCCTGGTTTCTAGATGATCAATCTTCTTCTTTAGATCCTCATTCTGAGCCGAAAGAACGGCCATAGCGTTTTCGATGTTGGCATTAGTTGTCTTTATTGCCATCAGTGTTGGATTTTTTTTTTGAGTTCGTCTTGTTGTGGTGCCATCAGACTTGAGATCATGTTGACCATGAGGTGACCAAGAGGGTGAGGCACGGAAGTCATCACTTCTGATGCTCATTTATTATTCTATGGCGTTGAGTTACGAAGTTAGGAGGGGTAAATAGGTCCACATGCTCTGAAATATCCATTTGTCCCGTGATGTCAGATTCTGAGGGCGAGTTATTGGCAGGTACGCTCATTGTGTGTACCAGGAGGTTATGAGAACGAATAGGTTCATTGGACGTTGGCTAGTTTAATTTTGAATCACGCTCTAATTCTACTTATTTATGGTCGGGTATCCTCAGCTCATTACCGGGAAGAAAGCGGCGGCGCAAGGTCCGAAGATACTAGGAGCACAGGCACATACCTCCCTCACACAGCAAAAATCCCTCGCAAGCGTGGAGTGCAGTGCAAGGGCCACGAAAAGATTATTCACTCCAAGCGAAAAAAAGTGGCAAAAAGACATAAAACTAAAACGGCAAAAGCTAAACAAAAAATTGTCAAAAAACAAAAACAACTTATTTGCCTCGCTGGGCTCGAACTCTGATCACTGTTGTGTACGATGGTAGCTGGTGCGGCGGTTAACACCACCTAGCCAAACACGCCAGTGGTAGTGTAGGCGAAATAGGCAAACAGTTGGTATTATCGACGTGCAGAGTGCGAGACCTTGACTATTGGTCGCAGCAAGTACCCTCACTTTTTAGAGTCACAAGTCATTCGGCACAACAATACACTTTGGTTCCAATTTTTTTTTCAATAGTTTACGCTTGATTATGTTTATGTACAGGAGCACACAAAGCACAACTGCTCGTCGCGACGATCGGGCGGGGGGGGGGGGGGGGAATAAGCACTTAACACTTACTGTGAAAGTGACGATAGAGAAGGGAAAAGCTTTTTATTAATTTGCAATGTTTGGGTCAAATCTTGCAACTGATTTTAAAAGCAATTATCCTCAACTGATTATGATGAAATTTTTCATATACATTGTGTTTGTGTGGCAAAGCAAGGTAAATTAAAAAAACTTGAAAAAGAAAGGTTTTTTTCATTTGGCAAAATTATAACTTTAAAAAAAGTAAAAAATTTGCCCATTTTACTTCAATATCTAAACGTAAAACTTTTACTACAGTAATGTAATCCCCAATCTTTTTGGCCAGTCTGAAGTTGGCTGCAATGGCTGATAGTAAAACTCATACAAAAACAGCAGCGCAATGGGTCTTGCGTATAGGAAAACCTACATTTAGCCCGGAAAATAAGATTGGGGAGTACTGCAAGTAAGAAGCTTTTGCCAGCTGTGTTGCTGCTCTTGTGATAAGTGTCCTATGGGAAAGTATCCTATGTTCTACGGTATATGTTCTACTGGTTTGCCAAACTTCATTGAAACAGTTCAGTTGTTGACATGAAACATATTCACAATCATGTTGGATGTTTGTGAATATGTCACATTTTAAATATATCATATTTACAATAATAGTAGGAATCATTTCATCCAAAAGACGTCCACTGCTGAACATAAACCTCCCCATAGTGTCGCGACTTTGACAGGCACCATGGGTTTCGCATCCAGAGCCACAAGCTTAAAACCAACCAATAAGTTTTAAGCATATTTAGTAGCATAAAGCATATTCAGCGGGCTATCGGCGCCTTACGGGTCCAATATAATAACGGGTTTATGATGTTGATGGGGCTGCCCCGTTTCTGCAGTGCATCAGGTATGTTCGCGGAATCACGCGTCGATGATTTCCATGCCATCGTCAGGCAGAGATCTGCCTGTATGCTCTGCAGAGTGCGGACTAGTTCCAACTCCATCCTAAAAACCATAGCCGGGAGGTACGATACTCCGTTATTAGGGGATGTTGTTCTGAAATGCATTCGGAACAACAACCTCGTTACTAAATAATTTTTTTTAGAAATTAAGAGTACTAACATAGGTATAAGTTTTCTTGTTTACTAACCCATATGGATGTTACTTGTCCGAAATAAAGATTATTTTATTTTTTTATTTTATAAAAAGATAATTTTTCAAGTAGTTTAAATATAAGTTTTGTACACATTTTCAGGTTCTACAAGAGAGACAGGAAAGGAAATGTGCTAGGCTGGAGCAATCTGTTCAGGAGGAAGAAAAGCTTTATGGTGCTAAGTTGGCTGAAATCATGGATCAACACACTGTGGGTAACATTCTATTAAATTAATTAAGAATTTGAATTATTATCATCCTATGATGCAAAAGTAATAGTGACGCAACAGATATCCTGTGAAAGCTGAGTTCCTGATAGTAAGTGATGATGTGGTCGACGATGTAGCACGCTTACCTAGAACAACTCTCACTCTTGACTTAAAGACTCCCAGGTTTTAGCTATCAGGAAAACAGACTCTGGCAGGGAATTCCACTGCTTAGCTGTACGCATAATAAAAGTATTCCCAAAACATTTGGTGCGCATGGGTGGGATGTCCACCATGTACCGATGACGCATCGCCGAACGTCTTGTAGTCCGGTGATGGAACGGGCTAGGAGGAATTAGTTCTACACACTACTGTACCCCAGGACTCGACGAAAAGCAAAGCTGTACCATCCTTCTCTCAAGGACATTCGACCACCTGTAACTTTGTTGTGGAGAACATAGTATTGACGACACGGTTGGTGCAGTGTTTGAGCGATCGGCTGCTGCGCTGCGTGTCGCGGATTCGGTTCCCGCACGGAACAAATATTTTTATGGCGTATGTCCTACAGATAGTGGTTTCGGATCTGGGCGTCTTGTGTATGTGAGTTTAAATGTTTGTAAACGCACCCACGATACAGGAAGAAATTCCTAGTGTGGGGCAATAATATAAAAAAAAGATAAATATAACTAGGCACATTCAATTTGAATTTGGAGTTTTAGAACGGTTAATTTGTTTGTTAGTTACCTTAATAATTATATTAAGGTACTTACTGATTAATTTATGCGACTTACCCTCAGTTTCCCAGCTCAAAATTATCGGAGAATTAATGTGACAAATTGTCAAGCATGCATTATCTCCTGTGATTGGCTGTTGAAAATTCATTCAACCAATTACAGCAGATAACGCGTGTCAATTTGTGTTCGTGTGACAATTTGTCACATTAATTCACCGATAATTTTAAGCTGGGAAACTGGGGTTTAGTTTTACATTCAATCTCAACATATTGCGGTAGAAGAACTGCTTTGTGAGACTTGTGTTTGTTACATGTTATGTTTTTTTATGAGATTTTCCATTTCACAGGAATCTTTTCCAATTAATTTTTGTCTAATTCCAAGTGCTGCAATTAGCATTTATAGCATTTCATTTACATACATAAACATAAATAAGGAGAATAGTAATTGGTTCTGTTCATGTTGTAGAAGAATTTAAATGGATTTTGTGGTCTTGAGCACTAACAAATGTTAATATTTCTTCAAAAATAAATATACACTGTCTACAATTAGACCAGACTATTCTTGGACCAGCAGTGAAGCATTATTTAGCTAGCAAACAAAAACTGGCGTTGAAGGATATTGCCCAAACATAATAAGTGTGTGCCTGATTTAAATTTGATTTTTATTATTGCCTTCATTGTCCTGGATCAGAAGCATATCAGGCTACTTCACTTTGACATTATTATGCACATTATAGCATTGTAATAAGGGTTAATTTCTACAACAGAAAAATAATGATATCTCGTGGACCTGGGTGAATGATTAAAAATATTTTCTAATCATGAAAATAAAGTGCTTTTTCAAAAAAAAATCTTAAGTTTATTTTTTCAGCATTGTGTAGGCGTATTCAGTGCTCTAGATGAGCGCATGTCTCGTTGCGGGGGGCGCGCACTGGACGTGGGAGAGAAGCTGGGCGCCGCGCGCGCGCCGCGGGCCCGAGCGGCGGCCGCCAGGGACTTGCTGTCGCATCTCTCACACTTCCTCAGCCCTGGACCTGTGCTCATTGACTTGTTCAATGATGCTAGCAAGGTTTGTTTAATAATTATATTTATTTTTTAATGAGGGCTATTGAGTTTGAATTTGCCGCTAGGGGCGCTGGTGTAGAATGAGGTCTTCAAAATGTCAATTTTCATAGATTTTTGTCTTTTAGTGGGATTTACTATTTTTTTATTGTTGTGAATATATAGGTTCGGGTTTCACCAACTGGTTAAATAGATATGTTTCGGAAAATTTTAGCCTCCATTTTTGTTTCTAAGAGGACTGGCGATACTGTAGCATACTCAGTTTTATATTTAATCGCAATTCTACGTCATTAGAAATAATTTTAGTACAAACTTTGCTGCCGTGCGCGTAATAACAAAGTTTTACAGCTATGTTTAAAGACCTCACTCGTGTTGAAGTATAACGCTGGCCATTTTTATGAAGGCTTTCTTTTTGAATTTAGTTCTCTCTGTCAGCGCTGTCTCTGTCTATCGGTTTAGAAAAATATATGTCATGTGTCTGTAAAAATAATATATTAAATGTTTTTACATTGTTTACACTGCGTCCGTATTACTCATTTCAATAACCCTGTAATAACTTACCTGTGGCGCCAACTGGTGAGTGCAAAATCGGTAACCCTCATTGGTTCAAACACTAGATACTATTGCAACTTTTATGTTTTCTTACGATACATACTTACCTTGAGAGAGCAGTGGTGGCCCAGTGGTATCGGCTGCGACTTACAAGTTGTAGGTCGTGGGTTCGAGCCCAGGCAGGCACTTTACTTTGTGTAAATTATTTCATCACCACTGCTCTCAAGACGGTGAAGGAAAACATCGTGAGGAAACCGGCATGTCCTAGAACCGAAAATTCGAAGACATGTGACATCCACCAACGCGCACTGGGCCCGCGTGGTGAATAACGGCCCATTCCCTCTCACAGAGAGGAGGCCTGTGTCCCAGCAGTGGCAACATTAATAGGCTGATGATGTGATGTGATGATACTTACCTTGCAAACTTTCGCTTACAGTTGAATGAAGCAGCTGACGTCATACAAAAGCTGCATACAATCGCTCAAGAATTGCCCCCTGACAAATTCGAGGTCGCCAAGAAGAAAATAGAAGCCAAATATGATGAGATCGAGAGGAATCTCATTGAGGAGTTCGTGAAAGCCCAGAATCAGGGCAATATGGCTAAGATGAAGGAGATAGCAAACATCATGACCAACTTCAAGGGATACTCGCAGTGTGTCGATGCTTTCATTGAGACTAGTCAAATGGTGAGTCGAAAACAATATTTGGAAACTTCAGGGACTTCATATCATTATGATCATCATTTCAGCCGAACATAGGCCCTAAGTGTTGCCACATTAACCGATCTCGTGCGTATCGCATCCAGCAGACTCCCATCCTCATCATATCATCTGTCCACCTAGTGGGAGGCCTTCCAACGCAGTGTTTTCCGGTTTGCGGTCTTTCTCCAGAACTTTTCGCCCCATCGACCATCCGTTCTGCTTCATATCTTACCTGTGTGCTATGAGACCCTTTCTACAGATCGATGTATCTTATTTACGCTGAGGACTGAGTTTTAGTGCTACCACAGATAATATAATACTAGCATACAGATGCCTCATCCCATACAAAGTAACCGTGCCGACGTAACTAGCGTTTTTCATCTGATAAATATGATTATTTTTATAAGTACTTCGACCGCGTTCGTTTCCGTTCCACGGCTATAGATGGTGTTAGCAGCACCCATTACTTTCAAGTAAAGGGAAGTTTTCCTGTTCGTGTCAATTTTTTCTTTAAATACAGTGACGATTTGTTTTATAGTATTTTTTCGCACGTTTTTACAGTTTCATTGAACCAAAATGCAAAATGCAAACAATACAAATTGAAACATTCGAGTAGAATGCCTCAGAAATTTGAAACCGCGCCATCTATTGCCATTAATTTAAATTACTATAAAACAAATCATCACTATGATTTGTTTTATAATATTTTTTCCACGTTTTTTCTTATATTATATATCTAAAGAAAAATATTCACGAACCGAGTAAACCCTTTTACTTGCAAGTCGCTGCTAACACCATCTATCTATCGCCGTGGAACGGAACCGATCGCGTTCGATGTACAAAAAATTATCAGTTTAATCAGACGAAAAACGCTAGTTACGTCGGCACGGTTTCTTTGTATGAGATGAGGCATCAGTATGCTAGTATTATATTATCTGTGGTACTGCGAACCTGGCCTATCGGAAGAACTTCACCCATAAGATCTATGCATGTCCTCTAGGGCGTCTCCTCTCGGCGTTTCCACCTCTGCTAGTAATATACCTATTAAGAGGGGACTCTAGTGAAACTTTCTCCATACAAAAACATTCTGCTGTTTTCTTCGTGGATAATGCCTCTAGAGCAATGATTTTTCCCCATAAAATCTGGGTCTAATTAATACGTGCCCCTATCATTTCCTTTTTTCCAAAACATAATAACAAAAATCATTTTTGCAAAAAAATACTACCGACTTACAAACAAAAAACTACAAAGTGAAAAATAACTTAATTTTGGAAGTCGGTGTCTTTCTTGTTTTCCATTTTTTGCGATATGGACACCGACTTCCAAAATTAAGTTATTTTTCACTTTGTAGTTTTTTGTTTGTAAGTCGGTAGTATTTTTTTGCAAAAATGATTTTTTATTTTTCCCTTTTTAGTTGTACTTACCTAAAATAGGCAAGTTGTTTAGTAAGGTGCCTATAACGCCAGAATAGATTACCCGAATAACACAATACTTGAACATAACCGGTGAAATGAGAGATCTGCGTTCCCCTTTTGAGCGTACTGGCGTGATGTTATGTTATGAAATGGTATAAACAATAAACCCACATGCGATTGCAGCAATCCCGAATGATTTGCCGTCATTTATTGAAGAGTTCTGTTGTATATCTCCGAAGTTCTTTATCAGATCTTCACCAAATTAAAATGGGACCAATTTCGAAACATACTCTTTCAAACAAAAAAATTATTTTCAAAATCGGTCCACAATTGACGGAGATATCGGTGAACATAAATAAAAAAAAATAAAAAAAATAAAAAAAACATACAAGAAGTCGAACATAGAACCTCCTCCTTTTTGGTAAGTCGGTTAAAAAGAAATATGACAATCCAAAAATCCGAAAAAAATGTCCGTTTTTACCACCATGTTCAGAAGACTTTCAGACAAAATTTATAAGTTTTTAACAAAAAAGGAAATGATAGGAGCATAGATATACTTTTCCTCTAAATTTTGATATAAGAATTTTTTAGATCAGACCAGTTTTCATGAAGAAAACAGCAGAATACGAAACGTCTTTTAGTCAAAGTTTTTGTAGGTAAAATCAGCCTGAGCTGCAGTTGTCCCTTTCGCACTTTACGGGGTGAGGTTGGAGGTGACGCGACGGCAATAGACTATATTACTATATTATATTACCGACTAGAGTCCGCTCTTAATAATTTTGAAATATTTTTCAGAACACATTGCTAGGCAAGGACATATTCTCCGCAGTGCTGCCTCTTTGCAAGAAGAACTACACGATCATAAGCAACGTTTTTCCAAACCCAGACCAGGTGATGTCCAAGTTTGTGCTGAACATCTTTCATCTAAAGCTTCAGAAGTACATACAGACCAAGTTGGCTGATAAGAATGATGTGGAGAAGTACTTGAAGAATTTGTACGAGATGTACACTAGGTAGGATTTAAAACTACATATTTGGAAGGCAATATTGTCTATCTTTCTTTATTATTATTTTTGTTTGATGACGATGAATGTTAAAATCAATGAACCCTGCAGTGGTCGCGCGCCCAGCAGTACTGCGGTCGCGTGTAGGAGAATTGTCATCCAAACGTTAAAACATGTCGTTTTTTGAGTTCCGTACCCGAAGGATCCAAACGGAGCCCTATTGCTCACGTGTCTGTCTTTCTGTCCGTCTATCCGTTGTCGGTCACATAATTTTGTTTCGTTTTTTTTTAACTTCCCTTTGATCTATGAACTTGAAATTTGGTGTCAATGTTTATTAATATATACGTATATTTTACTAACAAATATCATTATATTGACAAATATATATATATATTTTTTCTTTGGTACGGAACCCTAAATGTGCGAATTCCGACAGGCAGTTGGCCGGTTTTTAGGGTTCCGTACCCAAAGGGTAAAAACGGGTTCGGGGTATTTTGGGGTAATTTGTTACTTTTACGTGCATGTCTTTTTACATCGTTCTCACATAATAATATGTGTAATTTTAATTTATTGATGGAAAAGAGTGTCCGTGGAGTTTATTGCACATTCTTCTCCATAGAGACCAACTGACGCTTGCTAATGTGTAACTAGCTTTATTTTAGTTTTTTTTTTTGTTGACAATTCCAAAATACCTTTAAAATATGGTTTATAGTTGAAAATATATATTTTGATTTTCGACACGGTTAAAGTAAATGAGCACTACGTACGTAAAGCAACCCCACTCACGTCTACTCGTGCGGCCTCCACGTTCACCTCCAATAGCGAGAGTCGAACGTACGAGTGACATTGACAGCTCCAAGTGCACAGTTATTTTTACCGTGTAGTATTATTAGTCCAGGTTTTCTAAAGACATTTTTGAGCAAACAAAGCTCCAGTTTTTCTTCTTGGCCGCGCTTCATTACTGAAGGCCGTGTCCCTGAAAGGCACTCGTGGCTTTATGCACGGTGTTCTTCCACTTCAATCGGTTATCAGCTTCTCTCAGGGCGGTTGAAACAGAGAGTTCAATGAGGGTGGTTACCTGGTCTGACCAGCAGTTAGGTGAATGGCCGTGAGGACTTTTCCCCTTCACCTTGCCCATTACCACCAACTTCTCTAGATTGTCTGGTTCCCGACGGGCAATGTGAATCCTTTGGTAGCAGAGCGTGGTTAGTCTGTCTTTTATGCCTAGTTGATCGAAGATATATTTGTTCGTTCTCTTGGCGGTCTATGGTATGCGGAGCATTTTCGCCAACACCACATCTCAAAAGCTTCTATCTTTTTCCATTCTATTGCCCGAATCGTCCACGACTCCAGTTAATAAACCGAAATTGTTTTCCAGTACCCAGCGAGTATGCGACGAGCTAGTCCTGGCCGGGCTGGTGTCCGCCGAAGGCAACAGTCACACCGGCGACCTCCGGCGAGACGCGCTCGTGCACGGCGCGCTGGCGGGCGCACACGACGGGTACGCCGCCCTCGAGGCGCGCCGGCTGAGGGCTGTCCTGTCCAGCGCACTCAACGCGTATTATGCTGAGAAGCAGCATGTCAAGAAGCAGATCCAGGGTGGCGGGTAAGTTCTTAACTGTTTAACCGACTCACCAAAAATGAGGAGGTTCTATGTTCGACTGTAGGTATGTTTTTTTTGTGTATGTTCACCGATATCTCCGTCAATTGTGGACCGACTTTGAAATTATTTTTTTTGTTTGAATGTGTGTTTCGAAACTGGTCCCATTTTAATTTGGTGAAGTTCTGATGATGAACTTCGAAGATATACAACAGAACTCTTCAATAAGTAACAGCAAATCTCTCGGGATTGCTGCAATCGCATGTCTGTTTATTGTTTATACCATTTCATAACATAACATCACGCCAGTACGATCTAAAGGGGTACGCAGATGTGTACAGTTTAACTTGGTACACTCTCATTTCACCGGTTATGTTCAGTTTTATGATATTCGGGTAATCTATTCTGACATTATAGGTACCTTACTAAACTACTTGCCTATTAGGTAGGTACAACTAAAAAGTTTATTTTTCTATTTGATTTGATTCGAATTTTGTTCACCCTATATCTATATTATAAAACAAGTAAAATTTAAAAAACCCACGAAACATATTATTCATTTATTTCATGCTACATAATTTATCTAGAAGTAGACACGCTTCGATAGACAATCTATTGAACAAGTTTTATGACAAGATATCTTGCGAATCACCCACATTCAAACAATAAAACGCCCATAACTTTGAAAGACTGAACCGATTTTCATCAAACATAGCTAAGAACACTCGCTAAAGTCACCTTTCAAACAAGAAAAAGTCTATATCAAAATCGGTCCATTCGTTTAGGAGCTATGATGCCACATACAGAAACAAATAAAAAGGTACACGTCAAACTTATGAAACTCCTCTTTTTCCGTCGGGGTTTCACGAATTTCTCCGGGACAGCTTGTTTTTTTTTTATAATAAGCACTTGTTTTTTTGTGCCAGACGATAACCGCACTTACAATCAATATAAATAAAGTCCACCTTCCTTCCCAACAGTTTCCAAGAGCTGAGGCGCGACATTCAGGCGGTGATAGGCTCCCGCGCCAACATCAACATCGCGCAGATCGAGAACTACGGCGGGGAGACGTTCCTCAGCGAACAACTCGTGCAGAAGATGATCAGCGATGCTAAGACTTCCTTCACGAGGTGTAAGACTGTAAGTGATGACGTCAAATTATATAATTACTTAGGTATTTCCATCAAGAATAGGAATGTTTCCTGGGAAGAAAAATGATAATTCTATTTAGTCGGTCAGTGAGATTTTCAAATAATATTGGACACAATGATATTCAAATAAACAGATACGTTATACACTCAAAAAACAATTGAAAAAGTGTTCCGCGCAGCAGCGGCAGCACACATACACACTTTTCATTCATCTGACATTTCACTACAAGTCGAAAGGGATGGCTTGATAAAACCAACAAGAAAAAAAGAGACGGCTAGTGTTTGTCACTTGCGTGTGAATGTAAACAAACATTATTCTGACCACCAATGTTTTTTTCTATTTCTAACCTCCAAATATCAGAATATTAGGGAATAAAATTTAAATAAATTTGTAAATTGAGGTGTATTGCGTACTTACATTATGGTATGAGATCCCTTCTGTTTTATTTATTTTGGTATCATAATTGGTACACTTTCTAAATACACACGATGGCATTTTTAGGGTTCCGTAGCCAAATGGCAAAAACGGAACCCTTATAGATTCGTCATGTCTGTCTGTCTGTCTGTCTGTCCGTCCGTATGTCACAGCCACTTTATTCCGAAACTATAAGACCTATGCTGTTGAAACTTGGTATGTAGATGTATTCTGTGAACCGCATTAAGATTTTCACTTAAAAATAAAAATAAAACAATAAATTTTGGGGGTTCCCATACTTGAAACTAAAACTAAAAATATTTTTTTTCATCAGACCCACACGTGTGGGGTATCTATGGATAGGTCTTCAAAAATGAGGTTCTAATATCATTTTTTTCTAAACTGAATAGTGTGCGCGAGAGACTCTGCCAAAGTGGTAAAATGTGTGTCCCCCCCCCCTGTAACTTCTAAAATAAGAGAATGATAAAACTAAAAAAAATATATGATGTACATTACTATACTCGGAATTTTAATTCGATTCCAGATTTGACATTAGCTACTGTCATTTTGTGAAATAATGATACCACATATAATAGTGTAGTGATGCACACAAAAATAGATAAACAATCAGTGTGTGTGCCATCAGTGTGCCAATTAAAGACTAAATTATTGATTTTTATTTAAATTAATACATAATTATTCATAATAATTATTTAGTAATCGCTGCTCTATTTTATAAAAAGTTAATATTTTTGTTTTTATATTAAAAACAAAACTTATAATAAAAGAGCCTAGATAGTTTTCAGTATTGGCAACCCGTGCGCGCTCGTGCAGCTATCGCCATTTTGTTTATCGTGTCATTCGGCTTCATTCTCCCAGTCTGACTGCACGAATATCTTATTTCATTGCGAATCGATATTTTGTTATTTTGTTGGGTTTTTGTTAAAGTGTTGTTACGTTGTGTTTGTTGTTACGTTTATAGTATACCTTCAAATTGACAGACGTGAGAAATTTATTTCAGGAAGGCATTCAAAAAATTACGGCTACCGAATGGTCTAAATGCGTATCCCATGTTGTCAAAGAAGAGGAAAAAAGAAGAAGGCTAGATATGTTAATTGACAATATCACAGACACATTTATAATAAATGTTACAGAAAGTGACAGCGATAGCGATAGCGATGACGGCGACAATTTATAAAATAAATTATTACCATAATACATCTATCTGTTTTATTTGTCATGTTCCTTCATGATCACATTTTTTTATTTATTTCACACACAATTATTAAAGAATAGTCTCAGATCGTTAATTAATCGTCAAAACTAAATTATCGGTTCAGAAATATTTAATTTCCTAATATACTTAGTTTACGAGAGTAAAATTATAAACGAGAAGAATCGATCCAGAAATATTCCATTTCCATATCGAATAATTTCGCAACGTCACTATTTAGTACTTGTCATAACGTTGCAACACTGAAATTGTCAAATCTGGAATCGAATTAAAATTCCGAGTATATGTAAACTACCACAGAAAATTGGTTTGAACGAGATCTAGTAAGTAGATTTTTTTAATACGTCTAAAATCGTAAACCGCAATTTACCAAGTACGGAACCCTTCGTGCGCGAGTCCGACTCGCACTTGGCCGGTTTTTTTATTTTGTTTTTATTTCAACGAAGCCTATCGCTCTTCGCCATGCGTGACATAAACTAAAGACTAAATGTCACAATTGTGTCCTATTCGAGTCTTTACAATGCGCGCGCTTATAACATATCTGTTTATTTGATTGTCATTGATTGGGCACGTATTTTTTGCTTTACCAAATCAATAAAAATTGACAAAGTTAAATCGCATCAAAGTTCAGGAGTGGGGGCTTGTGACGTCACTAAGGCAGTATAAAGTGTACTAACGGCGTGACATCACACGATATTTCAACGCATAATATCGTCGTCACTTTATGTTTACGTGTCTAAAGAAAAAACCGGCCAAGTGCGAGTTGGACTCGCGCACGAAGGGTTCCGTGCCATTATCGCAAAAAACGGGGAGCCCCACTTAAATATTTATTTTATTCTCTTTTTGATGTTGTTATAGCGGCAACAGAAATACATCATCTGTAAAAATTTCAACTGTCTAGCTATCATGGTTCATGAGATACAGCCTGGTGACAGACAGACACAGACGGACCGCAGAGTCTTAGTAATAGGGTCCCGTTTTTACTCTTTAGGTACGGAACCCTAAAAACACGTGTCCAATATTTTTTAATTAATCTAGCTGATGGACAAAAAAGTGATATTCAGTAAACTACCCTATTGGTCAGTAGCAGGCCAGAGTCTAAATGTATGCCCTGTTGAAGCTAATTACTCGCCTCCTATTACATGGAGCTTTAAACACTACTGGCAAAATATAGGAGTACTATGGAGCAAGGATATTAAGGAGCTCCGTATCCGTATCGGAAACTACCGGATATAGAAAAAAATAAATCAAACGTAACAGAATCCGATATAAAAGTTTCGAATAATTTCGGATAGGGGCGGAGTCTAAATAAGACACGTTATGAAATATATTTCTGCTCAGCCTCAACTCAAGTACCAAATTATTAACTATTTGTGTTACTTTGAGTGAGAAGAGCTCGTGGCTAAATAATAACAGCCGCACGGGTCGATCTTCAAGGTTAAGCAACGCTTGACGAGGTCGGTCCGTGGATGGGTGACCATTTCGACATACCGAATTTCCTCCGTGCCTTGGAAAGCACGTTAAGCCGTTGGTCCCGGCTGTCATTTGAAGATCTTTGACAGTCGTTACGGGTAGTCAGAAGCCTGAGATCTGACACCAGTCTTGTCAACAGGTATCGTGTTACCCAGTTACTGGGTTGTGGAGGTCAGATAGGCAGTCGCTCCATGTAAAACACTGGTACTCAGCTGAATCCGGTTAGACTGGAAGCCGACCCCAACAATAATTGGAAAAAAGGCTAGGCAGATGATGATGTGTTACTTTGAGTAACAAACATCCATCCATCTAAACGTTCGCATTTATAATATAAAGTAGGAATAGTAGGGTTCAAAGACGACTTATCCGTAGCACGGGGTCCCTGTGCTAAGAAAGAAAATTTTGGTTCAAATAAATCTCACTAGATGGCGCGATGTGGGCCGATTTGTTATTGAATTGTGTGTAAAATTTACATTTTCTGGAATTGAACATAAAAATTGTATGTTCTTGTTTAATCAACTCTCCTAAGCTCAAAATTATGGATTATGGGTTCTTAATCCACATTTCAAAGATTATTTGAACGGATCATTTAAAATTGATGCCAATAGATGTCGCGGTTTTAAATTTCTGAGGCATATTGCCACTCGATTGTTTAAATTTGTATTGTAACCCATTTTGAAAAACAAATCGTTGCTGTATTTAAAGAAAAATATATTAAACACCGAACCGAGTAAACCCTTTTACTTGCAAGTCGCTGCTAACACCATCTATTGCCGTGAAACAGAACCGAAAGCGATCGATGTACACAAAAACGCTAGTTACATCGGCACGGTTTCTTTGTATGGGTTGAGGCATCTGTATGCTAGTATTATATTATTTGTTTCCGTAACCAATACAATGGCTATCTGTACTCGTATGCTCCAAGAAAAAATACGTACAAGTGAACTCTGATATAAATGAATATATAAAACAAAGGACCATTGTCGGCGTAACAGATTAGCAAACGCCGAGCTGTCTGCCGCCTTATCTGTTCAAGTATTTTATGTTTATAAATTAAGATTATATTCAATTAAAGCGAGAAAAAATATATTTTTATTAATTATGTTTGAACTTGACCTAATGACTGCTTGAGAATGACAAACAAAAACACCAATCTGATAAAGAATTTGGCCTTGAACTGGGATGACCGAAATTAATATATCAAGGCTGACATATCGTTTTTGATGTGAAAGATGTCACCGAAATTATTCAGAGATTAGTGCAAAAAGCTTTAGCTGCCCATAATTCTATAAACTAGTTTCTACCAGCGGTTTCGCCCGCGTGAAAAGTGTTTATTATACATATAAACCTTTCCCTTGAATAAAAAAAAACCTATTAAAAAAAACGCATCAACACCCGTTGCGTTGGTTTAAAGATCTAAGCATACATAGGGACAGAGAGACAGCGGGAACCGACTTTGTTTTATACTATGTAGTGATGCGAATGTTTGGATGTTTGTTACTCAAACACGCAAGAACGGCGGGTCGGATCTGGATTAAATTTGGCACAGAGATAGATTATAGTCTGGTTTAGCACATGGGATACTTTTTATCCCGAGAATATGTTCCTTCTGGATAACTTTCGACGCTCACGCTGGCAAAGCCGCTGGCGAAAGTTATAAGGTATGATTCGACCATTGGTTTAGTGCTCGCAAATGCTGCAGCTGTTCATGGTGTATGAGGTTCTGGGGCCGATTTTCGGTTCGGACAAAGTATTGTGTTTTCCATCTGAAATTACCGTGGGATAAAAAGTACAAGTTTCCTATAAGTGAAAGAAAAACTTTCACGTAATCTGATCACGTTCCAGATATAACCCTTTGAAACATGAACAGGAAAACAAACATACAGTTTTACCTCTTTATTTATTTAACAATTATTGTACACACACATAAATTAGAAGAAGGAATAGAAAATCGGTAAAAAGGTGGTGCTTATTTCTGAAGAAATCTCTTCCAGGCTCCAGCATACCTACGAAAGGAGAGTTGAAACTAGCACTATTCCCTAAGTTGAGAGATACTAAATCCAATAAAAAAAGAATTCTCACGATCCGATAACCAGTTTCGGCGAAATGCGTGGACAAACATACATACATACACTTATGAAATTTGGTACACATGTTCAGAAACCCACATAGAGTAAGATATGTGAATATTGAGAAATTCTAACAATATTAAAAACGTATCGAATTGATGACCTCATTTTTTTGAAGTCGGTAAAAATGATAGGTAGACACCGTGTGCAGAGGGGAAATAAAATGAAAAACACATTAAACAATTCACTACAAAGTAGTCTATACTAATATTATAAAGAGGTAAAGTTTGTGAGATTGTAGGGGGTAATCTCTGGATCTACTGAACCGATTAAGATGAAATTTGGCATGGAGATAGTTTGAGAACCTGGGAAGACATAGTTTTTTATACCTTTGGGATAATAAAACAGTATATGCGCGGGCGAAACCGCGGCCAGAAGCTGTTTACAATATAACTCTTTATGATATAAATTCAGAATAAAATGAGCTGATATTTTTTTTTATTTTAAAGTTTGCCCCACACTAGGAATTTCTTCCTGTATCGTGGGTGCGTTTACAAACACAACACCCAGAGCCGGAAAAACTATCTGTAGGTCATACAAGTATTTGTTCCGAGCGGGAATCGAACCCGCGACACGCAGCGCAGCAGTCAATCGCGCAAATGAGGTTATAATACCTTGTCAATTAATTTATTTATTTATTCCAGCTATGCACTGCGAACGAGTTATCGGGCACGACCGTGGCTCTCCTAGAAGTGTTGATCCAGCATCTCCTCATAGAGCACGTGGACTACGCGTTAGACTTGGGCCTCCAGTCCATTCCCATTGCGGAAAGCAAGTCCCCACCCCAGGTAACATTTATTTAAAGTTTATGACAGTAGGAGCAGTGGTAACCGCCGCGAATTACAAGTTGTAGGTCCTGGGTTCGAACCCTGGCAGGTGTTTTACTTTGTATTCATTTTTTCATCACCACTGCTCTCAAAACGGTGAAGGAAACCAGCTTGGCCTAGAACCAACAATTCGAAGACATGTAACATCTATCAAACCGCACTGGGTCCGCGTGGTGGATTACGTCCCATTCGCTCTTACAGAAGGAGGTCTGTGTCCCAGCAGTAGAAAAATTAAAAAGTTAAAGTTAAAAAGTTACTACTGCAGGATACTTTTGGTTTTGGTCAGCCAGCTCGCGAATATGTATCCTCCGACTGCACAGCATGATTTTCTTCTAGTATACGTTTTTTTCAAATTAGGTATATTTAAACATATAAATGTTGTACATTTTTGAAATCGCCACTTATTTTGATACCCACACTATGGGTTTAAGTTTAAGGGTAAGTTTTTAGAAAAATTAGGCCTCCACAATATGGCGCCGAAAAACCGCCATTTTTCTATTTTCCGATTTTAATGTAGCCATTGACACTTCCAAGTTTTAACGAGAATCATCAAAATCGGCCAACGAGTTTGGTCTCTAGAACGCCACATAAGAACAAACATACATACATATATAGACTGATAAACACATTACCCTCCTTCGGCAGTCGGGTAAATAGGCTGATGATGATGATGAGTGGAACATCGGGGGTCATGCAAGACGGCAGTCTCTACCAGTCAACCTTTAGATTAATACATGTTTTACAAAATGCGGTCAATCTAAGTTTTACACCTAAACCGACACTATTAGACTAAAGGGTTGTCGTGGTTTAGTTTTCAATACAGATAATAAAAAAAAAAACATGAGGAAGATTCCTTATGAACGTTTTTTTTATTATCTGCTGCTTGTAATGGTGCTTTGGCCTTCATTTGGTGTAGTAGAAACTGTTGATCTTTGGGGGCATGTGGAACAGGATGTAAAGTCCCACAAACCTCCATAGAAAAGGGAGGATCCTCCGACAAGACGGGTGTTGTGTCTGGTCCGGGCAACTGCCCAACGGTTGTTGTCGGACTGTTGTATGTGTTCTAATCGCGCCGAAAACTGCTTGCGCGATGCAGGCTTTGTGTGACGTCATGTCATTAGTTCGTAAGTGGCGGCGTCGGTGCCGCTACAGATCAATGTCGCCTGATTCATTGCATTACCCACCGATGGCATGGATCGATTGTTTTGGTAACACCCTAGCCCTAGTGGACGGAGATCCCAGACTACTCTTCTACACACTACTCAATCTCATAGTTTTAGTGTAGAAAGGAATGAGTAAAGTCTGGGGTCGTCTGAGATCTTGTTGCATATCACAGCGCGCGTCAGTTGAATATGAGACGCACAGAACTGTGCTTTGTGACGCTTTGAAAGACCTATGTCAACCAGTGGTCGTCTTTCGGCAGAAATGTTGAAGAAACCTATACCATTTTCAAAAAACTCCATAAATATTGTCAAGTTCTGGTAACTGGTACAGGCAACAAAACCAAGTAGTATTCTAGGCTTGGGTCGCGGATAAATTTGAAAGAGAGTCACCGCGGCCCTGGCACAAGCAACTGAAGGAACACGAGTGGGTTTTAGTCAGTAAAAGTCTGACATGCCCTCCCGCTTCACCCAGGGTGGGAGAAGTCATCGGATGATTTCCTACCCAAAACAAAAAAAAAGGCTTACATACAATCGCGGTGAGTACTAACGCGTACCCGTGTTCCCGCCATAAGCGGCACAGGAGGACACCGTGGAGTTTTAGTGGGTTGGAGTCCCACATAACTGCGCTATCTCCCCGTGGTGGCGCAGTACGCATTAGCATATCTCCAAGCTAAAAAAAAAGGCCTACATATAATATAATAAGGCAAATTCCATATTAAAATGCATTTGTACACATGGCGAGAACACTTATTCGAAATATTACGATAACGGTTACATGAAGTTATAAAATAAAACTGCTATAAACTGCAACGTTACTTCACAAGCGAGGTTATTCACGTTGGAAGTAATAATATTGTGTAATTTCGCAGATTTACTTCTTCGACATTGTGAAGCAGGCTAACAAGATTGTGAGGATGTTTGAGGAGCACTATCAGGAATCTGTCCTTACTTGTATGACGTAAGTATTGTCAACTGTAACTAAAAGTATGGAAATATGAAGTGATTTTTACAGACATATTAAAAACAAAGGACTACAATCTGCCTAGCCTTTTCGCAAAGATATTGGGGTCGGCTTCCAGTCTAACCAGATTCAGCTGAGTACCAGTGTTTTACATGGAGCGACTGCCTATCTGACCTCCACAACCCAGTAACTAGGTAACACAGTACCCCTTGACTGGTGTCAGATCTCAAGCTTCTTACTACTCGTAATGACTGTCAAAGATCTTCAAATGACAGCCGGGACCAACGGCCTTACGTGCTTTCCGAGGCACGGAGGAAACTCGGTATGTTGAAAAGGTCACCCATCCACGGACCGACCTCGTCAAGCGTTGCTTAACCTTGAAGATCGACCCGTGCGGCTGTTATTATTTAGCCACGAGCTCCTTTAAAAAAAAGGACTACAAAGATGCAAAATTGTTCATATAGGCACTTGTGCCACCGCCGACGATCAGCGACAAGCGAGTAGAGCTAGAAACTAGATACGAGTTGGCGAGCCGCGAGAAGCGAGTGTGTAGTTTTGATAGTTTCGTCGTTCGGCTGTAAGCGAGTGTTCTTGTGCGACGGCCGCTTACTCGCACCACTCGCTTGTCGCAAAGATAGATTATAGTCTGAAATAGCACATAGACTACTTTTCATCCCAGTATAATGCTCCCTTGGGATAAGAAAACACAGACGCTAGTATTTTTATAGATTAGTATTTATAATAATTGATTTGATTGTTTGTAAGTTTGTTTGTAATGGATAAACTCAAAAACTACTAAACCTATTTTAAAAATTCTTTCACCTATGGAAAAATACATTATTCCTGAGTGACATAGACTACTTTTATTCCGAAAACGGGTCCTGTGGGGTGGGCCACGAGAGCGAAACCACGAAAAAAGAAAAGCTAGTTTAGTAAATTTTTTTTAATGTCTAAATAAATAGGTAAGTCAATATATTCTATAACATGTTCGTATTTTATGACTTGAAAATACAGCAAAATTTAGTACAATTTCTAAATGCCAAACTAACATGCTTATTTAAAAATTATTACCTGTATTTAAAGCCGGCCTTTGGTAACAACTGGAATTAATTCAGCTCGCCAGAGAAGAAGGTAAACAGTAGTGGGAGTAGCAACTCCGTACAATAAGCGCGCAGACGACCCGTACCCTTTAAAAAGTATTGTCCTGTTCTAGCCGACTAACATAATAAAAATATCCCCACCCGTTTCCCCCGTTTTCATCCCTTATATAATAAAAACCTAATGGAACTAGCTGATACTGTCTAGCTAAGCCTCCCTCAGTTTTTTTTTAATAATTGACAGGGTCGCGCTTGACCACTATCTCACCTGATGCTAAGCGATGATGTGGTCGAAATAATAACTTAATAATAATTTATTTTCTACAAAATTCTGCAGTGAATAAATTATCCACTACAAGTCAAAGTCAAATATATTTATTCAATTAGGCCAATAAACGGCACTTTTGAACGTCACATAAATTAAAATTAAAATTTACAAGTAACAAAAAAAAAAAAGATTCTACCGTGCATTCGGAAAGTAGATTGTTATGGAGAAGAACGCACAAGAAACTCCATACTTAATCTTTTTAAAAAAAATGGTGTTTTACAATATTTACATAAGTACATGCATTAATATATGTGAGGACTAATTATTACAAGGATTAATACAAGGTTACTCTTACTAGGATGCATTGCATTCATGAAGAATGTTGGTAACTGGAGCCAGTTTCCCAGCACTAACTGACTCCAAACAAATCAGATCCAAGCTTGTCAATCGGAACCAGCTTACTATGTGATGCAATCAAAGTAATGCACGCTTCAGTAATTCATTGAAAGACGCATTTTTTTTTTATTGTTTGGATTTAACCTCTTCAGTTTCTTTTTACCCGACTGCAAGGAAGTTACTTGTCCCTTGAACCGATCTCAATTTGGACACGTCTCTTGTTGGTTTGGTCTTTGTGGCTAGCACATATTTCAAGCTATAATTATTATTATGTTCAAAATGTAGTTCGCTAGAAAAAAAACAAAGTAGTTCCATAAATAGTCGACAAGGCACATTGGTGGTATCCCTTTAATTGGTCGTCTGCGTTGCACTACACAATCGCCCCAAATCTTACATTCCAACATATTTCAGTTCATCAACAAGGCAGAATGAATGCATGCACAGGAAGACGGCTATAATGGAGCAGCTCGAGAGCAAGCTGGACGCTGGCTTGGAGCGGGCTATTGTAGCTATTGTGAGCTGGGTCAAGCTGCATCTACAGACCGAGCAGAAGAAGACTGACTTCAAGCCAGAAGGGGATATTGATACGCTCGCTTCATCGGTAAGAGCATTAGATATTTGTTTTTGAGTCGGCTACTAACCTAACCAAATGAAGCAATATTACTTTATGTCTTCACGCTCAAACGGCTCGACCAATTTTGTTGAAATTTGGCACAGAGAATAAATAGCACATAGGATACATTTTATCCCGGGAATATGTTCCTTTGAGGTAATTTTCGTCATTCAAACGGGCGAAGCCGCTGGCAAAAGCTAGTAATATTATAAATGCGAAAGTTTGGATGGCTGGATGGATGTTTGTGCCTCAATCATTCCATAACGGCTGAACGGATCTGTATGAAATTTGGCACAGAGATAGCTTATAGTCTGGAATAGGAGACTGGCTTTAGACCGCCCATTGTACATTTGTTTTTGTAAATGTTTTCTTGTAAGTTTTTGGTGTACAATAAAGTATATAATAAATGTTGCTTGTAATTCTCTCATACCTATATGTAGTATGGTAGTGCTGGGTACATCGTCCTCACGTATATGAATTTATTAATGTATGTTTATATAAATATTGTATATGTCACGTCGAAGTACCTACGAATCATAGGACCGCCATCATTAACCCCAATGTCTAGAGGCAATTCCTTTATTCTTGACTGGAGCGGGTTACTTCAATAACACACAACACTGGATTGAAACTCAAGAGTGTTTATTTGATTTAGTTACAGGCACTTTGAGTTTTCAAATGAACTTGAAGCTAAAACCACATCGTGTGGCTTGCTAGGTCACAAAGCTTTCGTGGGTCGCTGGAGAAGACCTAGCCAGAAACTCCAGGATACTCTTTTTAAATGTTTTTATAGATTACACAATCACTTCATGACAATTAACGTTACATGTTTATTAGGTTTTCAAACATCTATTCAATTAGCAGATTTATTAAACAGTTTTACAGTTATTATTTTTTACACACACCATGCACCGTACGCGCCATGCGATGCGCGTTCTAAAAAATGGGCGGGACTTCCATATTGTTTTTGTTTAGACACTAATTACTTGGATAGTTGAGTAAAGCTAGCAAACAATACTAAAATGCTGATCAGTTAATTATTTTAACATTAAACAACCCCAATACTCACAAATACAAAGTTGTTTGTAGTTTATTATTGAAATAGACATCTAATATCAATCAATCAATCAATCAATCAATCATTTATTTTGTAAAACATAGGTAAGGTTACAGTTGGTATATTGTTAAAATATGTGCACTATGTTTTGCCAATATCTGGCGTACAAAATTAGCATAAGCAAGCAACAATAAATAAAATAATACAATTAAGGTGGCATGTCAATAGATTACATTAAAAAAATAAATCAATTTAAAATATGTCAATTAGGTAAACAGGTCATTACAATTTTAAAATTACAGGTCATTACAATTACATTTCATTACATTCATTCATAATCAATAAATAAAATCATAAGTGCTCAATTGGCAAGTCGGAATCGTCATATCTCTGTTTATCAGTAGTAAACTCAGTGATGGAGTAGTAACATCTATCTACAAGGAATTTAAACAAAGACCTCTTAAATGATCCCAGGCAATCTTTATTTCTAATAGCAGCTGGTATACTGTTATATAACAAAACTATTCAAGTTTCCGGTGATCTGCAAATCTTACTAATTAGAAAGTTTCTCATTATCACATAGCTGTGTAAAATAGTCTTATGACTTTTTAGTATTTAATCATTTACTCAAATTTGTTTAGTTCTCGTATTAAATTATTAAATCTGGTTATTGGTCATAGAAATTATAACATCCGCCATTGTTTGACAACTTAATAAGAATAACATAATCAAACACATTTACTTCGTCAAATGTGCAATAGTTAAAATGGGAACAAATCCAAAAGTACTACAATAAGTGTTCCTGTTTTATTTAAACATCTCGTATTAATTAAACATTGAAATTAGCATACGAATTATGAATCAATACTGATTCCACAGTGAGCCAATAGATGGCGCTGAACTCAAAACCCAACTTAAATAGATGTGTTAAGTAGAGGTCACACTTAAAATGATTAATTAGGATAATAAATTAGCAAATTCACGCCTACGCGGCGACATATAAAACTTTTTTTAAAGAGTAAGTATGGAGTTTCTTGTGCGTTCTTCTCCATAACAAGCTACATTTCCGAATGCACGGTAGAATAAATTTTTATTAAATGTAAATTTTAACGTTCAAAAGTGCCACATAATGGCCTACTTGAAATAAACAAATTTGACTTTCACTTTGAATAAATAATGTTATGTTATGCGTGGTGGATTACGGCCCATTCCCTCTCACAGAGAGGAGGTCTGTGTCCCAGCTGTGGGAACATTAAAAGGCTGATGATGATAATGCAAATTGTTCTTTTACTGTTTAAATTTTTTCCTCCTTTTCGCTTCGTTACTAACTCCTATGTTCCTTCAACAGGCTTGTCTCGCTGTGGTGTCGTATCTAAACAACGTGATGGACAAGATCCACGGTGGTCTGGACGGCGATAATCTTCACGCGGTCACCTTGGAGCTGGCCGTCAGGCTGCACAGGGTCATCTACGAACATCTGCACAACTACCAGTTCAATTCTGCTGGTGAGTTACACATTATATTGCTCACAATGTCTAGGGCTATATAATACTATGACACTAATTATATCTTTGTCTAATAAGGTTCCTACGGGTATGCATAACGGCGTCATCAAGTTTAGTTTAAAATAATCAACTCAAACGCTTTTTTCTTTCTGAGCCTGTTTCCTATGCGTCCATACCCTTATATCTTAATACATCGTACACACATCTTCCGTTCTTTTGTGTCGATCAAAGTTGGCAACAATCATCATCATCACATCATCATTAGCCTTTTAATGTTCCGACTACTGGGACACAAGCCTCGTCTCTGTGAAAGAGAATGGGCCGTAATCCACCACGGGGCGGGTCACAAGATGTCTTCCTTCACCGTATTGAGAACATCACCACGATGAAATAATTAGCACAAAGTAAAGCGTCTGCCTGGGTTCGAACCCACAGCTTATAACTCTAAGTCTCAATCTCTTAATATTTACATCACAACTTTTTGTAAATATGGACAATAGGCAGCAAACTGATGCAGTATACACTGATTTTCAGAAGGCGTTTGACAAAATTGATCATAGACTGTTACTTAATAAAATCGCATTCAATGGTATCAGAAGGGACCTCCCACGTTGGTTTGTTTCTTTTATAACTAATAGGACCCAGAAGGTGGTGCTTGATGGCTTCGAGTCCAGCTGTATCCAAGTCACATCTGGAGTCCCACAAGGAACAATTCTAGGACCTCTATTATTTATTTATGACATTAAATATTGTTTCCAAAATTTAAAATTTCTCTTATACGCGGACGATTAAAAAGTTAATATAAAAAAAATATTACAAATGAACAAGACTATTTTTTCAACAAAATCTTGATTGTTTCTCTGACTGTTGCTCTTTTAAGAAACTTCATCTCAGCCACCGTATGGTTAATAAGTTGTATACCAGGTGTATGCCTTTTTGTTGAGAGCATCTAGAGAGTTCCATCAACCCCCCACTTTTTTGCACTTGTACAAGTCCATAGTTAGTCGACAATTAGAATACGCAGTACCTATCTGTAATCCAGTATTGTGAAGTTATAGAATTAGTTCAACGTAAGTACCTTCGCGCCATGGAGTATAGATGTTCTCAAAAAAAAAACAACATTTTCCCACTGCTGGGACACAGGCCTCCTCTCTGTGAGAGGGGATGGGCCGTAATCCACCACGCGGGTTCAGTGTGGGTTGGTGGATGTCACATGTCTTCGAATTTTTGGTTCTAGGACATGCCCGTTTCCTCACGATGTTTTCCCACACCGTTTTTGAGAGCAGTGCCAGCAGCACCACTGCTCTCCAATCCGCTTGCTATGTAGTAACTCGTGAGTTGATGTGCAGGAGCAATGATAGCCATATGCGACGTGAAGGAGTACCGCGCTGCGGCGTGCGGGCGAGGCGCGCGCGCCGCTCCGCCGCCCGCGCACGCGCTGTTCGACGCGCTGCACGCGCTCTGCAATCTGCTGCTCGTCAAGCCCGAGAACCTGCACCAGGTCTGCGAGGGAGAGACGCTTGTGAGTCACATATCTATTTATATTAATATTATACAGGAATATACAAAGGAGTGGTAAGCAATATCAAAAAAAAATGGATTTTCCATAAAAAGTTGTCAGCTGACTTATATTTTTATAGGAGATACATACAATTTATTTTTTGAAATTTGACTAGAACTAACTTGGAGAAAGTAAATGGACATTACTCGCGCAGAAGCAATTTTTAAAATACACTGGCCTTCAAAAGTTAATATCACACTTAAAATTTCACCCCGAGAATATGTTCCTTCAGGATAATTTACGACTTGCTAGTTTTATATATATGTAAGCTAAATCTAATACTTGAATGGATCCTCCGCCATTACTCATACATCGATGAAAATAACTATTATTGTGAGGCAGCTCTCGCTATCTTATTTCTCATTCCCGGTCTACTGCTATTTTGATCTAATCTTTTGAAATGAAGTCCAGTTGAAACAAGACAACTAGTGTGGTTCCCGATAGCTACAACCTAAAGATCTCTAGGTCAATCAAGAGTGAATAGGTTATTTCTAGGCAAGCGTTCTGCACCGTAACCACATCAGGCGGGCGAGCACGGCCTACTGTCACAGTTTAAGATCAAAAACCGCTATAAAATTCGTGACTCAAGCATATATATATCAAAGAGGCCGTGCTCGCCCGGCAGGTGAGATAATGGTCAATCGTGAACCTATCGTAAATAAAAAAAACTTTCTCGGCCCGCTATCAAAAATCTCAATCTTGACTTAACCTTGCCATTGCACACACAATTTCCTGTACATAACAGTAATAATGTGTTATGTGAACGATAAGCATAATAATAAAACATGGCAGGCGACGTAATTTCCAAGAGTAAACTAGCGTTCATAAACTTGGACCGGTTGTGAATATGGTTGACTTCTATTTTATAAGGGGGGGTTCCCACTTAAGAAAAATCATCATCATCTTTTTGCACTAGTACCGTGTTACTTGGGATTGGCGCAACGCGTTTACGTTTGTTACTTTTTTAGGGTTCCGTACGCAAAGGGTAAAAATGGGACCCCTATTGTTAAGACTTCACGGTCCGTACAACAAACATGATTTTTGCCTTTTTTGCGATAATGGTACGGAACCCTTCGTGCGCGAATCCGACTCGCACTTGGCCGGTTTTTATTTAAATATTATTGATAGGCTCGTGTTTGACAACTATCTCACGTGATGGGAATTCCCAGGTTGTAGCTATCAGGAAATACAGACTCCGGCAAGGAGTTCCACTCCTTAATGATACTAGAAAACTATAAAAAATATATTTTGACAGCTAAAAGCTGACTACTAAAAATACTACTAAAAGATTACGCACTGAAAAGTATGAAACAAGAAAATATTCTGATAGAATAGCCGTTGTTGTATTTTTTTTTCGCTTTCATTTGAATTTATGTCCTTCAGAAGGTTTAAATTAAATTTAGCGTGATGTCACATAGCCACCATGTCACCAGCAGACGATCAAGGGGCTTCTTACGATACCTTATTTGTCAAATTCTGATACAAGTTTACAAATTATGAGGTAACAGATGAGCATACATCACACAAACAAACATACCGGTTAAAATCATAACCTTCCTTTTGCTTCGCCGTAGTACGCCATGTACTTACTATTGTAACGGCCAGTTATACTAATACGCTGTATGTTAACAGTGCATCTCTCACTGTCAACATACCAACTCTTAAAGATCTCATCCTGTAAAGGTCTCAACCTGTCTTGGGATTTTTTTACTACTAAATGGTATCCCATCCTCTTCTTCATAGTCACCATTATTATCTACTGCTCGACTTCGCCCAGTGGTGGGCATAGGCCCTGCCTTTCTCGTGCCTATCTCAACGCACCTGAACCAACACATCCTATTCCAACTAATTGTTATTTTTAAGTAAAAGGCATAAAGTCACCCAAAGGGCAATGGAGAGGGCTATGCTCGAATTCGTAGCAAGAGAACAAGGGTTACCGACATAGCCCGAAGAATTGCCAAACTTAATTGGCAGTGGGCAGGGCACATCGCTCGTAGAACGGATGGCCGAAGGTTCTGAAAAGTTCTGGAGTGGCGATCGCGTACCAGAAAACCTCCCTCTAGGTGGAGCGATGACCTGTTCAAGGCTGGAGGAATTCGGTGGATACCAAACGCACAGGACCGATCAGAGTGTTATTCCTCCTCTCACCTACTTGATCTATGCTGTGCCCGACAGGGTCCATAATTGTGACTAATATAATTATTTCCCTACCAACTGTATACATTATGGTGCGCAATAAAGATTTGAGAATTGAGTGGCGACGCTTGGGGAAGCCTATGTCCAGCAGTGGACGTCTTCATCACATCGATATGATGATGATGATGTCTTTTTCTTGTGAATTAGGATGTTTGTTAATCAACCAAGCCTTAACACTGTACAGATGAGAAAGAAAAAAAAAATAGATTGAGATAAAGGATAATTTTTATCTCGGTAGTAAATTTTTAGGAGAATTTTTAACTATCTCGCGGGCGAAGGAAAGCAGTTTGGTGGGTTATTATTTGTTGACAGAGATACAAAAACTGATTCATGTTTAACCAATGATCTCAACCTATCACAGCCAATTAAGGTCATAGGCCACTCCATAAGTGCGCTATCCACTTGATGTAAACTATCAACATAGTAGTCAATTAACACAAGTTGCGGATGTTACCTAGGGTAAAAGGTACCTTGTAATTAAGTTCAAGGTTACATCTTCAGCGCACACATCAGCGAACAGTAATTTGCCTCGTTTTACTTCAGTGCAATGGTTCCCAAACTTTTTTTGACCTGGGACCACTTGCGTTTCCTTGTTGTTAGCAGGGGTCGGAAATCCAGACAAACATTTTAATACTCAAAACTCGTGGCATATATTCTTAAAACCAAAAGAAACGAGCATTGACCTAAAAAAGCACATCATTTCTGATTGAAACTTAAAATCAGTTTGTATCTATGATATTTTTGAGACAAATATTTTAATTTTAAAACAGGACTATATTTTCGCTCTTACGGACTACCAGTGGTTCTCGGACCACAGGTTGAGAACCGATGCTCTAGTGACTCAAGTGCGATTATGAGAACGAAGTTGGGTTCAATCCTGAGCTTGGGTACAATCACAAAATAGTAAGTATACAGAAGGGCCACTCCCGCCATTTAGAAAATTGACAGCTAAACTTGACAGATTCACTAGGGTTGCTACTATATTGATTCCGAATTAAAAAGAGTAGGTTGCCCAAGTTACAAATAAAAATACATAGATTCGTCTAAACATACATCATATCATGCTTACATGCCTAAGAGGGTAGACAGGGCATCAAATATCCATTTAATATCACGAAACATTTAATATTACGCCACATACGATGAATATTGGAGAGTAAAAAGACGTAGTAATAGTGTAATAATGATCCCACTTAAAAAATTAAATTGTAAAAAGCTCCAAGCTCGACAAAAATATAAATGTGAAAAAACAGGTACCTAATAAAATCAAAAAACCAAAGATGATCTTAAACAAGAAGAAAATTATGCTGTGCAGTCGGAGGAAACATATTTGTAAGCTGTATGACTTGAACCTTATTATTATGACAAGTTCCCAATTTCATCTATGAGCTTAAAATAATTTATTATAATCCTAGATAATGAATTTCTAATTTTTCATCTTGAAAGATTAATGACCTTTATAACTTAAAAATAATTGAAAGAAAGAATTAAAAACAAAAAAGTAAATTCGGTCTGTAACAAATAATAAAGGCAACCCATCCAATGCAACCAACCTCGTTACAGTACTTAATGTATGAATGACGTGACAAACGCCTGCACAAAGCAATCATGACAGCCGCGACTGAGCTCGGTCCAATATTGCCCAATATTCCCTGTAAAACCGAAATGTCAAAGTGAGAGTGGCCCCTCTGTCTGCGGCGCGCCGCCGCTTACGTACTTTGTGGTACAATGTTATTGGGGGTTCTCCATTACAATTGATAATAGATTTCTTAGTAGCAATACAGTCAGAATTTGTGACTGGATGATAGCAACGAGCCTGGTACTGTCCCTACCTACAAATAATTAGTGTAAGATCACGTCACCTTTCGTTTCCATTTGTCTGATCGCTTAGTTCTTCTAAACTCCGTCATGGATTATGATGTAGAGAATTTTGTTTTGGAAGTTTAATGTGTATAATTTATTATATATTCATATTAGATGTATATAATACTAGCTTTTCTCCGGCTTCGCTCCTTTGGTTTATCCCACCCACAGAAAGCGTAGGTACATTTTTTCGGGATCAAAAATAGCCTTTGATACTGCGATAATTTATAATCTACCTACTAGTTAGATATTTTGTGATATCAGATAGTACTTTCAGGGATTGTCTTTTATTATTATATAAACATATTCTTCTTCTTCTTCAATCGGTCCCTCATTACTGAGCAGCTGAGGTACGTGAGTCACTGAACCCTTTGAAGCAGACAAACTGCCTCCATAGTCGCCATCACCACCTGCTGAAAGTTGCTTGAGGACGTAGCTTATTTCACTGACTACACCATCGCGTTGGCGACCGACCTCATTATCTTTTCCCTTCGGTATTGCCAACAATGACCAGTTTTTCTGGGCTGCTATCTCCTCTTCGCATTTTGAGGCCGAAATACATCAAAAAAATAGGCTGTAGGCGTAGGTACTATAGACCAAGGATTCCCAAAGTGGTCGATATCGACCCATATTATATAACACATGTTCTTATTTGAAAATTTCAAGATACCGTATAAGGTGTGTTAAGTGTGCCAACTTGTATAAGAATGACTAATGTTTTAATAGGAAGTATCATTGTTGTACTTTTAAGAAACTCAACAAGTCGATAAGCGTGCACAAGTTCGTACAAGATGAATAACTCATGTAATTTGGCTATGGGGATCTGAGGTATCAAGTTCATTTCGGAAAAGGGGTCTCTTGCCCAAAATAGTTTGGGAATCCCTGCTGTAGACTAACGCGTCTTGAGTCTTGACATCGAGATGGGAAAGGATACACATTTGTGCGTTTGGCTGTCCATGGTATTCGAAGCATTCGCCTCCATTTCGAATGCTTTTACCCGACTGCCGAAGGAGGGTAATGTGTTTATCAGTCTATGTATGTATGTATGTTTGTTCCTATGTGGCGTTCTAGAGACTAAACGCGTTGGCCGATTTTGATGATTCTTACGTCAATCGATTCGTCTTAACCCTGCGAGTGTCACTGGCAACATTACAAAAATGGCGGATTTTGGGCGCCATTTTGTGGGGTTTTTTTTTTTCTTGCAAACCCATCGTGTGGGTTATCAAAATAAAGGGTTTTAAGAGGTGATTTCAAAAATATTGAACACTTATATGTTTAAATGTACCTAATTCTAAAAAAAAAATGTAAATAAAAAAAGTTAATTAAAATATCATAAAACCCGACTACTTAAAAAGCGAAAAAAAGGGGTAAACAAGAAGAAAATCATGCTGTGCAGTTGGAGGATACATCAGCCTAGCGAGCATGGGCGTACCCAAGACATTTGTGACAAGACATGATAAATTATGTCATGTCTTACAATTTGTCTTAAATGCTAGCACGGGTCAAACATGTGACATATTTTAAAGGCGCGACTTGCTTTTCTTGTTGTTGCTTTTCTTTTTAATTTTGTTGGGAATAAATTAATATTTGACCCACGACCATAGACTTATGCACAAAGATATAATTATTGTACATGGGGATAACAAAGGGGGGGCTAAATTTTGGTTAGTTTTTGCCTAGGACATACCGTTTTCGAGATATCATTTTGGAAATATAGAGCGTTTTATGCAAAATAAAATAAGATACGGAGGGCCATAATTCGGAAACAGTGCGTCGTAGGGCTATGCTTCTCAGAACATAAATGGTTTTTATGGCCAAGGTTAAACCGAAACTGCAATAAAATTGGAAAATTTCCGAAAAAGAAAAAAAAATTACGTCAAGAAGTTATGCCTCAAGTCAAGAAAATATCTCACGCCGCCGTGCTAGCATTTAAGACAAAATGAGTTTATCGCCCAAACTGTGATTAAAAGTGTGACTTAAGCGATGTCACAGTAGGCCATGCTCGCCGGGCAGAATTTGGTCAACCAGCTCGCGAATATGTATCCTCCGACTGCGCAGCATGATTTGCAGCTTCTTGTTTATGTCTTTTTAGTTCCCTTTTTAAGCAGTCGGGTTTTTTGTTTGTTTTTTTTAACTTTTTTTACAAACATAGATTATTAAGATATTTATGAAAAATAAATAATTATGTAAGTCCCGGGACATTCTAGTCGGTAATACCGAAATAAAGTTCAAAGTCACCTGTTCTTCTTGACACATGACCGGTAGTACCAAACTACCAATAAGCATAGCCCCGTAGCTTACCATTATCTTCAATTAATAGCAATTTTTCTGTACCTACAGGCGGAACTGGATCATTCCATACTGCACAACTTCATTCAGCTGAGGGCGGACTACAAGACGCACAAGTTATCCGGCTTTCTGAAAGGACTGTCGTAAAAATAACGAAAAAATGTCGTACGATACTAAATAGTGTTCACATTTAATGGGCCTATATATACGTACCATACCTATGTATATGATCCACATTTGCTTGGGGACCGTCCATTAATCACCTGAGGCTTGAAAGGGGGGCGGTTAGCAATAATCACGAAATATCACAAGCGGGGAGGGGGGTGTAGTTATTCATCATCTGCCTAGCCTTTTCCCAATTATTGTTGGGGTCGGCTTCCAGTCTAACCGGATTCAGCTGAGTACCAGTGTTTTACATGGAGCGACAGCCTATCTGACCTCCACAACCCAGTAACTGGTTAACACGGTACCCCTTAGCAAGACTGTAAGTGTAGTTATTGCGCGTGTCATATTATTTTTCATCAGGCGAGATAGTGGTCAAACGCGAGCCTATCTCAAATAATAAAAAAAAAAAAATATGCCAGTCAAAAACAACCTGCAAACTTTCTGTCTAGACATTTTTGTCATGGTCCGTAATTTCAGAATAAATTAGATTATACTTTAAACCTGTGTTGAAAGATAATATTCTAAAAAAATTAAGATTCATGGTAGGTACTAAAAAATACACGTGATTTTAGGTGGGGGGGGGGGGTTAGTATTAATCCACCACGTAACACCAAGGAGGGGGGTTAAAAAATGCTTAGAAAACGTCACGTGATTAATGGACGGCCCCTAGGGAGGAAGATGTTTTTTTTTATTTCATACAAACTGCAATACTTATTATTTAACCAATAAAAATGTAATATGTCATTTCTACGATTTGCTTTTAAAATAATTATTTACATTGTTTTAGGTTGAATTTTTTGATCCGTAGTTATCAATAGAATATATAGATTTTAGCTCGATAGAAAGTTATAAAGTCATAGACTACCGCTTAGTTAAGTATTTATACGTGTATTACATATCTCAATGATATATTGTTGCTTTGTATATTAAAGTTGTGACAATCTAAGAAGTCGGATTTGACAGTCTATAAAAATACGGTAGCTATGTTGAACTTGATGCGTAAGAATCACGCTCGTTCTTATAGTAACTAACATAGTAATCAATTAGGATTATGAATTTGATTTTTCATAGACGTTCATACAAAGTTATCGCGGCATATAAAATGAGAAATGTCACCGGACTTTTATGATTGTCACGATTAAGACGAATATTATAAGTTGAAAAGTATTAAAAATTATTTAAATTCTATTTTTATTCTTTTATTAACATTCTCATCAATATTAGTTTACTTAAGATAATAATGTTCAAACACTTAATTTAGCTATGAAGCTGATTGTACTGTTCTAGTTAGATGCTACCTAACTAGGCCTGGGGAAGGCCTACGTCCCGCAGTGGACGGTTTCGGCTGAAATGATGATGAATGATGAACTAGGTTTATTTAGTAAGATCTGTTCTATAATTTCGAAATACGAGGCATCGTATTGCATTACGCTGACAAGTAGGATGGTAGGTATAACGATTAGTTGATTAGCGGTAACGCAGCGAGCAGCGAGACGATCCGCTCGCTCGTATCTTGTTGTATAATGCTTGCATAGCGCCTTATCAGCGGTATCTATACGACATGGCTTCACTACGTCCATTCATAAGTCCTCCCCTCCCCGCCGACGTTATTTGAATGAAGCGCGTGTGTGCGTGCGCGCGGGACGCCGGCGCACCTACGCCTGTGTTCACGCGCAGTGTGCCAGTGTCGCCCCGACCGGCCGCCCGACCTGTACCCTCGCTCCGCGCGCGAACACCCCTCGCTCATAACAGTGACATGCCCACTAGTTCAGTGTAACAACACATTGATTACGAATTTACCAAGTGCTGTGACGATACCGTTAATCTGGATAAAATCATTAAAATCGAAAGGTAAGCACTCCGCCGAATATGTTTATTTTCATTCAAGCTCCGACGCCTACGCGCCGAGCTGTGTCGCGATTTGTGAGCGACGAATTTACATGTTATAAGTTCATTCATTGGACGTTTGGGCCTATTTATATTATTATCAACGTGCGTGCCGTATGAATGGGTGATTAGGGCGGCCCATTGTGAGCACACGGAGATCGAGCTGATGACTGATTCACGGCGATATGACGGAGCAGAGTTTACCTACATCGCAATGAGATCTTTTTGATAATTTCTAAGTATCGCTGACTATAGCTCGACTGTTCTTTTTGTCGACGATCGCTACGTTATCTAGGTGAGACCGGGCCGCGTCCGCTCCATTTCAAGTGGCGTTTTTATCCCGGCGCTACCTGAGCTTCGAGTCGAGCGACGAGCAGCCGAGCGGACTCGTCTCGCCGCAAGTCGATCCCGCTAATGGCATGGCGCACCATATCGACAGATACCGCAGACCACACCTTCGTGCAACTTGCGATTCTGTGAGGTAGCTTTTTGTGTGCAATCGCGCCGATAACCGCACTATTTATAGACAACTGTTTAGGAATTCTCGACCAACACACACTTGCTCGATGTTTCATTTAATTTCGATCGATAATTAACATTGATCATTAATCGTTATCAGTGCAAGGTGACGAAAAGATAAAGAACAATAAAACATAAGGTTTACGATCCTGTTTACCTAGCCGGCTGGGCTGGCTTCAATAATTTCATTATGCTGTATGTTATACCTACGCATGCTTGTAACATAAACCTAATCTCACAGCCGTCTATTGCAAAGAAACAGTGACGTCATTGTAAAAATTAATATCACGTGGTGGCACACTCATGTTATGAAGAAATCAAGATAAGTTCGTATTTAAACGTGCATCATTCCCGAAATACGTGGCCCTGTTTTGGTTGGGACATTTAAACTAAACGGAAAAATTATAGGTGATAATAACGCCCATACCCCATTACCAGCATTTTAATAGATTGAGAGCAGAAAGATTTATGAGACATGCAACCGAATTAAATAAACTCGAAGAAAAAAAATGTAATAGTCCCGAAAACATAACTAAAGGCACAACCTACCTCCATAATTTAACATTCATAAATATCTTCAAAGTTTGCAATATCCCTAACACGTTGTCTTAATATTTTACAAACCTTTGCTCGATAAAACTGCTTCATAAGAAACAACTCTAAAAACAACAACCTACTCTATGCACATAGAAACTGAAATTTTATCACTGCATCACATAAAAATGAAACGCAAAAGCACTTGATAAACAGAAAAGTATCTACAAAAGTCTATCAGATAAAACATGATTTGAGTTAAAACCGCGTGGTCCGATTAACGTCATTGCAATTTTGCAAATCATATTGGAATTAAGAATAAACCGGCAAAATCAAGTACACCTATCGTAACTTTAATATCAGACTATGTATTGATAAACATAATAACACGTTCTTGTTATTACCTATTTGTTTTGTAATCCCAGCAAAAGGAAAGTAAAAAAAATACTGCACACTGTTTTGGTGTCTTTCAGGTTAGAATATTTGAAACGGGCTTATTCGTTTTTTTCCTGGCTAAGGCCATCCAGTCTTAAATGTTTTTCGTTTAAAACGGTTTTGAAATATTAATAACATTTATAACATTCTCATGAAAATTCTCACCACGAGCTCTTTCTAATGACCTAACATAACATTAGTTTAAAGTTACATTCTCAGAGTAGTGCCAATAAACTGTATTAACTTTGACACCTCAATATAGCTATCGATACAACTAGGTCAGGTTCAATGAAATTATTGTCGCTTGCCCATTCATATAAGTACCTATCAATTGACTCTGTAACGACAAATCTTCACATAATTCAATTTCTGCCAAATAGACTTCACCACTATTGTCAGTCTCTTCTCCTCATTCAATCTCAAATCTCAATCTTTTTGGGCGGTCTGAAGTTGGCTGCAATGGTTGCGCAGTAGTAAAACTCAATTAAAACAGCGCGTCGGAAAACCTATGTTCAGCTCGACCAATAAGATTGGAGATTACTTTACCTTCATTACCATTAGCCGTCAATTCGGTAGTCAACTTGTCACCCCCGTTTCTAACATAGCATCTTTCTCACACTTCATCCACCGTGTCTTCCATGGATTGTAGACCACCAATCTCCCCGAAGCAATTTCTCTCTCTCTTTATCTCAAACAATTTATATGAATTAAATATTAAACATAACATTCTCATCATTGTTTAAATTTTAATACTTTGATACAATACGGTTCGCAAGAATGTATCAGGCTCCTTATGCCTGCAGCATAGGTACCTCCATCGTCATTTAAAATTTCTTTGAACCATTTCTCCTTCCCTTCTTCCTCTAGAATTAATTCAATCTATGAATAGTCAAAAGTGGAGCAATCTTCTTCCAGTCTTAGCAAGAGTTTATTAATCATATCAGATACCACACCTGTTTCATGCCTCCTTCTACAATTTGATCTAAAATTCGACACAATCAGTAACCGTAAAAAAATCGTATAGGGCAAGTACAATAACGGAATGTAATCGCCAATACATTGGGGCACATTGTTTGTGTTTCAGCGCAGTGTGGCAGTTATCGATTACTGTTGCATCGCCATAAACCCCGTAATGGTTATTGGTGAAATGAAATATCTTACACGTGATGCCTCAGCTAACCGTGAAGGTTGTTCGGACAAGTTATGGTCACTCTATAAAGCTGCGTTCACATCGAAAACATTTCAATAGACCTGACGCCATGACTGATAAATTCGCGAGGCAAATCGAATGTGGTTTGGTAGCTTTACATGATATTAGATGGTAAAATTCTTGAAGAACAAGAATGGACAATTGTAGGGTAGAAAGGACACCTTTAGGGTTGCTGGTAGCAGCTGGGTGAGAGCAGCCCATGATCTTCTGCTGGCTTGCGAATGGAGAAACTCCAGAGACGTACCTACGTAATCATTTGTCAGCATTATAGCCTGAAATCGGTAATACAATTTATTTTTCTCTGCCATATCCGAATATAGCCTGTACATATTCGATTAAGACATTGCTGTCTGACACAACCGAATAACTAGTCACCACCAAAAATGTTGTTGCTGTTTTCAAAATAGCAAAGTGTTTGACATTTTCAGGACGGGAAGCATGTACAGAATGGTGTATGTGTTCGCTTGATGATGTGTTCATCGCATTCTAAACAGGAATGTGCCAACTGTGGTGTTGGCTATGCAGTCTCATTTGGTATATCGGCTTGCTCTAATAACGTTTCTCCCTTCATGTAATAGCAAAACTGATATGCAGGTACTTGAATGCTAGGTAATTATGAGTTTGTTTGCTAAAATTTATAATTATCTTGCCTATCAGTTTTATAACTCAAGAGTAGACATGGACACTCAGTTGACTATGAACCACCGCACCTCGCTTTGAAACATTGTTATCTATGATATCTTATTATGGAAATTATATCACATTGTTAAGTGCTCGTCTATTATATTGGACATGTTTCTAGTTATCTATGGCTCGAGGAATCAGGCTCTGCAATGCGCTATTATCGTTTTATCAGACACCACCCGCGCGTTATCTGGCCGCCTGAAGGTCAAATGCTCCCGAGTCAGACGTGTCACTCCATTGTAATTCTATCTTCGATATTTTGCTTTTTCGCAAAATAGAGGTTACCGGGATAAACGGTTCATTGAAAAGTCACTAATACAAGGTTATCGTTAAATCTAATTGCAGTGAGTCCTCAACATTTTGGAGAAAAAGGTTAGAAAACTGAAAAGCTTAATCCGCCAATAGATATCAGGATAAGCCCGTTTTATTTAAGACTAAGTAGAGATCATTCAATAAACCATCAAAAAGCAGTTCGTCTTGTTAATTTACTTGATCTGTAGCTGCACGTAGGCCAGCTAAAATGCCACCAGCAACTTGAAAAACCAGTATATCAGAACTAGTCAAAGATGTGCAAATGATCTACCCTTAACTAATTCCTTGGCCTCGGGCGCTCATTTTATCCCACAGTAAACAAAAAAAATCTGTCGATCAACATCTGACGAGCTAGCACAGCTGAGGTTCGGTGTACTTAGGGCGTCGGCGGGGGTGGGGGCGGCGTGGGGCGACATCTGCGCAGGGGCATGCTGTGCCTGTGTGCGTGGCCAGGCAAGTGTGTGCGTGTAGGGTGCACTACACCTTGCACGCAACGGGACCGAACCCTGAGCAGGTAGACGCGTCGCTCGCCCGCTGACATAATTTGGAACGGATCTCACTTTCTCGATGGCGAATATGGGGTTTAAAACACGCAGTTAAAATGGCGATAGATGATTTAGTAACTTTTTGAGTATTGATAATTTTGTTTTTTCCTATATACTTCAATATGTAGGTAGGTACTACGCCTACCTACGTAAAGCAAGTGTTTGCAATTGTAAGGTTAGAAATATGGTGCAATATGCAAACATAAACTGCATCAGTTGACAACTAAAAAGGAATAAAGATACATTGTAATTTAAAAATATAATAGTAATTCATGAAACATATATCAGCTATTGCAACACGATATAAAACTATATAAGAAACAACTAATGTTTACAGAACTAGGTATGTTTCTAGTTACTTAATTAGAACGAAATGTTTACTAAACGAAGTCAACACAGTGCCACAACAAAGAAAAACGACGTTAGCATAAAACATAAGAACCTACATTACGATTATGTAATTCCGTTCAAAAACAAAAACAGAATCCGCCATAAAAATTCAAAGTTCCGTTTATCTGGCAGAAATCTAAACTAGCGAGAAATAAATCTTGAAAACATTTTTTTGTGGTTGTGAAACCGATAATAACAGATGTTTACAGTGTTCAGCAGTGTGCACCACATACGTTTACTATTTGCACACACACACACACACACTACTAAACAGCATGGCTGTACGTTTACGAAATACGCTTATTGTCACAAATATTAGATCTTTGTCATTCCTAGTACGATGGCGTAACAAGATGACTAATGATGACTTAAAATCTATTACATATTTATGCTTTTACATCAATTTAACACACAATAAAGCATCTATTAATATATAAAATGACGTGCAAGTATGCCAATCGCCACACATCGCTCTGTACGCCGCTGGCACAGTAACAATTCAGTCGGTGTACTAAATATAGCATAAAATAAAACAACTGTCTCTTGCCCTTCATCCACAACCCTTATCACATAATAAATGAACCCAATGTCCGTGGCCATAGTGTCCACATTCATACGATGCGCGTGGGCAACGTAATTGGTTGACGCGGCCGTCTGCGCGGGCGCACAGAATTTTTAATTATGAATTAATTAGTAACGACCAACAACAAACGCGCCTAATCCCGGTTACTCATTTTCATGTCGTTTATGGCACGGCACACATAGAAGCTGGTGTGATGATGATATTATGTTTTGACGGCTCCGCCAATTGAGCTGTTACAAAGATCCGTCTGTTCGTCATCCAGATGAAAAATGTCGAGTTCTGTTTAGGAAGCCACCGCATATAAAATAGACTGAACCATATAATTAGCTGATAAGTTGTTACAATTAATAATATGCGCGCACACGTCCATGTGTTGGGGTCGACGACTCTCTGATATAAATATTATTAAATATATCGCTGGAGATACCCAACTCGATATATCTACGACCATACAACACACATACTCTTGCGCAAATAATGGATAGTTTCGTGAAATAAACTATACAGAAACGGTCATAATTTTAACTACAAACATACAAATTATTTTGCCTTGTTACCTAGTAATCTTTGTAAGAATGTTGGCCTATTTCACCACCTCTTCGTCTGGATAACTCCCATATATCTGAGTAACTATAACTTATCTGAAAGATCTAATTTTCATATATTATTATCTGGTATCCTATGTCCAGCAGTGGACGGCTTTCGGTGATGATCCCATGGTACCTAGCTGGTGGCAGCTTATTCAAATCGTATAAGGTCCCCATTGACTTTTTGGCTCGCTGTCGCCTATATTTTCCTCGTCTTTTCCTTCTACATAAAACAATGTAAGTGATTATTGTATGAGGCGGTCATAAGCGTCATAATAAGAGTGTGCTAATAGATGCCAAAAACGTACATGTACACACATCAAAGACATAATTATCTAATCTTAACTATTTGTCAAGTCTTAACAACTCGGCTCCTATCTTTGTTTTGATCAACCTTTTGGGATATTCCATAACTAAGAGTAATACTCGTGTTAATTGAATAACCCATTTATTTGAAGAAGTATCTTTAAAGTTTAAACCAATCAAAGATGACGCTACAAGAAATTATTGAGATTCCGATTGGATTTGAGACGAAACGTTATGGATTCAAGATGGAGTCCTCTGTCGGCAGTCAAGTACAACATGCAAAAACTTAGGACAAGTTTATTAACGCCCCCGCTAGACTACTTACTACGGCTATTTTTAGACAAGAAGCTTAATAAAGCCAATTAACCAAGTGTCAAGAAACCTAAGTAGTAATTAAAAATGTAGTCAACCTTGAATATTTTGATAAGACATGCAAATAGTAACACACCATTACAAAGTACAATACTTAGGTACCTAGGTACCTACATCATTTTGTTTTTAGTACCTTCATTTATAAATATCATCATGATCTTCCTATGTTTTCCCTTGTTACTGGAGGTTGGCGCAACGCTTTTTCCCCTGTCCTTGACTTTTAGTTCCTATTCTTCCATGTCCATTCCTCACACAATGCTACCATTTTTAGGGTTCCGTAGCCAAATGGCAAAAACTGAACCCTTATGGATTCGTCATGTCTGTCTATCTGTCCGTCCGTATGTCACAGCCACTTTTTCCGAAACTATAAGAACTATGCTGTTGAAACTTAAAAGCATTAAGATTTTTACACAAAAATAGAAAAAAAAAAATTTTTTGGGGTTTCCCCATACTTAGAACTGAAATTTAATAAATTTTTTTCATATATCCCATGTATGGACAGGTCTTCAAAAATGATATTGAGGTTTCTATTAAAATTTTTTGCTAAACTGAATAATTTGCGCGAGAGACTGTGACCTGTAACTTTTAAAATAAGAGAATGAGAAAACTAAAAAAAATATATGATGTACATTGCCATGAAAACTTCCACCGAAAATTGTTTTGAACGAGATCTAGTAAGTAGTTTGTTTTTTTAATGCGTCATAAATCGTAAACCGCAATTTACCAAGTACGGAACCCTTCGTGCGCGAGTGCGACTCGCACTTGGCCGGTTTTTTTTATCCTTAACTTCTACTCGGCTTAAATAAATTCAGATTCAATCTTCGCACATTCCTTCAACACCCACGCAGTTTGTTTATAAAGCTCCGATTCTCAAAACTAACTTGAAATAAGTTCAACAAAACAGATCAAAAGCAATATTATTTGTCGGCGTTTGTTTTAAGTTTATTTGAATCGACTGAAAGAAAGGCACTCGTCTATGCTTTTAAAATATACTTCATAAGATCTTGATGTAAGTACAGGACAGGGCTGCTCTTAGAGCTTTTTATAAATACGTGGCTACTGCTGTGTTAACTTTATGATGATTCAGAAACTTTTGTAAACAGGTATCGTATCAAATTTCATGTAAATTTATTTAAATTCAGGTTTTGTCAAATCAAAACTTAGTGTATTTAAACATGGGTCAGTCAGTCTAGACATAGAGACCATTTTTTTGTTTTTAATGGCCCTCCCATTATCCATCTCAAGGTTCCTGGACTTTTGTGTAAAAGACCAGGTTTTAAGGGATTTTACCCTACTAAAACCACCCCGGTTATCACCATCCACCAATTCGAGGCGGTTGCCTCCTCGACGCCTTCTTCTCCGATTGGAATGGGCCTCCACCTGGATCAGTGGCCAGTCTTAGAGAGCTAGGTATAAATGCAAAGACTTGTTTGATAGCTTATTTCATTTACTGAATTCCTCCCCAAATACTGCAGATTGTCGCTCTGGAAACATTTTAGGCAGCTGCCCCTCTCAAGGAAAAGTCCGACTGCTTAAGAAGCGTACTAAAAAGACTTAAACAAGAAGAAAATCATGCTGTGCAGTCGGAGGATACATATTCACGAGCTGGCTGACCAAAACCAGATGTATCCTCCGAGAAAACAAGAAGAAAATCATGCTTTGCAGCAGCATTGTTTCTTTTTATTTATAACTTTTTAGTTAACATTCGAATTGGATACATTTAAACATATAAGTGTTATATATTTTTGAAATCACCGAAATCCCTTTATTTTTATACCCCACACAATGGGTTACTAAGTAAAAAGAATTGAACCCCACAATAATGCGCCCAAAATCCGCCACATTTTACAATTTTAATGTAGCCAGTGACACTCGCAATGTTACTCGTAGACGAATCGATTGACGTAAGAATCATCAAAATCGGCCAACGTGTTTGGTCTCTAGAACGCCACATAGGAACAAACATTCATACATACATACATCATCATCATCATCTTCCTGCCCTTGTCCCTTGCACTTGGGGTCGGCGCAACAAATTTTCTTCTTCCATACTGTCCTGTACATAGATTGATAAAAACATATTACCCTTCTTCGACAATCGGGTAAAAAACAGAAGTCCGCCAATCTTCAGTCAAAGTGCTTTTCTGGCAGTATAAATTATGCGTGAATAGGTAATTAATGATACCTACCTAATACCTATTTACTTACCTACATTTTAAAGATCAGTGTATCAAATAAATTGAAGGCTAAGTAGTTGTTCAAAATGTTTATTCAGCGGCATTCCTTTGTGCGACTTCGTGTTGCATTTACAAGTGGGTGTCACATCACATCGCGGCACGGTGTAGGCCAAGGTTTCTGATTTGAATCTGCGTTTAACAAACATCGCCGAACAGAAATATATTAGCTATTTGTATTAAGTGAGATAGAATCAAGAATATTGAGATATAACAAAATGGCGCCTGAAAATGCATTTGAATCAAGAGCTGTCAAAGTGCAAACGTCGACTCGATTTGAGTGACTCTTATCATGTAAATGTGTTTTTTATCGATTTATCTAATAGGAAAGGTAAAGCATGAAAATGTTTGTTTCATAATACTTATATAATACTTAAAGCAGACGGTGTGAAAGATGATAGGCACGAAAAGAAAGGGGGTGACTTGTAATGATGACATAATAGAGAAGTAAAGAAAAGAAGTAAGAGAGCAGTGTTGGCCCAGAATGAGAGCAGTGGTGCCCACAAATAACGTCCGCGACTTAAAAGTTGTAGATCGTGGGACCGAACACAGGCAGACGCTTTACTTTGTGTAAATTATTTCATCACCACTGCTCCCAAAAACGGAGTAGGAAAACATCGTGAGGAAACCGGTATGTCCTAGAACCAAACATTCGAAGACATGTGACATCCACCCGCACAAGGCCCGCGTGACAGTTTACGTCTTAAGGCCCATTCCCTCTCACAGAGAGGAGACCTGTGTCCCAGCAGATGATGATGATAGGAGAAGTTGTGTCTCGCCGCTCCCAAAAAAATTACGATAAGGACAAGCAATTTACGACGAGTTCCCCCAATAATAATCCAGTTAGCAAGGATAAGATCTTTGGTAAGTACGATATTTCTAAACATAAAATATGCCTGTAGAATTATGGAGACAAACTTTACTGTTTTGGCACTAAAAACGTTCGGGTCAAATGCAAAATTGTTATTAGCATAATGATCTATTACGTCAGTGTTCACGGTTTCAGAATCATTGAGATAGTCACATGTCTGAATATTTTAATCGTACGGCTACGCACGTGCTTGTATGAGTAATCTGAACGCGGCACACAACGGTTCATAATCATCGATTATAAACGTGATTAAATACCTTTACTTAGAAACCATTCTAGTTGTAGAAACGAAACTGGAAACGTACTCCATTTCCCTAAACATTGACTGATGCACTTACAAATACTTACGATCAAGCAATTCTCGCCGGAAATACGGAACAACACCGTGACAGTAGTTCCTGTTATGACGGAACCCTAAAAGCTTCCGATAAACACTGCACCGAGTGTACGAAGCGCTTTAGAGTTAGAAGCGAGAAATGCATTTTACTTACAGTTTCACACATTAGTCACCGAGTTATGAATGGCTGAGGGGTGTGAGGCGGGCGGGAGGGAGGAATAGCTTCTAAATATAGCGAGCCAGTAACAGGTGGTCGTTCCTCACCCTTCCACGTCCACCCACGCTGCGTATGGCCAACACACTCACTCTTTGTGCACTACACACAATAAAGAAAGTGAAAATCTTGAAAGATTTCCCAAGAAACCGTGCAAAAGAAAATCCTCATTACATTTACAGCTAATTTACATTCATCTGCATTGTTAATTTTACGATTCGGTTGATTTTACGAGTTTGTACAAGTATTGGAAAACTAAAATCCCGATTCTAAAGATTTTATTAGTCTTTGCCGGATATTTCGCGTAAAATCTTAGAAATTTAGGTCTCAACCTGTGTGTTTTATTTTATTGCTGTTTCTAAGCGAATCACGTTCTGTGATGAAGACGTGATGATGTATTAAGGCTGATAGGATCTGTGAGAGAGCTTTTGCATGCATTAACATACCTGCCACATACTTATGAAGAGGTTTAGCTATGCGGTAGATGGAAAAAGTTCGTGACAAGAGAACACTGCAGAGGCGTGCAGCATGATTGTGTCCCGATATTAAATTAACATTTTTACAGGAACGATTTCTTCTGATGGCGTGTTTCGTTTTCTTAGTGTCGCAGTCTGTTCGGATATCCGTCCAGGGTGGCGATTGATCCGCGATTATCGACGACGGTCCTCAAACGCCGAGGAAACGGAAAGGGATGTTACAGTTATAATTATAGAACTATCCTCACGCGACGGACTTTTGAAACGATTTTACGGAACTGAAGTGTTTGTTGTTTCAAGAATAAAGAGTTCGTTTCCTACTATTGAGTGGGCGACTGCGTCTTTGTAAAACATTAAGAGGATGTTTGACAGGATTGCGTATGACGTATCCTGTCCGTCAATATGTTTAGTATACAGTGATATGATCGGAGCTAATGAAGTACCGTACGCTACTTATGTAGTTCAAGACCTCTTATTAGCAAGGTGAGATTCAGTAATCAGCAATACTAATTAAATTCGAAATCTCTTTCCAGCGATTCGCTATCAAATTGCGATATAGTTGGGCGTGTGTCGTACTTATAATAGCGCCGGTTATAATGAAATCGTACAGAGCGAGTTTTCTCGGAAGAGGCGCGGGCGTCTGGCTGGAACAGTTAGTGCGCGTCAAATGCAACCGACCCACACATGCGCGCCAAATTCATTCAATAATACAAGCTTTTGTACGAGATTTGACAGTTTTATTTGATGCTTAATGTTCCGAATAAGATTGAGGTCCCAAACACAAAACTGCGAATTGGCGCGATGCGCGCAACGCAGAAAACACCTAAGCAAAAAGCTCGTAGATTATTACCGACGCAGTTTTGTGTTTAGGCAATTTATACACTACAAAGTGAAAGGACAGTCATAAATTCAGCTTATCTGAACACATCTTTATTCAGATGCAGCCAATCCACAAAAAGATTAATAACCGTAATCCGAAAATAACCATCGTTCTTAGCATAGTGTTACGGATAAATTATGCTACCAATGTTAATTAGAGAGAAACAAGTCTGGGTGAAATCTAAACCTATCATGAATCATAATTTGCCGCGCGCAACTTGTTGGCCGGTGCATCCGCGGCGACCCTGAACACCGGACTATATTTAGAAGGAGAACAGCCCTTTAATGCGACATACCTAGGGCTGCCGAAGCTAGAAGGAAGAAATGGCAAACTGTACGGATTCAGGAGCATTGCTCGCGATCCGACAGCTTGGCATGGAAATAAAACTGGCCGTTCACCCCTAATTTGCCAGATGCTGTTTCGGTAGAGATAGGAATTGAGCAGATTATCTACTGTCCAAGTGTCCAGTAAACCTAATCGAAAAATAATAAGTCACGCGATGTTTGCGCTTGGCCTAAGGCGAGACGCCAGTCCACCGCCAGAACAGTTTTCTGCACGGATTCACACACGTGAAGAGTATACTAAGAAAACCTTTGAAAAGACTATTCAGAAACATTTTATAAATTCTGCAGATATGTAAATTCGTTAAATATTTCTTCGAATAAACTGAATATGAATGAACATAGCATAATGGAAGCAATGAATACCAATTTTGTGTATAAAAAATGTATTAAGAATCAGCGAGACATAAAGATGTAGAATAGAGGCTTGCCTTGAATTATAAGCGACGCATAGGTAAGGGAAGCCTTCCGTTCTCGTTCTCTGACTACGCCTTTGTAGTGGGGTCAATATAGCCCAGTTGCTCATCCTCAGTATGCGGCCAAAACGTAGGCTTGTTGACGGAATCCAACGCACAATCTGGACACCAGTCATACACCATTTCCATCGTCATATCTTCGAATTTTGGAAGAGCTTCTATTCTTAATATCTCTTTTTCTGCCCTGTGGTGGGAAATAGAAGTTTTTGAATGGAAGTTGTTGCCGAAAATCTTCCTATGCTATTATGTTGTGAAAGTAACATATTTATTGTTAACTGAAGCTTCTTGATTTAAGCTAGCCTTGTACAAGGTTCAATCAAATCAAGTTTGAGAAAAAGACAAAATACAAAAAAAATAGTTCTGTGATTTAGGCGTGAAAAAGTAGGTAGCTACTAGGACAGATATACAGAAATAAATTCGCATTTAAAGTATGGATATATCAGTTGAACGACAAGTTCATGCCTTTGCAGAAATCTAATAATATATAAAAATAAGTCGGGTTTTTTCCTGACGATATAACTCCAGAACGCACGAACCGATTTCGATGGTTTTGCATTCGTTAGAAAGGTCTCGGGCTCCGTGAGGTTTATAGGTAGGGTAGAGTAGGGTAGGGTTGTGTAGGGTAGGGTAGTGTAGGGTCGGGTGGGGTAGGGTAGGGTAGTGTAGGGTAGGTAGGGTAGATAAATGTTTGGTCTTTTTATGGCAAAACAAAGTTTGCCGGGTCAGCTAGTACTATTATAATATTTGGTACGTACGCTGCTATATGCCCCTTGTTGACTTCAACAAACTTCGCGATTTCCGGCTGCAGTTCTGACCACTGTTTGTCGACTGAAGCCGAAAACTTATCCTCAGGGTATGGGATCTTGAACGATGCGTATGCTGCCTGAAACTTTTCCACAAGTCCCGGTACTGGCACTTGTTTTTTATATAGTTCCCAATCTATCTTTGGCGGAGCTGCAGGGCTTGATAGCATGCTATGAATGAATTCGAACTATGTATTATTAACTTGTATCTAACGGGGTGTGCATATCTAGTAAAGATATTAGTTTGTAAAGTGTCGTCGTCCTAAAACTAAGCTAACGAGAGTAAGTACAGCTGAATAAATTTTAGTACCGAATCAAATACGCCTCCGATTTCCCCTTGAAAGCAAAAAAGTTGCTTCTTTGTTCGGGCGGCACTCGCTTCTCAAGTTCTTTCCATTTTATGGCAGAATGTGTTATCCTTTTTGCCATTTTATTTTAGTAATTAAATAAATTCACGACGAATAATTTGAAATTGATCGAATGTTACTGTCAATATGACAATAGTCTATGGGCGTTGTTTTCTACATAATCTATGAAGCTATGATGGTCATATTTCGATCCAAACTAATATTAAAAAAAAAAAAAAAAAAAAAAAAAAACGATCCACTGAGGATCTTTTTACCCGACTGCCGAAGTAGGGTAATGTGTTTATCAGTCTATGTATGTTAGTTCCTATGTGGCGTTCTAGAGACCAAACACGTTGGCCGATTTTGATTATTCTTACGACAATCGATTCGTCTTAACCTAGCGTGTGTCACTGGCTACATTATATATTTAATTCGAAAAGAAAAAAATGGCGGATTGTGGGCGCCATTTTGTGGGAGTAAATTTTTTATTTTTTTTCCAAGCCCATCGTGTGGGGTATCAAAATAAAGGGTTTATCAAATCAAAATAAAGTGATTTCAAAAATATATAACACTTCTATGTTTAACTGTACTTAATTCTAAAAAAAAACAACTAAAAAGTTATAATAAAAAAAGAAAAATAAAAAAAAACAAAAAACCCGACTGCTTAAAAAGCGAACTAAAAAGACGTAAACAAGAAGAAAATCATGCTGTGCAGTCGGAGGACACATATTCGCGAGCTGGCTGATCAAAACCAGATGTATTGTGTTTTTTTGTTTATTTTAATTTACTTTTTTTTCGTCGTTAATACAACACTAAGATATAACCAAGCTTACTCAACCCATAATATATCATCACGAGTGCAGTACTCCTAAATCTTCTTGGCCGCTCTGAAGTTGACTACAATGCCTGCGCCGGAGTAAATCGCATACAAAACAGCAGCACGCCATGCCGAAAGCGTGTGTTCAGCCCGGCCAAAAAGATGCGGATTACTGTTGGTAGTATCCACCAGGTGTCTCATAATCATGGATAAAAATGTTAATGAAAGTATTTCTTCAACGCGATCAGATCTAATCAGGTTACCAAACACGCGATGCAAGACATCAGACCATCAAACAAACTGCGTGCCTTCGGGGCACAGGCTCTTGTTTCTTAGGTCGGGGAGCATTCACTTTGTTTATAATAAATAAGGCCTCTACCGTGCCTCTGCAGCTTTGGCTCTAAAGTTTCCGTGTATAGGAACCGGCAGAATATTGACTTTGCGATTTGAAAATCTTACTCAACTAAAATGTTACTAAAACATGTTAGATTTTTATTTCAGTGATGAACGGAAAAGAAAACATGTTTTTTAATCATTTGTAGGAATTGCTATTTAGGTGAGTTTTTTTAGTTTGTTGTCCATCATGATTATCTTCATATAAGTAATCCAAGTTGCCGAGTGTCATGGTCTTAGCACTTTGATAATTTCAAAGTGCTAAGACCATCTGCTTGGAGTACTGTTCTCATCTCTGGGACGGATCTGCCAAATACCAGCTTGATGCACTAGAGTCGATCGAAAAGCGAGCCAAGAGGCTCATCGGTGATGAGGCGCTGGTCATGTCAAAACTCCAGAATCTTGAAAATCGTCGCCGAGTTGCCAGCCTGTCGGTTTTTTATCGGTTACATTTCGGGGAGTGTGCGATGGAATTGCACGATCTAATTCCACCTAGCCCGTTTCATCATCGGATTACCAGACGTACGGCGATGCGCCATCGATACATGGTAGACATCCCACCCATACGCTTAAAACGTTTTGGGAACACTTTTATTATGCGTACAGCTAAGGAGTGGAATTCCCTGCCGGAGTCTATGTTTCCCGATAGCTACAATCTAGGGGTCTTTAAGTCAAGAGTGAATAGGTTATTTCTAGGCAAGCGTGTTTCACCGTCGACCACATCATCGCTTACCATCAGGTGAGATAGTGGTCAAGCGCGAACCTATAGGTTATAAAAAAAAAACTATGTGTCACCCGCAGAGTCAAAATGAATGGGTTAAGAGGAAATACGGGCGGAGAGACTTTTGAAAAATAGGTATTTGAAAAAACTATCGCTGTCGCTCTGCGAACTGCGAGCGTGTGGCGTCCGGCCGCGCTATCCATGTGTGTGTAAGTTGACAGTGTGTGCGTGCCAACGAAACGCTCCCGGCCGCGGCTCGCGCATTTCTTGTAATCGCCCCAGTCACTCGTTACTTTTGTTGTTGTGGATTGTGGACAGATATCCAACAATATCTGTTATTCTTAACAGCAAACGCAGAAAATCTTTTTTTGGACGTGACTAATAATACTGTAGAGAAATTTAATAATGTAATTGCTAAATTTATTGGCGGAAAAAGAGTTAACTTTGCAGGAAGTGGCTTATATCATATCAGACAAGATGTTATGGACTAATAACTCCATGGAATAGCGAAGGGCTATTCATGCACGCATTCAAAAAAAAATACAAGGCTGCAGTCCGGGCCAATACATAAAAAAAATAGAACAAAAGCAGCGTTCGAAAAAAAACAGAGATTTTCCGAAAAAGAAAACTGACGTATCCCAAAGACGGAACGAGCAAAATAAAAAGAACTACATAACCTGTTAAAAAATACGGTCGCTTAGAGTTGGAAGAAGATATGCATTTGGATTTATATAAATTAAAAGAAAAATAATTTAACTAAGGATGTTTAAAGAAAATAGTGGGGGCCAAAGCGATAATAGCTTATGGGAAATTGAAAGACTAAAGAGGCTTACGGCATAGAATTTTGGGCGAATATAAGAATGTAAGATGCGACTGAAAACATCGGTTCGCAAAATATGAGAAACGTTATTATATAACAAATTTAAGGGAACCGTGGCTACCAATTATAGTAAGGAAAAGGAATCTGAAGCGATCGATCAATTTATCTAGCACACGGGGCTACATGTATTAGAGTGTGGAATGTTTATCGATGAAAACAAACCCTTTTTAGCGGCAAGCCCGGATGGTCTGGTTGGTGAAGACTCGATAATAGAGGTAAACTGTCCTTATGAAATTGCAAGTATGTCACCTGAAGACGGAATTCATCAAAAATAAAAGGATTTAGAGCTGTTTTCAAGGGTCATCACTAATCGTCTCCGTAGACCACACACATACGCTGCGGCAGGTTATACAGAAGACCGAAGAGTACAACCTGCCTCTCTGTTTATCGTTTGTGGAATACGAGAAAGCCTTCGATTCGATCGACACTTGGGCTGTACTGCAGTCTCTCCAACGGTACCAAATTGACTACCGGTACAACGAAGTGTTGAAATGTTTGTATAAAAACGCCACCATGTCAGTTCGACTTCAGGATCAGACCTCGGAACCCGTCCTTATGCAGCGAGGTGTGAGACAGGGAGACGTAATATCTCCAAAACTGTTCACCGCTGCACTGGAGGATGTCTTCAGGGTTCTGGACTGGAAAGGGCTAGGCATAAATGTCAATGGCGAATACATCACTCACCTTCGGTTTGCCGACGATATAGTGGTCATGGCTGAGACTATGGAGGACCTCAGTACAGTGCTCGATGACCTCAGTAGAGCTTCTTAAAGAGTGGGTCTTAGGATGAACATGGACAAAACCAAGGTGATGTTGAATGTCCATGTTACACTCACTCCAATCAAGGTCGGATACTCTACACTCGAAGTTGTGGGCGACTATGTCTACCTGGGTCAAACGATCCAGTTGGGTAGGGCCAACTTCGAGAAAGAGGTCAACCGTCGAATCCGACTTGGCTGGGCAGTGTTCGGGAAGTTGCGGTATCTTCTCGTCCAACTTACCACAGTGTCTCAAGACGAAAGTCTATGACCAGTGTGTGTTGCCAGGCATATGGCTCTGAGACATGGTCGCTTACTATGGGCCTCACCAGAAAGCTTACAGACACCCAAAGGACAATGGAGAGGGCTATGCATGAAGTTTCCTTGCGTGGTCGAATCAGAAATGTAGAGATCCGCAAGAGAAACAGGGTTACCGACATAGCCTGAAGAATTGCCAAACTTAAGTGGCAGTGGGCAGGGCACATTGCTCGCAGAACGGATGGCTGATGGGGCAGAAAGGTTCTGGAGTGGCGACCGCGAACCGGAAGACGTTGCATTGGAAGGCCTCCCACCAGGTGGACCGATGACATGGTGAAGGTTCCGTTGATCCGCTGGATGCGAGACGCACGGGACCGATCAATGTGTTGACGCTTGGGGGAGGCCTATGTCCAGCAGTGGATGATGATGAAATAAATTTATTTATTTATTTAACCATTAATGTACATACAAAATAAAGAAACAAGAAGAAAAAGGAACAGAAAATACGTACGTACGTTTAAAACTTGCTGTTGCAAAATGTTACAATTAAAACAGAATCACAATTACTTCTCCAAGTACAATGCCAACTACACATAACTCGTCGAGATCTCTGTTATTTTATTTTATGGAGTCCCAAAAGCTTTTATTTTTCAAAATATTAAGAGGGACGATGCATTATGGCATAAAAATGGAACTATTATTAGAAAAGTTCTACCACATTAGTGGCAAGCCCAAGGCATTAGCCTTTTACCAGAAATCATTGACGGTCGAATACCAAAGAATAAACCAGTGAGAGAAAGCACGTCGTCATAATCTGCCTAGCCTTTTCCCATCTACGTTAGAGTCGGATGCAGCTGAATACCAGTATTTTGATGGATCGACTGCCTATCTGACCTCCACAACCAGTTACTGGGTAATATGCAACCCCTTGGTAAAACGGGTCAGACTTTCGGGCTGTCAAAGCCGAAAATAACAGCCGGGACCAACGGCTTAACGTGCTTGGCGAGACACGGACGGGTCTTGGTATGTAAAGATGGTCACCCATCCACGGCAAGCATAGCTTAACCTGATCGATTGACCCGTGCGGCTGCATGACGTTGAAATAAGTTTAATTTCGCTGATGTACCTAGTAGGCGATCTAGAGATTGCGGATACCTATCCGATATATAATTTACTGTTTTGTATTGAAAACTTTTTGTAATAAACATTTATAGACATGCACTTTATTTTATTTTGTATCCGATACTTTTTAATACTTCTTTATTTGTTATTTGTATTTCTCACTAACAGCACATGTAAAGAATATAAATGTGTTTATCGATAACTGTTTACAACACTAGTATATCGATATTATTTTCAACTACTACGCATCACCTTTCCGTCTGTGTACGTATTATACAGACCCCTTGCGTCCCACCCCGCCTTCAAATTCGTGCGATAAGGACAACTGCAGATTCGACAAATTTTCTTAAGTAAAACGTCATAATTCGAGGTTTGGCTCTCGTCTGTTTTCTCCTCCAATATTGGACCGATTTAGAAGATATTTCATAAACTGAATAAGAAGGATATTTACTATGTCCCTATGTTTTCCTTTTTTCATTAATAGTTGTCAAATTTGTACACTAGGGCTCTGAAGACAGCGACACAATACAGACAATTTTGAGCATTTTGAGAGGGTTCTAGTGCTTATACGGATAATAAATCACCAAAAAGTAAAACATAGGGACATAGAAGAAGTTGATATTTATTTTACTGTAAAAAATCATTGCTTTAAGTTCATAAACCAGAGAGAAAACAGACGAGAGTTTTTGTATGGACAAAAGACCACCCCCGTTTCCTCTTAAATACAGAACAAATTAGACTCATGATCAAAATTTTGTCATGCAATTATGAGTGTGTGCTTACTAAGAAGGGAACATACCTTTGGTATCAACATCGCTTGTAGATATTATGCGCTATTTATGTTACTTATTACGTACTGATAAGTTTATCAGTTATGATTAGATAGCGTACATTGTCATTTTGGACGGTCATACGATATTCGCGGAGCTTGTTACTCGGTTTCAATTATTCAGTATTGTGATGCGTAATATTCGTTCTTAATTTGTTTTTCCGGTAATTACCGTTTATCCGGTTTTTCTCGTCGTGTTTTGACAAGAAAGTGTTGGACATCTCTATTCGCTTGTGCGTTTCGTTTGTGCTGTGTATTTGCTTTGAAGAACGTTATTAATCTTGGTAGGTATCAGGTGTTCACTACTATGAGTTCATAATTATTATTAGTCTAGATTCCATGCAGTGGAAGAGCAGATAGGTTATTCTTTTTAGTGTTTATACGTATATCTAGTGCAGTATCAATTTCTGTATGCAATGTACAAATGATTTGTGCAAGAAAATAGATTAGGGGCTGGTGTCAAACCGGGTTTTTAGGCTAACGTAAAAGGGAAATGCCCATTTTGTAAGAGAACTTGGGCCCCTTTGAAAAAATGGTTGTATCTTGATGAATTTGGTTGCATATTGTAGAAAATACACGTTATATTCATAATTAGAAAAGATTTTTCATTTATTTTGCGGGGTTCTCGAGATATAACGATGTTTCTGTTCTTGAAATGAACCCTTATTATGATGCAATAAGGTGCATACAAACGTCCAAGTGAAGGCACCTGATCTTTTGTTGTCTGTACATATAAAGTAAAGCACACGGATGAAAAAATATACAAAATATAAATCCTATTTTTGAATATTATTGAAATCGCAGACACAATACCTCATTGTGTATGGGCAATCTCCTTTAACATATACAGTATAGAGTTTTGAAGTTACCTACTCTTAGCCTGTTTTACCACAGGGTAACCAAAAACCGATAACCAAAGACATCCAAGAAAACATTCCACCCCATTCAAGTTGATAAATTAAGTTCAAACTTCAAACAATTGACTAGGCGCATCATCTTCAATCACTAGCTTCTAATTTCAGTGACTTGAGGGACCATTTAAGCTCGGGGGCTATCTATCGGCTTCCCCTTTTCCACCCCTGCATTCAAATGAACAAATCGACACGCCGGGTCAATTACAAGACAATAATGTCTGGTGGTGTCAGATCGTGCCGTTTCCGGCGGATATTAGCCGTAACGACGCCGCTCCGGCTTCAGACGAGCCGAATTCTGACGACACATTTAGTGTATAAAATGTTCTGGCGATTCGACGAATAGCGAGCCATAGACTAAAAATAATATTAGTAAACTTTTTGAAGTGATGTTTAGCGTTTTTAATTTTCGAATTCGTCCTCGTTGGTCATGTACGGAAACTTTTTTTCGCCTATCTTTAAGGTGATGAATTTCCTTTCATTGTTTTGAATTGTGAATGGACTTTTTGGCGCAGATTCCCTTGAGTAGCTGATTTTAAAATGAGAATCACGTCTAAACGGTTAGACGTAATTTTTTGGAAAAAAATAAATGTTACATAAGACCATTTTCTCAATAGTTTGATCTAAGAACATTTTGAGTTTTTAACCGACTTTCCAAAAAAGAGGAGGTTCTCAATTCGACTGTATTTTTTTTTTTTTTTATGTTTGTTACCTCAAAACTTTTTACTGGGTGAACCGATTTCGATGATTCTTTTTTTATTTGAAAGCTGGTGCTTGTCATGTGGTCCCATTTAAATTTCATTAAGATCCGATGAAGAACTTTGGAGATATACATCAGAACTCTTCAATAAATGACGGCAAATCTCTCGGGATAGCTGCAATCGCATGTCTGTTTATTGTTTTTACCATTACATAACATAACATAACATCACACTAGTACGCTCTAAAACAGTACGCAGGTGTGAACAGTTAACCCTGGTATACTCTCATTCCACCGGTTTTGTTTAAGATTCATGTTATTGTGATAATCAATTCTGGCTTCACTTTGGGCATTATAGGTACCTAACCTATAGAACTGGTCCATTATGTAACACAACTAAAAAGTGAAAAAAAAAAAAAAAACTTTTTACAAAAAAATACAACCGACTTCCAAATAAAAACACTACAAAGTGAAAAATAAATTCAATTTCGGAAGTCGGTGTCAAAAAATGAAGAAACGAAAACAGGAACACCGACTTCCGAAATTGAATTTATTTTTCACTTTGTAGTGTTTTTATTTGGAAGTCGGTTGTATTTTTTTGTAAAAAGTTTTTTTTTTTATTCGTATAACATAGTGTAATTCATTTGTAAAGTTATGTCTAAAACGGACAAAAACACGACAATCGCACCAAAGCCGCTGGGCGTATTTTAATGATATCGACACCATCTCAAACACAATTTAACTATCTACATTTTGATCTGAAGCTTTTATTTTAAAGTCATAGAATAATAAGGAAAGTACAGTATGTTCTTTCTTTGGTATTGTTCGTCGAATCGTTGAGCTCCTTAAATTCTGAGTTGAGCTGCTCGGTTATTGACAAATGCGTGCACTGACTGGACAGATCCACTCAATCTGGCTGGTTCTTTCCTCAAAAGGCCATTTCAGACATCTGTCTACATGGTCTTCACATGATCTAAACAATATATTTTGTCAGGACTTTAAAAGAGACTGTGACCTCTGATATTGTTTCGGCCTTTCTTCTCAGAGTAGTCAGATAGGAAACGCCGACCTCATCTAGTTTTAAAAAATATGATCGACATGTAAAAGTGTTTGTACAAACCAACTTACAGAAACAAAATCATTCATTTACAAAAAAACCGGCCAAGTGCAAGTCGGACTCGCGCACAAAGGATTCCGTACCATTATCGCAAAAAACGGCAAAAAAAAACACTTGTTGTATGGGAGCCCCCCTTAAATATTATTTTTATTCTGTTTTTAGTATTTGTTGTTATAGCGGCAACAGAAATACATCATCTGTGAAAATTTCAACTGTCTTGCTATCACGGTTCATGAGATATAGCCTGGTGACAGACAGACAGACAGACGGACCACGGAGTCTTAGTAATAGGGTCCCGTTTTTACCCTTTGGGTACGGAACCCTAAAAACAACTAAATTTTGGGTTGTGCGGGAGTGAAACGAGTGCGCGTTTTGTTACCTCAAAGATGCGAACTAGATTATTAATATCGAATACAAAATAATGAAACTGAAACTCATCTCGTGCCTAGTAGGTACCTAAGGTACTATACTTGCATGGACATGATCCTAAAAACTTCCCATGGTTATAAAACTCAACAACTACCCAGAGCATCCTTACAAAATCAAAATAAGAAAACCGCCACGATGCCTACGCAGGTTTACACAAAAAACAAAAGACGGATAGAGCGAGTAGGTGCCTCGAGACGAACAGGTCCTCCAGGCTTCGACTATTATGACTCCATTTCTTTCATCTCTATAGCGTGTGAGAAGGACAGAAATATATTGATAGTCGAATATTGGCGATAGTAGGCCTGCTTGCGGTTACCGAAGCCTTATTACGGGGGCTTGATGGAACCACGTTGCATCAACAGTCAACTGGTACTCATAAAAATAAATGTTGATGGTTGAACGGAACGGTAGCGAGAAGCGAACTATGTTTTATAGGCAAATACGAGTAATAAACATTACTTTTTGTAGCTTGGATCTTTGGATATTATTTCGATTTTGTTTTATGGCTCTTGGAGATTTATTTCTTCATCGGGCTTTGAATATTTATTTTGTTTTCTTTTAGTATTTGCGAATCGATTTAGGAGTTAAGGCGGTACCCCGAGCAAAACGCCGCGCAAGCCGTTTTTGTGCTGTTTTTAGGAGCTATCTACTCGTTATTTAAAAAGAAATATCAATTAATAAAAATACATTAAATTTCTACATAATATTGATTCTAAAATGGTAGATTTAGTTTTTTTTTTAATGCTGTATATATTTCACAAATCTACTTCCAAAAAAACATGAAAATGAGAAATAATTATTAATATTATGCATCTCCTCGTAAAGTGTTCATTGATTATTTTTTGTACTAACACTAATGGATACACAATTTAATAACGAACATTTTTGTAGAATTATTTTTTTCAAAAGACCAAAATTCGATTTTATAAAGATTTTATTCTAAAATCTGGGCGTATTCAATACTGTAATTCATGCGCCACCAGTGCCGCTAGACCAATAGGAACGCGCATATCCCATGCCGATTTTTTGGTCAGGGTACCGTCTTAAGAGGATTAGTTTGCTATTGATCTACCTGGCCAAGAGTTTATGATGATTTAATGGTTAGATCCAGCTACCTAGAGACACCTGCAACTAGGGTTGCCAGATCGGAAAACTAAAATATCTGGACAAAATTTTAAAATGTCGGGCTTTCGAGGTTGTTGTCGGGAGTAAAATCAAATGTATTTTTTTGATATGAATAGGAAATTTTGATGCAACATAACTAATTTAACTAGACTTAATTTTTGGTCACATGTAGATAGTTATTTGGCATTAAACTTTATTGAACCAATTTAGGAAAACATTTTAAATTCAAACAATTTACTTCAAAGTTCAGTCTATTTACTAACTCAGCTTTAATTATATCGAAAGCCATACAATTTCTCTCTTTGGTACATAAATTATAAAGCAAACTTAAATCTTTTCATAGTAATGCTAACAGGAATTGATAACACAAATGATCTGAAAGAAGGAACTTTCTAAGAATTTGTTTGTCTGGAGATTTTGAGTTTTGTCGGGAGAATCCAGACGATTCCCGACCATCTGGCAACCCTACCTGCAACACCAAGAGTGTTCCTACAAGTAGACTCTAATTAAAATATATCATCATACTGCGCTCTATTTTCACTCTAACTACAAGATCCTGTCATAACTTCTTTTATATTGAAACCCTAAATCAGCTCTTCTGGTGAAAGCAGAAATAGTTGAGGTAGAACTTCTTAAATCAGGCCTTTGCTTATGGAGCTGCAATGAAATCTAGAATTCAGTCCTTAAAAGTATAATAAAAATTCATCGTCGCCGAGTTGCCAGCGATGAAATTGCATTATGATCTAATTCCGCCCAGTCCGTTCCATCATCGGACTACCAAACGTACGGCGATACGCACAAAACGTTTTGAGGACACTTTCATTATGCGTACAGCTAAGGAGTGGAATTCCCTGCCGGAGTCTGTTTTTCCCGATAGCTACAATCTAGCGGTCTTTAAGTCAAGAGTGAATAGGTTTTTTCTAGGCCAGCGTGCTCCATCGTCGACCACATCATCGCTTACCATCAGGTGAGATAGTGGTCAAGCGCAAGCCTACAGAGGATAAAAAAGCTGGTAGTTTTAATGTACATTAAAATGGTTTTTATCCTAAGTGGACAGTTATTAAGTTCTGAAATTCAGGCTCGGCCTAGCTCTGGCGTAATTACCCATCTTTTATTGTTGTGCTTAGGTTTAGTTGTTAAAATTATTTTTATTAATTGTAAAATTAATTACTTATGCCGTTCAAATTTTATCAAGATCAAATTATTATTATTGTGTCCATATTTTGCGTATCTAAAAGTAAATTTTCCTTGCAGCCCCAGCACTATGAAGCTGGAGTGGACCGAGAGCGAGTCAGACTACGGTCTGGAGGAGACCGCCTTCTACGAGGGTCCGCCGGCCGTCGCGCCCCCGCCGACCAAGCATGTCTCGTTCAGCTTGAGACTTGATCTGGTAAGTATTCAAGAACTACCAACTACATGATAACAATAACTGTGCACCTCGACCCCACTCCCGCTTCCCCGCACAGCGCCCCGCGCTCTCCTCGAGCGCCAATAGGGAGAGTTGAACGTCAGAGTGACGTGACAGCGCCAGGTGCACAATTGTTTTGAGTGTTAATTATACATTATGTTAAGTTGACTTTATTCCGCCAACTAGGCTGGCCCAAAAAGAGGTGGCGTGACGACCTAGACACCTACTGCAAGGGCTCGTTCGAGGTGGTTCAGTCAAAGAATACCTGGAAGGGTTTGGGAGAGGCCTTTGACCAGCAGTGGGATAGTGTCATCATCATCATACCAGCCCTGTCTTTTAAGGGTAAACGAGGGCCCTGCCCGTCCATGTGCTGTTACTGGTTTTAGAGCAGTAGAAATCCCAATTGTCCGGTCTTATCGCCAAAGTTCAAGTTTTGTAGGGTCTAGGATAAAGGTACAAGCTATTCAGACAGACGTGAACCTTGCCAACAAAAAAGAAACAATCTAAGAATTCAGATCATTATTTACTCATATTTGATATATGGAGGAAGGAAGGAGGAATTAAATATCACAGGACAGTTAAATATCGACAAACCAAAAATCCAGCAAACCTTGTGAATGAACAGTGAATGACCACTAACACTACGACTAGAACGCACTTAAAAAGTATTTCATTTCTTTAAGAGTATTTCTAGAACTTGTACTTAAGTATAAATAATGTCATTGCTTGCTACACGCACACAACCACTTTTTGCCGCTTACTCCCATTTAATGATCCAGTCTCAACAGGGTTGCATTCGCGGAATTATGGAAACCCGTTAGGATTGATCGAGCGGCCACTTGTAATCTTTTCCAAACAAAATATTCTTTGATGTTGCCATGTTCGCAGAATTAAACTTGCCTTAACAGAATTCACATCAAACAACGAAATGCCTATAAACAATAATTGATGCGATTCATTCATAAAAACACATGTTTCTGATTCGTTTAGGTTTAGTTTTTGGTGGCCTTGTGTCAAATGTTAAGAGTTCACAGACCTTCAATGTCAACCGCCAAAGCGGTACGAGAATCTTTGGGAAAACGCAAAGAGTGACGAAGTAGGCAGATGTTTACTGATTAATTTAAGTCTATGAGGAAAATGGGTATTACATTTATTTGGTGCTGTAGCAATGTTAAATGTGAAAATTCTTTCTTTAGTTACCTACTGAGATAATTAAATTAGTTGTAGAAGTTCCTTTTCCAATCACAGACTTAAACTATCTATTCGCCTGGCATGCTAATTCAGTAGCCCAAATCTTGAAAGACAGGCCAAGTGCGAGACGGACTCGCGCACGAAGGGTTCAGTACCATTATCGCAAAAACGACAAAAAAATCACGTTTGTTGTATGGGAGCATCATCTGCCTAGCCTTTTTCCCAATTATGTTGGGGTCGGTTTCCAGTCTTACCGGATTCAGCTGAGTACCAGTGTTTTACATGGAGCGACTGCCTATCTGAACTCCACAACCCAGTAACTGGGTAACACGATACCCCTTGGCAAGACTGGTGTCAGATCTCAAGCTTCTGACTACTCGTAACGACTGTCAAAGATCTTCAAATGACAGCCGGGACCAACGGCTTAACGTGCTTTCCGAGGCACGGAGGAAACTCGGTATGTTGAAATGGTCACCCATCCACGGACCGACCTCGTCAAGCGTTGCTTAACCTTGAAGATCGACCCGTGCGGCTGTTATTATTTAGCCACGAGCTCCATTGATATTAAGGAGCTTAAATAAATGACACGGCCAGTCAGTATTGACTGCCAGTCCAATCTACAGCATAACTTCAGTCACATTCGCCCAACGTGGTTGGCACTCAAATATAATTATTATAGTTATGTTTTAAAGTGCCGAGAACTTCCAAGCACCGGAACTAAGGTGCGACTGTATAAAGTAAGAGTAGAAAGTACACACAGGCGCTTATACTTATCAATGATCCCCTCGTACTGATTAAGAAATGAGAGGAAATCTGAATGGATATGAAAAAGCTGTATCGTTTATGCTAAACGATTGGTTTTCTTTAGAAAACTGGCCAGAGTGGATGTGGCAAGTTTCGAGTTGGCACTTGGCACTGGCCCATAATATGTCGATGAGGTTTGTAGCAATGTTTATAAACCTGATATTATTTCTGTCTCTTAACTACAGGTGTTAAAAAAAGTATCGATTGATTGATTTAGAACTTATGTATATATATATAACTGTAAATATCAAATTACGTTAATTCATTCCCGTTTTACTAGAATTTCTAGATTAGATTGCAAAATCTGGTCCACTTTACTAATTTTATCGTTAAAAATCAAGCAATAGACAGTTCCTGTTACAATAAATTTTACTGAGATAGTAGGGTCAACGACTTCAACCCGTTTTAAATTATAATTCGCAGATTTTACTACCAAATCAGTTTATTTAAAGGAAATACGAAAATAACGTACAAGACAAACAAGCGTAACAACTGTTTTTCTTGTTTTTATTAAGAAGTGAGCACTATCACAAACACGTAGGTAATTTCGATAAAAGTACCAATGAGTATTTTAGCAGAAGGGACTTCTTTAATTAAGGCAATTTTTAAAGGTGTCTATTACAATTTTCCTTTCCACTAGCGTTTTTCCTTCTTATTCTCGCGTCTATTTTTAATTATATAGATAGGATTATACTCGGAGAAAATCTAATTTGAAAATACCCCCTTTTCCGGAATTGAGTGAGACCGTTAAGTTGTAAATGTCAGAATTTGTAGCTCAATTTGAATTAAGTTTGTATACTTTATGTTTTGGCAGGTAACTGAAACATTTAGTCCAATTTGTTTAGAAAAAACCGTTGCTTTTAATCTTATTACTTTAGAAAATAATATTGGGAAACTCATGACACGCCAAAGTGGCAACGGTAGTATAATACTCACAACGGATCTTTGTGTCCCTGAATTGGCCGCAAGACCCTGCGCAGTAGCAATTTTTGTGTCAATATTGAAGATAGCATTGTGTAACTGTCTCTTTCACTCGCTTACGTTTGTCGCATCCTCCTATCTCGCTTACTCTATGCAGTATACTCGATGACAAACTGTTTCTTGCGCAATGGTTGGCCAGAGCCAACTTCAGAGACACAAAGATCCACTATAAGTCAGCTTACAGGACAGTCGCAGCAAGCTTAGAACTTGCAAGTCTTGCAACTAGTTGCTTACAAAGTAACAATGTACTGTACCAGTTGGATTTCTTCTTAATGATCGCGTCCAACTGTCCATGTCTCGAACAAGTTTTCATACGCGTTTCCTAAAGAACACTATAATCAGCAGAACTTATTCTGAACTGCATAGACTGGTTTATTTTCAAACGAAAACAGTAGCGTTTTTGTAATTAGCTGGGCGTACAAACCGGTGTACCAGGCCTTGGAACTCATTTGTAATGTGTATGATTAAGAAAGTAGCTTGGAGAATAATTTATAACTATTTATGTATGACTTGAGTTAGTTTTGTTTTGGTTTTTTAAGTAGGGTTGCAAAGATGTCGACTTTTTGAATGTGAGAAGCAAATATAATAATCTTATTGAGAGTTATATGTTTGAGCCGTTTGGGATTGAAACATTAGGCCTATGGGGTTCGGGACATCGATAACAACATCGGCAACTCTTCATGTGACCAGAGGGATGGGCTTTTCCTCGGCTAAAGAATCAGCGTTGCCATTCAAAGTGGCAGCATTTAGGCTAGCTTTCTGGGTCACTTTTTAGACAGCGATGTGGATGAATTTTTGATGCCCCAAAAACTTCTTTCCCTTGTGTATTTAAATACGCGGTCCGTCTGTTTGTCTGTGTGTCTGTCACCAGGCTGTATCTCATGAACCGTGATAGCTAGACAGCTGAAATTTTCACAGATGATGGATTTCTATTGCCGCTATAACAACAATCACTAAAAACAGAATAAAATAAATATTTAAGTGGGCTCCCATAAAACAACCGTGATTTTTTTGCGATAATGGTACAGAACCCTACGTGCGCGAGTCCGACTCGCACTTGGCCGGTTTTTATGCTATATAGTTCATATTATTTTAGTTACATACTTAAATTCTGTTATAAATAAAATATTAACAAAAAAAAATCTACTTTAAAAGCATTATGGAACACTAGGCCTTGAAAAATAATCCGTTAATAATCTCGCATCTAAGGAAAAGCTTTCATCCTGCAATGTAACTAATAGTATGAAGATTGATATATATATAGAAAATTGTTTGTTTGTTTATAGAAAGCTATCGCTTTCGCTTATGACTACGTGTATGTGTCATAGACTACGTTTGAAATGAAATATATTTTCAAATGAAATATATCGGTGGAATAAGCAACGCAAGCGCAGCCGCGTCGTTAAGCTCGTTTAATGTAAAAATACATTTATACGGAACCAATTACACAATTTCTTTTAATAAAGGTATTTTCTTACTTAAACATAAATGTCACATTTGTTGCGAGGCCGAGGGTAAAACATTAGCGTCCTCGCATCCCCGGATGCGTCGCTCCGGACCACTGGACCGTGATCACCCTGATCGACTTGCACTGCCGTTTATTTTTAATAGGATAGTGTTCGTACGTTTACTTGCCTATATTTTTATTTTTATTTAACATTATCTTCTTCTTCTCTTCGGAAATTGTCCCAAGGGAACATATACCCGGGATGACACCAAGGTCCAATATATCTCTACCAAAATTCATCAAAACAGACCAGCAATTACGATGGGTGCAACCGGAGGATCCAAAAAAATTTATTTTAATAAACTAATTTATTACTGTATTACAAAGTATTGAAATTACGACTAATTATATTAAAGTGTCAATTGGTCGATGTCAGATCCAAAAGTGCCGCTCCACGTTTTTATGTTTCTATGGAAAGGTTCGATTGACGTCAATTGGTCACGTTATGCTGAGCTTGCGTTTCGTGCCCGTAGGTGCCGTGTGCAATGTATATGCAGGTATGCCGATGCAGCGATCTATTAAGGTTGACCATGCGTAACACCTCCCCCCGTAGAACAGCGAGTATCGATGGACTTGTTCAAGATGGTCGCTGGTAGACATCCAGGTTCAATCCTTATTTGGCTTGGGTTGATAGTGCGTGGTGGTGGGATTGCGTAGACGACTTCAGGGTTGCTATTGAAGTTTTCTGTGATTTCTCTGGATGCTTTTCTTATGCGTAGCCGACGATAGATTAGAGTGGCGATGAGTGCGCATGTACCGGATAGTGCGAGGTACATGGGTATAGTAGTGTGGTAAATGACGGGATCGGTGACGTCATCTAAATGTACAGGCAGTTGCGTCGCTATCTCGTTGCTAAGCGTGTGAAGTTTTTGTAGATTTGGCGAATTTAGGATGAGCTTCGGATAATTTTCAGGCCTCGACTCGTTGTTTAGGGGCATCTCAGTGATCTTCACGACATGTCCTTTGATGTGGTCGTCAGTGTTGGAGATGGTGAAGGCGGGTGTTCTCAGGTTACAGTTGTGGGGGATGATTGCCAAATAGCTGCCTCGTAGGGTCCGGTACTGTTCTTGACCGCAAGACATCTTCACTTTTGTTGGTACAGGAAAACTTAAGGTATAATGCTTGTCGTCCAGGGTTTCCAGGGCTTCGGTGGTGAGAGCTACGGGTGTCAGCTTGCAGCTGGGTTGAAGTTCTTGATGGACTATGAGATGCTGGATACAATCTGGTTTGCTCTGGATTTGTAGGTTGGCTGTTGACTCACAGAGATATATGGAGTTTACCTTCGGACATTCTGTCTCTATGTACCTAGAGTCTGAGCTAGAGAGTGCTACGAAAGGTGAGGGTGGTATAAGAGTTTCGTGGTTTCTGTTAGGAACAAGGGAAAGTTTGTACAAATTATATGTGGAGGAAACAACTATCGGGACTTTTATAACTACTACTATCTGCTTATGAGAATAGAAGTAACCTAGTTTAATTATTTCATAAAAATGCCTAATTTCTACGTCAAGGATTTCGTCATTAGCGTATAAAATCCTTAATTTACCTAACATATACTTAATTTCATCTAAATTAAATAAAGAGTACGGGGTACTCGACGCACGAATAAATGTTAGGGTGTTCTCTAAACTTCGTAATTCTTCATAAAGATCTTCTACATTATCTCCTAAGATTAACAGATGTTGGGCCAGATGGGCGTATTTAATTAAATCTGTATCCCTATTAGCGTTACTTTCCAAAATTAAGTTTAGTGCTTTACTCATCTTATCTTGATTTGAAATTATACTATCTATTATTTGAGAGCTACGTGAAACAAATTTACTATTTAAACTAACATGGTTATTAATTTCTAATTCTAATTTATGCTCATTATTACGTAAGGTGTTTATGGCGTTTTCGTATTTGAGTGCATCGGTGTAGTCTAAATTACCAGAAATTGATTTTATTACAGAACCCAAACCGTCGATAAGGCCTCTTTTACTACGAGTTGATTCAAACATACTAATTTTACTAGTAATTAAATTGATTTTACTATTGAGATGTTTCAGATGAGGGTCGAATAGGAATAAGGTTTTATTGTTAACTATGGGACTTAATTCAGCCATCTGTGTTTTTACCACTTCAATTTGAAGATGGATATTCTCTAAATCTATATGACTTAGGAAAGAATGGAAATGGGAAACGATCTTTGCCGCTCCTAATTTGAAGGGAAGTAGTCCTGGTCCATTGTCAAGTGATTCAACTGTTATCTCTTGTCCTTGGGCCGGATGTAGGGTCAACAGCCATAGTATTATCCTGTAACAAAGTGGGATCTTTAGGACTTCGCTTAAGGCGAGATTTTGCTACTGGACCGCGTTTCTTCTTCGTATAGATGTGGATTGGAAGATCTGCGAGTACAGTATCTTGCGTATAACGCGGGGCTAACTTCTGTCGAGACGCCATGGGATTGCGTACAAAGATTTGCTGGTCAGGGGTATAGTCCTTCTCGGGTTCTCTGTCCCTGTTACGGGTTTCAGTCAGTTGTGTCCTGTCATGTAAGGATGTCTGGTTAATAAGGTCGTATACTTGACCCATTCGTTTCCTATGGTCTTGTGAGTACTGTTGCAGTAAGTGTTCAGATAGGTCAATATCTATTGGGTCTCGAGGGTCAAAGTGTCCAGTTATCAAGTCCAAGGGTCTACATTTTGTGAAGCTATGGATCGAACTATTGTACGCTAAGATGGCATAAGGCATAAGATTAACGACTGGTTCATTTCGTCTCTCTAATTTCAATAACCTAAGATGTTCTAAAATGGTAGAATGGAATCTTTCTACTATGCCATTGTCGTTAGGGGAATGCGCTAATATTTTATGGTGAATAATTTTATGAACTCGGTTGAATTCTAAGAAAATCTGATTTGTGAATTCAGGGCCTCCGTCCGTGACAATAGTCAATGGGACCCCATGGTGGGTGCAAAATACAAGTAGAGCTTGTACTACACTTAAGGCGGTGCTATCTCTAAGGTGATAAGCTTGTGCATACTTAGAGAAAGCGTCTACAATGGTAAGGAATTTCTCTGTTTGAGCTGTGAACAGATCTAGATGGATAATTTCAAAAGGTTTACTAGGGGGTGGTACAATGTTAAATCTTTGCTTGATGGGGTGACGGTCGTACTTAGCCTGACCACAGATAGTACACTCATTTATGTACTTGGAGATGTGTTCTTTCATCTTAGGCCAGTAGAATTTAGAAGATAGGGCTAAGTAACATTCAGTGATACCGCGATGATTTGTTTTACCTTCGTGGTATTTCTTTATGATGTCTTGTTGACGCAGGTAGTCTTTAACATTCTCTAATTCAACTTTAGTTAGAACCATGTTCATTGAAGAGCTTTTGAAGTTGTCTTGAATTATGGGGATTATTTTATACATAGCAAGAGGAGGATGGATGATTAAACCGGTTTTGACTTTAGGGTTCACATATTCTTTAACTGCATTAATAACGTCGTTAGTCAGGTTAGACTCAGATAGTTGAATGGTAGTTCGGGTATGCGTTTCAAATGGCTTACTCACTGTCGGTCGTTTTTTAATATCGCCTACAAGTACAAAACAGATTTGTCTACTGAATTTATTTAAGGGTTCGTCTGATATTGGCACTTCTAGAATAGGGGCTTCGTTACTAGTGTGAACAGTTGCTGTGTCAGAGTTGTCGAGTATGTCAGGGTTGTTTGTAGGGGCTGTCAGTGTTTCAGAACCTGCTGTTGAGTGAGGCTTTTTAGATACATTTACCGCTATGGACATAGCGTCCTCGTTGTTGATTTCAATGCGGGACAATGCGTCGGCGTTAGTGTTCTTTTTGCCTTGCTTGTATACTGTAGTAAAATTGTATTCACTCAACTTAAGTCTCCAACGTGTGAGTCTGGAGCCTGGTTCTTTAAGGCTCATAACCCATTGTAAGGGTTTATGGTCTGTAACTATCTTAAACTTTCTCCCAAACAAGTATGGACGAAAGTATTTAGTAGCCCAAACTATGGCTAATAACTCCTTCTCGATTACACTATAGTTAATCTCACTGGAGTTTAATGTCCTGGACGCGTATGCTAAGGGCTTATCTTGTCCTATAGGTCCTTGAGAAAGGACAGCTCCTATGGCAAAGTTAGATGCGTCAGTCGTAAGCACAAATTCCTTAGAAAAGTCAGGGTATAGGGTCGTTAGTCAGTAGTAGTTTGCACTTTTCAAAACAGTCGATGTAGTTAGGGTCATTGAAGGTGATCCTAGAACCTTTCTTGAGACATTGCGTCATGGGTTTCGTAATGCGCGCAAAGTCAGGAATAAATTTCCTATAGTATCCTAACAGGCCTAAAAAGCGTTTGATCTGGGTAGCTGTCTTAGGAATAGGGAATTTCTGGATGGCGATGATCTTATCGGGGTTAGGCTTAATACCGTCCTTACTTATTACGTGACCTAAGTATGAAGTTTCAAGCTTTAAAAATTCCGACTTATCCATCTGGATCTTAAAGATTGATTCCCTTAATCTCTTGAATACTTTTTCTAAATTTACCATGTGTTCCTGTAAGGAAACACTAAAAACGACTATGTCATCGAGATATACCAGACATATGACATTTTGGAGGTCCCTGAGGACATTATCCATCACGCGTTGAAACGTGGATGGAGAATTTTTGAGACCCATGGGCATGCGTAAAAATTCAAAGTGCCCATGTTCTACATTGAAGGCCGTTTTGTGAATATCGGCTGGGTCCATTTCTACCTGGTAAAATCCACTTGCAAGGTCTAGAGTTGTGAAGTAATGACAGTTACCAAGTTTATCTAAGATGTCATTAATATTGGGGATTGGGTACTTGTCATCGAGGGTTTTCTCGTTGACCTTACGAAAATCAATGACTATGCGCCATTTAGTCTTTCCGGACGCATCAGATTTTTTTGGAACTACCCAGATGGGTGAGCTCCAGGCTGACTGCGAGGGACGGATTATCCCTTGGTCTAACATTTTGCTAATCTGATCCTGAACTTCCTGTCTGTGAACAAAGGGATATCTATAGGTCTTAGTATAGACAGGTAATTCGTCGGTGGTATGAATACTATGCTTTATCTTATTGGTGAAAGTTAGAGGTTCACCATCGATATAGAAAACGTCAGCATATTGTGCACAAAGAGATTCTAGGTTGGCTCGTTCTTCAGGATTCAGATGGTCAGTGCGTAGTTTTGATAATACCTCGGATACGCGATCGCTAGGCTGATAGATGGTCGCGCTATGCTCGTTAAAAAGTTCCGCGGTAACTGGCCTGTCCATTGAGAAGACTACATCATGTTTAGTTGGATTAGTTATTTCTATGATGCCACGGTTATTTTTAACAGAAGTAACACAGTCGCGAATAGTGCAATTGGAAATAGTCTGCTCTGATATTATTACGTCACCATCATGAAGATTAATGGGGACTCTAGCTAATTTGGATGAATTAGCGGGTACTATGTCCTCGTAAAGATTACAATTACGTGAATCATACATTCGCAAGGGATTAGATGAGTTACGTGTAACAAGAACCTTATTCTTTAGATCTATATTAGACTCTAACTTTTCTAGTAAGTCTAAGCCTATTAAGCCGTCAAAATAATTGTGGAACTTGTAAATGTATAGGGTAATGTCACAGGTTTCTCCGAATTCCGGGAAGCACGGTATAGTAATGGAATAATTATTACGGGTTGTCGCGTGGATGTTAGTGACTTCGAAAGGCTCATAATTACACTGGATATGATGATAAAATCTTTCTACAACGTTCGGGCTAATAAAAGATAGGTTCGCCCCGGTATCTACTAATAGTTTAATGGGTGGATTAGCAATCTGAATGAATGGAAGTTGTCTCTGGGTTTGTAAGTTAATCTCTATTTTGGTTTGTCTGATTTCGGGGCTGTATGAAAATCCTGGCCTTCAGCAGACGTTCCTTGGGCAGATGTTCCTTCAGGCACATTCTGATGTTCCTCTACGTGCACAGGAACATAATCACTATGAGCTAGTGGCTCATACACAGGTTCGTAATTGTAAGGTACAGGGTAGAACTGGTCGTAATAGTCATTATAGGCATAGTCGGGGTATTCATAATAGTCGTAAAAGTCTACTTCGTTAACATTCATCTCACGAGTCTTAAAGTAGTTACTGGGAGGTGGGTTTCCTTGCTGAGTCCAGTCATGTCCTGTCGAAGGTCTCGGCATAGGTTTAGGAACAAAGTGGCTTACACCACTCATGGGCTTAGGGCCATTATTAATGGGCGTGTAACTAGGCCTTTGTTGAGGCAATCGGAACACGTTGCTCTGGGGCCTATGGTTAGGCGGGGGTGCGCTTAACATTTGTTGGGTTCGCGTGGGACCGCGATTGAAAGGCACTTGGGGTCCCCAAGCTTGCATTGGCCTTGGCGGTTGTGGCTGATAAAAACTTTTGGAGGGACCGGGCTGATTAAACGGCGCTGAAAAAGTGACTGGCTGTGGAGTATGCAAATTAAATGGCTTAATCTGATACGTACTGGGATTAAATGAAGACGTAGACTGCACAGGTCTCCGCTCCGGCAAATGGTCATTACGCTGCTGTAAGTACATGGTGTTAATTTCCTCGTGCACAAACTCGAGGGCCTTTTCGATGGTGTCGGGTCGCATGCACCTAATACGCGAGCCTAAAGGTTCTTTTAGGCCACGAACGAATGCCTGTAGGGTTAATTTTTTATATAGTGCCCGTTTGGCCTCGATGGTAGTAGATATGGGCTCATGCAAGGTCACATACGTCATAATTGTACTAAATAAAGTTTGGCACTTTTCGTAAAATTTCGGTGGTGATAAATTCTTTTGCGTTAACAGGGCCAAATCATTGTATAAGGCGGTCTCGTCCCGCTGGTCCGAGAAGTTATTAATCAGGGCGTTTCTAATACCCTGCCAGGTTTCGGGAATGCCGTTTGAATTTATTGTGCGGGCGGCATTTCCGGTAACTTTATTAAGTATGCCGTTCAACAAGGATAAATTACTTAGTTCGTAATCTGGCTCTGCCCTAACAAATTGCGCGACAAGTTGGTCACATAAACGTACAAACCGCGTGAGCACGTTCGGGTTCCCGTCGAATTCGGGAACGAGGCGTAAGGCCTTGTAAACTTGATCTACCAAATCGGTACTCATTTTGTTAGTTAAATTATTCTCTATGATTAAGCAAGATTCTACACTTTCACTATCTTCTAATATGGTATCTAAATTCCTATTCGCATCGATTTGCGAGTTCCTATTAGAAATACTCGACTTAGGTGTCCGTGATATACGTGGGTGAAAAATTTTGAAAGTTTAATAGAAACACTTGAGGAAATTAACACAAAGGAAACACAGGGGAAAAAAAAAAGGAAATTACACAAAGGATACTAAAATATAGGAAGGCGAGCAACTCTAGTAGATCTAGGTACTTACCAAATCTGCATCTCTCTGTGGTATCGATATTCGGATACTCCTCCGTAGCCGCACACCCGTAGGTTCGAATAGCCCGTTGTCGGTGATCGATTCACTGAATTTACTGGACTATCCTACCGACTGCGCCAATTACGATGGGTGCAACCGGAGGATCCAAAAAAATGCAAATTTATTTTAATAAACTAATTTATTACTGTATTACAAAGTATTGAAATTACGACTAATTATATTAAAGTGTCAATTGGTCGATGTCAGATCCAAAAGTGCCGCTCCACGTTTTTATGTTTCTATGGAAAGGTTCGATTGACGTCAATTGGTCACGTTATGCTGAGCTTGCGTTTCGTGCCCGTAGGTGCCGTGTGCAATGTATATGCAGGTATGCCGATGCAGCGATCTATTAAGGTTGACCATGCGTAACACAGCTATTTAGGCGTGGAAAATAACAAACAGACAGACAGACAGATTTACTTTCGCATTTATCATATTAGTATGGATGTTTTTAGGATGGTAATATTATTCAAGTACCAATACTTACAATTTTTTTTTGTACATCGTTGTCCGTTTGACCCAAAGATGACTAGTAATAGCCGCACCCGCTTATATACCTACCCATTATATACCTACATAAAGTTTAAATAAGATAAGTAAACACACCTGTGTTTACCTTAAATGTGTCTTGTTAAGAGAAAAAAAAAACAGCAGATAACATTGTTCCAAGGTAAGAACAATATTCGTCTGTGTTAAAAGTCTGTTTATAATAATAACTAACAAAAACTAGACTACAGAAAAAAACAGCTAGACGTACACAACATGCAATTAATTAATACATTTACAAAGAAGATTAGCTTTTCATACCCACGCTACCTGTATTCAGGTTTTCAGCTCAAACAAAAATAACAATAAAGAAGTCTATTTCATACACACGGTCAAAATCAATCAACGACTAGAAGAAAGGAGTATCGAAAACAAACTCGCGTTCTTATTTCAAAGATCCCGCGCTTTTAACTTTTTTTATTTTATTTTTAAACTTGTCCGTGACACTGACGTTAAGCTGCACTAATGAGTTTCGACATTAGCTGAGTACGACGAAAAACTGTTGGAACTTTTTACGAATGGGTTACAGAGTATTGTATTATTAATGATTATTCGAGAGGGTTCGAGTGACGAATTGGTAGGGAATAATATACGAAACGTGATTAAGATAATCGGAAAGAATAACATGGTTGTTGAGGGCTTGGTAAATTGTCATTGGTAATAAAGGTAGAGCTGCGTAAAAACACTATTATGTACACTTTATGTTTCAAGATATTAATTAAAACAGTAAGTCGTATACTGCATCTTCAGCCAAATCTTCAAAATAAATGAAGAAAGCAAAGCATCCAGCCGCCCCAGATTTTTTTATTTACAGTCCATACTTATAAACAGAAGCTATCATTAAATCATATTAAGAAAGACTCGTTAATAACCGACAGGGGTGAGATAAAGAGGCCGTCAACTGTTATGATGTTCACACCTTCATTCAGTGAGTGCGACCATAAAGAATAATCGCTGACGTGATTTACGTGTGCTCCTGTCGACAGAACTGGCTGAGTAATTTAAATTTCGAACCGAGTATTTTTTTTTGGGCCGGAATATAATTTTATTAATCCAAGTTTCAGGAGATTCTAGATTTTCTATTCCTGGCAGACATGGTGTCGTCTGAAGTTTTTCAAAGAATATCTTTATCATAAGCAAAATTCTAAGAAAACTTGAAGCCCGATTGCTTTTGATACGTCTGAGATTATAGTTTATAATCTCAAGTATGTATTGGAACTGAAACAAAGCCTGTATATACAAAGACTGAAACAACTTACCTTAGTTTTTATTAACACCCGCGGCTTCGCTTACTTGGCCTAATCCTAAGGAACCGTAATATTTTTCGAGCGTTTTGCGAATACTTTCATTGTACGTACAGCTAAGGAGTGGAATTCCCTGCCGGAGTATTTGTTTCCCGATAGCTACAATCTAGGGGTATTTAAGTCAAGAGTGAATAGGTTACTTCTAGGCAAGCGTGCTTCACCGTCGACCACATCATCGCTTACCATCAGGCGAGATAGTGGTCAAACGCGAGCCTACAGATAAAAGAAAAAAAAAGTAGCCCGTGGCAATTAGAAGGGATAATGTAGCTTTTTATCACTGAAATATAAGTATGTACTTCCAGAGACAAATAAACAAACAAACAATTTAGCTTATTTATTAATAGTATTTAGTTTAAATCTAAAAAATGGCACAGAAGTGCATACTTCGAAGTAGTAGTGGCGCCATCTTTGATTTAGCTCCTTGTAATATTAGTTTAGATAATAGTTATGTGCGTCGTCTAAACAGAAAATAGCAAAAGTTCTTCTATCAACTATCGCAAAATGCAATGTTGCCATGTAATAATATAATTAGATATGATCCTGTCTATCCGGCCTCATTAGGGAGAGCTAGGCGATTTCCGGCCACTAATTAAAGGGACGAAGCTAGTTACGTCCGCCTCGCAGGATATGACATATTTGTTGTGATTTTTCTGTGTAATTATTAAGTGTATTTATATATTTTTTGTTTGAATGTAAGGTTATTAGTATCGGATCGTATTCTGAGGAAATATAAATCAATATAAAAGTAGGGGACGAACTTTCAGTTAAGGATTTATAATTATTCCATAAATATAAAGCGTTCGGTCATCTATTAATTTGTATCTTTCCAATATTGTTTAGACAAATACACCTACGAATATCGAGGTCCACGGGCTATTTGAATTAAGGCACATTTTTGGAACTTGGAGAGCATTTCAAAGTTTCATTTTCAGGACAAAAACATTATAAAAAGTATTAATATTTTTATGAAAAAGTGGTAAGTATTATTTAGTCGGTATTTAGTCTAGATTTCATTTTTTGAATACTGTTATTACCAGAAATAAATGTCGATTGATACAAAATTACCTCAAATCACTTTTATTTAGAAACAGGACGATTCAAACGCTCTATGTTACGAAATATATGTCAGGACATACAGCTTAAGTCTAAATAACAAAATATTTTGTCTGTATGAAGTCCATATTTTGTAAAATTGTATAAAATTTGTGTCGCATCAATCAAATCAGATTCAAACTAGACCTTAATTTACTGATTTTTCAGCGACAAAAAAGTGCTCAGATCGCCATGAAACCGGATTCAATCGACGCAAGAAAATCTGACGATGCCGTATATGTCTATAACTCAATATCAGCCAGGATGTCGCTTAATACAAATAGCCCGTGAACCCTCGATATGGTTATAAATACACAGGTAGTACAAGTACCATTTTCCACTATTGCGACATAACATTATTTTCCTTGAAAATCGTCACGAGTAGGCCAAGCACAATGTTGATAAAGGCCGATGTGTTCATAATGTTTTGTAAATAACGATTACGCTATAACTGTGCACTTTGCACGTTTTACTCAACTCTAATCGCTTACTTTTCCCGAAACTGCTTCATTATGCGACGAATTTGAATACGAGGCAGACTGGCTTCCAAACCCGTTCTTACAAAATTTCATTAAGAATGAGATAACCTCTTGTTTTTGACGTTTTTGAAGGTACAAAGCTACTAAAAATCGAAATAAGATAACCCTCATTTTGGCTTTGCCGTGGTTGGGTAAAAAAAGTAAAGCACCTTTCGTCTACTAAATATATAGTTCATTGTTGTAAATACTGCATTGCCTACGTCAGTAATGTAATGTGGAAACTGTTAACTAACTGCTACTATATAAGTACTCCAAACAAACATCGTCGTTCCAAAATTATACAACAAAAAACCTCATAATTCACTCTCTCTGACAATGGAACACAATTTAATCTACCAATAATTTACTTTTTAACGCCGTTTGAAGGGTAATTTATCAGAAGGGGGATCAACAACACCAGATAAATCAGAGCACGTTTAAAAAGTAGCGTCTCTTGATGCAACGAGACAAGATCTCGACACCGCTCACGTTCTATTACTATAAACGAGCGACAAATAGACAATTAACCTCGACCATACGTTATTCACATCCCTATTTTACATTTTTTCGTTCCATTTTTGAATAAGCTGTTTATATCTTTCCCTGACTTTAAACTGTTTAAAAAGTTATAAATATTTTAAACTGTGGTATGTTTTGTCCGCAAGTGTGCGTTATTTTGGAGACTGTCAGTTATTGGCGTGTATTTTTTAGTTTCTACTTTTAAGTTACCCTTTTAACAACGTATTATTTAGTTTTATACCATTCTTTTAAAAGTTTTCCTAACCGTGCCTGCTACGTCGACCGTGGCGGCTACCGACAGGTCTTGTGGTCAGTTAGACCCCAGCTATGTGCCACACAAGGACGCCACCCATTGGAAAACCTTACAGTCATACAGTCCCCTTTGAACGCTCCAGTGATTTAGCACTCAATGTCCCCGTTTCCTGCAAATGATCTTACCTACGTTTTGTAACGGACACCGGCGCTTTGATTTAAACTTTTAATAAGAGTCGTTGGACTGAGATTTTTGATAACATGGCTTTTTGGGTAACAACAAAATACTTTCTATCTTTTTGATAGCGAACCTAAATTAATTTCCTTTATTTAGTCGGCAACGACAATATTTCAACTTCATAAATCTTCGTCTATATCTATTTGAAAAGAGAAAACCCCTCAGTAATTAATACAGGACAAAAAAAAACAAGTGTGACACGCATCAATCGGCAGCCAGATAATAAGAGGTGTTCGAGTGAATTGGGATCGTGCCCCCCATCGCCCCAATATCGGTAATCACGTGCCAAGACAGAATAGGGGTGACCCGACCCCACACTTTGAACCGAACCAAAATACCCCATGAATGTTTACGGGTTAATCAACAGGCACGGCTCAGTGGACAAGGAATTCATTATTCTGCCATATGCATTCAGTTAAGATGTCAGGAGTTTGTCCTCTGCAACACCTAATTAAAACGTTACATTCTGAATTATAGTAATGATTATTATGACACTAACGTCTGCGTTATTTAGAAAATCCTTTTCAAATTCGGACTTCCTGTTCTAAAATCAATTGGGTACGTATTTCCTGAAACCGTTGCGTTACGTTTTAAAATAGACGTTGTGTCTGTAACACTGCTTGAAAATGATATGCTTTTACCACTTTATGATCAAGTTTATTTGCAACTGAGTGCGAATTAGAACTTAGTCAGAATCATCGAACTTACGCGCACCAGCTATATTTCGTATTACTGCTGCACTTATATTTATTTTGCCTTGAATCTATGTATTCTATTGTCAAATCAATCTGTCTAGCCTTTTTCCCAACTATGTATATTGAGGTCGGCTTCCAATCTTACAGGATTTTGCTGAGTACCAGTGTTTTACATGAAGCGACTGCCTATCTGACCTCCACAACCCAGCAACTTGGTAACACGGTACCCCTTGGCAACTGGTGTCAGATCTCAAGCTTCTGACTACCCGTAACGACTGTCAAAGATCTTCAAATGACAGCCGGGACCAACGGCTTAACGTGCTTTCCGAGGCACGGAGGAATCTCGGTATCCATACACGGACCGATCTCGTCAAGCGTTGCTTAACCTTGATGAACGACCAGTGCGGCAGTGTTATTATTTAGCCACGAGCTCCTCACACACTCAAAATAAGCTTGCTCTAAGAGTTTATGGTCACCCCCTTGTGCTTCTCGAATCCAGGCGGACTTCTGTAGCCAAATCAAATATGATGGATAACAAAAATATATGTTTGTATAAGTGCTATAGTAATACGTATGACAGTAGGGTCTCATAGAGTCACGTCGTAACGGAGCGTAAGTTGATTGGCCCGAGGGGACACGCTGATTCGATTTTGACGTTTTTATTGAACCATATTGATATACTTTGTGATTAGGAGCTGTGTCATGGGCTCATGGGCCGCGAGATATTCAATTGAGAAGGGTCAGCGAGGGACACGCAAATGTCCTTCTTGTACTAACAAAAATTTGTACAAATTTATTGCTAAGCTAGAGAATTTATTACGGAATTTTAGGGTAAAATGTTTCGAAGAAGGTTTTTGTAGACTACAGGATTGTGAAATACAAGCATACTTTAAAAATCCCATAATTGTAGTTATCGACTGGACAACTGATTAGCATCTTATATGATCTTTAATAAGTATTGTTCGAGCTATAAATATACCAATATTAAGATTATTCCTACAATAAGTTGCTAAATAATTGAGAAAGATTACCAGTTACTGGGTTGTGGAGGTCAGATAGGCAGCCGCTCCATGTAAAACACTGGTACTCAGCTGAATCCAGTAAGACTGGAAGCCGACCCCAACATAGTTAGAAAATAAAGAAATAAAAAAAAGTGCACATATTCGTGAGATGGCTTACCAAAAGCAGATGTATATTCCGACTGCACAGCATGATTTTCTTCTTGTTGACGTCTTTTTAGTTCGCTTTTTAAGGAGTCGGGTTTTATGATCTTTTCAATTAACTTTTTTTATTAATAACTTTTATGTTTTTTTTTTCGAATTAGGTACATTTAAACATATAAGAGTTATATGCCATATATTTTTGAAATCACCTCTTAAAACCCTCTATTTTGATATACCCCACACGATGGGTTTGGAAGAAAAAGAAAATTGGGCCCCCATAATATGGCGCCCAGAATCCGAATATTTTCTATTTTCCAATTTTAATGTAGCCAGTGACGCTTGCAGGGTTAAGACGATTCGATTGACGTAAGAACCATCAAAATCGGCCAACTCGTTTGGTCTCTAGAACGCCACATAGGAACAAACATACATACATAGACTGATAAACACATTACCCTCCTTCGGCAGTCAGGTAAAAAGAGAAGTTGGACAAAGGCTAGGCTGACTGATATCGATATTCTGCCGATGTTCAGATTACGTTGTTTAACAAACATATTGGCTTATCGTCATTAAAGATAGCGCAGAATTCTGAAAATTCGTTTCGCACAGGAAAACAGATGGCAAAAACTACGTACGGAAAATTTGCTTCAAGCTAATTAGGCCTTTCCACTCAGCAAAGAATCTGAGATATTAATAATTATCAACAGATCGTGTAGATTATAATAATTACTAGGTACAATTAATTAGATGAACTATATCTATCTGAATTCGAAGACATGTGAAATCTACTATCCCGCACTGGGCCCGTGTGGTGGATTACAGCGCATTCCCTCTCACGGAGAGGAGGCCTGTGTCCCAGCAGTGGATCTATCTTGGTATCAAGATTACTGTGGTGCAGCTTGACATAGAATAATCATCCAATAGGTGTGTTCCTTGCGTGATCGAAACAAAAATGTTGAGATCCGCAAGAGAACCAGGGCTACCGACATAGCCGGAAGAATTGCCAAACTTAAGTGTCAGTGGGCAGGGCACATTGCTCGCAGAACGGATGGCCGATGGGGCAGAAAAGTTCTGGAGTGGCGACCGCGAACCGGAAGACGATGCGTTGGAAGGCCTCCCACCAGGTGGACCGATGACCTGGTGAAGGTTGCGCGGATCCGCTGGATGCGGGACGCACGGGTTCGGTCAATGTGGCGACACTTGGGGGAGGCCTATGTCCAGCAGTGGACGTCTTTCGGCTGTTATGATGAGGTGTAAAATGATGTGGGTAGAAAAATGATAATTCTATCTAGTATGTCAGGGAGATTATCAAATAATATTGGACACGTATTTTTCGCTAAAGTTTAAGCGCATCAAAGTTCAGGAGTGGGGGCTTGTGACGTCACTAAGGCAGTAAAAAGTGTAGTAGCAGCGTGACGTTTCACGATACATCAATGATAAAAAATAGGTGTCTAATATTTTTTAGTAATCTACCTGACGGACAAAAAATAAATTTTCAGTAAACTACCCCTTTCGCCCTACATTTTACGCTAATCGAGAAAAACCTAAAAATAATAGACACAGTAATTCTACTGTTACCATCACCATACTAAAGACAATGCTCATTGTACACACGGCAAATCAATTCACCATTAACACAAGATCAAGTTTCTTAACCGACGAACGTTACCTACTAAATGGCACCAATAAATCACATACGGACAGCCGAACCGACAAGTAGGCTTTTAAAAATCTTGCAGTGTCCATCAAAAGAGGATATTTTTATACACAAATGGTGAAGGAACCACTGAGGTGATCGCATCGCACGGGTCCATGGCCCATTACAGGACCGAGTATGCTATCCACACACCAGCCACTTCCGTTCGCTGTTCGGACATGCGTCGCTTGAAAAAATATTCACAAGTCACAACACAATGGTTCAAAAGATCCTTTGATCTATGTTCATTCTTATTCAAAAGAATAAAGTATATGCGATAAGAAATAAACTCTGAGCTACCGTCAAGGTTTCGAAACCAATGTGTTTTTAAATACGCAAAGAGAATAATTTGTTACTCAATATAGGAGGTTAAATTTCTGAATAAGTTTCCAATTTAATTATGACTCATTTGTGAAGACAGTGGTAACTTCCGCTACTTACAAGTTTTAGTCGTAGTTTGGAACAGGCAGGCAATTTACTTTACGAAAATTATTTAATTACCACTGCTCTCAAAACGGTGTAGGAAAACATCGTGAGGAAACATCCTAGAACCAAAAATTCAAAGACACATGGCATCTACCAACCTGCACTGGACCCGCGTGCTGGATTAAAGCCCATACCCTCTCTCAGAGAAAAGGCCTGTGCCCCAGTAGAGGATAATATTGATATCATTTGTTGGATAGTTCGAATGAAAAAAGAAATTATGTAAGCATAAAAGACATTCGCACACAAGAAATACGCATAGTATCCAATGATGGAATTTCATTGGTTTACATTTTGTCAAATTACCTCATAAGTATGACTTAGTATGTATGTAAATTTGTGCTTCGTCATTGTTTTCACGTTTATCTTGGACATTGCTTGCTCTGTGGTTTGGCAATCGCCAAACCACAGAGCAAGCGTGGTGATCAATGTTCGTGTCTTCTCTGTATGAGAAGAGGCCTTTGCCCTGCAGTGGGACGGTTACAGGCTGGTCTTATTATTATTGTTTTCACAGACAGTTTGTGAAAGATTGACTAGATCTGCACATAGCCTAATAATATCTAAAGGTACTTCATTATTATTTTTACATTCTAAGTTAGATTGTTCTTTTTTGATTCTAAGTTTGTTCCTTTTACTCCCTTAAACTTCATAAAAGATAGCTTGATCTCTGCGACATATGTCAAACTGACGTTTACGTTATTGTTAGCCTGTCAAACGCTATTGTTACTGTATTAATACTGATCAAGCTATCTTTTATGAAGTATCTGATCTGGTAAGTCTCTGATTTAATTGACTTGTACTACTCATTGATGATCAAGATTAGTCCTTTACGACACTTCTGACTTTATCATAACCAATTTTTCGTGGCTGTAAAGTACTTCAGTTAATTTTTTTGGTGGTGTTTCTTTTCATTTCATGTATACTATTCTTTTGATGTAGTACTTTGTTTAAAAAAAGATATGAGAAAAAAATATTTAAGTTTTTTGTTTTTTGGCTCTTCAACTCGTGTTTTGTCCTTTACGACAATTGAAATATCCGGTATATGATCTTCTTGAAATGTGAGATTTTTGCTTTGTACATAACACAAAAGCTCTATGATAAGCGGAACTTGTGACGCTACAAAAGATTCGCCATTTATCAGGTTTATGATATGATTTATTTTGGTAATTATATATTTATCAAAATGTTTTAAAGGATTTGTGTAATAATAATGCTGATATGTGTATCTATATTTAAGATCTTATTATATATTAGAGATAAAGTTGATTTTCGATGAGCTCGTTTATGTCTATGAATTCATTATATCAAGTGCCGTTCAGGATAAAACATGGCTATTTAGAGGAAAAAAATCCTCAAATCTTGAAGTGTTTAATTATTTTTTTTTTGTGAATTTGTTTCCGTATGCCAATGTTTTGGAAGAACTGAAGTTTTGTGTTCAAACATAACAAAATTATAGTAAAAATAATGAAAGTCTAATTTTTGTGGTGACTGGTCAGTTGATGTGACTTACTTACACTATACAGTCTAACAGTTGAGCAAAATAGTGCTTTTTCAAGAGCTGATAAATTTTCTGTATACTTAGAACAAACGAGGTGCATTCCGTGGATCTTGGTTTGCAGCATTTCATTGCATCAGCATTCAAGTAAAGCACCTGTACGACAATTTGCTGCGTACCCTCTTGTCTTAAACCTGTTATGACTTTGTCCTGTCATCTCGTCGGCTGAAAGTTAAAAAAATATTATCTATTTATTTAATTGGTAAGAATTATGGTTTTCTTATTTTTATATTAATTTTATTTTCGTTAGTGGACTTTAGTCCTATTGTATTATTATTCATTTCTTTGGGTTTAGAGCTGTTATGGCCTCGCATTTTTATATTCGTTTTAAATTTTCTTGTTACTTATTGCCTGTGATTTTTTTGGCGTGTACCAAAATCGCAGAAGACCAGGAAAACTGGAAAGAGGGCAGATATGCTTTTCTCCTGAAGTTGCACTAGGCTCAAAATTTAGTTTATTTATAGTGCGTGTCCTAATTTTTACCTCACTCTCGCTTACCATCAGGTGAAATAGTGGTCAAACGCGAGCCTAACCTTCAAGTGACAGTTATATAAGTGGTTATTCTAAAAATGGTGTATGTTTCCAGTGCGATGAGGGTGGCGGCAACGCAGACGGCATCAAGACTGAACCTCCAGAGGCCGAGGAGCCCCGCGCTATGCAGAAGGTGCCTTCTCTCTCCGACCTGTCGGACCCTGAGGCTTCTCTAGGTAAGTCCTATTAATCTATGTTACCCTAGTACCTTGTACAACTCAAATATTCTTAGGATTCCAAAGACCGCCGGGAGCAACGGCTTAACGTGCTTTCCGAGGCACGGATGAATCTCGCTATGTAAGATGTTCACCCATCCATGGACCGACCTCGGCAAGCTTTGCTTAACCTTGAAGATCGAGCCGTGCGGCTGTTATTATTTCGCCAGAAGCTTCTCACATATAACTGGCGAAATTTCGGTGTGTTATACAGGCGTGATTATATGTTATCGATATATAAAGATTTGTATTTTTGTATGTAACGAAGAAACTTAAAAACTACTGGACCGATTTAAAAAATTCTTTCAGCGTTAGGAAGCTACACTATCCCCGGGTGACATATGCTACTTTTTATCCCTGTATTCCCACGGGAACGGGAACTAAGCGGGTGAAACCGCCAGGCGTCCGCTAGTATTAAGGGCATACATACCCTTTAGTGACGTAAAACGGTAACTTTCTAATCTAAAGCATACTCCTTAGTAACGGCTAGTTTAAAAGGTTTGAAAAAATTATATATTTATGATTGATTCATGTACATAATTTTGAACAAAAGGTTTTTTCGTGTAACTAATAGTTTTGCTTTAAAAAAAAATTAACAACACGATATTTTTTCGCAACTTTTGGAAACTCCTCCAAAACGACTTGGATGTTTAAAAATATTTATACACAGAAAAATTGATGGCTGGAATTTCTACATAACTAAAATAGCATATGTTAATCAAATAATATTTTGCGAACAAAACTGTTCAAAAAGAGATTCAATATTGATATTTTGGCATCGAGCGGTCGCACGGCCAGTACATTGCGTTAACATTGGGGCGTATATCGCGCCTTAATTTATAATTTCACGTAGGTCTATCAATTAGTTTAAAAATTAAGAACGGATGTAGATTAGCTTCTTATTTGATAGCCATCGAGGTTGACAACTGCGTTATGGCAAAATGGCCGTTATTGTCACCGTTCCTCGGTAAATTTTCCGGTGATGAGTTAGAAAATGTGAAGGGCATTGAGGGCTTCCGGTATCCTTGTAAAGAATCAAGGAATACTGGCAGATACCTAACTGGGGCAAGGATGGTGTACACCTCTACCTAGCACAGGAGAATTCAGGCTTGATGTTATGTTAAGTACGATATCACAGCAACAAATCTTCAGAATCAGAATCAGAAATCATTTATTTGCAAAGAATGTAGGTAACAAAACATAGTTTTGATGGTGTAAAAAAGAAAAACAATTGGATCCAGTACATTCTACCGTATGGCATGCAACATTAAGCACTATAACAATCATAAGCATTGCAAATCTATATTAATCAAAATTGTCAGGTGATCAGTTTCTAATGTAATAATATTCTTAAAAGTCAATTTCAATTAATCAAAAATTGTAAGGTACTCAGTTTCTAATGTCATATTCTTAAAACTCAAATTCACTGAAAAAATAATAGTCTTTTACCCTCTTACTAATAAACGCGGAATAAAGTTATACCAGGTATAACTAAGGTATACCCATACATTTTAATAGGTTTATACCTTGTACCTATAACTTTATTCTGCGTTTATTTGTAAGAGGGTAATTAGTAATAATAGTCTTCTTTCTTCCTACATAATATTCATGGTAGTTTCAGAGACAAGAACTAGAAATTCATCTCTGTTTAAATGATCTCTTTTTAACCGCCAAAGAAAAACAGGGGGTGTTGTTTTCGTTTTTTGTTTAAAGGGTCACTTTATCTAGAATGTTTTAGCAATGTTGGAAAAAAATCGGTTCAGCCGTTCTAAAATTATGGACGTTTTACTGTTTGAATCGGGGTGTTAATAAAAAATAATAAATCATGACATAATTTCGTGTTCAATAGATTGTCTATCAAAGCGTGTCTACTAATAGATAAAAAAAAAACATTATTACAAGCTTTTTATTAACTTGCAATGTACGTATGTTCGGTTCACTGAATAACTGAAATTCCTCAAACGTTAAAGATGTAATTTTGCATACACGTTTGGTTTTGATGACAATGCACAGTAAGCATAACAGCTGGAATAATAAAAGTTTTTTTTGAGTTGGATAAAAATCATCATCTGCCTAGCCTTTTCCCAACTATATTGGGGTCGGCTTCCAGTCTTACCGGATTCAGCTGAGTACCAGTGTTTTACATGGAGCGACTGCCTATCTGACCTTGGATAAAAATATGAATTAATATTTAGGTAGGTAGATTATTTTAACGTCAAAAAACAAACCAGCTGGCAGTGTTAACTCGTATTATTAACCGGTTCAGTTTCGGCGCCAAAATCTCTCCAATTTGGCTAACTATCGGAGTTCTGTCATCTCTGTTATTAGTTTGTTTATCCGGAAAAGTTTACTGCGAATACTTTTCAATTATTTTAAGCTATTCACTCATGTCTCTGTCAGCATTAGCTATTTTAACCTCCGCCGGAAAAAGAGGGGTGTTATATATAAGTTTCACGTGTGTTGCTGTGTATCTGTGTGTCTGTCTGTGGCATCATAGCGCCTAAACGGATGCACGGATTTTGATTGAAAGGTGATTTTGTCGAGAGTGTTCTTAGCTATGTTTGAATAAAATCGGTTTAGCCGTTCAAAAGTTATGGACATTTTACTGTTTGAATCAGGGTGTTTTTAACCCCCGCCGGAAAAAGAGGGGTGTTATAAGTTTCACGTGTGTTGCTGTGTATCTGTGTGTCTGTCTGTGGCATCATAGCGCCTAAACGGATGAACCGATTTCGATTTAGTTTTTTTGTTTGAAAGGTAATTTTGTCGAGAGTGTTCTTAGCTACGTTTGAATAAAATCGAATAAGCCGTTCAAAAGTTATGGGCGTTTTACTGTTTGAATCGGGGTGTTTTCGCAAGATACATGTTTCGGAGTTTTTTTAAATTTTGAAATTTTACTTGTAGAACTCACTTAGGAAACACGGAAGTAATGATTTACATTGATGACAAATGACAAAAGATGAATATGTACAAGTAAAATTTCAAAATTTAAAAAGCCCCCGGCTCATTTTTATTTCATGCTACATAATTTATCTAGTACATAGTAGATACGCTTCGATCGGCAATCTATTGAACACGTAATTATGACACGATATCTTGCGGAAACACCCCGATTTAAACAGTAAAACGCCCGTAACTTTTGAACGGCTGAACCGATTGTATTCAAACTTAGCTAAGAACACCCTCGATTAAGTCACCTTTTAAACAAAACAAACTAAATCAAAATCGGTTTACCCGTTTGGACGCTATGATGCCACAGACATACGCATAGATACACAGCAACATCCCGTTTTTTCCGGCGGGGATTAAAAAGACAGCAATAGGCATAATTTAAATAGGTCTTAGTTACATTAAAACATCGTTGAATACTTTGAATTTCGTCTCCAACTAACAAATTCAGAATATAATTAAAAAACCATAGAGTTTTTAAAAATGTGTAATTTTACCGCCAGATATTATAAAAGATTCACGTAATAATAATGTTTTGTTTTGTAAAACTGCTTTACGATACACTAATATAATATGTAAATTGAAGTAAACGCACTAATATATCTCAAGTAAGTATTAGTATAACAAAAAGTCCAAGCAAATATGTATCCGATTCTTATCACAAAAATCGTAGTACTCCCACGCCGAACACAACTAATCTTCAACAATCTCGTTCTTGTCCGTCTCGTTGACGTGCCAATCGTTTAGCTAACTGACTAACAACTTCATCCAGTGGAAGAGGAAGGCTCGCTGATGGGGCGATCTCCTCCCTCCGGTCCTGCGGTGCTCCGGAGCTCCGGTAAATCACTGAGGAACGGAACTGGGTCGGGACTGTCTGCAGTCTCCGCACAGCATCCTGTGCTTACGTTGTTGCTAACTTGCGCATCTCCGCCGGAATTGACGGATTCTTGTCTTACGATATTAGAGTGTTTGTGTTGTGGATTCACAAAGATCTCCGGTGAGACAACTTCTTTGCGAATATCTAGGCCACAGTACAATTGATTTTATGTCTTTAGAACTTTAGAATATAAATTATGGAGACCATGAGAAAAGAAAAAATATTTATTGACTTTACTATCAAACTCAGATTTAAGTTTATAAGTAACTTGGCACCATCAACGGGTTGGATATTTAGAATTTTAAATTTTACTTATTCGCAAATGAAATAGTACCTCCTATAAAATAATTATAATTGCCTATTTTGCATTGCTATCATGGTAGCCATCGCAACTATACTTCATAAATGATAGCTTGATCTCTGCGACATATGTCAAACTGACGTTTACGTTATTTTTAGCCTGTCAAGCTCTATTGTTACTGTATTGATACTGACAGCTGTCGCAGATATCAAGCTATCTTTTATGAAGTATAGTAATATTTACCCAAAAGAACATCATCCTCTTGCAACTAGTATATTGGGTCAAGTCTAAATTAATAGCTTTAAGCAGCTCATTACTAACCTTATAGGCCATAACTTAACAAGTTTCCACTAGCAACATTAATTTCAATGCAGGTTCAGTGTTGCCAAATCGAAACAAAACAAGTTACTATGTAGGTAAAGTGTCAAAGGTTAGCAACGCTTTCAGCTAACACCAATAGACGAAGGGAAAAGTGGACATCTATTTATCATTTAACTATTGCTCGGTGAAATCTATCAGAAACCGGAAAAAAACCCAGAGAAAATTAAAGCTTTAAAGTGAATCAAGAAAATGCTGTGCTAAAGGAAAATTCTTAAAAAAATATTGGTAGATTTTGGCGCCAATACTGATTGGTGCAAAATGATGAACGGGAAATTGTTAGGAATCACAGTTCTTTCTAGAATGGATCTTGTTATATAGTCAGCTGATTTCAGATTTAAAACTATCCTATATATTTTTTCGTGTTGTAACTGTATACTGTCATCTGCATATCAATTAAGATAAAAAATGTATTAATAAACAAGATTTAGGTACTTAAATATAATAAGGCAAATAAACAAGCAGGTCAATAGGTAGACAATTTGTTTAAAAAGAAAAACCCAAACAGATAATTATTATCTCACAATAAAGCTTTCTGATCCTAATTAAATGTGCCTAATCATACGAGTATAGTAGTATATACATACCTCATCATAATTCACAAGAAACTTATCATTATTACAGTGCATTAATGCACTGTAATTATTATCCTCCCATTTATAAATAAATAAAACAATTAAGATACCATGCTTTGACATCGCTCTCCAACAAACTGATGCTGAAACTGAACAGCTTGTTCTTAATTCCAAGTTATCATCATCTTAGGAGTCACCTTCTTTTTAACCAACTTCAAAAAGGAGGAAGTTCTCAATTCGATAGATTTTTTTTTGTATCTTTTCAGATTCAGATTTCAGATCTTTTTACTAGGTGAACAGATTGTGATGATTCTTTTTTTACTTGAAGGCTGTTGCTTATCTTTTGAATTAAAAATATCAAGATCTGAAGAAGAACTTCGCAGATATACAACAGAACTCTTCAATAAATGACGGCAAATCTCTCGGGATTGCTGCAATCGCATGTGTGTTTATTGTTTTCATCATAGATATTGTAGCAATCTAAATCTAAGGTTTACACCATTTTATAACATAACATCACGCCGGTACGCTCTAAAGGGGTACGCAGATGTATACAGTTCACCTTGGTACACTCTAATTTCACCGGTTGTGTTCAAGTTTCATGTTATTCGGGTAATCTATGCTGGCATAATCAATTGTGGGCATTATAGATATTTAGCACAACCAAAAAGCCAAAAATAAAAACACTAAAAAGTAAAAAACAACTTCAATTTCGGAAGTCGGTGTCAAAAAACAAATAAACAAAAACAAGAACACCGACTTCCGAAATTGAAGTAATTTTTCACTTTGTAGTGTTTCTATTTGGAAGTCGGTTATTAGTATTTTTATCATTCACACAGATCTTCCATGGTTTCTTTGGTTTTTCTCTCCTCTTATAACTGTCCACTAACTCACATTAAAAACTTTTCCTGACATTCTTCACATGTGCTACAGTTTGTGAAGAGAAGTATTTTGAATTTAGAATCAAGGGGATAATCCGTGATTCTAAAATAAAATATGAATTTGGAATCAAGGGGACCATAGAACAAAAGCAATAGAGTAATTTGTTACGTAGCCCGGGAGCTATAGTTTATGTTGGTACCATATTAATAAATAGGTGAAGCCCGAATAGGATAATACGGCGCATCCTCGTTACCTCGGTGCACTTTCAGATTAGTCCACGTCCATATCTGTCTGCATATCTACTAGATAAACTGCAGGACATACGGGACGCGGCGTAAATCATTGGTGAAGCTTCCGCACATTCTTGGCCTACTTGTTCGTAGATGTCGTGCAAATGTCTTATAGTCTAAACGGTCCGAGACAGGGGAATCATTTGACGAGACTTGCTCCGCATTTACCCTATTTTTCGCCCCACATTCCGGAATCATAATATAGTAAGACTACCAAAATATCAACAGGCTTGGATAAATAAACTAGCAAGCAAGCAACCATAGGTCATTATTCAAAGAGTAAATAATATATACTCACTATAAAATCACACACCGATTTATTCCTTCAACAATCGGTTTATCAAATAATAATTAATTATAGAGAAGTGTACCTAAGAAATAAGGTACACTTCCCTAAAAGTTAATCTCCAGAGCTTTTCATCCAAAAACGAACCGTGCTCCGAACTCACGCCAAAAACCCCGCCAAATTTTTTTCCCCGCCTCTCATTAATTTGTTTTTATTTTCTTCTTTTTTTTAAAAAACGTGGCATCGGTTATTCGAATTTATTTCAAAATGTTGCCATAGCGAATAATCTTAGAAATTAAATCAAATTCAATTTTTAATAAAACCTAACAATCAATCGTAAAAAAAAAATTCTTTCTCCGTTACCTGTCGAGATTAGGTGTAATATTAGGTGTTGGGTATTTGAGAAAAGTGTGAAGGATTGCCAAACGAAATGGTGCTTTAAGCTGTTGCATTTTCAGTTCTTTTCTAAGTTGATAAAGAAAATATTACAAAGACAGATAGGTTATTATTAGTCTCACTTGACTTATGAGATCAATACTAAATGAATGAAAGGGCTGTCTATGGTTCCTGTTGAAATCCGATTATGGTTCGGTAGTATGCGAAATCCGGTACAAGTTATTATGTCATTTTATAATCAACCGGACATATTTAACACCTTAACTGCCAGATGCCCGACAAACAATACATTTTCTATTGTGTCTTGTTCTCTGGCAGCCAAACTGTTAAGTAACAGTCACATTACAAGATAAGATTTACGTTATCGAAACGATAAATAGAATGATGATCGCATCGCTACAGGTGATCATCAATCATAACTAGGAGGATGTTGACCGATTTATTAATTATTTTATTAGAAAGCTAGCTGTTCCCCGCGGCTTCTCTCCCGTGGACTACCCCACAGGACCCGTTATCGGGCTAAAAAATGGCCTATGTCACTCAGGAATAATGTAGCTTTCTATTGGTGAAAGAATTTTTTAAATCAGTCCAGTAGTATCGGAGCCTCTTCGGTACAAACAAACAAACAAAAAAAATCTTTCCTCTTTATAATATTGGTATAGATAATCCAGTTAGCCAACTATAGCAACTTCACATAAAGCAGTAACCAATTAAAAAAATCCACCCGGTAAGATAGGCCAAAAGCAGCCTTTAATAAAAAGAAAATTGTTGGACCCCCAAAATGTGATCTTACTAGACGTCTGAAAAAACAAACTGGCTGGAAAAAGTGCGAAAATTATCGCTTACAAACCTGTTTTTGATCCGGTCATTGACTGAACTTCTTAACAGATGTCTTTGACCCAATTAAGTGCTCAATCAGAAGGTCTTTCATATTTGCACGGTATAAGTGCGTGGGGGCTTTGACCCCGGGCCCAGTATAGCGCCGCCTCCAGGGTGGGCCACATACGGGCCCATTGTTGCTTGTATGTTCGTCAACGTGGGAACATCTCTTTCTGAACACGTGAGGTAAATCCATCGATTCGATATTTAAATTGTCTTCGATGCATACATAGTGGGTAACTAATGTCTTTGTTTGTGAGTAAATTCTTTGTGAACAAAGACTACAAATTGTAGCGTGCTCCTGGTAAAAAGAAAACACTGTCGTTGGCAACAGATAAATAGGTAATCACTTTCAATAAATAGACTACCTACAGTGGGATTTCCCAACAAAAAAAAACAATTAACACTAAGTTTTCTTGGAACAGCGTCGATTTTAGGTAGGTACTTCTACAACCTTATCAACAATTAATAATAAACAATAGGCAGGTACTGATTACTTCCAGGCATACGATACTGGTACACCAATTACCCCCTATGTTTAATGAAGCATTTCATTGATAAACCTCACCAGCACCGGATTTTCCTTTACGCATGCTAACGAGACTTTATGAATGGAACCATCGATTATATATTTATATTTTACAAAAACAATAACACTGCGTATTTTTTTAATCATTAAAAAAACGGAAATACAGCGATACTGATTATCCGGTAAAATTAAAATCGGTCACTCTATATTAATATTATTGATTTAGTCCTGCCTATTGTAACGGATTTTCCTTTAGCAAGCTTTGAAGCTGTATGAGTGAGTAGTGATTGGTTGAATGAATGTAACTTGATCGTTCTCGTTCGTCGCGGCGCCTGGTCGCCATGATTACTGCTGGTAATGGTAAACTATTAGCCAATCGTTATTAGTAATGCCACCCTCGAAGCTTGTTGCGAATGACCTTTCATTTAAATAAATAAATAGGTAAGAGATATTGATTCTCAACTTACTGAAAAAATATGAACCAGTCTGTGACGCTGGAATGAGTCTTGCTTTAATGAATACTTATAATAACTCATTAGTAGTCAAAAATAGGACAATTGACTACAAATTACCTCAACCGAAAATTGTGAAATTTCTCACTTTTTATATTTCGATACACTTTGGGCATAATTGAAGTTGGCTACAATTGGTCAACAAGTAATGTCTGAATAAAAAGACGCCTTTGCCTTTCGCCTCCTAGTTTTATTGCTTTATAGTTCACAAATATATACTTAAAAATTACACAGACGTTTCCTTACCCAAAGCAATTAGTAACGAGAATACTTCAGCTTACACTGCATAAAAAAGTAAAAACAACCCTAAATTATTTTCGATGGCAATATTAAAATTATATACAGAACAGAACCAAAAGACGTATAAATAATTTATAATATCGTTGTGAAAACGTTGAGGGCGTGATAATAATGAAATTACAAATTGTCGGCAGTTCTTTATCTTAAATTATCAGAGTTCTAACTAACCATAGAAAACAAAGGGAGCAATTTGTATGACACTATCAGGCTGACCGTCCGATGCGATGTGATTCAGAATACCGCGTACTGGCTGTGCATAATGTACCTACTTACTAAATATTATGTAATAAACAGAGTATACTTAGTTGTAGTTTACATAATATTATTATTGTGTAAGCTTGGATGTAATAAAAGCTTTCTTGTTTGAATAGTATAATGAATGAAGTTACTCTATGCCCTACTCTACGCACTCTATGGCATGCTTAGTGGTCCTTTCAGAACGATTTTGGAAGACATGTTTGAAGATTTTGTAGTAAATTTTTTCATAGGTCCGTAAATAAATAATTTGCATATAAAATGCTTAGGAAATCCCCCAATAATATTTTAATTTTTAAGCACTATTTCTTTGTTAAGCAGTAGTGATTTATTCATAATTTATGATAAAATAACGCGTGGAATTCATAACTTCGACATTATTTTAAAGACTATTATGCTAATCAAATCAAACTATGGTCATCAAATTCTATTTTCAAACGAATATTAATATCAAAACGAAACAATAGTGGCTGCATGAGTGGGACGCACTGTCAAATTAAATATAAAATACTGACATTAAAAGTTCATTTTTAATCGAAATAAATCCATAAAAATGCAGTAAAAAAGATGCGAAAAACCAGTCGGGTCTTGGTCACCACAAGATCGGATGTTGAGGTGTCCATTTCCCTCGCATGTTGTTCCATATACACAGGATGTTGCCAAAACTACGAGGCAACTGTGTATACTTTACTCGCGTAACTACTAAAGTTACATTTGTTACGTGGAAAACAATATTATTTAACATTTAGTTTACAAACATCGCGCTAAGTTTTAGGCGGGTGTACATTGTTGGTTGTCATTAGTTTGTGCTTAGGCATTCTGTTTTCAAACTTGTTTGCTATTCAAAACTGTTTGTTTATTGTTTGTCTCAACGAAATAGCTTCAACGTTGCAAAATTCCTGCATATTTTTCACGATAGCAACTTTGTGCCCACAAAAGTTTTATGTGCATGGCAACACAAAAACTTACTCCTAGAAAGAGTTTTTATTTAAAAAGTCTATAATAGCCATTTATCGTAGATAGTGATAATAAAAATGACTATTATATTGTAACTTTATATTATAGCGTGCTAAGCGGTTTTTTATGCTCGATCAAGTTGAAACCAAGTTTCGAGTGTCACCTGGTTTTATACAAAAATGTTACTTTCATCTTTATTTTTCCTTTAATACAGTCTTGTTTGGTTTGCAGTTGGTTATTTAGTAATATTTTCACATAGCGACGACACATGTGGATTGTCTGTGGTACACTTGCGTGTCATATGGTGGCACCATAATCAATGGTGACAAGTTCAAATTAATTTGATTTGTTTTTTTATGGGTGTGTCTAATTATGGGAAAAATGATATCAAGGTAACGGATGTTTTTCACTGTTAATAATAGATACCTACATTAGTTAATTTATTTATGAGCTGTAGAATTTTCTTTCAAATCCTACTCACAAACGTGTATTATACAGTCGCATTGGCCGCACAAAGCTCTGTAATTAACACCTGAAATAGAGACCACAGTTCTCATTGTACGTTTTGCACTTGCACGCAAGATTTAGCAGACCACCTTGAGGCGTATTATTTTAAAACGAATGGCAAGCGTACTTTGCAACTTTGCGAGCACAAAGCTACAAACTATTTCTGTACAGCCAGAGTCGTTGTTGACACAAGAAAATTCTCATGAATGCCTACCATCATGTTGGCTCAAATAAACACGTGTTATAGACGCACACATGTACAGAGCATTGCGATGTGCGTGACGCACACAGACGCGCTTCATTCATAAAAGTGGCTGGTGAATGGGCGCGGACAGCGAAAGCTCTGAAAGACTTATGTGCGCCTGGTACGGCCAGCGGACCAGTCGGCCGACATGTTGTTTTATTTGTCCGCCAACGCTGACCGCTGCCTACTAAATTGTGTGTCCTTCAATAGTTAGAGCGTTCTATCGAATGAGTGAAATGTTTTTGCTGAAGACCGAAAATTACACGAAAACCTTATCTTTTGATTGCAACGTTTCACTGTTTCCAAGCCAAAAATTCGAATATTCCAATGACGTCACTTAGTATTACGAAATTAACGAGATTGTTGCATCTTACAGGAACTAGGATATTATGATATCGTATAAATGAGTAATTTATCGAATTCATTGATCGCAGACTTAAATAGATAAGATATAGCTTACTTAGAAGCATAATAATTTAGTCAAATCTAATTATAATCAACTTAAGTAAATATGTACATCAGGGGGCGTCGTTATCATACTTTCGTAATGAATGGAAAATGATTATATTGATAAATCTAAATTTCATTCATAAAATGGTCGTTGATGACATGTGTTGTTCCGTACCGCAGACGCTCCCTATGATACCGCTAGCAGCAGGTAAAGAGCCATTTTTATTAATTTCTGTTAAACTTTATAGTGTTTAAAAACGTCGGCGCATGCGAGGCACGTCGGTGCATGCGTGTGCGCATCCTAATGTACTGTTCGTCACCTCGCTACGCCTGCCTATCGTATACTTTGCATACTAATCTCGTATCTCGACACTGTACGCACATATAAATTCATATTTAAACAACTAAATAATAAAAATAACGTAGGCCCTCCACTCCATCAAAGGTTTTTCAACCCGATATTGAAGCTTTCCGAATACATTATGTATATTCTTAGGTATCTTTGTAAAAAAGGTGCCAACGACAAGCTACATATTTTTAAGCAGGTATTTAGGTAATCTGCTGAAACAAACAAGTTGACATAAAACCACTTTCAGATTATTCTTACGATAAAAACTATCTATTATAAGTTTACAATCGAAGTGAATCTAAACAAGCAAAATTTAAAAAAACCCCGACACATTTATGTTGCGAAAACACCCCGATTCAAACAGTAAAACCCATAAATTTTGAACGGCTGAACCGATTTTATTCAAACATAGCTACGAACACTCTCGAAAAAATCACCTTTGAAACAGATAAACCTAAATCAAAATCGGTTCATCCGTTTAGGAGCTATGATGCCACAGACACAAAGCAACTCACGTCAAACTTGTAACACCCCTCTTTTTCCAGCGGGGGTTAAAAAAACGGATTTAAATAACATCATAATGATAGTAATAAGATATTGTTATCATTCGGCGGACCAGTATTAACTAAATAACCCCCATTTCGGAATTAAGAACGAATTCGTCTTATTACTTTCACTTGAATACCTGTAAAAAATTGGGATTGAACAATAGGTTTTGACATGTTCAAATGGTCATTTCAGAAACCGACCCTTAATATTCATAAATAACGTTCTTCTTTATCTATCAAACCTATATTTTTTTGCATTTTTCATTAGATAAAGACCAATAAAAGTTGAAAGTTGCAACTGCAAGTGCATTGATAAAAACCCGTCGCATCAGTCAGATAAAAATGAAGTCCTGAACTTATTTCCCAATAACACAGTCTGAACATTTTCGTATTTCGGATCTTGTTATAATTTTCTGCATTATTCCAAAGTTCGTGCCTCAAAATGTGATTTATGCCGCTATAAATCCATTTCCCACTCGTTATGATATACCAAGCACATTTGAAAGGTTGCCAACTTGCTGCAAATGACTACCAACATACTTAGCACAGATAAAAACGTACTGTATAGCCCTAATTATCTCGGCAACGAGTGGTAAAGGGGAAATTAAACTAGAAACTTTTAAATAGTTTCCTTCACGAGTGATTTAATGAATTAATCTCAATTATTGCGAAATGTGTCCATTGCTCAATTCTTTGGTTGGTTTGGTTACGACAATCCAGATAATATAAATAATTTAAAAATACTAAGCAAACAATAAGTATAAATTGTTGTTCCTAAACACCTATATACTTACTTAATGAACAAAACAAAATGCTTTTCTAAAACTCAACTCTGTGCTACGAAGGTACGACAAATATACAATTTCTATAATTAATGCATTCATTAACTAGTAACAAATTAATTCGGCCAATCTATTTCAGAAAGCCGTACTAGCAATTCCACAAGTAAATGTTTGTAAAAATCGTAAACAAAGGTAAAAGCTTGCGCCTACGCTGCTACGCGTGCTACGATTTCATCGACCAACCGTTTTAAAGCTCGGCCTACAGCGCCATCTATCGCCGCATGAAAAAGCAAGGATCAGTATCGAGCGACTGGTTTGAATCGTAGTTCTTGACAGTGCCGCTAGATGGCGATGGCGTGCAAACTTTAAAGTTGTTGTTAGGTTGAGATAGAGGGCAGTACACTCGATAGTTTTTATTAATCTTTTGAATAATAATCATTACTAGAATAGTATACTATGCAAGATGTTATAAACTATGTTCTTATTTAACTGATTTGTTTCTTGAATTATAACAATTACTTTTTGTTTTGTGCTCAATTCTTTCGTCGAAATGAAAAAATGAAATGCACAGTGATTTAAAGATACTTATATAAAAAAATCCACTAAGTATAAGAAGAAAAAACATGTTAGCCATTTTAATATTAAATTGTTCCACGCCGACATAGAACCTGCGACGATTGGTGTCGAAAATGCAGTCACCTATAGCGCTAAAAAAAAGAACAAGTCTAGAATTCATGGTTTCTTCTAATTTTATTGTTCTCTTTTACAAGTCGCATAGTGATTGTAATTATAGGAAACCTACATCAACTTCTGAACTGATCAAAGCATTAGAATGGGATAATATTTGATTACATAATATGGATTTATTCTACGGAAATCAAACCAAGAAATTATGGATTTTTAACCTAATGCTTAATTTGTGTACTTAGCCAATAATTCCACTTCGTGAGATTTTTTCTTGATATAAGCTTAGATAAAACTTATTGGAACGGAAATGCGTGAACACACGGGTAAAACTAAAAATATAATCTCGGTATAAATTCTAATCAACCGGATATTTATAATCATTTATCTCGTTAATTCACATTAAATAAATATAATTGCTTTCATCGCGCCGTTCTCATTGTGCTTATCAATTTTATTTGCTCATATATTTAAGAAAATTAAAAGAGTCTTGAGATTTAGGATAATGAAAGAGTTTATCGATTAATTAATCTGAAATTTAAATGAGATAATAATAAAATTATAATCTACATTTTCTACAATATTGGTGAATGTTGTCGTCAAAAAACAAAACAAGCTTGGGTTTGCGGACCGTTGTTTATGTGGCTGTGACGTGGGGCGAGCGCGGGGGTGCGGCGCGGGGGGCGAGCGTGGGAACCGCGCGGCAGGTGCGCGCGCGCCGGCCACTGATCCTGAACACACACACACCTACATGCTCCACTCAAAATGCACACACGGACACGCTCTCCGTCTCCATACACTCCGTTATTGAGAAAGTTCCGCTTTTCCAATAAAAAGGCTCTAGGATTTGTGACCCTGCTCAGGCGCCGGCGCGACTGAACCAATAAAAAAAATCTTTTAACAGGATTCAATGAATCAAAGCTAAAATTTCTCCGTTAGCATTGGCACTCGACTCGACATTCATTATTAAAAATAAAGATTAGTATTTTATGGCTGTTTTTCAAAAAGAGGAAGGAAGTGGATCGTTATTTACTTTGGTCGTTATGTTATATTATAGTAAATGATATTAATAATTATGTGGTACCTAATGTTTATTTTTTAGCATAAAATCATGTCAGACTTGAGAGAGACAGGAAATCGGTAACTGTACTGTAGGTAGGTAGTACACATCGATGTCAAATGTTGGTCGAAATTCTAATAAGAAACGTATTGAACCTAGTGGACCGCTGCCTACAGCAGTCATCTACGGGGTGGGAAACAGGGGTTGGGGTTATTTGCAGAAGGTCCTAAAGAACCATTTTTTTTACTGCTGGTATCCTCAACTATCGCCGTGTTTAGTTTGATTCACAATTTTTTGGCCAACCTCTATTATGTATTAGGTAATTTGGGCATAAGATTGACCTCATCATCTGCCTAGCCTTTTCCCAATTGTTTGTTGGGATCGACTTCCAGTCTTACTGGATCCAGCTGAGTACCAGTGTTTTACATGGAGCGACTGCCTATCTGACCTCCACAACCCAGCAACTGGGTAACACGGTACCACTTAGCAAGACTGGTGTCAGATCTCAAGCTTCTAACTACTCGTAACGACTGTCAAAGATCTTCAAATGACAGCCGGGACCAACGGCTTAACGTACTTTCCGAGGCACGGAGGAAACTCGGTTTGTTGAAATGGTCACCCATCCACGGACCGACCTCGTAAAGCGTTGCTTAACCTTGAAGATCGACCCGTGCGGTTGTTATTATTTAGCCACGAGCTCCTCCCAGGGCATAAGATAACCTGAATTTGAGAAATTGATTTTTGAAACAACATTTTTTTTCGTCTCACAAACAAAAACAGTTTTATAAAGTTGTCTGCTGGGCCAATAAAGCCTCCAAGGGACAAAAAGGCTCGCAGGTTAATATACCAAACCCCACTTTACGTGAAAGCAATTAATTTTAAAAGCACGACGCGCTGTTTGAGCAAGTTTTAAAAACCTTACACTAATTACCAGTAGGTAAGTGAGTTACTGCTGACCGAGAGGGGTTCAATAAAAGTGGAGCAAAAATTAAATTCCTCTAGGCTCCGGGCTTCTAGGCCCCGGGGGGCTGGGAGATTCTCCCTTTGATGTCAGCATACAAAGTACACCTCTTTCTGTGGTACGGGCCACTAACTTTAATTTGCCTAAAAGGTTTTATAACTATCTTTTATGTCAAACTTGATGCGATAATTTTTTTAATTATTTTCTCCCGTCTGAGTTGCTATTTTTCTAGAATGTGTTTTTACCCGACTGCCGAAGGATGGTAATGTGTTTATCAGTCTATGTATGTTTGTTTGTTCCTATATGGCGTTCTAGAGACCAAACGCGTTGACCGATTTTGATGGTTCTTATGTCAATCGATTCGTTTTAACCCTGCGAGTGTCACTGGCCACATTAAAATTGGAAAGTAGAAAAATGGCGGATTTTGGGCGCCATATTGTGGGAGCCCAAATTTTTTTTTCTTCCAAACCAATCGTGTAGGATATCAAAATAAAGGGCTTTAAGAGGTGATTGCAAAAATATATAACAATAATGTTTAAATGTACCTAATCCGAAAAAAAAATAACAAAATAGTTATAAATAAAAAAAGTCAAATAAAAAAAAACCGACTGCTTAAAAAGCGAACTAAAAAGACGTAAACAAGAAGCAAATCATGCTGTGCAGGCGGAGGATACACCAGATTTTGGTCAGCCAGCCCGCGAATATGTATCCTCCGACTGCACAGCATGATTTCTGTCAGGCAACTCTCAGTAACGTAAATTATCACAACCTAAGCACATCTTTTTATAACTTGTGGAAGCGATATATAATTACAAGCAATATCGGATTACGATCCTAATATATCAATTACAATTAAGTATAATAGAAAAATATTATGAAATAACTGCGGATGCCAATTATCTAGCTGTAATACTTATTTTTTTTCTTTCTTTATATCGACTAACAGGATTTTCCTGGCTTTGTTCCCGAGGCCAATGTGTTACCATTCTATTATAAGAGAACTCTCGAAATTCGCTCATTACTGCCGGACGTAACCTCCTTCAATCAAACAATAAACCTCTTTAAAATATTAGCTTAGAAAAATTACTCATACCAGGATATATTTGTCCTTTGGTACACTTCATTACCTTCTTCAGAGCTACTAAAATACCCCCAAGAATACTTGTAACACAATTCATCCAAGGGTATTTGAGTTACAAAAATATTCATAAACAGATTCATATTGATACGGAAATAATTATTTAGAATCCTTTAATACATACATACATACATACATAAACTCACGCCTTTTTCCATGGGGGTAGGCAGAAACTACAGAACGCCACCTGCTACGATCTTTACATACTTCTTTTGCTTCACACACATTCATACATCTAGTCATACACACACGCCGGTTAAATCCTTTAATACTAACATTTTTTTAGGGTTCCGTAACCAAAGGGTAAAAACGGGACCCTATTACTAAGGCTCCACTGTCCCATTGTCTGTCTGTCACCAGGCTGTATCTCATGAACCAATCAACAAACATGAAACAACAATCAGAAAACATGTTGCGCCGACCCCAAGTAACATGGGATAGGGGCAGGAAGATGATGAGTACGGAACCCTTCGTACGCGAGTCCGACTCTCACTTGGCCGGTTTTATTTAACCATACGATCCCAAATAACAATTCATTTTGCAAGTTCTATGAATACACAAAAGAAAAATACATAGGTCTGTTATAAATTCCTTCTAGGAAGAATAATCGAGCTACCAATTACTAATGCGCTAATTTCGAAATCACATAATGATATCAATTTATGTTAATAAATAATATCACCGATAATTCTACAGTAAGAGAGGATTCGGAGAGGCGTCAGAGCTGGCCCCGGGGCGGGGCGCAACTAACGTTGATAAATTTATTGTTAATGAGCTGAGAGCTAAGCGCAGGTTTACTACTGATGGAACCTATTACCTCCAATTATCGGTTACTGGTACCTACTTCGTTTAGAGGACTAACTGTTGTTTTAATTGTAGATCAGACTTGGCATGCCATTTGTCTTGCGCTAAACTGTGAGCTAAGTGAATTTATTTGAGCCAAAGCGTGGCTTTGATTAATCTGAAAGTAACCTAAGAGAAACTTGAGGACACGTTTGGCGCAGTGGTTGAGATTTCGGCTGCTGTGCTGCGTGTTGCGGGTTCGATTCAGGAACGGTACAAATGTTTATATGGCCTACAGATAGTTTTTCTGGATCTGGGTTTCTTGTCGTAGATAAAAGAGAAATGGTACAGAGAAACACCGGCCAAATGCGAGTCGAACTCGTGCGCCAAAAGTTTCGTACCTATTCAGTATAGTACCTAATAAAATTGGTATCGTTTTTATTGGTGGCTAATTTCAAAGATATGGGCAAATTTAGATTTTCGCGAAAACTTGTTAGTCCCTAACAAAATTTACCTTAATTTTCACCTTTTTCTAATTTTCGGTATTTTCCTTTTACTTGTGCTGTATAGGACCTTGCTTTAAAACTGACAATTCTAAGTCAACCGGAAGTACCCTATAGGTTTTGGATCGAAAACCTATATGGTATTTCCCGTTGACCTAGAATCACGAAATTTACCAAAATGTAAAGTCTTACAGCACAAATAAAGGAAAAATTCCAAAAAATAAAAAAGTATTTATCGTGTTGACTCAGGACCTTGATTTTTATACACTTAATAGGGACTATAGACCTCAGTATCTGGTATAAATTTCAACTTGCTAAGTCCACCCGTTCCTGAGATAATCTGTGGTGACACACGGACAGACGGACTAGAAAGTGATATTATAAGGCTACCTTTTTACCTTTTGAGGTACGGAACTCTAAAAATGACTATAGGCATCATTGGTAATTATGAAGACCTCACATCATCAGCCTATTAATGTTCCCACTGCTGGGACACAGGCCTCCTCTCTGTGAGAGGGCATGGGCCGTTATCCACCACGCGGGCCCAAAGCGGGTTAATGGATGTCACATGTCTTCGATTTTCTGGTTCTAGGACATGCCGGTTTCCTCACGATATTTTCCTTCACCGTTTTGAGAGCAGTGGTGAAGAAATAATTTATATAAAGTAAAGCGCCTGCCTGGGCTCGAGCCCACGATCTACAACTTGTAAGTCGCAGCCGATACCTCTGGGCCACCACTGCTCTTTTAAGACCTCCATCTAGATAAATTACTGTATCTAATCTTAACTAATTTCAATACACTACAAGTAAATCAAATCAGTAAGTATCATAGGTAATTGCCCTAACCTACCAACTGCAAAAAAACCCAGTCAAATGCCTTAAAGACACACTGTAAATTGTCGCAACAAAGACAGGAAACCATGTTGCAGAAACAAACTAAAAACTTAAGACAATAACGCATTCAGGATTCGACACGATTTTCACCATTTACCATTGTGGCGACGGCGAGCCTTGTAATGCCGAAATCTAGTTTGTTGTAACACTACGACTTTCTCGGGCGACGAACGACGCCTCGTGAACTTTACGGGACACTAAACGACCCGTTACACGTACAATCGAGTCCTGTTAAGATTTATAGCAGTGTACACTAATAGAACTAGATCGGATTAGTTGATACGTCGATTTGATTTGACTGGGTGATTAGATCATCTCATCTGCCTAGCCTTTTTTCCAATTATGTTGGGGTCGGCTTCGAGTCTTACCGGTTCCGATGAGTACCATTGTTTTACATGGAGCGACTGCCTATCTGACCTCCACAACCCAGTAACTGGGTAACACGATACACCTTGGCAAGACTGGTGTCAGATCTCAAGCTTCTGACTACCCGTAACGACTGTCAAAGATCTTCAAATGACAGCCGGGACCAACGGCTTAACGTGCTTTCCGAGGCACGGAGGAAACTCGGTATGTTGAAATGGTCACCCATCCACGGACCGACCTCGTCAAGCGTTGCTTAACCTTGAAGATCGACCAGTGCGGCTGTTATTATTTAGCCACGAGCTCCTCGATTGGGTGATTTGATAAATATCAGAAATACCTGAAAATCCCAGGGTACAGTTTTCACACAAATTGTGTTAAGGCACCTTCCCGAGCAAAAGACCGCGTTAGCCGTTTTGTGCAGTTTTTAGGAGCTATCTACTCGTTGTTTAAAAAGAAATATCAACTACTAATAAAAACACATTGAATTTCTACATAATATTGATTCCAAAATGGTAGTTTTCTTTTTAAGATGTTTTTGTCTTACTAATCTTCTTCCAAGACAACTATAAAAATGAGAAATAATGATTGATAGCATGCATCTCCTCGTAAAGTGTTCATTAATTAATGTTTGTACTAACACTAATGGATAGACAATTTAATAACGAACATTTGGTAAGTTGTTTTTTTTTTTAAAGGCGGCAATTCGATTTTGTAAAGATTTTATTCTAAAATCTGGTCGTATTCACTATTGTAACTCATGCGCCACCAGTGTGCCGCTAGGGCACTAGGAATGCTCAAGGTTTTTTGCTCAGGGTACGGCCTTAAAAACCCAAAATTAGTATTTTGATTCTAGAACCAGACTGTATCACGAACTCACTAAGGAATAGATTATTTTGAAGGTAAATGTGCTAGAGGGATTAGATTGTTATAGTGAATCCACTAACGTACAGGTGAGGTAACCTCACTAGGATACCATACAAAAAGAAAGGTATAGAATACCTAAAAATAGATTTCTTTATCACTAAAAAGTGTGTGACTTGAAGTCCTTGGCAATTAAAAAAACAATTCTTTAAAAAAAAACATATACCATAGATGTAAGTGTGCTCAACTAACCTTTTCTTATTACCAAAGATCGCGTGCACTCTATCAGAGTAATGTGTTGCACGCTAAAAGCTCTCATTAAGCTTCGTAATTATTGCATGTGGCAACTCATTAAACAAGTCCAAACATATGTCTTTTTTCACTTTATCAATAAGGAGATATTAAAATGCCTGTTTGTTTAAGCTGGTAACACATCTAGATATTGACAGTCTTCCAAGGCTTAGCTTATGTTGTTTACAGCTGGGCATTATAGGGGTCCCGTTATAAGTTGGAGATCATAGGCTTTTTACATCACTTGACTTAGTACTAAGTAGATAGTCTTCTAGCTCTGGTAACTTAAACGTCAATACTTTTCTTTTTTTTCATCTAGTGCTTTTCTTTTTTGTACCTCGATTCTCGGGACCTTAGGTTCCCGGTCCTTTGAAAGGCGTGTGAGGAGCCGAAGCCTATCAGGAAATGTGTCACCAACCGACGATTATCCCTGTATGCACTACGCAACTACACCCAAGGACAATCACCGGTTGGTGCAGAACTATTGCAAATTATGAAGACAAAATGTATTGGGCTATGGATTTTGTAGGTTTAGTGGATCGATTGCCAAAACTATAGGAGGACTACCGGCCCCTGCCCGACTTTTTTATTATAAGGCTTTTCAACTATGAGTTCACTGTTTGTTATTTATTACTTTATAAATTTGTTCCTTGCAAACTTAAGTCTAAGCGCCTCATACAACTTTATGCGGAATAAACAAAGACATTCATATCCGGATCCGCACAAAACATCTTTCAGCAATCTAATTAAGTATATCGACTTTGCTTTAAATAACCTGAAAGCTCGGACACTCCTGCAAAATCTACGTCTACATCATATTGTTAAAAACTTCCAGATATAAGAATTAAAAGACTGTACTTCATCAAATAATTGTAATTCTTTGTTATCGGCTTTACAGAACATCTCCAATTTTTCAGACTCTCATGGTCCACAATCTTTTATAGCTCAAAGATGATTGATTGTGATTGGCTGGCCTTTCCTCGTTGACATCGAGGTAAAAGACCAGCATCAGCCAATGGAAAATAAACACGACATTTTGTCCGGAAGTCAGCATTGAGCTACTTACAATGAAAAATATCAAAAATTATAACAAACTAAAAATGTAAACATATTCAGAAACGCCACATAAAATCAACATGTTTTATGGTATTAATTTAACAGTAATTAATATTAGTTTTAATACAAACTTCCGAAACAACCAAAACATTTCAATAGAATTCAAGACTTATTTTATTTAAACAGCGCAAAATAACTAAACATATGTGCAATATTGATTTTAAATTAGAACATGAATTTTCAGGAAGCTAACAATATAAATGTCATCAACCGATGAATTGTTGTTTTCCACCACATTTACCTATTCGCTCATCATCAGTGAAGCCCATGCTGCGTACACGCAATGACGCACGATGTTGCAACGTTTCCCCGAGCGTTCGCGGAACCCGGCCGGCAGCGCCCGCCAATGTTGCTAGTATCGCATTGTGATCACTGTTAGTAAATATTCACTCATTATGCCCAAGGGAACATTTCGCAAATGCTTTCCTCTGTTTGAGAAACGATTAGCGCTAACATTTTTGTTGTTGATATGCCAAACGTCACTTGTAAAATTCTACATGAGAGGTATGTTTGCTGTTTGTAGGAACTACGCGAATATGGAAAACGAATAGCTTAAGTACGTATGAGATACCTGCGGAGCACAACAACCAGTGCAGAGCGCATCGGCACGTTTTTGTTTTAAATCAAATTCACTAAGTGTTACTTAGAAGCGGGGGAAGAGGTAAGCTTAAGAGCTATAGATTGTATGTAGCTATCGGGAAACACAGACTCCGGCAGAGAATTCCACTCCTTAGCCATATAATAATAAAAGTGTTTCCAAAACGTTTTGTGCGTATGGGTGGGATGTCCACCATGAACCGATGGCGCATCGCCTTACGTCTTGTAGTCCGAAGATGAAAAGGGCTGGGTGGAATTAGATCATGCAATTCCATCGCACACTCCCAGAAATTAAACCGATAAAAAACCGACAAGCTGGTATCTCGGCGACGATGTTCTAGGCTCTGGAACCTTGACTTGACCAGTGCCTCATTGCCGATGGGCCTCTTTAATTGCTTCAGTGTATATATAATATAATATTTAATAGTAGCCACCAGTTAGTAGGTGTTGGTTGGTTGTTGTGCTCCGTGGAGATAGCGGAGACCGTGAAAAAAGAAGAAAAAACATATCGGGCTAAATATTGCTTGCAGATCTCGAATATCAGAATGTGTATGTAATTTAGCAAAGTCATTCAAACTGTATGCTATAGAGGCAATCCATAAAACTTGCAGTTTACTTCAAATATGAGAAAAGTTCTACTCAAAGAGATGGTGTAGCATCAAATTACAAAGTATGAAAATCATATAATTATCGCTCTGATGCCATCGGAGCCGGAGGAGCCGATAATGTGGGAACTGAGACACGCACCTGCTTCACGCCTCGGTACTCGACGAAACACTAACAATCATACTTCTTCACCTTGTGTGCTCCGTGCCTCCACCATTACATACCAACTACAAGTACCTAAAATTTCAAAAAATTAAAAAACCCCCAACACATTTATCTTGCGAAAACACCCCGATTGAAACAGTAAAACGCCCATAACTTTTGAACGGCTGCACCGATTTTATTCAAACTTAGCTAAGAACACTCTCGACAAAATTACCTTATAAACAAAAAAAAAACTAAATCAAAATCGGTTTATCCGTTTAGGCGCTATGATGCCACAGATAGACACACAGATACACATATACACAGATTTTAACAAAGAAGAACGACACTGATTTTTCAACCTCTAACCTCTATAGAGTTCACCAATCAATTTTGAACTCTGTGCTATATTTATGTGACATGTGCCTAACTGTACAACTTAGACCAATTAATAAAATCTCGTTTATTGTCAAGCGACCATTTATTTTCAGGGATTGCTAAATTGTCTTTAATTAATTTTAATTGAGAGTCCTTACGAGTCTTTGCGAGGAATGTTATTGCGAACGCCCGCATTCACAACATGTGGGGACGGGGGTAAATATGACCCCCATACTTACGAATTCACACGAAAACTCCACGGCTCGAGTAATTTGTTTCTGCAGTTTTAATTAGAAAAATTACAACCGACTTCCAAACAAAAACACTACAAATAACTTCAATTTCGGAAGTCGGTGTTCCTGTTTTCGTTTTTTGTTTTTTGACACCGACTTTTGAAATTGAAGTTATTTTTCACTTTGTAGTGTTTTTGTTTGGAAGTCGGTTGTAATTTTTGTAAAAAAGTGTTTTTTTATTTATCACTTTTTAGTTGTGGTACATAATGGACCAGGTCTAAAGGCTAGGTGAACTGTTCACACCTGCGTACCCCTTTAGAGCGTACTGGCGTGATGTTATGTCATGAAATGGTATAAACAATAAGCAGACATGCGATTGTAGCTATCCCGAGTGATTTGCCGTCATTTATTGAAGAGTTCTGATGTATATCTCCAAAGATCTTCATCAGATCTTGACGAAATGGGGCCACATGACAAGCACCAGCGCTCAAATAAAAAAAGAATCATCAAAATCGGTTCACCCAATAAAAAGTTCTGAGGTAACACACATAAAAAAATACAGTCGAATGGAAAACCTCCTCCTTTTTGCGAAGTCGGTTAAAACAACAAACGGGTGCGTTGTTTCCGTGCTGTTGTCAGAACACATTAAGGGACTGAAAGGTTACGTTTTCATGAATGGAGATCTAAGAATCGCAACAGAATTAGCTCTTAAGACCGTTCGGCTACATTTACTTCCAAAGAAAAAAGGCCGAATCCGAGCCGCGCTGTATCGTCGACACTATTATTTGGCTACAGTTTACAGAAGCTGCCGTGTAAAATTTCACTAGCTAGAAATCCGGCTGCGTTTTCCGGGCTTCCCGGCGCATCCACAATGGCGTCCCTTCCGGCCAGGTTCCCGCCAAAACAGAAATAACCTGACCCAGTTGCGCGGGCGCACGTCCGGCCCGCGCGCGCTCCGTCTACGATCTGCATTTCCGGTTCACTTGTAATTTTTTTTATGGCTTATGATTTTTTCAATCTGCCTGTCTTAATGAAACATGGTGAAACTAATTATAACGCACTGTGAATGTTTCGTTGTGGTGTTTGTTGTAGGTTGACATGTTATTTATACATTTATAATGAACTAGCTGTCCCACGCGGCTTTGCTACGGTCAACTGGCTACCTACCTACCCATCTACCCTACCTATCCTACATACATGATTTGCGTAACTTAAACCGTTTACGCAGCGCACGCAACGGAAGCTCTCAAAAAGGAATAATCTTGCCCGTTTTTGCAACATTTTTCATTAATGCTCCGCTCCTGTTGGTCGTAGCGTGATGTTATATAGCCTAAAACCTTCCTCGATAAATGGACTATCCAACACAAAAGAATTTTTCAATTGCAACCAGTAGTTCCTGAGATTAGCGCGTTCAAACAAACAAACTCTTCAGCTTTATAATATTAGTATAGATTGCCTAGTTATTTTATATAGCGACGGCTACCAATGCTGATACATATCATGATGAAACGGACATAACAATTGGCTAAAGTTATAAAAGCAAACAGAGGGGAACGGGTGTGCTAGTGCTTGAGCTAGATGCATGTCCACGTTTTATGATCCTAAAATCAGTCTTGTTTGTTATTATTCCACTTCTTAGAATGCTTTTCATATTCTGAGAAAAGGTAAAAATTAAATACAAACTCATTATGTGATTATTTGTTCCTTTTGCAATACCTAACATATATTTACTGGTAGGCAACAACCACTTACTTTAACTTCAACCACAATTAAACATATAAAGACTCGTTTTCATTATTTTAAAATTGAAAATTACTTTTTAAGCCCCGCCGGCAAAAGAGGGGTGTTAGAACGTGAAGTTTCACGTGTGTTGCTGTGTATCTGTGTGTCTGTCGGTGGCATCATAGCGCCTAATCGGATGAACCGATTTTGATTTAGTTTTTTTTTTTTTGTTTGAAAGGTGATTTTGTCGAGAGTGATCTTAGCTATGTTCGAATAAAATCGGTTCAGCCGTTCAAAAGTTATGTTTGAATCGGGGTGTTTTCGTAAGATAAATGTGTCGGAGGTTTTTTAAATTTTGAAATTTTACTTGTTCACCTGAGCTGATGTCATTTTTTACACTAGGACGTAACTACAGGTAGGTATAATATTGGGGCAAATGACACAACAGAATTTGACAAAATATAACTAACTATACAAGTAAGTCATGACAGAATAAGTGCGAATATTTTGCTTTTGTAGAAACGCTTATAATGACGCTTATACTATTCGTATGTCTAAAGTCCACAGCTGAACAAAGATATCTTCCAAAATGGAGATACAGAATAATCCGTAAAACAAAAGTTTTAGCTAGTCCCCGTATATAATATCTGTTTGAAATGCCATTAAAAAGTGTTTTCGGACTTGCCCAACCATGGCCACAATTTTATCGCCGTTTATAAAAAAGAAAAACAATAGTAAACGCACATAGGGTGTGCAAAGTACAATCGTGTATGTGTACAATATGAAGAGGTTTGCATAACTTGGCTGCTTTTTGGAGCGGAAAGGGACGCGTTGCCACAGAGAGTGACCTTGCACGACGTGCTGCGCGGGCGACCTACAAAACATCTGGATCTTGCATCAAAGGACGCATTTCATGAGTTCACTCAAATTGCTTGAAAGCATCTCACAGATGTCTTAGGAGATAACGTTTCAGCAGTATCATCAAAAAAATTGAATAGAACTTCTGTTTCTTGCCATCCGTTCATTTCAACCTGAAGAATTACCTTAAGGAAAGAAAGAAAGAAAGAAAACATTTATTACCAAACACTGTATGTGTACAATCTTAATACTAAATAGTGTCAAATACAGATATGGTAATATGAGCTCATTCAGTGTGGTAAAAGGAAGTGTGGCTAATTTTAAAATAAGAATCAAGTCTGAACGGCTAGTCGTAATTTTTTGGAAAAAATATATGTTTTATGAGACCATTTTCTTAATAATTTCATCTAAGCAGAATTTGAGTTCTATTCGTATAACATAGTGTAATTAATTTGTAAAGTTACGTCTAAAACGGACAAAAACACGACAATCGCACCAAAACCGCTGGGCGTATTTTAATGAAATCGCCACAATCTCAAAGACAATTTAATTATCTACATTCCGATCTGAAGCTTTTTTTTTAATGACATAGAATAATAAGGCAAGTACAAAAAACTACTAAATTATGGGTCGCACGGGTGTGAAACGAGTGCGCGTTTTGTTCCCTCAAGGTCGTTGGCGTTAGTCGTCGTCTTAAAGGAGTACGGTAATCTTTATTTTAAATCTGATAGATTTTGGCTTTTTTTAACCGACTTTAAAAAAGCAGGAAGTTCTCAATTAGTCGGAATCTTTTTTTTATGTTACCCGATTACTCAAATTCGCCTGGACCGATTTGGAAAATTCCTCTATTGTTTGAAAGGGATGATGGTGATGGCAGATGGTGCCATGGTCACCAGGTTAGGATCTGATTATGTCAGTGTCGCGTGATCCGAAGTCGGTGTCAAAAATCGGAAAATAATAGGTAGGTACCAAAGACACCGACTTCGGAAAAGAAAGTTATTTTTCGTTTCGTAGTGTTTTCTTTTGGAAGTCGGTTTGATTTTTTGTTAAAAAGGTTTTTTATTAAAAAAAAAATATTGATATACTCAGGTTTGGGGATTGTTTACAAATTATCCGGTAAACTATACATACCCTTACTGTTTCTATCACAGTCTCTGCCACAAAATTTATCAAGAAACAGTATGTCAACGCACAACTCAACACTTTCACAAAGGACTATTTCAGTCAGAAAGAATGGTGGGTTGACCTTGTCATCACTAAAGCATCACGACGTGACCTACAAACTAACATCTGGATGTTACATGAAAGGCAATCGACACCAAGAGCCCCTGAATAGGCCTCCAGTGTTCAACTGTACAAACTTGATACTATTCCTTTGAGAAATATTTCTTTATTAGTGACATTATGTTTCAAATATATTGTTAATCGTATTCTTAATAGAATTATCAATCAATCTGCTTAGCCTTTTCCCAACTATGTTTGGGTCGGCTTCCAGTCTTACCGGATTCAGCTGAGTACCAGTGTTTTACATGAAACGACTGCCTATCTGAACTCCACAACCCAGTAACTGGGTAACACGGTACCCCTCAGCAAGACTGGTGTCAGATGTAAGGCTTCTGACTACCCGTAACGACTGTCAAAGATCTTCAAATGACAGCCGGGACCACACGAGGCACGGAGGAGACTCGGTATGTGTTGTAGAAGTATTCTAGTATTATATTATCTATGATAGAAGAGAAGTAGTGTTGAATGTTGGTAACTTGGTAGTATGAAAATACAAATGACATCATAAATCTTTACTTATAAGTATCTCAAAAGTTTAAGAAGAGGTGTATCCTGTTACTTTAAACTAACAGATTTTTCGATTAAGATTTGAAATAGCAAAGAATATTACGTTCTCATTGCTGCGACTGCGACACAATTATTAACCCCTTGAGTGCCTAAAACGTGGATCCAAGACATGGCTTTTTAATTATTTCGGTAATTAGTTTACGGCATTCAACCGGGTAAGCCACGTCTCCGTGAGAGAGATTTGTTTGAAATGTGAAGTATAATGTTATTTTAATTGATTGATAATCCTAACTATATTTATTTATTTCATAAACAATTGTTTGCTGTACTAACAGTTGGCACCACAGACATAAATCTAACTAGATAACGCATGTCCCTCATCTTTATGAAAACCAAGCGTGCCACTTTTTCACACACAATTTAAAAACAAATTTACATACCAGAGAAAACATTTTCAATGCCTCGACCAACTTTTTCTATACAGTTTTTACAGCTCAATATTGCATAATTAGGCATTTTTCTAGATTTCGGTGGATTTTGGAATGAAAAGCTCTAAGTACGATCTTGATCGTAATTTTACTCCGTTTTTTGACATGCGAAGTACATACAATCGCGTCATCTAGTTAGATTTGTATCTGTGGTTGGCACCAAAGCGTACATTACGCAGATCGTGCGCGTGCGTATATATTGAATAAGAATGCATATATTATATTGCAGGATATGAGCAAATGATATTTCTTATGCCTAATATATTTCACCAGTCTTTTCACAACAGTCGATTAAGGCGGTACCCTGACCAAAAAATCAGAATGAGATATGAGCATTCCTATTGGCCTAGCGGCACTGGTGGCGCATGAATTTCAGTAGTGAATACGCCCAGAATTTAGAATAAAATCGAATTTTAGTCTTTTGAAAAAAAAAATACGACAAAAATGTTCGTTATTAAATTGTCTATCCATTAGTGTTAGTGCAAAAAATAATTAATGAACACTACGAAGAGATGCATGCTATCAATAATTATTTCTCATTTTTATGGTTTTGTTGGAAGGAGATTAGTGAAACATATACCTCTTAAAAAAAAAAGGTATACGACCATTTTATAATCAATAATATGAAGAAATTTAATGTATTTTTATTAGTTGATATTTCTTTTTAAATAACGAGTAGATAGCTCCTAAAAACAGCACGAAAAACGGCTAGCGCGGCGTTTTGCTCGGGGTACCGCCTTAAGCTATTTTTTCCATCTATTCTGTCCTCGAGCCTCGGGGCGTTTTGTACGTTTAATTTTTTTACCTCCTAATATGGCTAGCTTTACCAAGCTGTAATTAAAATGTAACACCGGTAGTCGAGCGTGTTTTATGTCCTCTATCAAATTATAAGCCATAAACAATGTTTTAGTGCATAATAATGTGACGTCATTAAAAATTGATGTCTTTGCCTGATCGATGTGACGGGACTGTTGGTTTTTTTCATATTTGTATGGTATTTGTTGTTGTTTTTAATAGTTTATTAACGGTAGGAGCAGAACAGCGATTTTAAGTTTCAGTTTTAAGTTTCCAAAATCCAAAATTTCAGTAGCGTTTGAACTATTACAGAAATGTCGAGGGGTTTTTCTATCGACAATCCATTGGTTTTTAGGGTTTCGTACCGAAAGGATAAAAACGGGACTCTATTACTAAGACTCCGCAGTCCGTCTGTCTGTCTGTCCGTCAGTCACCAGGCTGTATATCATGAACCGTGATAGCTAGACAGTTGAAATGTTTGACAGATGATGTATTTCTACTGCCGCTATAACAACAAAAACTAAAAACACCAAACAGTCATTACCAAAGATAAAATAAAACACTTTTTCTGGGGCTTCAAATTGTACAATAATAAATATCTACAATAATATGTAAATAAGTAGATACCAATGACCAAAACTAAAAATTCCATATTCAAAAAGTAGTAAGTACAAACCATAGACTCTAGACGCGCCCTCGCGGCGGAAGTGGTTGTTACGAAATTAATGCGGCTCTAATTAAATAACAAGCTCCAAGCTCCCGTGGTAGCCATCTTGTCGTTGCTGTCAAAATAGAACTTCCCTGTCAACAGTAGCCCACTTCTGTGTAAATGTAAACTGGTCTTTTTCTATTGAAATTTATGTAGTGTTTAGATTAGTAACTTGAAGATTTCTTGGTTTGTATGCTGTTTGCGCAGCATGTGTTGTATGAATCTTCTGTTATGTGCAACAATGGACGTACTTAATAAATATCTTTAATTAGTTAGTGATTTGAGAATGGATTCTGTTTATAAAATGAATACAGAAACCAATTCTCTTTCTTTCACATAAGTATCTTTAAGTATTCGTTATTAGATAATACATTTAATTATCGCTGCAGCCATTTTTACCCCCCGCCGGAAAAATAGGGGTGTTATATGTGTATCTGTGTGTCTTTCTGTGGCAACATAGCGCCTAAACAGATGAACCGATTTTGATTTAGTTTTTTTTGTTTGAAAGGTGATTTTGTCGAGAGTGTTCTCAGCTATCTTTGAATAAAATCGGTTCAGCCGTTCAAAATTTATGGGCGTTTTACTGTTTGAAACGGGGTGTTTTCGCAAGATAAATGTGTAGAGGGTTTTTTTTTAAATTTTTGGATTTTTTCTTGTGGTACATTCTTTGCCAGAATTGCCTTGAATTCACTTCTGGAAAAGCCATTCTGCTTCATGTGATCTGATTCGAGCGAAATTTCATTCCTTCCATTTTCATGAACTAATCACCGGGCAGAATATTATCAATACTTTCCTTGAACAAAGAAAATTTAAAAAAAATCTCAAAGAAACTGCAATGTCGTTGTTCTAACAATAATGAGCGAGGGAACAGCATTCCTCCGAGGTACCTCCCTAGCGATACATTTTCAGGAAGTACACAAAAATCTATATTTAACAACCACAAAGACCATTATTGTCACTTTGTTAGAACAAAAATCGGTCTCTCGCGAGATAAGAGCGCGGCGCGTTTGTCGGCGCACTTCAAACGCTGCGCACGCGTCTCATACACACACGTTCGGAGAACGCAAGGTCTGGGGTTCGAGCCCGGCTCGGCTAATCAGCCACCGATACGTCGCGTTTAACCAATGTTCTTGGAAAATGCGACAAAAACAAAAGTGACAATTTGCGCAACTAAGTACAAACTTATTAAGGAATAAGATTTTTTAATTATTCTCACAACTTCTCCGAAATTTGAGCGATATACTTTACTTAGGTACCTAAGACGAAAAATTTGTTTAAACTTTGACATCAGTTTGTGATATAAACAAATCCTAGAACGAAAAAAAAAAAGAAACTGTCTTCTCATTATTCAAATCTGACGTCGTATTGATTTGCTACAAAATATAGCCTGCGTGGCACTGCTGCGTCTGCCTTATTGCAATTTATATTTAAGAATAACTCATTAAATCGGATAAATTAAAGAATTTCAGACAGATTGTTTGAACGCCATCTTTGCACTATATGCACAAAACTTCAGGACGAAATCTGTTCTTAAACTTCTCCAAATTCAAAAGGCAAATCAAATCATTTAAATGGTGTTCTATATATCTATGGTATCGTTGTTAGGTTGGTAGCGCTTCGGTGGCTAGTTTTGAGTGGTGGCCCCATTGGTCATTATGATCGTTATCTCGAGGCCCATCGACACGAGCGCGCGTTCGTCGACAAATTGCTACCAATTCATTTGTACCTTTTGTTTAGGATGAGTCTTCGATTTTTAAGTTGTAAGCGTAGATAGAAAGTGTGTTGAGTGTTGCTACATGGAAATAAGATGCTGTATTTTGGTATTGAGATTTAATAGGTAATTGATTGCTAACCAACGAGGGCGCTTTTGGTATACCTACCTAGATTTATGCAATTTTCAGAGTTATTATGACTTCGTAAAATTTTTTTGTTGGTGGTAATTGGAAAACTATTAAATATTTTCTATATCTAAAATATCTTCTTAAAAAACTTAATTAAAAAAATCAAAAAACCCGACTGCTTCAAAAGCGAACTAAAAAGTCGTAAACAAGGAAAAAATCATGCTGTGCAGTCGGAGGATACATATTCGCCGGCTGGCTGACCAAAATCTGGTGTATCCTCCGCCTGCACAGCATGATTTTTTCCTTGTTTACGACTTTTTAGTTCGCTTTTGAAGCAGTCGGGTTTTTTGATTTTTTTATTTAAGTTTTTTTATTTATAACTTTTTAGTTAGTTTTTTCGAATTAGATACATTTAAACATATAAGTGTTATATATTTTTGAAATCACCTCTTAAAACCCTTTATTTTGATACCCCACACAATGGGTTTGGAATAAAAAAAAAATTTGGGCCCCCAAAATATGGCACCCAAAATCCGCCATTTCTCTATTATCCAATTTTAATGTAGCCTATGACACTCGCAGAGTTAAGACGCATCGATTGACGTACGAATCATCAAAATCGGCCAACGCGTTTGGTCTCTGGAACGCCACATAGGAACAAACATACATACATACATACATAGACTGATAAACACATTACCCTCCTTCGGCAGTCGGGTAAAAACATGAGAGGTTTGGAAGGAGAAAGAGAAGACGTTTTCCCAGCAATTAAACACAATTTAGGTTATCAAATTGATAAAAAAAATACGTTCTAGGAACTTGTGTATCTAGATATTATATTCTATGTAACATTACATACCTATCATAGTCGGTGTCTGATATGATTTATTGAAGAATAAAGTAATAAGTTAAGTAAAAATAAAATGTCATAATGGGTCCACTATGTTCGCGAACCTCTAGTGTTCCGCGCTCAACTGCTTCAATGTATACGGGATGCGATCCGTTTTGTGTTTGCGCTAAAAACCGTCACAGCTCCTATCGCGGAGCGTGCAATGTTGCAGGAGCGCGGAACGCCAGAGGTTCGCGAACATACTGGATAACCACCTTTAGACACTGCATAAACATCTTAATATACCTGCTTGGGTATACCTATATGTTGCAGCTACTGCATGAGTCACAAAGGCTCACAGGACACACCTCATTTTAAGTAATGAATATTAAATTTATCGCTGTTATGAGCTAATAACACTGTTTATTCATAATAATCCGCGTGACCAGTTTTAAGCATTTATTTGCATACCGTATTTTACCCAGAGGCGCAAACCTAGTTCATACAGCCTATCTATTAACTTACACATTATTTTAAATACTGTCTCTTTACTTTTCTTTATAGCCAGTTTTACGTACGCTAATTATATTTCATTCTTGGGAAAATGAGAGTAATTTAAGGAGAGTCGGTTTAGCACTTGCGGAGAAGCTCCTGTTGAAGTATATGAGAGAAAATTTCACTTGAATTCACACTTTCCATTGTTTAATTATCTGCTGGATATGGTTTATCTGGCAGTAGAAAAACAGACCTTAAAAGTGCTGAAAAATATAACATGCTGTGAGGAAAGTTATGCTTAAGTATATGGATGGCGCGAAGCAATCATGGGGGCGACTAAAGAGTCGGAACAGTTTCCTTAAGTCGGCTATAACAACATACGACAACAGCCCTGGCGAAGCACGTAGGAAATTGTGGCTCCTGAAATACCCCCCTCCAACTGACTATATCGATCCTGCAGAAAAGCTTCCAGCTGGGAATAAACTGCCATGGCCTACCTGGGAATCCCTAAATAGGCTACGAAGCCAAGTGGGCCGCTGTAGGTACCACCTTGTCAGATGGGGGTACTACCACACCGCAAACGATGCCCCATCTGTTGTCCTGCTCTCTGTGCACAAACACCTGCACCATGAAGGACCTGTGTGAGGCCAGCGCTAGGGCTGTCGACGTGGCTGAGTTCTGGTCGAAGCACAACATCTAAATTAAAATCTGAAAATGGAATCACCGACACGATGAAGGAGAAGAAGATATGGATGGCTATAAGAGTGTGTGTGTCTGTGGTATCGTGAGGCATGTTTTAGTACCAAAAATTCGAAGATATGTGACAATCCGCATTGACCCGCGTTGTGGATTATAGCCCACTCGCTCTCTATGAGAAGAAGCCTGAGTCCCACCCAGTAGTAGGAACATTACAAGGCTGTGCATGACTTGGAAGGCTATAAGAGTAAGAAAAGATGAAACAAATGATTGACTTCGGGCAAAATTATATGTCTAGAAAGGGCCTCGCTACTGAGATGACGGCTATTTGGAAAAAGAAGTTGCACCAACCCAAAACAAATTGAGATAACAGCAAGACAATGATGACGAACTGAATTAGACACAAAATTATATATATATATAGGCTTGCGCTTGACCTATATCCTGATGGTAAGCGATGATGTGGTCGACGGTGAAGCACGCTTGCCTAGAAAGTAACCTATTCACTCCTGACTTAAAGACCTCCAGGTTGTATCTATCGGAAAACACGGACTGCTGGAATAGTAACAATATTGTAGTCTTTTGTTAGTATCACTGCCATGAGATACCAAGATATACTAATTGTGCTAAGGCTACATTTCGCTCGTATATTCTTCTTTTAAGATACCAAATAAGACACGCAGTCAATAGGATGTGTATTGATATTGCTTAAACATTATACGGTAAATAATACGGCAAGTTTATATATATTGCATATATATCGGTCCGATACTTACTGAACATGAGCTGAAACTATTAATTTCCTTCTGCATGTTACTAACCGACAAAGGCCCAGTCTTTTTATCCGTAGTTAACTTAACCACCGGTTAAATATGCTAACCAATGGTTTCAAATTTCGGGAAAACGTGTCTAACAAATGGTAGAATAATTAAATCTCTAACTTATTTGATCATAAGCGAGAGTAAGCTTACGTAATTCTTCTAGACCTCGTTTATTGGAAATTTGGAATAACCTGACCTGATTGAAGGGTTCCTGTTTTAAACTAAAAGATAAATGTCTAGATTTCCAAAAACAAAGCCCACAAACTACGGAGAATAAAAAGCTATGTTAAAACCTTCGCCATCAAGAAACAGGCTACCGTCTTGTTAATAATATTATAATTATTTCCCTAATGTGAATTGCAAAATAATCTAGCGCCTTCCGGTCCATAATTACATACATACGTCTAACATTTTATATATACTTATCTGAATCTATATCTACATATAAAAAGTTAGTAGTCATCTCACATTTTGTCTTTAATAAACGAGTGGGTTCAAATTTGATTGTAATAATTTCTACACCAGAAGAATGAAAGTTTTAAGTTGTAATTAAATAAAAAACTGACGCTAGTATTAATTCTGGACCAAATGTTAAATCAATATAAGTTTTATTGGATGCAAAAGAGAACAATCAAACAATCAAATCAAATGAGTTTTGAACCAAGAAGCACAGATAATATAATACGCAAGGTTTTTTTTTTCTAAAAGCTAATGTTGCCTGCCAGTCTTTCAGTTCGAATTCTTTGATGAACAAAAGAATTAGTCTTTGAAAATATTATTTTTATTTTATCTTCCGGTTTTCTTGTCTGTTTGACTTATCGGTCAGCCAGTACTAAACGAATTTTGCTTTTAATATTTTTTGCAAGAAGATTTGATATTCAGTTTTAAAAGTCATGATATATTCTTTGCTATCCCGTATTCGCCGTAGGAGATCTCTTGCAACTAGTTTCCGAAGTACGTTAGTCTAGTTAGTCGAACAAAATCACACAAATATTACTCGATTCTAACATAACTCCTTGCCACCAGTAAGGAAGCTTAGAATTTCCATATAACGGGAAAATACGGCTGCATCGAGGTTTCAATCGTTATAAAATCGCATAGCATTGTGAAGGTTCTATTAAACGCGGCGGCAGTAACTCATTGCCTATAGTAAAAGTAGTCGGAGATTATCTGAACGAGATTTGTACCCTGACTAGGTTGGCTGTGCGACGAAAACTAGACCTAGAACAGCTTAAAATTCGCTGACGTTTAGACGATTTTGGACGTTAAGGTTTCTAAAATAGAGTGCGGTTTTGTTTGGGATGGTATTTAGTTGTGATGTTTTAAGGTTGTGTGGTTGAGACACTGGTCCACAGTACTAGGGCGGCAGGTGTTCCGAGGCAGCCTCCTCCCACTGCCGGCGCCGATCTAGCGATCAATAGAGATCAATGATCTACTCGAGATTTAAACACTAGTTCAAATGCCCGGTTTCACTTAGATTTAAATGGATTTAATTGAATATAGAAAATCAAATAGGAACAGGGTTTGTTTATATTTATTGTAGGGCTCGAGGGGTTTATTTATGAGCTTTACCATTGATTTCTAAAAGCCTATTCAAGTCCCGGATCTGTAAATCTGCTGTCAAATCGCTTCTTGACTGATTTTGTTGGTTGTTGGGCTTATTTCTCTGACAAGTTTTTCGCAAATGTTGTATCCATGTATCTTTAAACTTTTAGTTTCGAAGAAAATACTGTACGAGTAAAAAAAAAAAGACGAATTTCTAAAATACCTTTCAGCCACTTTGCTCATACTGCAATATTCGACTTTTAAACGTTTGGAATTGCCATACGCCACTGCACATTTGTCCTTTTCGGATTCATTTGTTTCTTAAAGAACTGATTTTTATGCCACAAGGAAACTCCGAAAATCAGCGGTAGTGAATGTCAAATTACCAAAATGTTTTAAATTACTTACTAAAAAACCATTCTTTTTTGACTTTTCGACAATTGTTACCGCTAATAGAAAGTCTTAGGCCTACTTGCTACTATAAGTGCCTATTTAGAAAAATATAATATATTAAGTGACGAACAAAAGGGATTTCGAAAAAATAAAAGTATAAATCTGGCTATCTATGAGTTTTTACATAATGTCATGCTAAATGTAGATAAGAAAATACCAGTCTGTGCCATTTTCTGTGACATGACACAGGCCTTTGACTGCGTCCATTATAATTCCCTGGCAGAGAAACTTGAAGCTTATGGTGTTAGAGGCAACGTTTTAGAATTAATTAAATCATATCTTCATAACCGTAAACAAGTTACAGAAATCAGTAAAATAAATAAAAAAAATAAACGTGAAGAAACTTCAAGATCAGAGGAACGTGAAGTTATATACGGAGTACCTCAAGGCAGTGTATTAGGGCCTCCGTTGTTCACTTTGTATATAAATGACCTGCCTAAAATAACTAAACATCCGATGACACTTTTTGCTGACGATTGCACTTTGACAATAGCTTGTGATGACGTAAACACATATGAACATGACATTAATAATTCACTAATATCCATTATAAATTGGCTAAATGATAATAATTTAATCATTAATTTAAAGAAGACTAGCGTAATGCACTTTAGACAACGTACACCAATTATTGAAAATCTTAATATTCAATTTAATAATATAAATATCAATGAATCTGACACAACAAAATTTCTGGTACTAGTAATAGATTCTAAATTGAATTGGAAACCTCAAATTGAGGCGCTTACTAAAAAATTGAGTAGTGCAGCCTACGCTCTGAAACAGCTTGCTGTGGTTCTCAATACAGATACGCTAATTACAGCTTACCATGGATTAGCCGAATCAGTTCTTAGATATGGAGTCATCTTTTGGGGGAATAGCACGGACAGTCAAATAGCGTTTCGGGCACAGAAAAGGTGCATTAGATCGATGTTTAGACTGCAAACAACGGACAGCTGTAAATGTTATTTTATAGAACGTAAAATATTGACATTGCCTTCATTATATATCCTGGAAACAGTAATGTTTATTAAATCAAATTCCCATTTATTTCAGCGTTTGTCTGATGCTATCCCTAGGAATAGACGTGATAATTTCAAACTCTGTGTTCACGGCGCTAAAACAACTCTTGTGAGTAAAAGCATCTTTTGCATGGCTCCAACCATTTTTAATAAATTGCCCAAATCATGGAAAACATTATATATATCTGCTCTAAAAACTAAATTGAAAAGTTTACTTACTGAAAGAGCATATTACAGTATAGCTGAGTTTATGAAAGAGGACAATTTTCATCGTTTTTGATATGTTCTTGTTGACAATGTTGTATTTTTTTTTTTTTTTTTTTTTTGACATGTTATTGTAATCTATTGTATTTTTTGACATTTTATTATAATCTATTGTATTTTTGGAATAATTGTAATTTGGAATTGTAATTTTTGACGAATAATGATGAAATGTAACTTTTATGAATAATATCGCGGTTAATGCACCATCTCTTCTTACCAATTTGTACGCCACGATATGCGGCTGAACATGTTAGAATTTTTATGTATCCCATTATTATCTTGCATGCAATGTTTCATGTACACCATGTTTCAACAAATAAAATTTTACTTACTTACTTACTTACTTGCACGAAAACCTAACTCAGAGTTAATTGCTAACACGAGGCTAGATGTATCCTCCGACTGCACAGCATGATTTTATTCTTGTTTACTTCATTTTAGTTCGCTTCTTAAGCAGTCGGGTTATAAATAACTTTTTTTAATTTATAACTTTTTAGTTAACATTTTTCGAATTACATTTAAACATATAAGTGTTATTTTTGAATTCACCTCTTAAAATCCTTTATTTTGATACCCCAAACGACGAGATTAGAAAAAAAAAAATGGGTCCCCACAATATGGCGCCCAAAATCCGCCAATCAACACTCGCAAGGTTAACACAAATCGATTTCCGTAAGAATTATCAAAATCGACCAACGCGTTTTGTCTCTAGATCGCCACAAAGTAACAATCATACATAGACTGATAAACACATTACCCTCCTTCGGCAGTCGGGTAAAAAGGTACCTGTGTTCTGTCTACATGCACCTGTAGCTATCGGTAGCTATGACTATATGCCCAGCACTGCCTGTTTCAGAGCTAACGATAGCGTGCATAATAAGCTTACATAAAAACTAACACGAAGACATACTATACGTGAATGTTGTTAAACAAACATCAATTTATTGCGTGCTCCAACTTGCTCGTTAGGTGTGAGGGAGGCGGCCTTTGCATCGCCATTTAATTTGTTTGCTAATATAAATAATCTTTAATATCTAAGAACATAGAAATCGTTTCAGATAGCAAAATCTTAATATCCTCTCTGTCAATATAACTTTTACTTAGATTGAATATACTTAGAAGCGTTTACGGAAAAATGGCCGGAGAAGGCGAAACCCTGAAAAGATTGGAAGGCTTCCTTTTGAAGACCTTTGCCCAGCGGTGGGATCAAACAAGATAAATTTAAAAAAATACAAAATACCGACTGCTTTAGAAGTGAACTTAAAATGTACCTAAACAAAAAGAAAATCTTCTTTTTTTTATTGAGAATAGGCTCGTGCTTGACCACTATCTCACCTGATGGTAAGCGATGATGTGGTCGACGATGGAGCACGCTTACCTAGAAGTAACCTATTCACTCTTGACTTAAAAACCCCGAGGTTGTAGCTATCAGGAAACACAATGGAGATTACATAATGGTTTTGGTCAGCCAGCTCGCGAATATATATGTATCCTCATAATCCTTTCCTTGCACTCGGATAAAAAAGTTGAATATAATTAACTAACCAAGTATCTCCGCTCTATACAAAAGTTTGGTAAGTCAATTGCCAGCCTATTGGTTCTTTTACTCCTATATTCCAACTTCCAAGTCATATCCTCCAACTCGACTCAACATCGAATCATCAAATTGACAGCTTGTAATTTTAATGACAATAATGAAGGGTTTTTTGTTGCCGAGTTGAGGGGTAGTTCTTTTATCTAATATAACTTGGAATATGGACTTTAAACCCAGAAATGTGAACGGTGAAGAGATGCAAACAAAACATGAAGAGATGTATCCTCTGGTAGGGTAAAATACGCTACTTACAGCCGATTTTTCAATAGTCTGATAACTTTTAACTCAGGAATAAAAATGGCGGTTTGACAGCTTTTGTATAGAAAATATGTCAGACGGCCATTTTTATTCCTCAGTTAAAAGTTATCAGACTATTGATAAATCGGCCCTTAGTAAGATAACCAATCCAATATTTATCAAATATCTTTATATATATGGTCTGTGTAGGACTGACGGCAAGAGGCCGGATGGACTGACCCTGGTGCCTTGGAAAAACGGCAAGTGCTTAATATGGTACGCAACTTGCGTCAGCACTGTTGCCGCCAGCCACCTTGGTCGCACCGTCCTCTCGCCGTCAGCAGCGGCGGAAGACGCCGCTGAGAGGAAGAGGGTGAAGTACGCACCGTTGGAGGGCCGCTACCATTTTGTACCCATTGCCGTTGAGACCATGGGTGGTTGGGGCACTGAGGCCAGGAGGCTCATTAGTGAGATAGGGCACAAGCTCCGTGGCAAAACGGCTGACTCACTCTCCGGCTCGTTCTTGGTGCAAAGGTTAGCCATTGCCATCCAAAGTGCCAATGTAGCAAGCGTTATGGGCAACTTTGTCCCGGGAATAGTTAGGGGCGGGTTATTTGACTAGTTATAAGACAGATTTTTGACGTGTCGTTATGACTTTGACATCTAATTTTAATGTATGTATTATTTGTGTGACAATTTTAGTAAATAAATAAATATCTATATTGGTAAATATCCCTATGAATATGGGCAAGTGGCAAAGCTGATGATAAATCTAGGAACCCTTTCGAGAGCAGATCATCTTCAAGAACATCAGTAGCTAAACTAAACTCAATCAATAGAATAACTAGAAATCTCCACGCTCAATTAAAACTAAGAGCGTTTACACTTACCGAAATAGTGTAAAGATTAGATCGGCTACCGACTTCGATAAACTAAATGGGTATACCGATTAATCTGTGGCCGCCAATTAATGGCGAGAATCGATTCGTAAGTGGCGTTACTAAATTAGTTAGTGCAGCTCTACACGCCATCGATTAGCGAGTAGTTTTCGATTCACTTTTGAATTTCGAAGACTATTTGGACTGGCTGGAAGAAAATAGGAAAGTAAGGTGTTCGATTTTTGTTTTTAAAACAAACCCAGCTTTATTCTGAAATGATTTTGAATTGAGAATAAATTAAAAAAAGATGGAATATTCGTAATTTGATTACTCATAGTTCTGTAACTGATATTTAAACTTTAAAAAGACGTTGCATTTTAATTTAACCTAATAAAACCCATAAAACATGTTTCCTGCATTAATTAAAAAACTATAAAAATAATGCTTTAATAAGAAACAGCTGTAATTTTTTGTGAATTAGCAAAAGGAACTACAACAATTAGTATGCAAAACGGTGTTAGTATATTCTCAAGCTGGTTTTCGTATGACTCATAATTTGAAGTGATATTAAGATTTTGTCGGTCGATGCATTGATAAAGCTCTAAAAACTCATGTACCTAATAGAATGGTTCACACGCTTGCTTTTAACCCAACGAAATTTAAACTTTACCCAAATAAATATAAGATTTAAATTAAAGCGCTAGTTGAGGGATCTCATGATATTGACAAATTATTATCTTGATCTGTTGTCGACTTCCATTTTAAAGTTAGATGTTACAACCGGTGTGATTCATTCACTTAATATCGTTCAATAGCAATTAAAGATTTTTTATAATATCTATAAATAACGGATGTGAGAACTTGCTGCAATAAAACGGCAAAACAAATGTTTTGTAATTAATTTACATGTATGTATGTTGGATGGACAATATCTACCCTGAAAAACCAATAAGTTCATAATGCATTTGCTTATTTACAATACCAATTCAATACTTATTTAGGACATAATTTTTTTATCGGTTTCATTTCACATGCAATTCCATTCCGGTCAAGTGCGAGCATATCAACATTAAAAAAAAAACATCAGGATACAACCATGAAATAGTCCTTATCAGTCTTAAACAATCAATCTGCCTAGCCTTTTCCCAACTATATTGGGGTCGGCTTCCAGTCTAACCGGATTCAGATAAGTACCAGTGTTTTACATGGAGCGACTGCCTATCTGACCTCCACAACCCACCCCCCTTGGCAAGACTGGTGTCAGATCTCAAGCTTCTGACTACCCGTAACGACTGTCAAAGATCTTCAAATGACAGCCGGGACCAACGGCTTAACGTGCTTTCCGAGGCACGGAGGAAACTCGGTATGTTGAAAATGGTCACCCATCCACGGACCGACCTCGTCAAGCGTTGCTTAACCTTGATGATTGACCAGTGCGGCTGTTATTATTTAGCCACGAGCTCCTCATCCTATCAGTCTTAAACATGGCACAAATAATATTCCAATAGTCACAAGGGAAATATAAAGCTCGTCTAAGCCCCATTGTACACTGCAGTCCATAATTCGCTTGTAAAAACATATTTGTGGTGTTATTACATATGATTACGTCTCGTTGAGTCGTTGACCGCTCATATAGTTCGTGTAGTCTCGGCTTCATTTCTATTGGGAGCAAACAAATTGATACCGTCCACGATCGCCGTACATTAAGGCTGTACTTATTATCTTCTCGTAGAACCCACTTTAAATTAATAATCTTACTCGAGAAAATTGTTTTTGTTTTCTGCTTAGTAAAAAAAAACCGGCCAAGTGCGAGTCGGACTCGCGCATGAAGGGTTCCGTACTTGGTAAATTGCGGTTTACGATTTATGACGTATTAAAAAAAAACTACTTACTAGATCACGTTCAAACCAATTTTCGGTGGTAGTTTACATGGTAATGTAAATCATATATTTTTTTTAGTTTTATCAATCTCTTAGTTTAGAAGTTACAGGGGGGGGGGACACATTTTACCACTTTGGTTTGGAAGTGTCTCTCGCGCAAAATATTCAGTTAAGAAAAAAATGATATAAGAAACCTCTATATCATTTTTGAAGACCTATCCATAGATACCCCACACGTATGGATTTGACGAAAAAAAAAAATTTAGTTTCAGTTTCATGTATTTACCTACATACCCCCAAAATTTATTGTTTTTTTTTCTATTTTTGTGAGAAAATCTTAATGCGGTTCACAGAATACATCTACTTACCAAGTTTCAACAGCATTGTTTTTATAGTTTCGGAAAAAAGTGGCTGTGACATACGGACGGACAGACAGACAGACATGACGAATCTATAAGGGTTCCGTTTTTTGCCATTTGGCTACGGAACCCTAAAAATCTTAGTCAACAATTTTTTTTTTGTTTGTGTAATGTTTGAGCACAGTTATCAATTAATAAACCGCCTCTTCATAAGAATTAATATTTGTTTCGGGCTATTTACCATGTATATTCATATTTACTCTTCATATCTAGTATAATTGGAGGAGCCTGTGGCTAAATAATAACAGCTGCACTGGTCCATCATCAAGGTTAAGCAACGCTTGACGAGGTTGGTCCGTGGATGGGTGACCATTTCAACATACCGAGTTACCTCCGTGCCTCGGAGAGCACGTTAAGCCGTTGGTCCCGGCTGTCATTTGAAGATCTTTGACAGTCGTTACGGGTAGTCAGAAGCCTGAGATCTGACACCAGTCTTGCCAAGGGGTACCGTATTACTCAGTTGTGGAGATCAGATAGGCAGTCGCTCCATGTAAAACACTGGTACTCAGCTAAATCCGGTTAGACTGGAAGCCGACCCCAATATAGTTTGGAATAGGCTAAGGTAAAATTGGGTACACCCATAATATTTAAAATGATTGTATAACAAGCCATTTACCAGAATATGTAAGGTACATATATATATCTGTCTCCAGTCATTTAAACTAAAACATAAACCCAAAAACCGACTTCCACGGTATCTAACGTTATATTTTTAACAGTTTATTTCCGATGATACGTGAAAAGTGCTCGAAACACGAGGAAATATAAATTGTCAAGATAAATGAAACACGATACTACAGTAAAAGTTGTTTAATTTCAATAACACGGCGTTATATTGATGGAAGCAATTAAAATCAGTCCAGTTTTCCTCAACATCTAATATAAAGGTGTGTGCTGGAGTGCGTTAGTAAAGTGTGGCACTGAAAGGGGTTCCTGACGGCCCTCCAACCCAAGTTATTTATCACAGGAAGCGTAATGCTTTTAAAATTTATTTGCGTTTTACTCCGATGACACGGCAATGCATTAAAACGAATGTCCTCTCCCAAACACACATCTCTCATACGCTTTTTCATTCCAAACTTCTTACAATGCCTTTTGTAGAGCTTCATTCATCGAATCAAAAATAGAATTGTAAGACCAGAGACAAGCTACTGTTCTTTTCTTCGTTTTTTAGTACCAGCCATTCATTATCGTACAGTCTTTATTGAGATCGCAACATTATTAATAAGCTTTTTGATTACAATCGTGTTACAACGAGAGTATAAAAAAGAGGTCATCATTTGTCCATGGCGGCCGACAGACAGACAATTTGGTGTAGATACTTATCCGTAGTCCATACGGTAACGGTAGCTCGGAGCCGGAGCATATGCGTATGAGCACACAGACACGCCAGCACACATGCATGCGGCAATGAATGGGATGCTGCCACCGGCGATTACAGATAGGGTTACCACCACACAATAATATTTTATCGTCACCGAAAATCACAACTAATTTAAAAACGGAGCGATTGAATTTGATAGAGGTATTTAAACTGGAGTGGCTCTCTTAATTGTAGATAATGATAGAGGTTGAATTAGCTGCATTGAGGCAGGAGATAAATGATCTTAATCAGAAGGTGAAAGCCGCGATTGGTAAATTACTCGGTCGGTAGTGTACTCATTGCGGTGGCACAGCCCTATATATAAAACAAGGTAGATTATTGCGCGTGTAAGAGTATTTCCCACGGCGCGGCGTGCAAAACAAGTTCTTCGGCGGAGATAAGCTGAAACTTACTACGAGGCCGGCTAAATTAGTACCTCGGTGACAGTTTCCTGTCTCCTTTACATGTTTTCTATAGTCCAAAAGAACGCATGTTATATACTTATTGAATTTCCTATTACATATATAAATGAATTGATCTGTCAGGGAGCTGTCATACGCGTAGCTTTCACAACGCCTACACGAGCAATATTTTTTTTTGCTATATTTTATTTTGCACAATAAATTTTTCACTATGGTTACTTGTATGAACGATAACTGGATACTGAAGTGGCATTTGTGAAAGTCTACATACGTTTTCAGAGTCATAGACTTTGTATATCTATGGACGACTTTTCATTCTTTATTGTATGTGTTCGAAGTTGTGCCATTATTTTGTCTCCGTTGACAACTTACAACTTGTGAATGATGCGATTTTGATTCTCTTCTTGAGATCTTTCTAAGTATATTGCCAATATGAATTTACTTCGGGTGACTTGAGGTTGAAGGAATATGTATCTATTTTACGTCTAATTTGCTTTTTTATTAGGGTTCCGTAACCAAAGGGTAGAAACGACCCTATTATCTACTAAAACTCCACTGTCCGTCTGTCTGTCTGTCTGTTGCCAGGAACCGTGATGGCTAGACAATTGAAATTTTCACAGATGTTGTATTTCTGTTTCCGCTATAACAATAAAATACTAAAAATAAATATTTAAGTGGGGCTCCCATACAACAAAAGTGATTTTCTTGCCGTTTTTTGCGATAATGGTACGGAACCCTTCGTGCGCGAGTCTGACTCGCACTTGGCCGGTTTTTAGAGTTCCGTACCCATAGGATAAAAACGGGACCCTATTACTAAGACTCCGCGGTCAGTCTGTCTGTCTGTCACCAGGCTGTATCTCATGAACCGTGATAGCTAGACAGTTGAAATTTTCACTGATGATGTATTTCTGTTGCCGCTATAACAAAAAATAAAACTAAAAACAGAATAAAATAAATATTTAAGTGGGGCTCCCATACAACAAACGTGATTTTTTTGCCGTTTTTTACGATAATGGTGCGGAACCCTTCGTACGCGAGTCTGACTCACACTTGGCCGGTTTTTGTGTTTTACCTCACATCGATAACATTTCACAAAATTATGTAAGCCACGCTGAAACCGAACAGTCAAATCAATGGAGCTACCAAATTATAAATTATGTCGAACGTGCCTGAACACACAGCGGTTACAAAATCACCGTATTACCCAATCGTTAATGGATTGTTTATAATATTGTACTTATTAGCCAGCCGCCATGTTCTCTCTCGGTTCGTGAGAAGCTGCTCATCATCAGATTACATCTACAACAGTAGGAGATAGCGTTATTGCACTAATAACTCATATTGTTTTTATATTTTATATTAACACGCTGCTCTATTCATTCTGATAAATTAATAAAGATAAAATTGATGTTACTTAAATTGAGATTATTAGATTACCTGATGGCCAAGATATACTATATTTGTATATGTATCAATCAATCTGCCTAACCCTTTCCCAACTATGTTGGGGTCGGCTGCCAGTCTTACCGGATTCAGCTGAGTACCAGTGTTTTACATGGAGCGACTGCCTATCTGACCTCCACAACCCAGTAACTGGGTAACACAGTACCCCTTGGCTAGACTGGTGTCAAATCTCAAGCTTCTGACTACCCGTAACGACTGTCAAAGATCTTCAAATGACAGCCGGGACCAACGGCTTAACGTGCTCTCCGAGGCACGGAGGAAACTCGGTATGTTGAAATGGTCACCCATCCACGGACCGACCTCGTCAAGCGTTGCTTAACCTTGATGATCGAACAGTGCGGCTGTTATTATTTAGTGACGAGCTCCTCTATATTTGTATGAATATATTTTAAGAAATTAAAGTCGTTTTGAAACGGACGGATAATAAATTCATTGTATAAATTGATGTCTAAAACAGCTGAAATAAATAATCCTGTATTGCAGTGGCAATCGTCACAGACTGTTAGACACCGTCATCGTGGAATCAATGGAGCCTGACAGGTATACACGTGGCCAGGCGGCCAGGCCCGATCATCCGACTAATATCTACGCTCCACTTACGTACGAATCATTCAAGAAACATCACACACACATACACAACTCAACTCATACGAACACACACACAACAAAAGCAACTTTTTGTTTTCAATTACCGATCCGAAAGGTTCATTATCTCTAGTTCTTTTCATTCGTGTTCTTTTTTCTAGTTCAAACCGGTGTACGACTGAAAATAGCCCGTGGCGACATCTCATTAAGCCCGTCAGCGGCCCGGGCCGCTTTGAAAAATGTCTCATTTAACCCCGACAGTCCCTTAATAGCCGGTGAAGGGTTAACCGACACAAATAACTCAATGCGGAAGTGGAGACTGTATCGTCGTCTATACTTTTTAATAGTTTTAATTAGGAAATAGTTTAATTTTTATGTTGTGTGAGTGGTGCTTGGGAGTTGTCAACGTGTCAACCAATAGCAAATTGGCGTGAGAAATGGTTGCTTGTATTGGTGTTGAAATTGATCGCCGGAAGAGCATAATAATATAAATATACGCATAACTAGTTTCTGTTCGGTTTGGAAACTTAATCCCCGCTCGCGGTTTACTGACAGTAGCAGAGAATTTAACACTTGAATCATTTGTATCCAAATTGTCTCATTTCTGACTAAAATCCCATTCGTCTGCTATTTATCGTGCTAATATTGACACCGGGACTGTTGATTGTTTTTAATTAAACGCCATTCATATTAACATTTTTAATTTTTCTCTCTTTCCTCGACCAATCAATCTGCCTAGCCTTTTTCCCAATTATATTGGGGTTGGCTTCCAGTCTTACCTAATTCAGCTGAGTACTAGTGTTTTACATGGAGCGACTGCCTCTCTGACCTCCACAACTCAGTAACTCGGTAACACGGTACCCCTTGGCAAGACTGGTGTCAGATCTCAAGCTTTTGACTACTCGTAACGACTGTCAAAGATCTTAAAATTTTAATGATAGCAGAGACCAATGCCTTGGCGTGCTTTTCGAGGCATCGAGGAAACTCGGTATGTTGAAATGGTCACCCATCCACGGACCGACCTCGTCAAGCGTTGCTTTACCTTGATATTCTTCGGCCATAGAATCAGCATTGACATCCAACGCCAATTTGCGTACGCAATGCGTAACGCATTGCGAATGCTGCCAGCGTTCTGTGAACGTTTCCCATTGACATCGATGTGGACGAATTTTTTGATGCACAATGAGACCTTTTCCCTCTCGCCTTTGTATATAGGCTTGTTTTTTTTTTAAATATTCAATTTTATATATGTTATTATATTTGTTACATTCAATTAAACAAAAAAGGTTAAAAAAACATGCCCATGATAAAAATTAAACACGCTGTAGCTTTCATAGATCATAGAGCAAAATACTTGTGTTTTACTCGATAGTTACTGATGTGCCAAACTGTGTGACTTCGGTCTTAAAAGCTTCAAATTATGATTGCTTGATATTAGGTTTTCAAACTGAATATCTATTCAGTTTGAAAACATTATGTATGCCAAGTAGGTAATGACAAAATACAAGACTCCACCATAGGAACAGTTGGCAACAGAAAATCTCAGTAAAAAAAAAATTGCCTTATATGTAGATATTCGAGGGGTATCTACATATAAGGCAATTTTTTTTTAAATGAGATTATCTGGCATACATAATGTGAACATTTATTTTTTCATTCAAAACCTGACACATCGGTTTATTTACGCGTCGTGATGTAGTTACTATTAATGAGATGAGAATTTGTCAATTTCTTTTCTGTATCTTTATTACAATCACTAAATCCGTCTCCAATCAATACATCGTGCTCTTTGAACGTTTTCACTTTTTTTAAATCTACTCAATAAAATATCTCCATTTCTTTGGTAAGAAAGCAAGTCCAGTGTTCCAGAAATTCACGGCTTGTTTCATAAAATTCTGTAGCCGTACTTTTCACAAACACTTCATCAATATCAGTGCCAAATGCTACGTGTATGCTTTCAAATTCATCATTAAACTAAGAAACTGATTGGTCTGTTTCACTATCGTCGAAGACGGGGTCCCGAACCGCCCCCGCGTCGGGCGAACCCGATGATTTTCTCGCGATTTCGGCAAGTGGGACAATTTTGCGTCCCGGAGCCATGGTTATCAATTGGAGGCAGCTGCCCATGTCCTGGACATACCCAATTGCAACACAATTCCTTATCCTTGGACACTGAACATAATAATATTAATAAAAAGTCTGTCTTAATACCAAAACGGGTTTCTTCCCTAATTTATTCCCTGCTTATCGGGATGGTACACATGACCAAAGTTATATAAAGAATTGGTATCAAATGTCAACAACTGATGTTCCCATTGGAAGTAGTATGGTGACCACGCCTCTTCCTCTAAAAAACGACAGTTATATTATCTTCACCCCTCGAACCCAACGGTAAAAAGGGGTGACACAGACAATGTCTTTTTATTGTAATCGTACATACATTATCTCTTTATAACCGAAAATACATAGAGAATAGAATATCGTTTTCAATAACTGCAACTGGTTTGCAAAATAAGATGTCTTTTTTTTTGTTAAAATTTAAAATAAGATCTCATTTTGTATTTCGTTCTAACCATAGAGCCGTATTCAAATTACGAACGGGTTAAAGGTGGGTTTTCACGTGAATTAACATCTCATCTCAATAGTGTTCCAAATCATAAATTATATTTTATTGTTTCAGGTATGTATCAAAGGCTACTAAATCTTCCAAGACGTCAAGACTCAACGATGTCAAGGTACATAATATATTTCAATTAACACAAACAAAAAGGATTAAAGACTTACAAAAAAAAAACGTTATATAGACGATAGTTTTACAGCCATACAAAATGGTTTTGGATAATCCAATCTTGTGACTAGTAGTTATGAACTGGATTGGAAACGGCGAAACCGGTCATAGGTTCATTCACTCAGTCAGTTCGGTCCAGCTGCCATTAGCTGGGTGAAGATTTCCGTCTCATTGAAAACACACGCTAAGATACAGTACGACGCGTTAAGATACAACAGGCTTATTTGAGAACGATGTTTGAACAATTGTTTGACATCGTTGATTTCCGTTTGGATCGCCAGCTTACAAAGCGTTTTGTTTCTTGTTGCTATGTTGTTGAAATTATTACTTTTGTATGTAAGTTTTTCTAGATAAGATAGGCTAGGTTAAGTATCTTTGTTATACAATTCAGTTGCGCGAAAAATCTTTTTTTTTTCAAAAAAAAAACGCTATATGCGTAGCGCTACAAGTTCGCACACAAGAGACAGAATAAATAATTATGTTGAATGAGCACAGCACGAGTGGCTCGCTTAAATGCATACTATTTTTCGTGTTTAAATGCTGCTGAATAAATATATAATTAGTAAAGTTCAAAAATAAGTTTCGAAACATCCTGTTGTATTTGCCAAACGATTTCGTAAACAGTGGAGATATATCGAACTCTCCGCAGGTGAGAGAGGCGTTATTTCAACAGTCAGTTATTTTCGCTTTTTAAAAACTATATTTAAAACTTGGTGAAGCTTAATTTTGTGCTTTGGGAAAACAAAACGCGTCGAGGACGTCCTCGTGAAAAATCACCTCGCACTTTATGATTGATCATTTCTTGAAACTGGAGAGCTTCCCAAAGCTGCGCCAGCGCTGACGACGCGACACACATAATATTTTGAAAGCGTAATGTGTTGATTTGTTGAAAGCTACCAAATGAGATATAGTGATGATATGACAAGGCATTTTGTTAGCGATCACATAAATAAACATCCGATCCGTATAACACTTTTATTGTGGACAAATAAAATATGAAATGTAGCGGCCATGTTAATTTCTGTTGTCTATGCTATAAAACGCTTAAAAGCTTGTTGTTAATTTTAGCACTTATGTCTGCTTGAGCCGACACAATAAAAAAAGATTCGATTTGTTCTTCGGACAGTACGATGACATTTATTAAACGCTGTATGTGATACAAATTGAATTTGAAATATTGTAATTGACAGGTACACGGCCGTTGTTTATGGACGTGTTGCGCTCACTAATGAGAATTATTCTGACTGCAAAGTTATGCATTTTTAAATCAAAACATCATTTTATTTAAGGATTGAAAGAAGCATTGATCAAGCAGAATCATTTTTTTGCATCAAGCAGAAGCATTTTGAGAACCAGAAGGTTCTCAAAATGCGCAACATACCTACTGCATCTTAAGAGTTATGCATTTTTAAACGAATCGTCAGACAAAGCAAAAAAAGAAACATGCTATCATCTATCTCATTACAATGAGAAGCTCGTGGCTAAATAATGACAGCCGCACGGGTCGATCTTCAAGGTTAAGCAACGCTTGCCGAGGTCGGTCCGTAGATGGGTGACCATTTCAACATACCGAGTTTCCTCCGTGCTTCGGAAAGCACGTTAAACCGTTGGTCCCGGCTGTCATTTGAAGATCTTTGACAGTCGTTACGATTAGTCAGAAGCTTGAGATCTGACACCAGTCTTGCCAAAGGGTATAGTGTTACCCAGTTACTGGGTTGTGGAGGTCAGATAGGCAGTAGCTCCATGTAAAACACTGGTACCCAGCTGAATCCGGTAAGACTGGAAGCCGACCCCAACAATAATTGGGAAATGGCTAGGCAGATGATGATCTATCTCATTACAATGACATTTAATATGCAATAAAGGGCAAAATAGTACAATTATGTGAAGCTTCCTCTAACAACATCTTCTGCGTAACGTGATCCAACAATCTCGCAGCACCGAGCGGCGTCCGCGCCTCGTATCGGGTGACGGCGACAAATCGCTCGTGCATAATCGTAAATACGATTTTTTTATCCCACCACCATTCATGGACGATCCCACTATATCCGGTGAGCGGTGCCACCATATTGTACGCCAGGTAACACAAGAACATTGCTCAGTATAACCCAAAACACAAATCCTACCCAAAAATTGTCTTCATAGAGCAGAAATTCGCACGGCAAAAACGCAGGTTGCATTTCTAAGAGTACCTTAAAAATTTGTAAAAAAGGACGCTCTTTTGTGGCTGCAGACTGTGTGGCACCGAAACCTTTTTGTTCCTGTAATACTCCAAAATTTGAATGGGAACTCATCGATTATTTCCGAGAAATATTGCGCTGACCGTCCGCGGCTGACAAATTGTCCGTAATACTATACCACTGCACGTTAATTACAGCTTGTGAACACTGTAATCGCAGGCTTGTTGTATTGTATCATCATTGACGTTCTGAAGCATAATCTAACAACAAGTAAAGATTTTAGATTGAAAGAAGTCTCAGAACTCAGCAGTCTCTTTTTTTCTCAATGTACTTTCACTCCAGTCTAGTGACGTTGCCTTATAAGTTTTCATTCATATATAAAGTCTATAAAGTACCGAAGCTAGAGTAACTTCTAAATATAACTCTAGAGGCACTTTCTATATCGTACCAGCTTCTCACTGAGGCAGACATGGCCAGGTCTTGGTCGCAGTGTAGACGGCTGGTCGGCATCATTCATTTTCCCCATAACCAGTAAACCTAGCCAGCTTACCTCACGTCCGTACCTACATATATCTAATAAATATTATTACTTACATAAGGTAAGCAGTTTTGTTACAATCAACTTGCATAAAATGATATAGGTGGGGCTTGTATGCGAGCCTAGCTGGTTTCGAAACATTGATCAACCATTTTTAGGGTTCCGTAGCCAAATGGCAAAAAACGGAACCCTTATAGATTTGTCATGTCTGTCTGTCTGTCCGTCCGTATGTCACAGCCACTTTATTCCGAAACTATAAGAACTATGCTGTTGAAACTTGGTAAGTAGATGTATTCTGTGAACCGCATTAAAATTTTCACACAAAAATAAAAATAAAACAATAAATTTTGGGGGTTCCCATACTTGAAACTAAAACTAAATTATTTTTTTTTCATCAGACCCATACGTGTGGGGTATCTTTGGATAGGTCTTCAAAAATGATATTGAGGTTTCTAATATTTTTTTCTAAACTGAATAGTTTGCGTGAGAGACTCTGCCAAAGTGGTAAAATGAGTGTCCCCCCCCCCTGTAATTTCTAAAATAAGATGAAGATAAAACTAAAAAAAATACATGATGTACATTATTATGTAAACTACCAGCGAAAATTAGTTTGAACGAGATCTAGTAAGTAGTTTTTTTAATACTTCATAAATCGTAAACCGCAATTTACCAAGTACGGAACCCTTCGTGCGCGAGTCCGACTCGCACTTGGCCGGTTTTTTATGTCTGTTAGACTTCCTCCGCCGATGGTTACAAAACATTCTGTTTATGAAATCGGAAGTCGACGTCTAATTTTGAGTCTGCATATCCATTATTTAAAAACACGATTTGCCAACAACATAGTTAGCAAAGAAGTTAGCCTCAGAAATGTGAAACGTAACTTAGCGCTCATAACTATCACAGTAACGCAGGATGTCGATTTCTCTTTTAATTTTAGTATATAGGGATGTCCTTATAAGTTTGACTCTTGAAGGCAACCTCATACCAATCTCCAGTTGCCATTACCTCCAAGTTTTCATAAAAGAAATGTAATGAGTAATGATTAGATTCACGGATGAATGTTGTAAGAAATGTGAGGTGTTTTTACGGCAGTTGCTAGGCGAGCTCGGAGCTGTGTGTCGATATGGACACGACCGGCAGGCCCCGGGCACGGCCGCACGGCCGCCCAGGGGACAGCGGTGACTCCATTCACCGATTACTAGATCTTCGCACCTCGCTGACCACAGAACGCATCCCATTCACGACAAGCGAGTAAATCAACCGAGAACGTTAACACCTTATAAGGTCTAATTGGTGCCTTTTCCTCAGACGGAAAACAACTTTCTGCTATCGATGGAAAAACCACTTTCGTATGCGTTCGCTTTGAGTTACGACTTTTTACGATATCTATTTCTGTGCGCAAGCTGTGCTGTGCAAGAACGTCAGTAGTGCTCGTGCCTAAGATGGAAAATGAACTTTTTGTGCTTACAGCTAGAGTTGATATTGGAATGGATGATAATGTGAGTTAGCACGTTTAGTTCGAGATGTTTGGTTTTATGAATGAAGCGCAACGTTGTGAGCGGAAGCGGAGCCGGGCGTAGTGCGGCTTTCCCGCGGCGGCCGGTTTCATTAATAATTAAAACGCTGCAACTGGCGGAATGACCGGACGTGGAGATGATTTCTAGCCGCTCTTGTTGCGGCCACAGCTTCTGCTCCGTTGCCGTTACACCAGCCGTGCCACTGTGTCATTATTTATATATTTTTAGAACGGAACATATAAATAAAAATTTAGACAACATCGGATATTTTGTTATAAAATATGATCAGTTAAGATGTTGCTCTGTAATGACGTATCATTAAACAGTAGCTGTTCGAGAGTGGTCGGCACCGGCAGTCGGCTCCATGACGCCGCAATAATATAACGGTCAACATACAAAGTAAAATTTGACCGCCTCATTACGCAACACGCGAGTGGAATGGTACCGGAGAGAACAGGAGAGTATAATACAAGTTACATGAGCCGAAAAAGGACAAAAGTAGGTCTGAGAGAGCGAGATGGTGGAGTATGACAAATCTATAAAGAGAATGGGATAGATAAGGTAGCTAGATACGCGCGTCCGGCAAAGCACTTCCTGTCGCGGGAATAATAGTGTACCAGTGTCCTGCAAACATTAATCGCGGTCGATAAAGTAATAAACGTTACAAAATTGGAATAACATAATCTGGAGCTTATAATAAAAGACAAACTAAGGTCAGAATCTGTCAACATTCCGATGTCTTTCGAGTTTGAAGCTCTAACTGGTAAAATCACTGAAACCACGAAAGACAATCTTCACTAAAAGCTTGCCCGAAAGATACCTTACCATCATAGGTCAACCTTCAACATATATTTATTCGATTCTTATCTTAAAATGCCTTGCGTGTATGCCACCAATTTTCCCTTCATGAAACTGACGGATCTTCATACTTCGTCAGAATTCTTACAACTTCCTTAATTGAATCATGACATCGTGATTCGTGAACTACAGTCTGAGCATCAAGCATTTAAGCATGTACAAAATATTTTTCATCCTTAACATTTTAAAATTGATTCCTATCACATATTACTACAAATTCACTTTCTTCAAAATCACCTCCTACAAACTGACCGTCTTCATCACCTTCGTCAGAATTCGTAAAACTCTTCTGAATAGATTCATGAAATCGTGAACTACAATCTGGGTAACTAGCATTTTAGCATCCCCAAATTATTCTTGTTCATCCTTACCTTCAACATTTTTAAATTTGATTCCTATCACATATACTACAAATTCACCTCCTGCAAATTGTCGTTCATCACCTTCAGAATTCATACAACTCTCTTGAATAGACTAATGACATCGTTTAGCATCTGCAAAATATTTTTTATCATCATCTTTACCTCATTTATGTCACAAATCTTCGTAAGAATTCGTACAAGTTCGTGAATGGTCTCCTCACGTGTGCAGGCGCCGCTGACTCTCGCACTCGCATCACTTCCGTCGCCCACATCCACAGTATAATGTGTAATTGTTGGCTGCTTTCCGCCATGCGCATGCGCCACGTCCTTCAGCTAATGTGGTTAATGGAACACTCATGACTAACCCTACGTATTTTTGTCTTTATATTCTTAGAACTCATTCTGATCTTTCTATTACATATCGTGTTTTGTTTATTCTATTTTATGAATGGCTTGGGAGCCTATGTTTAACTCTATGCTTGAGTCACGGCATCAGTTTCTAGTTTCCACCTTTGGCTCGGGGTCATAAGTGACTTTCTTATACTTAATATAGCTTTAACATAACTTATGCTGGTTAGAAATCATAGACATCCTCAGTAACTACATCTTTAACGATGCCAATGTTGTATAGTGAAACAACTTCACAAAATTCCCCCCTAAACGATCCGAAGCCTAAACAAACGAAACATTTTGAAACCGCTCTATCGCAGTTCATAATTGACTTTTTGTACAGCAGCCATCTCAGTAAGTTCGTTACGCAGCGCAGGGCTGTTAGCGGAAGCGCGCCCACGCCTGCTAATTGTGCTACTCTTTTTGTTTAGATGTCCACTCGTCTTAACTCGATTACAGCAATCAGAGCCGCGCCCTTTGCCCCGGAGCCGGCTCCCGAGTACTCCCGAGTACTCCCGACGCCCGACGCCCCACCGTCTCGCTTGGGATAATTGTTCGTGATGACTCTTTGTCTATATTCAACAACAAACAGCGCTGCGTTTGTTTTTATGAGTACTTGAGTTGCGTAGTCTCGGTTTCAGACATAGGACTTATTTTCTTATTTCAGAAGTCGTGCTTTTTTATCTAATATAGTGAAATTTGCGATAATTAGGGTTCCGTACCCAAAGGGTAAAAACGGGACCCTATTACTACGACTTCGCGGTCCGTCTGTCTGTCTGTCTGTCACCAGGCTGTATCTCATGAACCGTGATAGCTAGACAGTTGAAATTTTCACAGATGATGTATTTCTGTTGCCGCTATAACAACAAATACTAAAAACAAAATAAAATACATATTTAAGGGAGCCTCCCTTAAATATGTATTTATATACATACAAGAAACGTGTTTTTTTTTTCCTTTTTTTTGCGATAATGGTACGGAACCCTTCGTGCGCGAGTCCGACTCGCACTTGGCCGGTTTTTTCTAAAACAGAAGTTACATTAGTTTTTTACTGACTTAAAAAGAATGAGATTTGCATTTCGATAATTATGTATGTAATATAGCACAATATTCACATAATGTTTACTATATGTGGGCTACATGTGTGCCAAATTTCATAAGTGTATGTATGTTTGTCCACGCATTGCTCCTGAAACTGTTTATCGGATCGTTATATGTTTTATTTGGATTAAGTATCTCTCAACTTAGGGAATAGTGCAAGTTTCATCAAAATCGGTTCACAAGTTTTCAAGATATGAAACATACAACCGAATTCCTTAGTGACAAACAGCACGAATGTGTAAATTCAGTTATTATGGGTATTTTGTCAATCCCTTAGAAACCTTACTATGAAAACCGCTGTACAAAACTAAAAAAAGAGAAAGTCAAACTTTTTTACAAAAAAACTAACCGACTTCAAAAGCAAAGCACTAAAAAGTGCAAAATTACTTACGTTTCGGAAGTCGGTGTCTTAGGTACCTCTTGTTTTTATCGTTTTTAGACACCGACTTCCGAAAAGAAAGTTGTTTTGCACTTTTTAGTGCTTTGCTTTTGAAGTCTGTTAGTTTTTTGTGAAAAAGTTTTTATTTCTATCTATTTAGTTTTGTTCACCGTCACTAAAAAGAGAGCAGTTTCCATAGTTTTTTTTTTTTTTAAACGTTGCCCCACACTAGGAATTTCTTCCTGTATCGTGGGTGCGTTTACAAACATAAACTCACATACACAACACCCAGAGCCGGAACAACTATCTGTAGGTCATACAAATATTTGTTCCGTGCGGGAATCGAACCCGCGACACGCAGCGCAGCAGTCAATCGCTCAACCACTGCGCCAACCGTGCGCCCTACCCAGTTAGAGGTACCTAAAAGATTGACAAAATACCCACATTAACGGAATTTACACATTCGTGCTGTTTATCGCTAAGAATTCAGTCGATTAATTTTATTGTTAAAAAGTTTTTTTAATATATAGTTATATTAATTTATTGCAATAAATTTTTTGTGACTTTGCGATTACCAGTCCAATAGGTAATTAACTTCTGAACGTCCTGTTTACTCAACTGGTTCTGATAATGTCCACAACACCTATCACATAGTGAGGTGTACACTTCAGCTGCCATAAGTTTTCCCTCAAACATTTATTTTTCGATACCCATACATGTCATGATGTCCAAACAAAACCTAGCCGTGGAAACTAAAACGGCGTGGGCTAGTTGACATAATGTTTGTTCACATTTCTACTCAATTAATTGCTGCGTTTCATTCATGTTTAATTATTTAAGGCTCGCTGCTCCGGCAAAGTAGGTCTACACAAGGTATAAATAGATGTCAGTATGGCTCGGTGCGCCAACCTGTCATACAACATTGTCGCGCCGGGTCTCTCATTTATGAATGAACTCACAGATCTAGCGGTTTCCGGCTAACTGTTGAGATAGTACGACACTCTTCCTGGTTCCTGCTATGGTATCTTTAATTACGCCGCCAGCGTAATAAGACCGGTGCAGCAGTGGTAGAACAACTGCACGACTCACCAAATGCGACCCTGCGCTGCAAGACGTAGAGTCCAGTTTTTCCCGCGGCCAGTGATCGATCGGAGTCCATTTCTGCTTTATCGAGATCGTTCGAAATATGAATAAAGATATTCTAAAAGTGACCAAGCGATCTTAATCGCCAAAGCGTTATGAACTTTATGATAACACGTTACGGTTAGATGTGGATTAATGTGATCTGGTGGCGAGTGTGTCTTGCATCCTGTGGAGTTTTTTTCCTGTCTCCTTCCCGGCGTTTCACCGTTATGCAATATATCGTAAATAATTAGCGGAAGGCAAGATTCCCGTGTCTTATGGAGACGCTGACTATCAGGTTTTTTCGCCGGACGTTTCCTGCGTCCGGCTAACCGTAAAGTTTCAAGTCTTCTTTATATGTGCACGCCATTCAAACATCTCTGCAAAGAAAGTAGCTTTGAAGAGATTTTTTACGGCTGACAATCTCGGCTTGTTCTTGTACTGTGTACGCTCCAAGATATTTACAAGTGTGCATATTGATTTATATCTGAATCTGATCTATTTCTAATGCATTTTCCATTACTTAAACGCCATTCACGTTATCCTCTCTTTGGGTGAAGTCGTTCGTAAAATGCCTCCGCGCTTTATTGAACATTTGTTGTAAATAATAAGCTCATCAGTGTATTGAAAAAAGTATATTGCCGTGTTGATTTGCCCTTGTGCGGTGCCGGCCGATAGATGGGCATCGCCGGCATTGCTGGGAGCGCTCAGCTCATTGCCGAGCCGGGCCGGAACGGCGACGTGTGCTCACGTCTGCGGTTTTTGCTCGCACAGCTAATTGCACGTATAACTTTTACCAAATTTCGCAATTTACTGCGCAATGCTCCCTTAAAATGTTTAAAGGCGTTTTTTATTTCGAACACCTGATAACGAGATCGTATCGTCGGTAATCGCGTGTAATTGTATTCGGAGTTTAAGCACATATTTTGTAACGAAAACAGATACAATCGAAAGATAAAGTTGTTTAAACTTTCTCGTTTATTGAGTTCATTATCTTTTCTCACGCGATATGAGATAAATAAAAGTCGGTTAATCGATCTAATTTATTCAGTACGTACCGCAACCACACCTATTTATGTTTATCACAAATGAGCGTTTTTACTGATGCACAGTCGCTCCACCGTCCATGTTCGTGAGCTCAAACATGCGCACCGACCATTTGGACGTAGAACAAAATAAAATGGTAACCGTACATGTTCTCACGATGGCGCTTAAAACGCTCGACAAGATCAGATATAAAATGTTGCAACGCCGAAGACCGGTCGGCCGCGATACCAAACTCACTCCGGCCGCGATTAGAAAAGAATAACTATCGAATTTAATGGAAAGAGTATGTTAATGAGAGCGGCCCAGGCCACAGCTCGCACAGATCGCGCGTCTGATACTCGTCAGAAATCACATCGCTCCGATTATTATGCCTATTTAAATGTAGTAAGCTACTCGAAAACATAATTATGATTCTATGCGGCCATCAACCCGTTTGTTCCCCTGTGATTTGTGTCCATATTAAAGGTCTACAATCAATATAGCGTTCTTTTAGCGTTCTCTTGTATTATGATCTAGATATATTACATTCGAAGGACCATAAAATTATGATTAATCAATTTGTCAGGAGAGTTTGACTAATTAGCTGCGAACTCATCCGTTCCCACGAGAACAGATCTTAAAGGAGAATATTTAATTTATTTTATTATGTATGTTTCTGTTAGCGATGTTATAATTTTTATGGTTGTATGATTTATTATGCAATTATTTATTGAAACAAAAAACCTCACTATATTTTTCGCTCAAGATATATATGGAGAATTGGTTATCATTGAATGTAACGTTCCGAACTAGAGCCACCTTTACAGCCTCAACATTTAAGATTAAAGCCTTATCACCTGTGCATATTATGAGCTACCTACCCATGATAACTGTTCTGTCACCTTTAATAACCGATTGTTATTCACGTCACTTAAAAATGCTCCTGTGAAGACGCATGCACCACTAATTGGTAATCAATTGAATGCAGGGCGGCTGACAGGGGCGATGCTATCGGCTCTAACTCAAGATCCTATCGAAGAAGCCTCCGTCCACCCGTCAGCCTCTATCTCCACATCTCGATAACTACTTAAGCGCAACTATATTACGTACTCTCTAAATTAAGACGCATTGAGAAATATTACCTCACGAACCATCGTTTAATTAAAAAACCTCAAATACCACCGCTGCACAGACGTTAATAAGTTACACAATATATAATGTTGTACATCTCTGATAGATATATCAGATGATTCTCGTAATGTCAAGGGAACTATGAGAAAATGAAGGCATTGATACAAACGGACTATAACGGAAGTAGAATAACCGATTTTATGTAAAACAAATCGATGGTATAAGCAGCCGAAGTTATGGTAAGCGATCACCATGTTGATAAAGATATCGTCTGACGATATCAACATATCGTGATGCGTTAAGAGGGTTATTTATTGTAGTTTGGAAGCGTAGCTATGCTGTCTTTGGAAGTAGGTATTAGCTTAACCGATGTACTGGAAAGAAAACAGGAAAGAGATCTCATGAGATGATGTTGAGAATTTGAGATATAGGCAACAGAATTTGAGACTTGTTGACAACAGAGATTAGATAAAGTGAGAAATAAGTATATGAGAGGCAGTTTGAAAGTGACGCCAGTGGCAGAAAAGTTGAAGGGAAACCGTTTATCCTGGTATGGTCATGTGATGAGGAGGGATGAAACGCATGTTACTAAAAGAGTTATGAATGTAAATGTAGATGGATGGAGAGGAAGAGGAAGGCCAAAGAAAAGATGGATGGACTGTGTGAGGAGTGATATGAAGGAAAAGGGAGTCAGTAATAGCGGAACTGGGGACAGAACGGTATGGAAGAGGAAAACGTGTTGCGCCGACCCCAAGTAACATGGGATGAGGGCAGGAAGATGATGATATAGGCAACAGAATTAAACTTTTAGGTACTAAACTTGAAGAGAATAAAGAGGGCTTAGACAAAGTGACAGAGTTTCCTTGCATGGTCGAATCAGAAATGAAGACATCCGCAAGAGAACCAGGGTTACCGAAATAGCCCGAAGAATTGCCAAACTTAAGTGGCAGTGGGCAGGGCACATTGCACACAGAACGGATGGCCGATGGGGAAGAAAAGTTCTGGAGTGGCGACCGTGTGTCGGAAGACGCAGCGTTGGAAGACCTCTAGGTGGAGCGGCGACCTGGTCAAGGCTGCGGGAGTCTCGTGAATTTGAGGCTGAGGAGGCCTATATCCAGCAGTGGATGTCTTTCGGCTGACGATGAGACAAATTAAAATCCTATCAGCCATAGCGTTTTTCAAAAACACTTAAACGTATGGGATTGACATTCACTGCCGAAATGTGAAGTTTCAAGATTTATGAGCATTTGGCAATCACTATTGTTGACAGAATACAACTTTGTCTAGACCCCAAGAAGTGACGAAGTCAGAAAAAGATAGCATATATATAAATCTAGATGCAGACAACGAGTAAAAAATTACGAATGTGTTAATAGGTCAACAAGTGATTGTAAAACCTTTATTATACCATATAGTAAAACGTAGTGTTATATTATGACATTCTTCATAGCTGACGATATATCACTAAATAAAAAATAAAAAATGTTTATTGGTGCAAAAAACGGTATACAACTATATTGTAACCATTTTGAGTAATGAACCTTGCCTCTCAAACTAGGGCAACCTGTATCTTAAGAGACAGTATTCAGGTAGGATTTTATACAATATTAGCATTCATATACAATAAATAGGGGGTAGGTACATAGTTTGCAGCATTAATTGAGTAAAATATATTGACATTATTGATATGATCAATCATTATGGAATCACTATTATTCCTTAACATTGTAGATGTAGTAAATAAATTTTTGTCATGCCACCTATAATAATATACCTGTAAATTATATGAGCTGACTTTGTTAAGGTTCTCTGGTAAATATCGCTGTTGGTGATAAATTCGCTCTTGTACACATCCAATTAAAAATATTGTAAAACAGTAAGTAGAGTTACAATTTTGGTGCACAGTGAAGTATATCTCTCATTGTATTTTCCAACAGTATCAGTATTTTCATGGTTTTCTTCTTCTCCAAGTTTTCTTAGTCATATTTTGTGATCATTAGAAATATTAACAATATATGGTGTGGTCAAAAAACATTTCAAGAATACTCTGCATATTTCCAATTTTACGCAGCATTCATCATTATCTGTCTAGTTATCTATTGGAATTTCACAGCCGATAACATTGTCCAACAATACAGATATAGAGATATCTATTCACAACAATAGTTTGTTAGGTCTTTAAGATTGCCTCGTGCTCTTTTATTATTACATTATTGTTATGTTATGGCTTATGACTCACGAGCTTTTTGAGGCTTTCCAGCGATTCCGACATGTTGTCACAGCAAACAGAGCTTATGGCGTTGTACCTACAAAGATGTGTTAGGTTAGAGTTGAGAAATATACTGCATGGTTTTGTATGACTCACGGAATAGGTAACATGCTTAGAAAAATATGTCGGCATTGTCTCAAAAAGGTGCAGCACAGCTATTTGTTAACTAGGTTACTTGGTCCTCAGAAGAATCGATACTGCAACTTTCAGTAAAATTGATCAAAGCTGAAAGCGCAAATGAAAACTATATCGAAATTCAATAAATCCACGAATCCATCGGCCCAGCATATTGTATTCGCAAAGAATCATCAACTTCCTGTTAAATCAAAGACAGATTTCGACGTAAACTAATATAGTTCTGAGAACGCTATTTTGAGAGCATTACAATAACTTCCGAATCAATATACGAATTCGTCGAATGTGAATGTTCGGAGCAAGAAGACCAGTTATTTGAGCGATAAGTTGAGGCGACAGAGTACATACGTCCGAGTTGTAGTAAAGTGGAACGGGTCCGGTCCATTCATAGTTTTGAAGACAAACAACCTCGCCTATCTAGCGGCCTGCCCGTCGCCCGCGACCATGTCATTCACAACGTTCATACCATGCTCAATGAGGCGCGATGTTGCCACATTGTTGTACGAACACTCATATATCACTCATGTTGCTATATCACCGCAGATGTTATTGTTAACATATGTAATAAAGAATCTATATTAACAGTAACTTTACTTATATAGAAATAATAAATCAATTAATAAGACATGCCTTTTTCGTTCACGCACCAGTGATTTACTCAATAAAATCGTTGCAAAATTTACTGGAGTTTGTGAATGAACGGAAGGCAGATTTCCTTTGTCGTTAACTACGTAGAAAACGATTTAAAAGTAGATTATGTAAAGCACACAGGCGGCGACAACGCCAGGCTGCGTCTCGGTCTCGGCTGGAGCAAGTTCCGTTGACGCGAGCTGTCATGTTGACATTATCGAAAGCAAGCTCAAACAGCGATCGGACCTCGGCCATGTTTACTCTATGTATATTTCGAAAAATAAATAAATTGTCTTTCGCAGTTTCCACGAACGGGTCAATGCTAAAGAGATAAAGGAATGTTTAACTATAGTTAAGAGAAAAATAACTATTACAAACATTTACATATGCGCATCAAAAGTAGTTGAAACAGATGTAGACCTGGTTGATGGTACCCAATCCTTGTTTTATAGGTTACACTAGTCGAAAATTCTTCCATACAAACGTAGTCTAGAGATAACTCCACTGTTTGACGATGTACGTTCAAAATAAAAAATAGATACATTTGTCTCATCATTATCTAGTCCTGTATGGAAACAAAAATGTAAAAAAATAATATATTTGAAAGTTATGAGCGTTGAAAGTTCCATATTTCAACACTAATTTTAACGCATCTTTGGACGGATATAAATACCATAAGAAGAAGGAAAATTGCAAAACGGCCTCCATACAGGGATAGATTAGTAATTCAACAATGCAAATATTTTTATTTTGAAAATATACATTTAGTCGTTTTTTCATGATATCTAGACTCCCAAAGGTCTGTTTATAAAATTTTGCGCGCTCGTTTTCGTCCTAAATCATCATCCATTTCGATACAAATTTGCAAAAGTGCTAATTCGTACGTGAACTAGCTTCTTACTGCTCATCACCGCATCTATTTCTTTCGCACGTGTTGTCGGATAATACAGCATGCATTTTATTAACCCCGCGCACAAAAAAGTTCGTGCCGTCGACTAGTTCAACCTTAACTACTTTTCATCAGAGATTTTGCTTTTAATTAAAATTAACAAACCTTAGCACTTTTTAGTGTAACACTTTGGAACAAGCTTTTTGGAAGCCACGAAGGCACCATAATTACGACGGATATTTTTTTAGTTCCTAAATTATTGTATACCGATCGAAATAAATAATTAATAGCAGAAGCTTAAATGCTACCGATTGCAGAGCGCCATACTATATAAATTACCGCTTACCGTAACAAATTATATCGACAAAAAAATCGAGAAATACGATTATTAATCGAATCAATTTCACGGCAGCTATGATCGCATATCTATATGCCTCAATTACGCCGAGCTGTGAGCCTCCGATTTGGTTCCACAACATGTTTTAGTATCGAATATTCTCACGTGAGGAAAACTGACAATACTTTGGGAAATCTTTGACAATTTGCTCAGACTTTTTACCCGACTGCCGAAGGAGGGTAATGTGTTTACATACATACATAAACTCACGCCATGGGGGTAGGCAGAAACTACAGAACGCCACCTGCTACGATCCTTACATAATTCTTTTGCTTCACACACATTCATACATCTAGTCATACACACACGCCGGTTATGGGTACTGCGCACTTGGCCTTTCTGAAGAACATCACCTATAAGGTCTAAATATGTCTTTCTAGGGCGTCCCCTCCCGGCGTTTCCTTTCACGTCTGCCTTGTAAATACCTTTCGTTAATCGCCTTTCATTCATCCTCTCAACATGGCCATACATCTTAACATACCCTTTTCAATTTTAGTCACTACATCTTCTTTTAAACCACAACGTTGTCTTATTACCTCATTTCTCAATCTATCATTTAAAGTTACACCACACATGTGTGTATCAGTCTTTTTTTTTTTGGGAAAATCTCACCGCACTATTCCCAAACCACTGCAACTCCTGAAAGCCAGAATCAACAGTGGCGACCACCAGAAAAGCGCCGTGTTTATCAGTCTATGTATGTATGTTCCTATGTGGCGTTCTAGAGACCAAACGCGTTGGCCAATTTTGATGAGTCTCACGTCAATCGATTCGTCTTCACCCTGCAAGCGTCACTGGCTACATTAAAATTGGAAAATCAAAAAATGGCGGATTTCGGGCGCCATATTGTGGGGCACAATTTTAAACAAGAAGAAAATCATGCTGTGCAGTCGGAAGATACATCTGGTTTTGGTCAGCCAGCCCGCGAACATGTCTCCTCCGACTGCACAGCATTATTTTCTTCTTGTTTACGACTTTTTAGTTCACTTTTTAAGCAGTCGGGCATTTTTTTTTAAGAACGGTTTTCTAGAAATCTATAACACCCTAGTATTTTCCATTTGGTAACACAAAAGGCAAAGTTTCGAAACAAAAGTTAATCTAAATCAAACTTCAATTTGCAAAAACCATTGTGTCTTCCTTTATATTGTTGTGTGTGACCTTGGAGATGCGGGTAGTCGCGCACTAGGGCGGTCGCGAGGCGTCGAGCGATGATCGCGCGATATGAGCATCGCGCCGCGTCGTCGCCGCGACATCGCGAGGCTTCCGTTCCCGCGACCGACTCCGTGGGAACCGCTTTATTTTCGTATTTAAATTCGACCCTCATTAAACTGGTTTGCTTCAAAATTCGCTGCCTTCTTTCGACGCCTTTTACTCAACTTTTTATGGTTCCGTTCGACATTTACTGTTTGTGTTTATTTTTATTTTGAGTCTAGACCTCGCCGCGAGTCGTGGACGCGCTCGTGAGTAATGCACAATGAGCCGCTTGTATAGCGAGTACCTCTGTCTTCATTTGTAAACACACAGCATTATTGATAACCGAACAATTTGAGCTAACTTTATGTTTATTTATAATAGGTTTTCATGACGTGAATTGGTCGTATATTTTGTTTTTGTTTTACTTAAAAATTGATAAACGAAATAATCAAAGATAACAGCATACGTTTAATATTCCATAGATAATGTTTAGATTTCATGTTAATTTAATTTGGGCAATATAAATTAATGGATGGAGAAAGAACCAGTTGTGGCGAGTGTGGTCGGTTGGGAGGGAAACGTATCAGTGCCAGTAGACCATTATATTTAATTAATACAGGACGATTTATGTAGTAGATACGGTTGCGTGTAATTTTTCTCATAACACTACCACGTAGGTAGTAGTAGGTATTTGGAAATGCTTTATTATTCTCGTTTGAGTTATGGTTATAGGCTCGCGTCGTGTTTGTAATGATTTTTTTAGAAGTACTTTATGTAAATTTGTAGTCACAGCTACTTTTTTATCGTATTAATCTGAAGGTTTGTAATTATTTTGTCGTAACAGAAACTTATTAAAAATTAAATTTAAGTGTAAACAGATAGAGTGATTATGTTTTGGGGATTTATTGGGTAATAATAATTACTTGATTTAAATTTTTGTTATGTTTATTTGAGCTGCGGTGTTGAAAACAGGAACTCGTACTATCTAAAGTGCCAACCTATAAAATATAAATAATAAAAAAGTCTTATTTCCTCTTACAAATTCAAAAAAAGTCCCATTTCAAACACGACCGGAAACGTCATTGAAAAGACATAAACGCGAATCTTATTTTGATCAAAATTATTGTAACTGTATCTTATTCTTAACCTTATATACACTCATACAAATGTTATATTATCACGTTTTAATTATGTTAATATGATAGAGGGGTTATCTTTCCCCGAAATGGCGCTCACTTCCCCACGGTGTCACCTTACACCGGATGGTGGGTAACCCTGCAGTGCAAGTTAGTCTAAAACCTTACTGAACACTGCCGCTATGTAAAACTGAACTTTAAATTGAGGACAGTAACTTTCAAATTACATTGAAGTGACTCCAACTTCATCATATTTTGAACGTAGAACTATTTGGCTTTTGATTTCGAACTCAATTTCTACTCTATTCAGTTTGAATAGAGATTATTTTAGAGTGTCAAGTATAAGATCGGATACCGGAAGGACACATTGTATAGGCCTTAGCTACCTGTTGATAATTTCTATTGTGAGTGGTGCACGAGTACAATACTATGTTGTACGTCAGAAGAAGCTTTTAAAAGCATTCCTTCGATGAGTAACACTTAACCGTCATGGTGTTCACTTTTTATCTTTTTGCAAAAGATAGCTACGTCACTATGCGATAAGATACATTGCTTTTGAGCAAAATGCTAAGTAACTCAACAAAAAAGTTAATTATAAAAATCAAAAAATCCGACTGCTTAAAAAGCGAACTAAAAAGACGTAAACAAGAAGAAAATCATGCTGTGCAGTCGGAGGATTAATCTGGTTTTGCTCAGCCTGCACGCAAACATGTATTCTCCGACTGTACAGCATGATTTTCTTCTTGTTTACGTCTTTTTAGTTCGCTTTTTAAGCAAATTTACAACTTTTTAGTTATATTTTTTTCGAATTACGTACGGTGATTTTAAAAATATATAACACTTATATGTTTAAATGTAGGATTTAAACATATAAGTGTTATATATTTTTAAAATCACCTCTTAAAACCCTTTATTTTGATACCCCACACGATGGGTTTAGAAAAAAAAAACCCACAAAACGGCGCCTAAAATCCGCCATTTTTTTCTTTTCCTATTTTAATGTAGCCAGTGACACTCGCGGGGTTACGACTAATCGATTGACGTAAGAATCATCATAATCGGCCAACGCGTTTGGTCTCTAGAACGCCACATAGGAACAAACATACATACATACATAGACTGATTAACACATTATCCTCCTTCGGCAGTCGGGTAATAATTACCTTCAATGCAATCTCGAATTTACATAAACTTCTGAAATCAAATATGAAAATTCCAATTTAAGCTTTATAAATCGCAAAATATAAATACAGGTACTTAACATGATGAGAACCAAAATCTCAGAATGTTCATTTGTTAGCAATAAATACTCCACCGAAGCAAGTTGTCAAAAGCTCTTAGGGCGGCTCTTTTCAGGCGTCAAGAACAAGCTCTTTAAATGACTATACTTTTGAATTAGCGTCCACTCAATTCATATTTATATCCGCCATTTTTCATGCGCAACGAGCTGCGCATACGCAAATGCAAGCCATTAATAAATTACAGAAACACACAGCCACATTGATCTCGGCTACGTCACTGCGACATGTATGTGTGCACTTCCTCTTGTGTTTTGTGTGTGTGTGTGTAGAGGGTCGCGGGGGAGTGGTGCGGTGCGGGAGGGGACGACTTCCCGCGTAGCACCTGGCGCTCAGAGGTTACATGCATCGATGGGATCCCATTGATTTGTGGCGAGAAGCACTTGAACTTAATGATCTGATCTGATTTACCCTTTGGTTTAGTTCTTTGTTGCAAAGATGGAATACTTCGATTATTGATGACTGTGTTATTCTGAGATTAAGAAATACTTAGGTTATATACGTGTTTCGTACATTGTAAATACTTCCCTGTCTATAATTATCTAGTTGACAAAGATGGGATATCATACGCGAACTTACATACGCTGATTTATCCCATTCACATTTCTTCTTACTCATTTCGCAAGGGTATTGTGAAGATAAAGACATTGAAAAGGTCCAAACCCCAAACTCAACAGCTTTGTGATTCATTACTCGAGCCATGATGACAATAGCGAGCAGTCGACCACATCCTCTATTTGTTTAAGTGAAAGGCAATTGTAAGGCCTCTTATTTGTTTTGAGCAAACCCTTTTGAAATAAGTTGCGTTTTTACACCATGACCATTGAAAAAAAGATTATAATCTTTAACTTCAGGGTTGTGGCTATATGACCAGTTCCATAATTCAATAAAAATTAACTTCGCATTTCAAAGTCTCCATTTATTAGATCCAATCAATGTGGAGTGAGAAAAAAAATGTTAATTGCTTAGAATTGGAACCGGTATAAATTAGTGATCTTTATCTTTTGTATTAAGTGGACTAGACACTGATATATTACCAGAGAAATAGTTCTGTACGTCGCGAAGATCTTGGGAAATAAATATTGTTTGCATATTAAAAAGAAATACAAGCTGTTCGAAAACTTCAGGTCCGTTTGTCAAGCTAATCTCTTTGATCAAAGATTGTATCTCTATTCTTTGATTTATCCATTATCTGTTGCCTGTTAGTTTTGACATAAGATCTCCAATCCCGGGTATAAGCTGATGTCAAAATATTTGCCGTGATCAAAGGGCCTCCACGTGGTGTCAAACATTGACTTGACGGGCGCGGCTCGCGACAGATAACACTACCGCGAACAATGAACAAGCTCACCCAGCGCCGGCGAGCGTCACACCTACAAACAACACAAACTCGACGCACTTCAAACTGACGAGTTTGACTTATTCTCAAGTATTTGCCTCTACAATCAAGGATCTCTGTCGTTCTTCATTAAGCCCCTCCGCTGCATAACATCCTGTCTTAGTTTCATTCATTTGTCATAGTCAAGAATCAATTGAGGTACTCTATGTTACTGCCAATTTGTACCACTTCCTGCCTACCTGTACTGTAGACTACTATAGAACATTATTGTGCAATTTAGTAGCTACACCGATATTACTATTTAATCGTCCTGCTTGAACATGGTTTGTTCATTATCTATGGATTACAAGCTTACTATTCATAGAGGAATGCACTGCACTGCTCTATGTGTTGCGTGCGTGCAGATTTATGAATGAAGACGGTGAACTGCACTTCATGGTGCCACAAAAACCGAGGCCCTTTAGAAAATACTCCCGACGGATACACGGAGTGCAATATTTACTACGCCCCCCGACCCTTTCACTTCCTCCACGGCGACAACCTGCGTCGGAGCGAGACTGCGTTACGCAAGCGCCGCGGCCAGAGCGGGACGGCCGATTCATTCATAACCGAGTCCGCCATCCGGTCCGCGTTCTGATCGATCACTTCATCTCCTTCTAACGCGCAGTCTCCTCTCGAGTGCGAGCAGGTGTCACCGGATGCTTAACGATGTACCGGAGCTTCGATCGGAAGCTCTTAAAAAAAACCTCGTACTCTTTCTCGTCACCTCGAGCTCGAGTCGAACATCCCGGGCATCGGGTATCTAGTGCACCCGCGGCGCCGGCTCGACGCGTATCGAGACTACAAGTGCGTCGTTGTAATGTGAAATTACGTCGTTTAATGAGGGGACAGTCGCAATTGGTGATTTTCGTAAGCTCGCTGGGAGTGAGACAGTGCGAGCTTCGCCCCTCCGCCGGGCGCCCATTCAGCTGCGAGTAGTCGCTCGCCGGCCACAGCGACGCACGCGCGCGCACACCTTGCCTCCACTCTGCCGATACTACTCCAATTTTGACATGACCGGTTCCAAACACGAACGTGAACGATCGCCCTGTGTCCATGTCGACAGCTCCACAGTGTTAGCTCACTAGTGATTTCTCTAATTGGTGCTTTGAGTGAGTGTCGTCGGGAATGTACGAGAACTCGGCCTGGACAACTTTACAATGGCCCAAATTGCATTAAATGGGTAATTGGTGTACGTCATTGGATAATGGATTCGGCTCATATACCTAGTACTTGTAATCCTTACAGGAGCGTGGGCCGCTGAGAATACAGCACTTGACTCCCGGCCCTTGCTCTTTGTTTGATGCCGTTCCATTGAAATATTTATATTCTACAATGCGATTTCTGACCTCATGAGATGAATACGAAACTGTATATTTGTAGTATTTATTGTTTAAGTACATAGTTAGGCACATTCGGTATATATTGTTCACTATCAATTGAGTACAAACACGAAACAACCGCGATAACAAACTTCCAGGGAAAATTTCATGAGAATGCTAAAGCTTTACATAGGTATACCTAAAGCCGTATTATTATTTATGTAGTATATTATTGTTTGTTTCGCTCTAATTATTGGTGAAGTAAACATACTGTATATGTTACACTAATTGGATGATATTTCAGCTGCTAAATAAACAACTTTTAGTGTAATAAGCTGTGAAATAATAATATTTCAACTATACGTTTACCACCTCTGAAATTTGCAATATAATTAGCTACTTTCAACTGGCAGTTGTACTAACCACTTAGCACCTAAGTGGTTGAGAAATAGTTCTAATATAACGCTGGATATAAATCTCTTAGGCCATTCTGTGTGAAGGAGGACTTTCGCCCATAACTGGTCGTGGAGGTTAACAATTAAGCGCGCTATTACGGCGGTCCTAATAAATCCTGGTGGGATTTCAATTAGTTGATTGCCAGCGTTTTTCCCGCTAACGCGCATAGTGAGAATTCCATGAGGCGTTTTCTCCGCCGCCACGACGCAGGTACGCGTTATCAGTCGCCAGCGCGCGACCGTGGGAATAAAAGAAGCGTGTTAAACAATGGCAGCAGATAAGAACATCGTCGGAACCCATTTGGGGTACCTTTAAGTAATTAGTCGTGTTTTCATTTGCTCCGTTTCGAAAGCCGCTTTGCATTGAAAATTCCCGATGATTCATAGTTGGATTGGTCTGAGTTAAGATCTACGCTTCAGCGATTATGTTAATGTTACAATAATGTTATATTTTGGCTGTTCTATTGATAGTAACAAATGAAAGGTTAACATTGTACAGCCACGCTCGCTCGCTCGGTTCGTGGCTAAAAAACTTCTCGAGAATTACCTTTGTTCTCTGAATCTAACTGATTTAAATAAAAACTTTTTTGGTGAAGATTCATTGGGCGAATGTAAACAAGATTATATATAGATTTTATCGTATGCTATATAAAAAAATACAAAATACTTGTAATTTTTATCGCCATGTAAATTGTCAATTGTACTATTCCGGTTTGGTAACAATGTCAATTCAAACTTGATATGCATTTTGATATTTTTTTTCTTTCGTTTCGACATATTCGCACGTCGACATTCTTCATTTATTTTTGTTTATTAAATTCTTATCGTCCCTGTTATAGCTATTTCAAACTAAAATAAAACAAAGACGATATTTAGGCCTAATTTAAGTTCGCTTCGTAATTGTTTTTTATAATTCCTTTTACAAATATTTGGCGGTGAGTTACTGTACGTCCATACTTTCCTGGTCTAAGGACCTGTGTACACTGTGGGGAAACACAAAAACCCCGTGTCCCGACAACGGATACAGGTGTTTGTTTTGGAACCGACCTACAATCCCCTACTTGTTGTTTTTTACACTTTTTTACTTTAAAGAAACCTTTCCGATGAGGCTTTCATACTCGAGAGATGGGCAGAAAAACAACATGTCTGGCAGTTTTTTTTTTCTTTTTGCCATTTGCAATTTTTTATTAGGGCCTTTTTCCGGTACTTTAAGTTGAACTTCAGTGTAATTTAATATCATATCCATACTTATGTTCCTACGAGTTCTGACAGTTCTTTTAGATACAGAAACTCTCGGCTTTTCGCCGATGCACCATGGGGTAGGCAGAAATGTTTAGTCCACTCTCGACCCCCAATAAATAATGTGTCCACTGGACCTCTAACTATAGTTTATTCTCGACCCTTGGGGGTCTAGAGTGGATTTCATTTTCCAGCCAAGTTTAAGTTTCCTCTCGACCCCCAAAATACAGTTACGATGATAAATCATCAGTCTACCCTATAGATGCATACTATTTAATTTTTATAATACTTAAGTCATTTGCGTTTTAGTAATTATCAAGTGATTGGTGCATGCACAACTACAGAAGGTACTAATTTTTTTACTACATTTAGTTGTTAGTTATATCAATTTTAGTTTTTTTGCTGAAACACTTATCATGATAATTTCGTAGCACTTGTCCTTTGCACTGACATTTTCATAAAACAAATCGTATATCGTTAGATTACAACAAATTAATAATTTATTTTGGTCTGTTTTCATAGAAGTACATACGTCATCACAAAGTAAACATTTTAACGTTCGAGTCACGCGCCAAAAACCTTATAATAACTTATTATTGTGTTAGTAAACACAATAGCTTGCGCCGGCGCATGTGCAACGTTATATGATCCAATTTTGACAGCAAACATTGAAAAGGTATTCAATAGAATTAGATTTGAGCAAAACATTGCATTCATCATCAGTCTCTTAATAGTTTTAATGTTCCCACTGCTGGGACACAGGCGTCCTCTCTGTGAGAGTGGGTATAGGCCGTAATCCACTACGCTGGCCCAGTGAGGGTTGGTGGATCAGGCCCATTGTGGTTTGGTGGATATTTGCAAAACATCTCTTGATATCTCTCTCTCGACTGGATATCTCATGGGAATTTATCCCATGAGATATCCAGTCGAGTTTGGTTTCAACTCATTCTTTGTTTGATTGTAGTGTTTTAGTAAGACATAAGACATCAAATACAGCAGCTGTAATGCCTAAGATATTCATAATATTTCAATTTTCAGTAGTTTGAGGAAGAGATAATAATTGACTGTTTTACGATATGGAGAGGTTGGTTCGTTGATAATATAGAACTTAACATTATTTCCCTGTAAACAAAAAAAATATGGTGTAATATTGCTTCTATATTACCTACATTTTACTTAAACGCAATCTAGATTTGTAGAGCACAATAAAATTTCTACTTCAACATTTTTCCTCATAAGTATCAAATACAAATAATAACGGTGCCCAATTACGTCCCTTTATCGATTTCTCAACTGGGAATATTTCTCAATAATTACAATTTCAGAACGTTAAGTGCTTGCCTAAAATATCAATGCATAAAAGGTTTCGCATCGCTCGTCCGAAACGCGAGGTGTACGTACGAACGAATTTTCGCAGCCAGCGAACCGTACCCTCTGACTCACAAAGGAGCGTTAAACTGAACGCTTAGCATTCAAATTCAAATGGTCCCCTCACTAGCTGTTCTAAAAACGAAATGAGCAAATCGTTTGAGTATAACGTACTGCGAAAAGTCACTGTCGATTTGAAAAAAGAAAAGCCAAAACTGACATAGAAAATGTGAATACTGGGAAATGTGACAAGGTTTTCATGAATTTTTTTGCGCAAAAGTTATTTTAGTAATTTTTTTACATTGAGAAAATGAAGTGAATTAATTTTGCAATTTTGCTGTGTAGTGACGTTTCTCTGTGACAAAGATTTACCTTTGTTGCACATCGATTTAGAAAAAAACATTGTGTTACTATTTTCAAACTGAAACAAGTTTTTATTCATGTCAGTGTTGCCAATGTAACAATACCTAATCCCTCATTGATGGCACAAAGTTGGGTCAGGCGATGAATGGCAATTTGCTCTACAGATCGGTCATACATAATTGATAACATATATTTAACCAAATAGGTACTGTTGTTATCATACTGGTATTTTTTTGCAACAAATGTTTTTAAATTTATTCATTTGTCTCACATAACATGAATTAATTGAAATTGTGAAAAATTTAGCTTGATATATATTTAATTAAGCTTTTAATAAACAATGTTATTGTATATTATTTAGTATGCAAACTATGTCCTGACCTTAGAACGACAATCGCTTAGCATGTTCACTATGGAGAATAAGTTCAGAAACTTGGAAACTTTGACTAATGAAGTACAAAGCCATTAATAACATACAATTAGTTAAGTTTTAATATTTCCAAAATAAATCTACAGTTTTATGAGCATTGATATTTTTAAAAGAACGTTAACATGTTGTTAATAGCCACTAATGTTGGTCGGGAACTCGGGAGCTTCGCTGCGCCCGCGCCGACCCAATTTTGTGTGATGAAATGGATATCCGAACGAAGTAGCTCACCGGTATCAACATTAAAATGTATTCTTCCGTATTCCTCCTTTTAGTGACAGATTAGTTTACGACTGCCATAACTCTTCATAGAGTAACTTTCATAAAAGTATTTATCAGTGTCGCCTAATAGCTGTGCCCATCAAACTGGCTGGCTGTAAAACAACAAAAGGATGCCTTCGAAATTTAAAATGTTTGTCTTGTATAATGCCTTATAACAATTGTTCATAAAATTAGTGGACAGTATTTTTTGTGTTGACTTTTATTACTGTGGCAATTTTCATAAATTAAAAGGTTAATCACCTCACTATTGTTTCATCTGAAAAGTATTTCAGTTTTGTTATTTTGATTGTATCTCGTGAGTTCGCTTTTAAGTTATTCTTCAAATACAAAAGATTAACATCCAATATCGCATAAGTATCTTTATTTATGGAATATTTAACATGAAAACGTTGTCTGTCCCCAAATGACTACATTGTCTTTCATAAAATGGCGGTTGCGACACTGAACTTAACCTTACACCAAATGAATTAACATACAAAAGTACTGAAAATGCATCCATTTGAATGTCTAATTAACGCGTTTATATTTATTCTCCTAAACCAACATTTTGCGATTGTAATTTGAATTTTTATTACCTACCTAAAAGTTAATTGTGCTCAAGTTGTGTTGTTTAATTAGGCTGAATGTACGATGACACACTTTTGCTTTTTATGTTTTAGCATAATGTGGTATAGACAAAAACAATCTTATCTAAACGCCTCAGCAGTTTAATTTATTCGGTGCTTCAGGACATTAAACTTTTATTTGGTTTTCATTGCATTTTGTAGGAAAAAAAAAGAAAATTTATTTGTCACTGGCCAATAATGTGTTGATAAAGACGCGGTGGCCATTTTGTCGTGCCAAGTCATCGAACGATTATTACGCCGCCCACGAGTTGTAAACAAACGTTAAGAATATGGAACTCGCTGAGTTTTCCTCGCGATGATTTTTCTCTCGCAGTGAGCAAGCGTGGGCGTTGGGAGGCGTTCGCCAATCGCCTCCGAGCCCGCCCCGCGCCCCACGCCTGCACACACGCCCGTCTCCAAGACACCCACACCACAGAATGTCGCCCAAACCACAGCCGTTTTATGACAGCCGTTCTACAATTATATTTTTTCTCGATAATTAGAGAGGTGCCGGAAAATCTCGCGTCTCACACTCCGCACAGGCTGCCAAATGCCAACGCTCGAAATCATTTTTGTCTGTGGAATCTGACGTTAATTTGTCGACAGATAACCCTCGCTGAGTTACTGGAATTTAACTTCTTATTTCGAAACACATTTACAGTAAGTCGCTACAGTGAATTTTTCCTTAATTAGCATGTACTTACATTTCTAAACAAGCAAAAACCTTTTTAAGATTTACATATGTACCTGCGTTGATTACTGTTGATTCATAGACTGTAGAGTTATTTATGGTACGTATTAGTTTTTCTCGATTCAGCCAAGTTAGGAAAAGTCGTTCAACGTTTTTTTTTAAATCATATTATGCAATTTCAATAACGTAACGTAACGTTAAGTCTACTTTATCTGTCTAGAACCGCGTAAGGCACCTTAAAAGTTAATCTACTAACGATTGTTTACAGTAGCCATTACGAACACCATTTTTTTACACATCACTGGACACTCACCCAATGATTCAAAACTCAAAGTAGATATAGGTGTTCTTTCGCATGAAGACTGATGAATCGTAGCAAAATTACTCTTATTTCGTGAGATAGAACTATAAATGCCTCTGCCTGCATTCATCGTGTTTAAAAAGAAATTAGCAACAGGTATAGATGAACAAAATACCTTAGATTGCCAGAAATAATGAAAACAAAGGGAATAAACTAAAACAAATTAAACCTGTAGATACATACTCATCTCTAATAAAGGAAATAGTTAGCTACACTTAAATTGACATAGCCATTTGACCCTAGCTCCTAGTTAAAACAAACATGTCCCAACAGAAGTGATACAATATGAGTCGGGAGCAGAGCGAACGTCGTCCGTCCTAACGTTTTAATTGAGCGGGCGGAGGTCAAATCACTTGCGCCCCGCGTGACCCAGCCTCGACACGCCAGACCCGACCAATAACACTACAACTTGCACTCAACAAACCAAAATTATATAAAGAGTGTTATGTATGAATTAAAACATATTATTTCTTGTTAGCAGTATTATATTGAATGACATATCTCCAGTCAACAACGTTAAAAAGTTATTTAGTCTAAGACACGCCTCCGCCGTGATTCCCAGGAATCAGAGGCGCCGGGAGCAGCTGGTCGAGGTGGCGCATCCATGTGCGTCGGCTGTCGATCTCTATCTCATGCCACTCTCTCTGTACCAAACTCCCACTTCCTTCCTGATAAAGAGTAATTGCGAGCTTGCATTCTGCTTCCGACTGCAAACTCTCTCACTCCTTCTCTTCTGCCCCTATGTAGTGCCTTTGGTGGAGCTCTAATCTTGGCTACCAATCTCGTTCTTACCTCTCTTCCGAACATGAGGATAAAGACGGTATATAGGAGACTTCTGACTGTACGAACCTTGTGCAGTATCCCACCTCTTCTCCAGTCAACAACGGTAACCAAGTAACACTTATTTAGTCTATGACAAAGAGTTTACGCCGATCGCATGCTAATATTGACTCAGGCTTACGCTAACAATGTTACGATCATTATTATGTGGCAACACTAAACAAAGTATAAAAGCTTGCTTGCTTGCGCACAGTCTATTGCTATTGTTCACATAAACAACCCGCCGAATTGTTAGCGCTTGTTATACAAGCTCGCATTGTTCCACATTTGAATCGTGCGTCCCGCGTCACTCGATTCGCCGAAGCATCCATTGTCGCCATGTTTGTTGATGCGCGCGCAATCCGTGCAAAACCGCGCAAAATCTCGCGAATACTTTGGCCGAAATCAAAACATGCATTGATACGCGGCGCGGGAACGAACCAGTTCTCGAACGCATCACAATGTAGCTAGTGGCTGAATAAATGAATTACCTTGCCTCATTTCTGTAAAGCGTACTTTTATTACTTTTTATTTCAAAACTGCATCGAGAATTGCCTCTTCAGTCTTCAACCAAAAACTTGATATCTGTTCAATATGACCGTTACATCATACGATTAGTCCCCCGCAGTTATCGTGAATCCACTTAATTTAGAAATATTAAAATCTACAACCGAATTAGTGTCTGTCTGCTTCATCGGTCCAGATATGCGGGTGTCCACTTTCCCATTAAGATGGGGTCGAAGATCCGACCGTGGCGACCCTATTTGACCGCGGGTTCATTCCGCACACCTAATACTTAAATAATACAATATTTGCTACATGAATGCCGCTGCTCGGCTAGACGAGGAGCCATCAATTAGTGTCGCACAACATTCGGTTACATTGTACATTAGCACTTATGTCGGTTATTGGTCTCGGCTACTCGCCTACGCTTTTGCATCTTTTGTTATTTAACATTTGTTATCACTGAACAAACACGTGACAATATTCCTAGAATTTACGTTAGACTAAGACAATATTAACTCTTCACGCTTATTTCAATTCGTGTTCGATGATTGCCAAATAATTTAGTATTACTATTCTCCGCGGTGTCAAACAAAGGGAGCCTAATGTTCATAGAACGTGATCAAAATGTAATCTAGTACAAATAAGAGACAAATGTAATGCGCTCGGTGTCATTGAGGCGTGGGGTGACAAATTGGGCGCGACAATCGAGTTAGTTGACCCGCGGCCGGCCAATCTGTGCTCGCACCACACGGACACATGGACAGACACGCAGACACGCACGCACTAACTGCCCTGTAATAGATACGAAGCTATCCGACTCACTCAATTGTGCTGCACAGATTATTAGAAGGGTTACAGTCAATTAAAGGTACAGTCTGTTGCTGACACATGGGAATATTCTTTATTTTGTGCGCGTCATCGTGCAAAACTTTCTCAAAAGAGTTTTCTCTAAAATATGCACGTTTTTCTAATCGATATTATGAATCGGAGCAGAAATTTTGAAATTTTCTCGTCGGATTCCATTTTTTTAATCTTACATCGAAGTTCGAAACTATTGCAAACAATTTCTCTTCAACGCTGCTGCTACGCAGCGTAGACGCCTACGTGTCGCAGCACTCATAAGCGTCTACACGGCGTAGACGCCTACGAACCGTAGCAGTCTACGCGGCGTAGGCACTTATGAGTCGTAGCAGACTACGCGGCGGCGGCGCAGCGTCCTAATCCACAGCTACGCCGCGTAGCTGTCTACGCGGCGTAGGCAGAAGACGCTCTGAAACGTTTTTTTTTTTTTTAAAGCGAGTAATTAATTGATAATTTTATTTTCAAATTGTAAGTTTGTCTAGTACAGCTAATCAAAACTCCAATTACATAAAACCTTTCTACATCATCTTTATCGTTTAAAATCATTCCAAAGATCATGAAGTCAACAGTCGTACAAATGGCCTGCCCTCTATTAAACATAATTTTCGCTTTACGCCCGTTGGTAGCAACAGTTACTTGACTATTGTCCTCCAATATTGGTCGAGCAACTAGGCTCATTGAATGGCCACTACTTAGGACACAAAGGACTCGTCTCAAACGTCAATAGAGAGGTTCACTTGCTTTATTCAGCACTGGACGTAATGATGTGGATTGCAGTTGCTTATATGCATATAGAACAATTTGATTGATTAAATTACATGAACAAGTGACTACAGCTTCCCCATCTTTAGCCTTATTTAAAACTAACCTTCATTTTCAACATTTTTTTTATGATGTGCCCCAGAAACTTCTCGTTCAGTCGTATTATTTCATACAGCGTCATTTGTCCAATAAAATGTCCGACCAATAATATGACAGTTTTGTTTCTAAATGTGATTTTGATTAGAGACAATTCATCGCCCCCACCATGACAGAAGTACCTACGTTTTATTGACTCATACTATATGTCAATTGTATTGAAGTATATATACCGAGAGCATACTATATACTACTATAGAAAAAACATAGGTTTTCGAACATCACTGCCATTTATTAGCGTGAGAAACTGTTTTACAGAAACAAAAAAAAACAATAAATTCAAAAATGATGTTCTTATCTGCATAATCTGTAAATAAAAAATAAATGAGTGCCAAAGATAACTTCGAAAAAAACTAAAAAAAGAATTTGCTCTATCACCGTGTGAACCGAAAAATAAATTCATTGAAAAGCGTCTTAACAGATTATCATTAATCACTTGTGGCAATACAGTTTTTATCTAATAATAACAACCAGTAGAACCCCTTTTCATGGAACATTTTTTAATAAAGCAATATGAAGATGTTTACTGGTACTTAACCCTTGAACTATCGATGGGGTTACAAGTAACAATATCATCAATTCGTATCGCTCAGTTAGTGTTATGACTATGAATATTAAGCATATAAATATGGGAGGATTATCTGGCTGAATCATGATTAAATTACGTTCGATACCCACATGATTTTAAGTAGATATCAATTGTTGAATAATGAATATTCAAACAACACAAATTCAACTTTGTTTGTTGTTAGAAAGTATTGTCTAAAGCGTGGTCTTGTTTTTCCGTTACAGCTTAACATTATTGTAATAGCACCCATATCGTGATCACGCACACGCACGAAATAAGCATAGACAATTATGGTTCATTATAACTACCGAATGTTCACTACTTGTTGAACAGGTTGACCATACACGAAGATAATTTGATTTGTAAATTTTAACGATTGAAAAATACACATTAGGACTGAAAAAGCTGAACTTAAATTCTTGTATTATTTTGAGTTTATTTTAGATAAAAAGTAGGTAAACTTTTTCTTAATCCTTAAAAGCACTTGTGTTTAGAATTTCACAGCACGTAAATTCTATGACTTGTTGCTAAGCCTTATTTGTTACTAAATTGACTAGGAAAGTTCGACACTAAGTTAGCAAAATGATCAGTCGCGGGCTAGTGGTTTGCGTGAGAACCACCCCGCGGGGTTACACGCGGCAGGGTGGTGCGAGGGTGGGAACTCGGGGTAAGTGGGGTACCGGGCCGGAAGCCTGCATCGGATCGTTCCGCACACCTGTGGGAATGTTTGCGTACCTCTATACCTCCTCCGCCACTCTGTCAGCCTGGTACTTTTAAATTATCATACAACCGCGCTATCGTTTATCTATTAATTACCACTCAGCAATTATTTATAGCTATTGCTGCAGATAAAAACTAACATTGTCTTAATGTTTTAATTTATTACCTCTACAGACAGTTAACGTATTCATCTCAAACGGCAGGAATAGGTGTCAAGTACAAAATTATATGGATTATTTCTTTACTAACAGGTGCTGTTAAATGAGTGGAAAAAAACAATGAACAGTGTTACAAAAATAATGAACTTTTCCTTCATTACGTAACAAAAGTATCCGCCAAAATGAAAAATAGCGAAGAGTGTTTAGACTGACGATAAAACTTTAAAAACAGAAACAGTGTGATATTTATTGATCTTATTTAAATTTTAAGTAAATAGTGTTAAAAATTGTTGTAAATATAAATTTAAGTGAAAAAGACTATAGATAATATTAGCCTGCTGGTGGATTGTGATTCGGACTTCAAGAGTCCGCAGCAGACCACTCATCAAGGCGACGGCGGCCATCGCAGGCATGGGAATCAAAGTCATGATGAAAGCTTTCAATAAGCCAAAAGGTAAGATTTCACAACAACAAAAAAAACCTAAAATGATGAAACATTTGAATTGTTGGCAGTGATCGAAAAAAAAATAGACCACAAAGAATTGTATCAACCAAAGTCAAGAGTGCCACAATAGCGTTCGAATTTCAAATATGGATCGTAGTCGAAGGAATCGAAACAAAAATGGCGACGCATCCTCGCTTCGCTTGGTGACGCAACTCGCAACGCTCTTGGTTTCGCGTGCACTTGTCCCGAATGTGAACGCGCCGTGACCGTAAGAAAAATATGAAAACGTTCATTTTCTAAATTATTGCCTATGACTCGCCTTAGTTTACAGAATATTTGACATGTCTTGGTGGAAATTGCGAAATTGTTGGGTGTGAAACATAGGCTGTTTACAAACACCGTGCAGTCTTCCAGTTACCTTAACTCGTCTTAAGAAATGACGGTCATAGCGTAGAAGAAATAATGATGCTCCCTTCTTTTTAACCGACTTCGCCAAAATGAGGAGGTTATCAATTCGACTGTATTTTTTTTTTATTTCTGATACCTCAGAACCTTTAATTGGGTGAACCGATTTTGATGATTCTTTTTTTTTGTAAACAGTATCATAGATATCTATTTTATTTATAACTAGCTGACCCCAGCGGCTTCGCTTCCGTCAAAATTAAAGCCTGTGGAATAATGTAGCTTTCCATAGGTGAAAGATTTTTTTAAATCGGTTCAGTAGTTTCGGAGCCTATTCGGTACAAACAAACAAAAAAAAATTTCCTCTTTATAATATTGGCATAGATTTCACAAGGAGTTTGTTTTTGATATCGATTTCCCCTGATGTAAAGCGATGGATGAGGTCTGCGGAGAAACGAGCGTAACCAGAAGATGCCTGTTCAGTCTTAATTTGAAGATGATGGCTTGGTAGTAGGGCACAAGGCTAGCAAATATCGAAGTACAAAACTAAACCTTATACAAACACTTTAAAGCTTACGATCAATAAGCCAAAGGGCCGAGCATCAGACAGTTCATCATATCGCAACTCAATTTCCTTTAATATCACTGTGTTTTGAAACAGCGTGTCCGGTACTCGCTAGGACGGACTGCCGCTCGGTTGGGCAACACTCGACCAAGCATTACCGTAATTATGACTAGCTCCTCGTATGCTCTGCTGATCTTGAAAGTAAAGACCTTGCGTGCTCATAACCTGAGAACTGGAAACAATGTTTGTATACAAACTGGCTGGTTGCTCGACCCCGACGTATCACTGCGGTTAGTGGGGCTGTTGATCGTGTTTAATCAGATGGAGTTATATGCTGGAGGACACTTACAAAAAGTACCAAGTCCTTGGAGCATGTTTCGGACTTCCTTCATGTTCCTAATTGAATACAAAAATAACATTTATTTAATTGAACGCCATAAACTAAAATAATAACCACCCCGCTTCCGTCCAAACATTACGTAAACGTGCGCATGCGCATCTCGCACCGCGCCTGCGCCCGCGCCGGTGTCCGCGCGACCAGCGGACATGTCACCTCCGAGCTAACAAGCTGAACTATGTAACCGGTCCAAATGCAGTAGCTGAAGACGCGCGTTTTCTCATGCGACGAACAATAGCGCTATCAATGAGGCAAACAACGGATTTACGACTCAACACATTCTTTGGGCCATAAAAAGTCATAACAATTTACGGGCATAACAAAGAAACAGTGGCATCTAGTACGGGAGCTAATAACGCGCAGCACAGCGCAGCGCGGGGGCGTCCATTCACGCCGCTGATTGGCCCATCCGGTGCGCGCTCAATGAGATGATGCGCGCCGGCCGCCGCCTCTGTCATTGAGCAAAGGTCCGTCGCCTACGTTCGTGATCAACGCAGCACAGATCACTGCCAGATAAGTGAGCATTGTTAGATTCTCCACCTCGGAAGGCAGAAACGATGAGGACCTCCGATACCTCACTTACTACTTCACTTAATATAATGATATTACTTTTGCATGGTCAATTTAAAATTACCAATACCCTGTAGGTATCTTACAATTTATTTAAGTAGAGCAACGGTTGGGCAGCGTAACGAATTTTAATGTTTTTAAATAAAAGTACAACTCATACGCAAAACGTTCATTTTCTGCGTCAGTGAGCAGGGAACCGTTTGAACAATAACAATCTTACCGCATTACGGCATAACCCTCCTCCACGCTTCAACGACGGGGAGGGTGACATCGGTAAGCAAATGAACAATTTTTCAAAATGCATACTTACAGACAATAATTGGCTTCACACGGTAACGATATGTGGCAGGGTATGAGGGTAATAAGATTAGTCACAAAGTGTCCATTTGGTTAGTATGATTACAGGGCATTACGTTAATAAGAGCTTCGGTTCATAAAGCACACAAAGAATGTTAAAGCAAGCCTTTTTAATAAAGTCTTTCTAAATTGACAGCGGCGTACACAAATAAGGCAATTACTCACAAGGTAGTAGTTACTTAAATCGCGGCTTTTAGCAAGAATGATCGTTTTGCAATGATATTTAGTATAATTATAAGCAAAAAGAAGGCGATTTGAATGCGAAACAGCGCACGCGCCGTTTACGTCACGCGACGTTCCAAGTTCAAACGGTGAACAATGGGTTTGGTAAAAATGGCGCGAGCTTTTGTTCTGTCTGCTATTGTGCCGGCCGCCGCCGCCAGTGGAGATCGCTTCACTATGAAGATACGCATAACATATTCATGTATCATCACCTCATTTTCCTTACATTAAGAGGTAAACACTAAAATCACGTAAGTCCTTACAGTCTACAAAATAGAAGCCTTATTAGATTCAATGATTGCAAAAGCACATAATTTGAAAATAATTCGTCGATAGATCGATTCTAAAGCAGCTGTTCCCTTCACTTTATTCCCAAAACAATTTAGATATAAAGTTACCTAGAACATAAAATTACGTGGAAATAATTGTCGTTTACAAGTCACTCGGTCTAGATAAACACGGGACATAATGGAGTCATTAGGTACTCATGCATATGTTTATCAACGAGAATTGCTGGACGCTAGTTGATGCAACAAGTGTCGGTTAGGTTCCCCTCGCAACCCTTGTCGGCCACCTGTTGCCGTGAACCACCCGACATTAGCATAATGTGAAATGTGTTCGAGTTGTAAAGAAACGCGGCCTGTTGCGTGCATTGTTCTTGTTATACATTCTTATTTTGCGGTACTCGGAATTTGTTGATTGCTTTGCGATATAAAAATGAAGTAAGAACTTTCAAAGAATTCATCAAATTGTGCTTAGTTCAAATCATGTTTTAATTTAAAGTTGTGTAGGAAGATATTCTTTGTACAACACACTGAAATATACTCGAAAATCTTCAAGAAACATTCTGTCAACGACAACGACTAACTGTCAAAATTTTTTTTTTCGCTCATAGCATGTCTGATACTAAAGTGACTGCTGGATATTCTAATCACAACAATTTTACACATAGATAGAAACAAGCTTTTCTATTTTCAAAAATCGACACACATCACGTAGAGTTCCTAATTCAAAAACAAAGCAGGTATGGAATTAGTAAATACAGCCGAAAGTACGAAGGTTGCGGGCTGTCCTCGGTCGGGCCCGAGCCAAGCGGCGCATCTCCGGTACTTTGTGCATTTATCTACGCCATTCACGATTCTCTCCACCGCAGCGATACCAAGAACGTTGTACATGTTGGGGAGACCTCGATGACTTGGTGGTTTGGGCCAATATAATTAGGTTATTAACGACAATATCTATTGCTGAGTGACAAAAATTGGCTTCAGTATTTTTATTTATTTTTCTGCTGAAAATAAAGCACTTACGCCTTATAAGGGCAACCTAAATTTTCACGTTAATATTTTACTCTATTCTAGATCAATTCGCAATCATGTCAAGCTGAAAATTAATAAAATTAACCGCCATAATTAAGTAATTCAATTTTCCGTTCTTACTTATAAGCTATCAGTGACAATATCGTACAACGGATGGGGCTCATCGGAAACTACGCGACGATTAAACCGAAATCACTCGGGATTAATTACTTTAATTACGGAAACGGAAGTCTTGCCATCGTAGTTTTTGTGCAGCCCAAAATACCATTCCAGATCTTAATGCCAAGCACGACTGTAATTCGTACCACCACCTTCTTGTATTATCCTCTGCAGATAATTACAATTAGCTTTATTTAAGTTATTAAAGAATACGAGGAATAAACAAGCCTCTCTCTCAACATGCATTCCTTCAGAGCGATGATAGCTTTCGTATTTAAACTACTGGAAGTTAAAAGCACATTTCCTAAGAAATAACTGTTTATGTTTTACATATTTCCATCAGAACATCAAATTATTCATTACTTGATATCAAATTATTTCTCAAGAATGTCGGACATCGAGTTTTACTGTCGCAAATGATATGACACTCACATTCTGCAAACTTTATATCAGTCAAAGAGAATTAATGTTCTTTTCATCTTTCAAAAACCTTGGTAGCATCCCAACACTCCAGTTAACGACCACAGAGGCGGTGCATATATATTTGTGTTTAAAACTTTTTGATGACACGACTTTTCTATTACTTTTAAAATAATTTTAAAGAACTTATGTTTAAATATTATGTACTTTTTATTCACCAGGTTGTTTGATGTTAAAATATGTGTAGGATCATTCATTAGTTGGCAATGGTTTGATCTTTATGATATAAAAATATGGTAGTTGTTGTTTTTTTGTTTTTCATTGAGAGAAATATGTATTAGAGTGCCATCAGTTGTGTACAATTACTCAGGGCCGGGGGCTTGCTAACGAGGAGCCTCACAATCAGTTACTTGTATTATATCTCTACGGATATATCGCACGAAGCAGGTGCCGGATAAATACAATACATTCTATAATATAATATCTTCAATACAATGAACATAAAAAGCGTATTGTATAATGCACATTGCATGTACAGAGATCAGTTTAAATACTTCAATTATACGAACTGTTAATATCCGTTGAGGTAAATAAACAATCATCAAGACGCAACGAGAAGTTTTTTGAAGTCGTTTCAAGAACATTTTGCGGACGAGGAATTGTTCGATATATATGAATGGGTTAATATAGACTGTATTCAAGGATCTGTAAATCTAACATTTTAAACCTAGTCTAATAATTTGTTCATGTCTAAGAAAAAAATAATTGCGAAAATGCTATAGTGATAAAAAATGCCCTAACAACGCAATCAAAGCACGCAGTTACTATCGCATTGTAACTGAGTTAGTATAAAAAGATGCGTGTGCGCAATAATCGTGAGTCAAGTGCAGCTGCGCGAGATATATAGTGCGAGTAAATCACAATGCGCCGGAGTGCTGTAATTAATGCAGGCGTGATTCGCAACCCGCCGCTCTGACCACCTTGCACCATCGAACACCTCCACGGCAAAAATAGAATCCGCAATCCCCCATTGTTACTTTGTTCAGCTTATTTTCTGCAGTCTGATTTTAATCTTGTCAACTGATGTTCTTTAAAATAAGCCACAAGAAAATGAAGCTATAAAAACACATTTAATATCAAAACTTTAACAGCATGTTTCATAATAGATCTGAGAAGTCTTCATACGGAACATCTCTTTCAACTCATTTAGAGACATCAAAACATGACACAATTGTAACACACACCGCATTTACAAAACATCAAAGAGCCGAGCTGCTTCGAGCCTTATTTTACTTAATTGTGATTGGAATACAAAATTCTTTGGCTCTAATTGAAACTAAAACGACGAACACAGAGAAAAATTTAAATTATATCAGAACGGGGTTCAGCTAGAGCAGATCAGAGGCCGAGCGGGCAGCGACCGTGGGAGAGGTGCACAAATCTCCGCATCTCAGAACTGGTCGGCAGGTGCGCGGCCACGCACACACCGGCAATGCACAGCCACGCACACCGCCGCCTCAAACCAGGCGCACTTATGAATGAAGCTCACAAGAACTACACGCGGACACTCACCCACACAGACACAACAAATTCAATCTTGCTTGTTTATCTCTGATTTATTTTATTCGAAAACATCAAGTCTCAAAAAGTTGCCTATTAATTTGTTCTTCGGTGCTCGGTATAAATGCCGTAGATAAAGTAATTAATCCGATTGATAATGATCTTGGTTGACAAGAGATTGAACTCGCTTCTACGTACGGAAACCTCTAACATAAAATATGCTGTGAAACTTTGCGTTAATCTATGTGGATATGGCTTAAATAGCCCTGGGCTTATGAATAACTCATTGCAAACAGATCATATCTAGCACCCATGCATATGAACAAACCTGATTATAAGGAGCGTATTAAAATAATAAATAGCTTCTACGATGCGGCTGTGATTTTTTCACTGCCGTACTTAAGATCAGAATAAGGGTCTGTCGTACGTAAAATTACTAAGAATTTTGTAAAGTTTCTAAAACCTATGACATATGACTTTACAAAGAAGAAAAAAAAAGAGAAAGTAGATAAGTTTGGAGAAAACTGTTCTTCAAGATACAGGTCTTCCTAGTTTGAAGGACAGGGATCTTATTATGTGTAATAGCCATGCCCATTTTTGTAATGTAAACACTGATGTAACCTAGGCTAATCCTTTTTGAAATAAAATAAATTATTATTATTATTTAAAGTAACAATTTCAACCTTTTTACCCGACTGCCGAAGGAGGGTAATGTGTTTATCAGTCTATGTATGTAAGTATGTATGTATGTTTGTTCCTAAATGGCGTTCTATAGACCAAACGCGTTGGCCGATTTTGATGGTTCTTACGTCAATCAATTCGTTTTAACCCTGCGAGAAAAAAAGACATACACCAGATTTTGGTTAGCCAGCCCGTAAATATGTATCCTCCGACTGCACAGCATGATTTTCTTCTTGTTTACGTCTTTTTAGTTAGCTTTTTAAGCAGTCAGGTCTTTTTTTTTTAATCACAAAAACACATTTAAAGTTTCAGAACTTACAGTATACAACAATAGCCGTATAGAATAGTATGTTATGTAGGGCCTGTCACACAACTCCTAGAGAAGTTCTTATCTGCTAGATAATTGCCTTCAAAATGTTATTTATTGACATCAATCAAGGCTTTGTTTTATGAAATTTCATTGAGTTACGAAATATAATAGAGATTTTATGTTTTGTTGCAGACATCCCGTCGCAGGTGCCGCCGCTGACGCCTGGCACCAACAAGAAAATGGCCGAGGCGCTGAAGGCTACCTTCGCCTCCTGGGAGAAGGAGCAACTGCGCCTCGGCGTACCCAAAGGTAACGAATGCTTTAGAAATATAACCTGATGACACGCGATTGGAAAGATTATATTAGGGTCAACTTAGGTCACTTTGAACTTGAAATTGAAAAGCCAATCTTTCACTTTAAGTTCAAGGTCACCAAAGTTTTTACGGTGTCATCTTTACAGAATAGACCGGCTACGCTCAGTCTACCTAAGTTTGCACACTGAGCGTTATACAGTATATACCGACTGAACTATAGACTCCTGTGAATATTGCTCGTTTAGAATAACACCCTTTATAAAGTAGAACACAATTCTCTCCAATTGAATGATTGATTTGCCTTTGAGCTGTTTCAATGAAATTGCCCTTGGTTTTTCCCTCGCATGCTGACTGCATTTCAGAAGTCTATGTCTGATAAGTCCTAGTTCTTCAAATGTCTTGAAAATTCACAGTCACATTGCCAAAATGTCCTTTATTTTGTGTGTCTTTGCTGCTACTGTAAGACATCAAGAATCAAACACAACAGGTTGAATAAATAAATTGCAATCAATTTAATCTGGCATTTAAATTCAGCAAGTATAGCTACATTTACTGCTAATTTTGACCATTTGTTCTATTAATTAGAGCAAATTAGAGAAAAAAAAAACCGACAGACTGGCAACTCGGCGACGATGTTCAACATCGTCGCCGAGTTGCCAGTCTGTCGGTTTTTTATCGGTTACATTTCGGGGAGTGTGCGATGGAATTGCATTTCATCATCAGACTACGGCGATACGCCATCAGTACATGGTGAACCTCCCACCCATACGCACTAAACGTTTTGAGAATACTTTCATTATGCGTACAGCTAAGGAGTGAAATTCCCTGCCAGAGTCTGTGTTTCCCGATAGCTACAATCTAGGGGTCTTCAAGTCAAGAGTGAATAGGTTACTTCTAGACAAGCGTGCTTCACCGTCGACCACATCATCGCTTACCATCAGGTGAGATAGTGGTCAAACGCGAGCCTATAACAAAAAAAAAAACACAATATTAATTAACAAAAATTAAAAAAGGATTGAATAGAGGTTCAGATATAAAATACACTCAAATTACCGTACCGATAATTTCATACAGAGACATTTCGTTTTCAACCGAGAAGGAAGAAGAAAATATCCATTCATTGGTTTATTTCAAAGTAATGTAAACGCCGATATTTCATCTGAGTTCAGCAATAGCACTTTATGATCAGGAAGAAAAGGTAATAAAACCACATAAATATTAATTCAAGACTTCAGTCGCTCAAGATCTGAGAGACGGAGGGAAAAAATAATCGCATGTTATTATAAACCGCGATCAGTTCATTTTTAAATATGATGCACCTGCTTCTAAGTAAGCTAATAAAATTGTGATTAATTTATGTTACTAAGTCGCAAGTTGCAGTAGGAATCATTAAAGTGCAAAGTGCTCGTCTGGTTTGGTCTGGTGTGGTGGCAAGCGCGACAAATAATCGCGACACTTTTTACCCGACTGCCGAAGGAGGGTAATGTGTTTAACAGTCTATGTACACACCCGTATGTATGTATGTTTGTTCCTATATGGCGTTCCAGAGACCAAACGCGTTGGCAGATTTTGATGATTCATACGTCAATCGATTCGTCTTCACCCTGCGAGTGTCATAGGCTACATTCAAATTGGACAATAGGAAAATGGCGGATTTTGGGTGACAAATTGTGTGGTCTCAATTTTTTTTTCTTCCAAACCCGTCGTGTTGGGTATTAAAATAAAGGGTTTTAAGAGGTGATTTCAAAAATATATAACACTTATATGTATAAATGTATTTAATTCGAAAAAAATCTAACTAAAAAGTTATAAATAAAAAAACTTAAATCAAAAAACTCGACTGCTTCAAAAGCGAACTAAAAAGTCGTAAACAAGGAAAAAATCATGCTGTGCAGGCGGAGGATACACCAGATTTTGATCAGCCAGCCCGCGAATATGTATCCTCCGACTGCACAGCATGATTTTTTCATTGTTCACGACTTTTTAGTTCGCTTTTGAAGCAGTCGGGATTTTTGATTTTTTGAATTAAGTTTTTTTGTCTCCTCGATGGTAACGTGAAGTCGTTAGCGCGTAAGAATGTTGTGATAGCCGCCTTGTTTTTCCCTTGTTCAATATTTAAGTGTATACTGGTTACAAGCAAAAACTGTTAGCGTACAGTTGACAAAGCGTATAAATACAAGGTATCATTTGCATATGGTAATGTGACGGACGCGTCGCCGTGTCGCGACCGCCTGCGATACGCACCTCAACCTTTGTTGGTGGTTACTGACAACCAATATATGCCTTACTTTATATTAGAAGTATTTTACCGAAAATCTATACCAAAAAGCAAAAAAAAACCGGCCAAGTTCGTGTCGGATTCGCGCACGAAGGATTCCGTACCATTATCGCAAAAAACGGCAAAAAAACACGTTTGTTGTATGGGAGCCCCATTTAAAAATGTTTCTTTTTTTTCGTATTTTTTGTTATAGCGCCAACAGAAATACATCATCTGTGAAAAATTCAACTGCATAGCTATCACGTTCATGAGATAAAGCCTGGTGACAGACCCACAGACAGACCGCGCGGTCTTAGTAATAGGGTCCCGTTTTTAGGATTCTGTACCCAAAGGGTAAAAAAACGGGACCCTATTACTAAGACTCCGCGGTCCGTCTGTCTGTCTGTCACCAGGCTGTATCTCAGTGCGCGAGTCCGCCTCGCACTTGGCCGGTTTTTATTACCCTGAGTACGGAACCCTTAAAACTGGAAAACACGTTCCCTAAAGCCATTTAAGTTCCAATTAAAATAATGGTAAAATAACAATTAGCTGCGCAAATTGTAACCAGTGTGCAACGTATAGATATTTGCCTAGGATCATACTGTGGACAGGTGGCGGGTTCGATGCCCTAGCGCGGCGGAAGTGCGTGCGTCTGCGCCGCGTCTATTCGCGCTTCCGGTGTGCCCGCGCGCATCTAACACGAAATCACGCGCAGGATGTGAATAACACTTGCTAAATCTTTTATGATTATTATATTTTATCAATGAATTTAGATAGTGAACGTATTCAAACTATTTAGTGAGCTGTGATCTTGAAATTGGATCAAAAGATACCAAACTTATATTGATTAAGCTTTTATGTTTCGCAAGAGTGCCCTGAGATCTGACACCAGTCTTGCCAAGGGGTACCGTGTTACCCAGTTACTGGGTTGTGGAGGTCAGATAGGCAGTCGCTCCATGTAAAACACTGGTACTCAGCTGAATCCGGTAAGACTGGAAGCCGACCCCAACAACAATTGGGAAAAGGCTAGGATGATGATGAAGAGTGTCCTTTACAATGAACATGAAATGCAGCGATAATATGAATTACAGAAGGACTTAATTCATTGACAATATTTGAATAAACAACTTAAATGCAAAGATATGCAAAGAACAATTGTTTTCATGTTTAGGGTTAACCAAAAGGTAAAAACGAGACCCTATTACTAAGAATCCACTTTCCGTCTTTCTGTCTGTCACCAGGCTGTATCTTATGAACCGTGTTAGCTAGACAGTTGACATTTTCACAGATGATGTATTTCTGTTGCCGCTATAACAACAAATACTAAAAACAAAATAAAATAAATATTTAAGTCGGGCTCCCATACAACAAACGTGATTTTTTCGCCGTGTTTGCGATAATGATACGGAACCCTTCGTGCGCGAGTCCGACTCGCACTTAGCCGGATTTTCATAGTTGAACCTATAGTCAAAAGTTTTTTAAATTCTTCCCCTGAAACATTGCCAAACAATTTAAAAATCTTCCTGTATGCCTCTTCGTCATCCTTACAATGGGTATATACTCCTTATCAAATGACTTCAGAGCTGTGTTCGTCAGCCCTACATGTGTCGTCAAAGCGACTTGATTCCTTAATTGTTCAACGTAATAAATTCAGTAATAAACCCCACTTTGATAACATTTTGAAGTACTTTTAATGGAAATTAAGGTTTCACAATGTTGAAAATCGAACATAAAACGTACTTTTATAATCAATTAAAGTCGATGGCGATTCAACAGAATACAGCAAAGTTATAAATCTAACAAAGTAGATTTATTAATCAATCTGCGTTGCCTTTTCTCAGCTATTGATTGTTTTACAGTCTAGCTTTGTACAGGGGACCCTATTACTAAGACTCCACGCTCCGTCTGTCTGTCTGTCACCAGGCTGTATCTCATGAACCCTGATAGCAAGACAGTTGAAATTTTCACAGATGATGTATACTGTTGCCGCTATAACAACAAATACTAAAAACAGAATAAAATAAATATTTAAGTGGAGCTCCCATATAATGAACGTGATTGTTTTGCTGTTTTTCGCGATAATGGTACGGAACCTTTCGTGCGCGAGTCCGACTCGCACTTGGCCGGATTTTATTTTTTATTTTCTTAAGAAAAGTAGTCTTCTAGTATTTCATATCTTCTATTTAGGTTTGAATTTTTATTGCTACCTACATAAAAATACATTGTAGCTAGTAGCAATCCACTACACTCTACTGCTACCAACATATTCTAACTTAGCATCGTGTGAGGGGGACCACCTTAGTCCTGTTTGTAATATCAATTCAGATAACGGTAAGATCTTATCACAGCTTGTAACACATGAGGCGATAAGTAGCAAAGGAACTAGTAACACTGGAAATAACGTTTTACTCCAATTAAACTTGTTTTAAGAAGGACTAGAATTGTTGAATTAAAAACTGTCTCTTGAATTACGCAAGAGATGTTCATACTATTTACTATTACAATTCCCTGAAGAGACAGACAGAGCTGTCCTACATTTATTTGGGATTTGCTTGATTCTTGGTACAATATATTTAAATTCTAGTCATACGTAGTTCGTAGAAACATTGAAGTATAATCCACAAAAAATCTAAGTGTTGTTATGCACAGTTAAGCTATCATCAAGTAACACAAATTAAAATAAAAAACCTCTAACGCAATTATCGTAAAGAAGTATCCTTCCAACATGTGTTAAACAAACATTTGTTGTCTAAAGAACTTACCACTAACAAGTCGTTTCCGTACAAAAAACATTTTTATAATCCATCGCTTTGTTGCCTTATAAAATCCTCCGACACTTAATATAAAACACGCAATAGAACGTAAAACAAACTCAAAGTTCGTTCATTGTAGTTGTATATAGTCGTAGAGCCCGTGTCTTATCTGTGTTGAGATCTCAATGAATCCTAGCGTTCACATTGACGTCCTGTAGTCGCGGAGACAGCGCACAGCGTTATCTTGGCATCGATTGTTAATAAAATTGCTCCATTAACATACGCCAGTCCGCTTTGTTCTATTCTACCTGTGGGCTTCAATTAATGTATACATGAGCTCCGCAACTATATTTATTAGTTTTAAATAAACATCTTGTTGTAGCCGGAAACCAGTATAAAGCCAATCACGATTTGTTTCGTAAGCAGTGGATTTAAATTTTCATCTTGACTTGTGACCTCAGAAATACCACTCATCATACAAATTATGAGATATAAATTCTCAAGATATTAAATGACAAGTTTCTAATATCAAACCAATGAGAAGGAACAAGGAAATCGGTGACAAAATTGCAATAAAACTTCAACTTATTCTAATGAAGAAATATATTACTACATGCATTCACTGGTCTCTATTTCAACAGCATCAATGGTAAATCATATTATTACTGTCGCACGAATGAATACGTTGTCATTTCCCTTTGATGTCGCCATTTTAAATCGCTGTTAAGTACTGAAGTGACAGCGTCGCGATCGTCGCGGTTCTCGTGGCCACACAACCCCGGCATAAACATTAAACCTCATGTCTCGACGGCCACGACTAAAAGCTGTAATTAAACTAATTATTTATTATTAGACAGCTCTCCCGCTTCTAAAGGAAAAACTTAAGTTCTGAGTGTAAGAGCAATTTATGACATCGTAACACTAACTCCATTTGTATCGATTGACTTTTTCTCGTAGTTAACCTAGCTAGGAGCGATTAGAAAATCTTTAATAGGAACCACTGATTAAATTGATCGAACTAGGTGATAAACCCCTTTTCGCTTTAAGTACTTGTATATATTCCAAAGGCGTTAATGTTTTCCCTTGAGACAATTTTATCACATATGTAATTGTGTAACTAAAATCCCAAAAAAGAGTTAATATCATCGGACAGAAAATAATATAATATACTTATAAACCGGTCAAGTGCGAGTCGGACTCGCGCACGAAGGATTCCGTACTATTACCGCAAAAAACGGAAAATAAATCACGTTTGTTGTATGGGAGACATTTTTATTTCGTATTTGTTGTTATAGCGGCAACAGAAATACATCATCTGTGAAAATTTCAACTGTCTAGCTATCACGGTTCATGAGATACAGCCTGGTGACAGACGGACCGCGGAGTCTTAGTAATAGAGTCCCGTTTTTACCCTTCGGGTACGGAACCATAAAAAGTTTCACAAATATGTTCGACCGCTGCCTCCTAAACTAGGAAAACCTGTCTAGTAGTAGTTGCATTTTCCTCAAAAACAATTGAATTACAGTAAAAACAGAACGAACACATTAGAAATCCTTTATCACAGCTATAAAGACAATCGGCTCGGTGCATACATTGGGCCGTCAAGGTCGGCTCGCTTCCGCCGCCTGCGCAAGTTCCGCTGTTAGGCAAGCATCGGTTCGCTGCCCTGCTAATTGTCGATGTTGCAGCCCTCGGTCATCCGGCTACAATACTGCACTTTACTATTGGTTAGCGATAACCAATCACGGCCACTCGCGGCCTGATTTCATATGTCAGCCCTATCTACATATGTCTATCTTGAAGTTGTGAATTGTTGGTTTTTGTAATTAAAAAAATATATTTTTTAGGTCCAATTTGATTAGTAATTCTAAGAAACGTTTTCTTGTGCGACCAAGACTTGCAGATAAATTAATGAATTACAGAAAAAATAACCTTGTATAGTTTTAGACAGGCAGCTGAAATAAGGAGTAACTGAAGTTACGAATCGTTTTGCAAACTGACTCAATGACTGGCATACCAAAGCAAACAAAAATTTTGTTAGATGATATTCTTCTTATTTTCGAGTGAGTTGAAAACGCAATAAATATTTTGGGTCTATGAGCTGGCCACGTTATTGCAGCCTCATTACTGTATCTAGGCCCTGTAAACTGCAGGTTTATGTACCCTTGGGGAACTACACCCTGTTTATCATATTCTGGGGCGCACGGTTGGTGCAGTGGTTGAGCGATTGACTGCTGCGCTGCGTGTCGCGGGTTCGATTCCCGCACGGAACGAATATTGGTATGACCTACAGATAGTTGTTCCGACTCTGGGTGTTGTGTATTTGAGTTTATATGTTTGTAAACGCACCCACGATACAGGAAGAAATTCCTAGTGTGGGCAAAGTTTTTATAAAAAAATATAAAAATATATATATATATTCTCAGGGGCACCGCTCTCAGATTGGATATCAGTCGGGTCTATAAAAACTCATTTTGCCAAATTGTGTTTGCAGCGGTCTACCTGAGTTCGTAAACAATTGAGTACTTTCCAAACAATTATGTAGATCACAATAATACTAAGTAATTAAGATCCACAACTATAGCTAGTATTTGTTCATCAGATCCTCGCCAATGGAACGAGGCGGCAGTGGCAGCATGGCTGCGGTGGGCTGCGCGGGAGTTCTCCCTAGAAGGCGTAGCCCTACAGCAGTTCGCCCGCACTCAGGGCAAGGACATATGCGCCATGGGCCGCGAAGAGTTCGTCGCCCGTGCACCTGCCTTCATGGGCGACATTCTGTGGGAACATCTCGAAATACTGCAAAAAGGTAGGTATTACATACAATAGAGGCATGCTTATTATCTCATGTTTATTGTAAAAAATGTGTCTGTAACAATTTTAAAGTTCAAGTTTAACTTGAGAATTTTAAAAGGGGATTTTCTAGACCCTTTCCTATTTTATAACAATATTTCATCAAGTATTTCTGTTTTCTACATTTTAAGGAGACATAAAAAGTAGCCTAGATCTCAATGCAATTCTTAACTTGTAAACATTAGCTACTAACATTATCTAAACACCACTCAAATTACTATTCAAAAGGACGCATGTCCTAATCGAGCACCAAACATAACTGTCACCAATGACAGCTTGACTCAAACGTCAGATTGCCTGACAGATGTGGAGAAGGAGCGCTCGCTGCTGGCCAACGTGCCGCCGAACATGTACGAGAGCAACGTGTGCCTGCCCGAGCTACCGGAGTACATCCCGCCGCCGGCACACCACTACAACAACAACAACAACAACTCTGGTAAGTCACAACTTTATGCACCGTAAGCAGAAGCACAATATTTTTATAAGTGATTTGTTTTTAATACTTTAAGAAAGCTGTCTATCGTTGATATTAGTTTTCTATTTTTATAGAATATACCATACCTAACAGAAAGGTCTAGCTAAATTGTACTAGCCACGGTTTCAAGTCGTTTTCGCGACGAATTTTCATGAAACTAGATTTTTTATACAGAAAGGGAGAAGAAAAATGGGCTAGGATAAGGTAAGAGCTAAATTCAGTCTATAATTCCACGTGAGAAAGGAATTCACCCTCCACCTTTAGCTATGTGTAAACTTCCCGACAATTTAACTTAGTAGATCTCCATCTTTACCTAAAACTATGGCAGTTGCACTTGCAATGTGTTAAAAAATCTAGATCACCAAAAAATTTACTGTATTAAAAAAAAAAGATTTTAATCTACAATCAATTTGAATCGTGAAATTGCAAGGTGAAAGGCAAATTTAAAATGAGGCGTAGCATAGCGTAGGTCCGGTCTACGAGAGGTCTACGCTTGCTACGCCACTTCGTAGCCGCTACGAAGATTGGAACTATCAATTTCTTGTGCTATATTGGACTTGTTTATGAAATCAATGATTTATTCAAGCTTAAATTTATTATAATATAACTTAGTATATCATCAAGCCGTTATTCTCTAAATATATAGGTAGATTTAGAGGTATACAGTACATAAAATTTCCATTGATAATCTTATTATTTGCAAGGAGCTCGTGGCTAAATAATAACAGCCGCATCGGTCGATCTTCAAGGTTAAGCAACGCTTGCCGAGGTCGGTCCGTGGATGGGTGACCATTTCAACATACCGAGATTCCTTCGTGCCTCGGAAAGCACGTTAAGCCGTTGGTCCCGGCTGTCATTTGAAGATCTTCGACAGTCGTTACGGGTAGTCAGAAGCTTGAGATCTGACACCAGTCTTGCCTAGGGGTACCGTGTTACCCAGTTACTGGGTTGTGGAGATCAGATAGGCAGTCGCTCCATGTAAAACACTGGTACTCAGCTGAATACGGTAAGACTGGAAGCCGACCCCAACAATAATTGGGAAAAAGGCTCGGCAGATGATTCTTATTATGTGCGAGAAAAATACTCAAAATATACGTACATTATGTACTTGTTTGATGACCTATGCATATTGCATACCACTGACACCATACATAAAGGACAGTTCCGAATCAAATCAAACATAGATTCAACTCGTTTATTGCAAGAGAAGAAATATGAATACAAACATACTTATAACAAGTTCAGAATTGCAGATAAGGGGGTGCGTTAAGTGCGCTAAAGTGAGGTACATTACAAGTAGCAGATAGGCCGACAATTAGGCGAGCTCGAACCCCAGCTAACGTTTATTGGCGATGGCATACCTTTATGACAAGTGTACGTTTACTTACAAGTAAATGTGGGTGTTAACTCGTGGTTATAACTTTGGGTGCGGTTCCATTGAGAGCTGGTAGTTTTGTAGTTCAAGAAGAACAACTACACTGCAAGATCTACAAAGGTAGATAGGAATGGTCATTGGTTTGGAAGTAAACTGACTCTCGATGGAACCGCGCCCTTAATGTTTAAAGTTTTCAAACGCTTGGAAAGATTAAGGTAACACTAGTCGAAAATTCTTCCATACAAACGTAGTCTAGAGATTACTCCATTGTTTGACGATGTACGTTCAAAATTAAAATTGATATCAATTTGTCTCATCATTGTCTAGTCCTGTATGGAAACAAAAAAGTTTAAAAATAATATATTTGAAAGTTATGAGCGTCGAAAGTTCCATATTTCAACACTAATTTTAACGCATCTTTGGGTGGTCTTACTAAACAACTTGCCTATTTTAGGTAGGTAGGTAAAACTAAGAAGGGAAAAATAAAAAAAACATTTTTGCAAAAAAATACTACCGACTTAAGTCCAAATAAAAACTACAAAGTGAAAAATAACTTCGGCGGTAGTATTTTTTTGCAAAAAAGTTTTTTTTCGTTTATTTGTTTTCATGTCGTTGGCCGTATTTATGTATTTGCAAGAAAGAAACTACCTTTATTTCGCACACACTGAAAGACAAACATCACAACAATAAAACAGAAAAACTTTTCTGATTTAAAAAAAAAAAAACAACTAAAATAAATATAGTGTTTACATAGCATTATTATTCTGTATGACATTTGCCCTTTTAATGCCCTTTGCTTATCACCAATGTCACTTCAAACCCGCATTTTGTTTAACTTTAACATTCAAGCCACAGATTCTCTAAAACCTAGTAAATTTTAAAGCTCGATTTTTCAATGATGTCTTTAGAAATATACCAGCACGTAGTCATTTATTTGTAGGATTTTTTCACGAATTTTAGATTACACACCATAAAACCAGAGAGAATTACGATTAGATCTATTATTTAATTTGTTTTGACACGGAAAAACAGTTTAAACATCGTGGAAATTCGGCTCATTTCACATCGACCTGTTAATCAGCACATAAATCTGATCGCAGTCACATATATTACGTCGAATTATATAACTGTTCTACTACGAAATAGGTGTATGTGTAAGTTTTATAGTAAAATAGACCTTATTGTTAGCCATTGCAATACTTAAAAAGTATAATCTTCAACGATAAGATTTTGAACGTAGCTTTCGTGGCCCAAAAAGTTTACATCGCCAATAAGGTCGTATTCCCAAACGTCTCACTCACATCGAATTATGGAACAGCACCAATCTTTAGGTATACGTCGGTAAATGAGAATTAATCAAATTTTACAATCGGGGGTGGCTGCGTTATCTCATGGATAAAAGCTCATTTCCATTAGATATAAAACGTTATGTTTATTGCGTTGTAAATCATCGGCGCGGGATGTTTTGACTGGTGCGCGGGCGCAGTCACTGAAATAATAAATTAGCTAAGGAGACAAGATGTCCTCTGGCCGTCGTTAGCCGGGTGGTCTCGTCACCACCTCAAACATTTGGACAACTAATTTACACGACTAATTGATGTACGGCATATTTTATCATGTTTTAGAAATGGGTGATGATGGATAAAGTCTAAATTCAGATGCATTGGGGAGAGAGAAAATCTTCTACGTGGTGGAAAAAGTTAAAAAGATCACGATGTATAAATAACAGAACTTTTTAAATACAGATAACTATTTATTTTTGCAGAAAACACCATTGTAACAGTGTTTTCTGCAAAAATAAATAATTTGATTTGATTTGATTTGATTTGAAAAGTGTCTAGCTAAATCTTAACTTATGGAGACTGAATTACTGAAGACTTATGGGGGATATCCGTTAGGGTTCTTGCGAGATATTATTGACTTAATTGCTCCTGTCCTAACAGGCATATTCAATCAATGTTTGGACAGCGGCACGTTTCCTGACTTAATGAAACACAGCAAAGTAGTACCAATTGTCAAATCAGGCTGTAAGAGTGATCCCTCTAATTATAGACCTATATCCGTGCTTCCAGCATTGAGTAAAATTGTATGTAAAAATCATGCTGGGCCAGATGTTGCCTCACTTTAATTCAAATGGGATTCTGCATAGTCAGCAGTTCGGTTTCACGAAAGGTAGGTCGACAACGGACGCGGGAGTAAAACTCATCAGTCACATTTTGGAGAAGTCCCAGGATACCATTGGCATTTTCTGTGATCTCTCAAAAGCGTTTGACTGCGTCGACCACAACGCACTGATCTGTAAATTACACCACTACGGAGTTCGAGTACAAGCTGCTCATCTGTGCCTACGTTAATATTTAAATTATAATTCATCAATTGATCTATGTCGTACGTACTTACGTACTTACTTTGAAAAAAATGTTGCAATATGTCCTTATACTGTATATAATAAATTTTAATTGAATGTATTTAGGCCATCAAAATAATACAAGATCTTATTGCTTATCGAAAGAAAAACGATCATAAAAGATTTCACATAATAACTTTTACTGTTGCGATCGCGAACCTTACCCCGATACCGTTTCGACTAGTTAACTCAGTTATAAAAACACTATCGTTGATAAAAACTACGTTGTACAGTACGTAAGTATCAGCACACACACACGGTTTCCAGTTGGCTGGGCGTATGGCGCAACGCTGCGACCTTGGCGCGGTTTTTCCGCTCTCTTTCAGCTGAACGAGGTCTACCAACCCGTCTTGCACCTTGTACCACAATTTCGAACGTGACATCTTCATACAAACATTATTTTGATGATTTTTTATGACGCAAGCGTAAATTGCACCTAACTTAGAGTGATTTGTTGTAATGTTTAATGTACTGGCTACCTAGGACAATGAGACTGGCAAAGTGATTAAAAAACAAGGCCAGACAAGGAATCCTACGTTAATTTAGTGAATCATAAATCACGGCCCACCCTGTTAGCTAAATTACTTGATCATTAAAATTGCGATGACGTTACTGAAACAAATGAAATGTTACGTCTATTTTTAGACTTTATATGGTTTCGCAAAAACAAATTCACAAATAAAACTACTTAGGCTCCTAAAAAAACCATGCACTCCTGTATACAGGTAATTAACTGAACCAGGCAATCGTTTTTGCTTACCACGCGGGCCCAGTTTTTGGTTCTAGGATAAGCCGGTTTCCTTACGATGTTAGATCAGTGGTGATGAATTAAATTACACAAAAAAAGCTCTTCGCTCGGTTTCGAACCCACGACCTACAACTTGAAAGTCGCGGCCGTAACCACTGGGCACCACTGCTCACTACTACTACTAAAACTGTAGCACTAGAATATTACACATTTTCGAACCTAAAAATCATCTAACTTAAAGTACATAATCAATTAAAAACAAATAACAGCAAGTACATCTTAGAGTAGATTGTTCAATCGCCCCTACCACGAGGTGCGCCGCGTGCGCAGGTCGCTTCGCGCCAGTCTTCAGTTGCAACGCTCTTACTCATCACTCGCATCATTCTAACTTGCGAACCTTACACCTGAACCTTTATTAATTTGTTTTTTGTTTTATTTTCTTGCTTTTCTCCGTCATATCCTAAAGGATAAGTGCCCAGTGTACCTTGTGTATGTGACACAGCATGGAGAGATTGGATTCTGGTTAAGATATGTTTTTGCACCCGAGCTCCCGGTCTAGGGACTCCACAGACCTGGATCCTGGCATGGTGTGGCGTGGTGAGTTTAGACTAGCTCCTGAATTATGTTTTGTCAATTAAGGTAGGATGTTTCTTAAAATTTCGTAGACCTTCAGCATCATTGTTTAGACTTTTAGACAACAGTAATTTCTATTAGCTACGAATTTGCTTGTTCAGAGATGTAATTAGAAGTAGCGTTAAAAAAATGACGTTAGAAAAAAAACAGGATTTTCTCGTTTATTCCGCCTTCTACAACCAGTGCCTAAATAGGTCTCGCTGTTCTTGGAAACTCATATCTTGAACTGAAAGTGATCAGTAACGATAATTTAAGTGGAGTGCATGAAGGTTGCATGGTGTGTCGTCAGCGCATGCGCACGACGTCGACGCCGCCGCCGGGTGAGTTTCGCGCGTCCTCGCGTCAACTCGAGCGTGCCCAACGAATGCAAGTGGGCCGACGAAGCTGAAGGTTAAAACACAAAAACACATCGTATATATTCAATATTTTGCAACTGCACTCGTATTAATAAACCGCGTGGTATATGGTTAATGTTGTTGGTGCAATTTCGCGGCATCCGCGCTGTCGCAAGGGCCAGCGATCGCCGCCGGCGCATCCTCGCGTTGCGCACTCGCCGCTAATCGCCGGACGTACGCCTCGGAACAACGTTGCTAAATCGCTTACAGTTTAAACAATATGTCTAATGTTCTGAAAAAATCATGGGCACGCGCCGCTGCCGCCGCCGCCTTGTCGCCGCGACTCGCAACGCGCTCGACTGAAGCGAACGCCACCAATGTGCGCACTCTATCCTTGTATCTATTGCATACCGATAACTGTTGAACATAAATTATAACTAAGTACAACAAACAGAAGTGAAAAAGCACGTTCAAAAATAATACGCCATCATTTAACTGGTGGTATCGGCAATAAACCGTGTGTATAGTCATCCTTATTAGCGTACATTTATGAGTTAGCAGAGCTATATATCGGGCGTATTACGTGGCAGCCAATCATAATAATTTATTGCTATAAAGTGATATGGGCAGTTAATGCGCTGTCCTGCGCATACGACTCGCACTGATTTATCAGCCGGCAAGGCCCCGCCCCGACCAGATAACCTTACCCTACAACCATTCAGCTTTTTATTGATCCAACATTAATTATTAATAATATAAAAGCAAATATTCAGTAACGAATATCAATGTTTAGTTAATTGGAGTTTCTTGTCCGTTCTTCTCCACGTCGACTTTTTTCCGAACGGATGGTTGAATCACTTTATTAAGATCCAGCCTTAGTTGTCCCCCCAGCGACGCCCTGAGCCGAGGTTCGACCCCACAGGGGGTAGCCCTCAGCAATGTCGCTTAGGTTTAGTAATTTTGTGACTGGCTGGAGAGAAAAAAGAAATCGAATTTCATGTCAAACACGGATTTCAACAATGGCTCAGTTAGACGCAATTAAAATATCTGCTGTTTACGACGCATAATTACCATTTTCAACAAATAATAGGGCGGTCCTATTGAGTGAGGCGTGCTTGCCTTCTAAACATTTGTATTAGCTTCATAAAGACTGTTATAGTGTAGGTATTAGTGTGGAATGTTCCTTGTGGAGCACGGGTAATACATACTGGGCAACTGGGTATCAAGCTTCGTTTAAACGACTGGCACAGGACATAATTATACCTACATATAATGTTATACCTCTATTGTATGCTCTACATAGTTGTTGTATACTAATTGTATAAAAAGAACCGGCCAAGTGCGAGTCGGACTCGCGCACCGAGGGTTCCGTACAAACCTCAGCTTAAAGGTATTATAGACATGAGTATTTGATATGAATTTCAATTTAATACCTCTACGCGTGCATGAGGAAAGCGGTAGTAAGTTTAAAATTATTAAAAATATTTTTATTATGTGATATAACAAAAAAATTACGGTTTTCGCAATTAATTCTTTATTTGTGCTATAAAACGTTTCTTCGTACCAAATTTCAAGATTCTGAGCTCACGGGAAGTACCCTTGGAAAATTTGCGGCATGAACGGCTACGGTATCTTTTGATTGCGTTGGCTTAAAAATTTTCATCACAGCTTTAAGGGACCTGAGTATTTGATATAAATATCAGCTTGATACCTGCACGCGTTTCTGAGAAAAAGGGACTTGACAGACAGACGGACGGACAACAAAGTGACCCTATAAGGGTTACGTTTTTTCCTTTCGAGGTACGGAACCCTAAAACCACAAAAAGCCTGCTACTGCGCAATGACTTACCACAGTTTCCATAGATCCTGTTATATTACACCGAAAAAACCAACACAATCAGGACATTACAATCAGAAATCAATATCATTTACATTCACTTCATAACTGTCAATAGTTCTGAAGTGTCGACAAGAAAAATATTGAGCTTTCTAAGATATCAATAAAGAGATACGTGTCGTTTCGAGCGGCCACATCCGGCCGCCATTGTGTTTCAACTGGCGAACTTCCGGCGCAACCCGATACACACTCCTGCGCACGTGCGCAAGCTTTTCAAATTTCGAACTACGAAATTTTCGTACAAAGGACATTATAAAGGAATTAGGGATGTAATAAAGAAGAAAAAAACAATAAGACAGTTAAATCTATCAAGCCTAATTGTATATCGTATATTTTTTGCATTTTGTCTAATTGAATTTTATTTTAAAAAGACAGAGGTTTTCGCCAAAACTGCCGACTGAAATAGACAAAGATATAAAAGCATTCAAAAAAACTCCTAAGGAAAGTAATTTGAACTAATTTAAAGCACAAATGTACTTGCACGAACGGTATTTACTTAAAATGATACACAGCCGACTCTAATAGACCGTAGAGAATAATATTCATTGTACAACAATAAAAAAAAACATATAATCCCACCTTAGTACCCATTCAAGTGCAGGCAGGTAAGAAGTTAATAAAAAATCAGCCCTCAAGGGTTGGCACACGAAAAGAGCAAGGGTACTTCTTTGATGGGGTGCTTGCAAACGCTCCGCAGCCCTGAGGGGCCCTTGTCCTCCAATAAGGGCCCTCGCCAAGTACCCTTTCAATCAGACCTTTTTCTTCACCTATCCCACGTGTCCTTGATTCAAATTCTAAATCTGATTTGCTTGTCAATGTTATTGTACTCGTGCAATATACAAAGAGGGGTCAGCGCAGTCACAAAGGATTTTAATATTCAAAGGCTGCCCTTATCGCCTTCATTTTACTGCTATTTTAATATCGTCGAAACGCATTGATAAACATTGATGGCGTTGTTAAGTTTCAGTTTAATAAAACGCGTCGATCCTTAAAAGTAATGCCTTCAATCTTCAGATAGTCAATAGGAACCACTTCTTATGATGGGGTTTATTGTATGTAGGTTTATACAGGGTGGAATTTTGTAATGGCACCTGAAATTTTAAATTATTTTTACACAAAATGGTAAACTAATTAGTTGCTCGAAATGGACTCCATTCTTCCAACGAATTCTAGTCTTATCTAAATAGTAATTCGTCATTTTAATGGATAAATGACGTCAATGATAATTATTAATTAGTCACATAAGGATACAGATGGATCTTTGAGTAAAAGTGCTTTAACTTGACCCATTGAATTGATAAGTCCAGATTTTATGGTTTTCCTTTCATTTAATTTATCAAGTTTGTCAGAGAGATTTCATCCTAATAATTGACCCTAACGATCGGTGCAATAAAAGTACAGGGTGTAATTTTTAGAGATTTTAGTCGGTTCGATTCCCAGGTGTGGCAAGCGAATTTTCGAAAATCTTTGAATGCCGTTTTCTTTCTTTTCGAAAATAAAGGAATGTTTTCTTTGAGTAAAATTTTCTATCTACAGTATTAAGAGTACTTTCCCTTCAGGTGGCATTACAAAATTCCACCCTGTATACCTAGATGTTTTTTATGTTTTATTTTATGCTCTTGATAACATTTAAATGCTTATAAACACATTGATGTGTGGGTGTATTTAAATAAGTCATGGAATTTTTCACACAATCGTACCTACTCAGATAACAATTTAACACACAATTTTTTTATATTTTTATTACGAGTTGTTCGGTTGTACTTTCAAACATATTGAATTAGTGGATGTAAAAGCTCCATTTTTTTTCGTGAAAATCGATACGTCTATGAATTCGGCAATTCGCAGGTGCTTTTTCGGCATTAGCTTTTGTAAATCGGCAAGTGTGGGAAAAGAGGCAAGTGAAGGAGTTCGCGAATCATTGCGATGCCAATAGTGTCGGTAGACAAGCTTCTATACAAGTATTGGGTTACTGCAGTTGGCGCGTCTCGAGGCGCCGACAAAGCCCGCCGGCGGCACCTTTGATGTGCCGAATTCAATTAATTGCCTTATTTGCGGCAGTGGTACGCTCATTGTAGGAATCCCCGCAAAAACAAATATTTGCTGAGTCTTCATTATCCGTTATTAGGTGGTGCGCATTTTAATTGTCTCCCCGGCTCGTTTGGTTTGTCTTGATTGCGCCCCGAGACCAGTCAATCACGTAAATCACTCATTTTTCTCGGCGCATTTAATGACACCTAAATGCCTGTCAAAGTTATTAACGAAACTGTCATGACTGACGTTTAATTATTAAATTATAAGAAAAATACAAGCTCAGAGCCTTCCTTCAAAATAATGCCTGTCAAAGTTATTAACGAAACTGTCATAACTGACGTTTAATTATTAAGTTATAAGAAAAATACAAGCTCAGAGCCTTCCTTCAAAATAATGCCTGTCAAAGTTATTAACGAAACTGTCATAACTGACGTTTAATTATTAAATTATAAGAAAAATACAAGCTCAGAGCCTTCCTTCAAAATATAGAATACAACTGAAGGCATAATATCATTATTAGTAGGTAGGGACTTAGAATCTGATTAACCCTGGGTAAAACCCCATGCATTATGTTCCAATTGAACTCAATGCACGGAGATTTCCCCCACAGTATGAGGAAAATCTTTATCCAAAAATTGGGACAATTTAGGCTGAAAAAAGGGAAGAACTAAAAATCCAGTCCACATCAAAGGAGCATGCTTAAAAATGTATCATGCCAAACTTATTCTTCTCCACACAGAGCATGGACTGCGACATGCGATAATGTGTTACGTGTCCCCGATACGTTATCAGCATGAGCAGGGGTACGAGGGGGGGTGAAGGAGGGGCGGGGGGCGATGGCTGCCGGACGGCGTGGGCGCCTGTCCTTCGCAACACTGCCCCTGGAGAGATATGCTTGTCACAACACTACCACGCGCCATTCGACCACAACTTTTTGTACTTTACAACACGCGATAACATTTTTTTTCTCTTTTTTTGCCATGCTTATTTAAACTTGTTGTGTCAGTTTATCAACTTATTTGTTATTTCACTGATAACAGCGTCATCTTTAAAACAACACTCAATTTCAGAAATAACGTGTCCATGATGAATCAGTTTTCTGGTTTGTGCGCAGTTGCGGCGCAGATTTGCTATTAAAATATTTTATTAAATGTTCGCTATTATAACTACATAACAGGACGAGCTCGTGGCTAAATAATAACAGCCGCACTGGTCGATCTTCAAGGTTAAGCAACGCTTGACGAGGTCGGTCCGTGGATGGGTGACCATTTTCAACATACCGAGTTTCCTCCGTGCCTCGGAAAGCACGTTAAGCCCAACGGCTTCGTTTAAAGATTTGACAGTCGTTACGAGTAGTCAGAAGCCTGAGATCTGACACCAGTCTTGCCAAGGGGTATCGTGTTACCCAGTTACTGGGTTGTGGAGGTCAGATAGGCAGTCGCTCCATGTAAAACACTGGTACTCAGCTGAATCCGGTAAGACTGGAAACCGACCCCAAAATAATTGGGAAAAGGCTAGGCAGATCTATGATATTATAATTACATATATAATGAGCACATCAATACATGCGGACGGCTATGTAGTTCCGAGGTCGCAGCTCAAACAAGAATATGTCACAATCATAATGTTCTCAGAAATCGTTCCAAATATAAACGTGGATAAATGTCGTATCACGCGCCATCGCGACACATGACGGAGGCCGAGAGAAATAAATTATTGGTACCGGAAGTGACGTCCCGGGCTCGCTCCAATTTAAAACACAGCCCACGAAACAGCGTCTAGCGTCGACAAAAACGGCCGCGGTACGATGCAAGCTCACTAAATAATACCCGTCAAACACAATCTCATAAAATTTGCTTTTCAATGTAATAGCCGCTATTTCAAATATAAAATAAAAACAAATTATACTTAATGAATGTCACAAAATAATATATTGTATCCTTAATTCGCCGGAAATAAAAATTTTAAAACCTTAGACTCGGACTAATAGAGAACACAAATTGAATTTCAAATTAGAATTCAATCAGTTCGTATAATCGACATCGCCAGGGGCGGATGTGCTGCTTTTTTTAATTAGTGCAAAGGTTAGGGACGTTACCGAAAAAACCTTTTTATGTTGTCAATCGTCGGCGGCGGTGTAATTATATGCAACCGTTAGTTGTCGTTGAAGCTCATCCACGTCTCTCTGACAGTTCTGGATGAAGTGCTCCCGTGCTGTACAGATTTATGGACTGTTTTCAGTGTTTTTATCTAAAAAAGATTGTTTATCTGGCACTTCCGTCGCCTGCCGCGGCCGATACGCTCGCTAACGCTTTATTGTTTACACTTAATGTAATTCAAAGCAGGGAATTCCTCGGTAAATTGTATTTTTAAATTTAAAGCGGCGATGGGAATGGGGAGTTTACTTTGTGAATATCGATTGCCGACACCGACTTGTGTCGATATCTGTTTGGGCTTTTGCGATCGATGTTACGCAAGTGCCATACGTAATTTTTTCCTTTTTTTTTGCCGCCTTTTAGAGTGTACATTGACATGTCCAGATACTGAACAAAGCCATAGATAACTGTTGCTTCGGCCACGTCAACGAGTTTATTGACGGATACAGTCCGTTGAAAAAAAGTCTACATACAAAATAACGGTGTTAAAATACAGCACTAATGTCGCACATAGTTTTTGCGCACATCACCACAATCCTCCGGGTTTCCATTTCCTGATGCACCGCGTTACATGATGGAGATTGTTCGTCGAGCACAATATCCACCTCGTGTTTATTTCCTTTGCATTTATTCAAATATTGGAAAGTCATTTCCCGCGTTATTTCCCGGTGGAAGCTCGCGGAGTGCTGTCGTCTCGGTAATTGCGTTGTGCGCTCCACAGACTCATTCTCCCAGTTCCTCATAACCTACATGTACCTGTAGGTAAGTAACTTGACAATGTGTCCCTAAATAAGTTAGAACGCTTTGTGCTTTGATATCGGTTCCACTAAAAACACGTATGGGGCAGTTATGTGATTGACAATTTAAAGGGCAGCATGTCAAGCAATTTTCTAAAATTTAAATGCCTTAACGAATGAGTCAATTGGTCGTTAAATCAAAGTTTGACGCAATGAATGTCGGGGCACTGTGTGGTCTCCTGTCAAATTAGTCAGCAACACTTTATGGTCACTCTCTCCCTCATCACGCACAAACCATTATATTTGTGGCTGCTAGTTACAGCATACTAACAAAAAATCGGCGTCGGATCTTCCGACGGCGTCGAAATCGCTTCCTCTGGCAGACAATAGCGTCCCGTATCCGGTAGCACACGTGCTCAGGTGCCTATTATGTCCCGGAGCGATCCTCGCCCCTTAACTACCTTTTGTGAGGCAACTTAGTGCCACCCCTGTAACTTGACCCAGATTTGGGCCGGCCCACTAGCTCGTGCCCTCCCATCGCATCGAATTCTATCATGTCGTCTGTTAGCGCATCTGTCTCGAGGATCATGTAAAGTGAAACAACTTTTGTCAACATCCTGGAGACTCCATGTATTTGCTACTGTCCCTATTCAAATATCAGTTCAATTTTTTTTTGCGTTTCGCCATTGCAGTTTTATTCGCGGCGCCATTGTCTAAGATATGGGGGAGGCTCCAGCTTGAATATCGTCTTCATCATTTACCTTAAATCTATTTCTTGCATTCAAGTAAAGATGACATCAAATCTATTTAAAAATAAATAAATAAAAAGCTAAAGTTCAAATTACATAAAGGTTACAACAATAGCAACACTGACTTACAATAGACACGAATGGAAGTATTCTAAATTTAAAATTCAAGTGTGTTGCGTCTCGCGTGCCAGTATCAAACAATGAGAATGAGAATCATAGTCAAGGCCGTACGCGTCATGGTCATTATTATAACGTAATTATGATCCACGACGTTACCTTACACACTGAATTTGCGAAACAATCCAACTGGTTTTTTTTTCTCAAGTTTAACGTGATCTTTACTCTTTTGTTTTGTTAGAATACGTCACTGCTGCGTTTGTTTCCAACACCAATTGGTAGCAAGTTTGAAAACAGAATTGCCGTAATTCGGTTTTCAAAGTTGGTACTAATTTTCTTTTTTTTTTTATAAGCTGTAATAGGCTCTCAAAATTCGACAAAATTACTGAACTCGAATATTGCAAAATGATTAAATTATGCTCGTGTACTCATTGGCATACGTTACTGTACTTACATTACAGCTTAATTTATATGCACAAATACTTTTGCAATATTACATTTTCACGTGGCCACTGAAAAACCGCAACTAGATGCGTCACTTGATCCATTATGCTAGTTCATTATCTGTCTAGTGTATCGCTCGGACAATTTAATCGTTTTGTTTTTACATCTTCGCGAAACAATGCTACCTCTGACACACTCGGAACCAGCAGTATTTTTTATGTGAAGAATGAATTAAATTACAACGCATTGTTCGCGCTAAAATAAAAACCATGTACCCACAATTACTTCGGGCCATATCCAGTAATCCTGCACTCTCCTCGATGAGAAGTTCGCGTGCTCTAAAAATTGGACGCTTCTACTCTACATTGTTTTCGTTCAGAGCTCAGCAGCTCTAGATTTCATTTTCCTTAAATGATAACAACAGGAAAATAACTCCACAATTATAATAAGAATGAAATATTTATTATTGAACGTTCATTCGTTATATTTGCAGGGATAGATTATTTAGAATGGCAATAGGTAGTACATACGTACGTAGATAATAGAGCTGCGCTATTTTTAGATTGTTCAAAGGCTCGCACAAAAGCTGATTGTGTATTGTGTCAGTATATATTTCGATAGAAGGTGCCCCGTGCTAATTTTCGTGATACTCATCAGGAGGGTTAGCAAAAAAAAATCAACGGTCGCGCAACAGTTGGTCTTGTAGCAGGTGACGCGACAGGTCGGCTCGTGTTAGTTCGTAGCGCTTCGTGCGCGCTCGGCTCGCACTCGGCTCCACTCGGGCCGCGTTTTCCACGGCCGCCCTCTCGATCCGCCCGAAAGCTCGCAGTCGGAGATTAGGCGCGACGCGAAGCGGTGCTACAAATGCCTCTCGCATACAAAAGCTCGAAGTCGACACGAGTAGTACGAGAACATTACGTCGGTCGTTATTCATTCACAGTTACATATCGTTTAAAAAGTTGATTTAATTATTTGAAGTGTTTTTTAAATATTTAATTAAAATTAAATAGTAACTTTTAAAATAATAATACTCATTTTTTTTGATAAATAAAATATTTTTGTGCGAATAAAAATTTATAAATTAGTTGAATTCGTGTTGGGGTGTGATGTGTTGGTGAGCAGTAGTGGAGCGCGCCGGGGCTGGAGCTCGGGCCGCCATGCTGCTGGTGGAGGCGCCACGCGAAGCCGCCGTGCCGCCGTGCGCGGCGCCCCTCGACATACCCATGTCCTCGCTCACCAAGCTCAACTTCACAGACTACAGTGCTAAAGTGAACAAACCGTACTCTGAGACAGAGAACAGGGACAATACGAGACTCAACTACGAGCAGGCGCTAGCGAGCGTTGCTAGGCTCAACTATGAACAATCAGTGCCCAACACAGCCAAGCTACACTATACGGAGCAGAACAGGCTGGCATATGATCCCACAGTGGAATCACTGTGTGGAGATCCTTCATTCATTTTAAATACAGGTAAACACGAAATGAAAGAACTTAACTGTAAAAATTCCCTCTTAGATTTTTCCATCTTGAATGCACAGTACGAATGCTTGATTTTTTTTTTGTATCTCTCACTTAAATTACAATAATATAAATAATCAAGATACCGACTAGCTAAGTTTTCCGAACAATATTTCAATTCTATCAAAATAATGTTAATGTTAATTATTATTGAAAATAAATACACTTTAATTCTTTATCTTTATTGTTAGTGGTTTATTTTAAATATTTAATTTTATTGGCATATAAATTCTGTTAATTTATATATCCTATTATAATTAAATACCAATGAACTGCGCTCATTAAGTCTGCGGTTAGGATAATTATTAGAAAATACAATAAACATCGAAATCACTTATAATACATATAACAATGGACAACATTAATTGAAATAGAATTATTAATAGTTCTATTTATTTAGTTTGCATCAAAGTGTACTATTTTGATTAAATATAAAAGGTTTTAAAGCTTTGTATTTTAACATTTTGTTATTGGTAACGGCAAAATTAACAGATAAAATTATTGTTAAGTTGAATTCGTATTTACGAAATTGTGCCAGCAAATAGACACTGATACTCGTACCGACTTCTCACAAAAAAACACAAGAAATTATTCGTCTACTATTTATTTCAGATTTCCGATCTTTGTTTCCGATTTCATAACACACTTATTTAATTGAGGACGGGAAGTGAGCTTAGTAAACGAACGCTGACAAATCTCATGCTTATAAAAGCGTAAAGTTTATTTAAATCATAAACACATTTACGTTATAAATAAGCAGAGCTTCATTGAGAACTCTCAAGTTGGGAGCGGAAGCACTTTCGCCGCCGCCATGTTGGATCCGGCGGCGGGGGTGCGCGGGCGCACCTCGCGCGCTTCCGCCGCGTGACGCGCATAAAAAGCTTTGCAGTATTGTCACATAGCTTACATTTGCATACATAGATTACGTGAAGCATTGTTAACGCTCCGATCAAGTGCTTTAGCCTAGCACGTACCACGCAATTCATATTTAAACGTATACTAGCTACTTATAACCTATTACAAGATATATAAAAGTATGTGTACGCCCTTGTACCTACACAGTTGGTTCAAATACAGGAAAATCCAGTTTATAATTATTTTTATTGATCTCATAAAATTCCACACGAAATCTCACATCCATTAAGGTTGGAAAACATTATAATTATAACAATAATTTATCGCTCTATCATATACCTATTTCATAGCCAAGAGCTCCTTGGCTGTGGCTAAATAATAACAGCCGCACTGGTCGATCATCAAGGTTAAGCAACGCTTGACGAGGTCGGTCCGTGGATGGGTGACCATTTCAACATACCGAGTTTCCTCCGTGCCTCGGCGAGCACGTTAAGCCGCTGGTCCCGGCTGTCATTTGAATATCGTGTTACCAGTTACTGGGTTGTGGAGGTCAGATAGGCGGTCGCTCCATGTAAAACACTGGTACTCAGCTGAATCCGGTAAGACTGGAAGCCGACCCCAACAACAATTGGGAAAACGCTAGGCAGATGATGTTATATTTCACAGCCAAACTGATCTTAATTCACCACGAATTAACGATAATTGGAAATCAGATAGTAATTTAGTAAACCACAACACGTATGGGGCATAGGGTATGCATATTCATACAATAGCTTCAGATGTAATCGAAGTGGAGTCATATCGTCTGTCATCCACGTCTCTCACAAATGGTGCTCGGTCATACATAAATGGTGACCATTCTAGAGGTAACGGTTCAGGTCGCTCACCTTTCAGTAATCGCTTCCTTCCTTTTACAGGTCGTCGCAAATCTCGTAGTTGACGTGATCGAAATCACGATTTGAACCAGCCGACGGACACTTTAATACTTATTTATGATTCAATCTCGAAAAACAAAGATTTGGAAGGTCGTTGCCAACGTAAATCTGAATGTTGTCATAAATGTCACAATATGATGAAACCTTATTAAAGGATTTTATAAAATGTGATGGAAACTTTTGTAATTTTTCACGAACTTCCTATTACATAAATATATAGATAAGGTCCGACGGTATTTAGTCGTTCAAACAAAATTTTAACACATAATTGCTTGTCAATTATAATTTCTCTAATCTCCAGGAATAATGAGTAACTATTCCGTGTTAAATTAACTTCTTCGGAAGACAATTTAACTTGAACTTTAGATTTGGTTCTGACTACACACTAACAAATGTAAAACACTAAGATAAATTCAAATTATTGCTCACAATCAATACAAATATCCAACTAATAATCAATCTTCGGTGATGAAGTAATCGTGCAGTACCTATCTATATACAACGCTCGCCTTAAATTATTTCGAGGGAACATATTCTCAGGATAAAAAGTAACCTATGTGCTATTCCAGACTTTAATCTATCTCTTTGCCAAATTTCATCGAGATCCGTTCAGCCGTTTTGGCGTGATTGAGTAGCAAACACACTCACAAACTTTCGCCTTTATAATATTAGTGCGATTCCCAGAAAGAGCTACATAGAAGATATAATGTTATCATGCGTTGCGTCTTGTGTCCACAGGCGACAAACAACTTGTCACATTAGAAACACCTGTCTAACACCCGCAGCTGTACGGTGACATAAGAAACATGTGCTCGATACCAAAGTTTATCACTTACCTATACAAATACCAACAAACCGCCTTTATATTTAACCTCATTATCATTAGCAGATATACAGAAAAAAACCTACCCGAACGACTTCGTTAACTCTTTAGACCATATTTTTAATATCAAACAACAAATTTTGAAATATCGTCCGATAATAAACTTGATGGTGCGCAAAAACGACTTTGACAAATCAGAAATGTGTTTCTTTTTCCGATTTTATTTTTATTTTAATCAGCATTAATAGATTCATAGCGTGTCCTTAACGAGCTCTTTTGTCCTACAGATAATTTTATTCATTCCTAGTTTAAGACTCCATTTCGCGAACTGAATACTGTGTACGATTATGGCAATGTGCATGACGGATGACGTCAGTTGTCGTCAGTGACGTCACGTACGTAGCTCGATTCATTCATAAATTAATATGGCTACTTCCGGCCGCCGCCCGCCGTAATCCACACGAACTTTTAAACGCTTTCAGTCTAATCGACACTTTCTAAGAAATTGGATTCAATTTAGCGTAGGAAAACTTACACATTTGTAGTTCCGACAATTATCTATTGCCTCAAAAACTTGTAGTAGATATATACTTCGATATCCACGTAGCATTCATCATTTCAGCCGAAACACGTCAACTGGTGGACATAGGCTTCCCCCAAGCGTCGCTTCATTGACCGGTCTCGTGCGTCTCGCAAACAGCGGATCCCCGCAGCCTTCACCAGGGCATCGGTCCACCTGGTGGGAGGCCTTCCAACGCAACGTCTTCCGGATCGCGGTCGCCACTCCAGAACCTTTCTGCCCCATCGGCCATCCGTTCTGCGAGCAATGTGCCCTGCCCACTGCCAGAATTCTTCGGGCTATATCAGTAACCCTGGTTCTCTTACGGATCTCTACATTTCTGTTTCGATCACGCAAGGAAACCCCGAGCGTAGGCCTCTCCATTGCCCTTTGTAAGCGACCACGTCTCTGAGCCATATGTCATCACTGGCAACACACACTGAAGCAATTGAAGAGCGCTCATTCATTCAGTTTTTAAGGAAACATCATAATATTCAATTCAATCAAACATTAGTCATGGAAAACCGATACAATATTCAGGACAAGGGATGTTTGGCCATTAACAAAACAAGGAAATCCGAATATGACATCACACGTATCCGCTTCCTTGCTTCATATTTATACAGAGCTGCTGAGAACACATACGGATCTATCAATTGTGGATTGGACTTGAATCTAATAGTCCATAATTGATGTTCTCTCTTATTGATGGCTCAGTGTTGACCTTTAGCTCCAAAGTTTTAAAAAGGTCTAAAAAGGTTTTGATCCTCCTTTAGTATCAAGACCGTACCGAAGAGATCAAATGCTAATTTAAATTCCTCTGATCTTTTTTATTTGTAGTATAGGTTTCATCAAACAGAAACTATTTTCAGCAACACAGGACGTTTTCAAAATAGATTCGCGAATCTAGCAATCAAAATATAGAACGTGTTTATTTCAAAGTTTGAGAGTTGAATGGGTGTGACGTCAGAGCAGGTCACGTCGCCGCCATTGATGCGCCCGCGCCGCCACTTCCGTCGTCTGTAGCGCCGCTACATCCTGCCTGCAGTTTTATGTCTATCACACTACTAGGCACACCACACTACATTAATTACTTGCTTTAAATCTATTACTTGGTCTTTGAGTGGTGTGTCATTGATTTTATTTTGGGACAATTAAATTATTGCTATTTGTAGTTAAACCTATGGACCTAGCCTATGGAGTTTCAGTAACTTGTTGAATGCATCCTCATTGCTATGATTTTACTATATAATACGTATAGGCGTCAGCAAATTGCACCGTTGCAAAAAAGAAAAGAATTATGTCTGAATAACTCATAAAATGTAATTCGATATTTATTTCCTCCGAATGCCAGGCTCAACTAAATCGGCTTTTAAACGTATATTATTAATACTGCGAGGCAGGTTTAATGGTTTCCCTTATGTCAGCTATGTTCTAAGTATGACGGCGAGTGTTTACGTGGTGCTACCCCCCCTCGTGGCTCGCGCACGGTTTTTGTAACGACCGGCGGCGCGTGCGCAGGTGGCCGCGCACCTGCCACGCATACCGACTACCGACAACCGTAGACAAGGCATAGTGCACGCGATTTGACATTTTTGACATAAGCATTAGCAGCTTTATTGCAAAATAGCACGAAGGTACTAGGTTGCTAGTTGAATGATGAACCAAGTTCCAGTCAAATATGGATGTGATCTTCTTCTTATTAGTCTACATGGAAGAGAGCCAGATTTAAACAAGATGAACACGGCTATATATTATAAATGTAGGCAGGGGTATACAGAATGCTACTTGAAAAATAACCTATGGTAATTTAAAATGAAATCCAAATTAAACCGGAATATATCGCACGCCTTATACATCCTACTTAGAAATATCTACCACTTCTAAAGATAACAATAACTCAGAGTGATTTCCAAAGTGCCAGTTGTATCGTTTTGTGACTCTATGTTTTATTGAGTCTAGACAATGTAATAGCTAAACGATTTGCCGAGCTGTGCGAAGGTTTTATTGAACCACTATCGGATTCCCAGGAATCGTTTAAGCACAATCGGCATGGCATTAGTCAATCCATTTATATTTTATGTCTAAGGGCGTGGAATTTTAAAGCAGATTAACCCTTGATTAATCTAACGATCGAACTTTTATAATTGTGTCAAAATCAACGTCAACGCCATCTGCCGCGACAGATTATAAATAAAAAAAAATGTGTATTCCACCGGATATTATTGTAAGATCAAAATTATTTTTGTGACTAAAAACTAAACGCTGATATTTTTTGTTTAAAATCGATGTATAAATAGTGAAGTAAAAAAGTTTGTTTGTAATTATTATCGGCTCGCTACACGTTATTTTATTGGTAATAAATATCGGTGGATCTGGTGTTAGTCGATTTCGCGTCGGTCGCTCGCAGGAACACCGATTGCGACTCTTTATTTTTAAACGCAAGTTGAGGTCATGTGCTGTTATAACGTTTCACGATTGCGGGCTGTTATGTATCTCACACTTTATATATTATTTTAACATTTCAGGCAGCAATCCTCTTTTTTTCCTAGTTTTCAAATTTTTCTTCTTGATGAAAAGTTGACAAAATCCCGATAGGAAATCATGCTGCATCCCTGTGTTTTATAGGTACAGCGGTTTGATAATTCCTCAAATGTTATTTAGCATGTCTAAGAACACCATAAAATACTAAAATACAAACTACTAATTTTCATAAAATACTTATTAAAAACAATAGACATCTCGTTTGCACCGCCATTGCTCACACATCGCGACTTTAAAATATTTCACGCTTCCTGCCGAAAGATGTTCCAATTTTGAATTTGATTTAAACACCACTCGTTGACAGCCATTTCCTCTTTATCCAAGAATAATGTAGTTTTCTCTGCTATTATTTTCAGTTCAAAATTTTTCCAAGCCGTCTTTCATTTGACAAATTATTGTCATTTTCAAATGTGCACCTGTCTTAAAAGATTGTCTATTTCTGTATTAAAATATAGGTATTGTTAATAAAACAAATATGAAACAGGAAGATTTATAATTTGCAATGTTGACTTAAACCATTTTCATTAATTGTATGCTCAAAAGGCAGGGATCTAGATTCAATTTTACATATCATTAGTGGAAATAGTTGAGTATAATCAAAGCGTTTCGTGCATTCAACATCTATTAAAACTATTTTCAACAACTTTATCACAGTAAAATATGGCGTTCCTTAATTGTGACTATTTACATTTTTAATTAATTAATGAGGCCAAATTATTTATGTCAAAACACCGGGCGGCGGCGGGCTGTCGTCGACTGCGGGCTGTCCGCCTGTCACACCGCTCACCTGCGCCTGCGCACCGCATTTGATTCTAATTTTAAAAATTCATATTTCGACTTCCGTTCCCAAATGGGAATTGGCGCGATATGCGTCTCCACGTTATTATAAAATACGTTCGAATGTAGATCACTTTGTGGTGGACTTATGTATTCGACTACAGCTAAATAGTCGAATTAAATCGTGCCACTCGTTCTTCTTAGGGACGGAAGACAGTGTGATTCGGGTATTCTAATAAGAATAAAGGCCTGTTATGAACTTTCGAAATATGGTTACAAAACATCGTTATTACTCGTCTGTCGGGACACCATATGGCAGCTCAGCGCGTGCTCGCCACGACATAAAACAACGACTCCCAAGTTTTCGCAGCTCGAATTTCGTCGCAGATAACAAGTAAAAAAGTGCGACAAGTCGTGTCGCAGCTGCTGCCAGGTCTAAGGTTACTGTCGTAATCTCGAGACTTAGGACTTAATATTACTTTACTTTGTATAGGTACTTAAACTGTCCTTAAGTCTTAATTACTATTGAACTTAAGTATGTCATTACCTATAATTAAAGCAGGTAGATTAGATACTAGTCGATAAGCTTTCTTGGTGAAATTGTAAATACTTTGTTGATAGCTTTTTGTAATTTATCGTCTCATTTACTTATCCGACAGTTATCTTCTGAAACACTTGGTTTTATATCCATAATAATGTTGACTCAATAGTTAAAGACTAGATGCGAACGTGCTTTTCTATTGGGTTTATGCGCTTCCACCTTTCCTTTGGTCTGCTTCTTTGTTATAATGTATAAGTATAAGATCTGAAGATCCAACTGCACTCTGTCCAATATCAATAAAATTGGCACTGGTCGTTTGAAATCATTAATGTCTTAAATCTCTGTGATCACATCCTTTTTTAATCGCCTTTCACGTAACTCATGCATCTTTACTTTGGTCTGCCTCATTAATACTTGAAACTTTTAGTTTAGAACTAACTTCATCGACCTCTTGTTCTTATTATTTGGGGTTGGCAATAGCATTTGCGTTTTCGTATTCGATACCGTTTATCCGTCATCTCAGTGGTATTTTCTTCATGGCTATATCTTCTTTCTTCTATATTCGCACAATCCTTTCATCTTTTGTTTGTACTGCCTCTTTTCTTATATAACTTTAAAAATTTGCAAAGATTATCGAACTGTTTTTGTATAGGTATGTCGCAGGGAAAAGATGTTACCAGGGATTCACAAAATCACTAGGGATACCTTGGAAATCCGTGGCATATTCTTGATTATTAAGTCTTCTTACTAAAAATGTTTAGTGATATGACAAAATGCTAATATATTGTCGGTGATATGTCGTTTCAATCGAGTAAATCTAGTAAAGAGAATAGTGCTGATGGATAAAATAATTAAACAAAATTACAAATTAACTAATGTGGATGGCGATAATCTGGCATTGCGAAGAGTAGGTACTTACCTTCATTTCAGAGTCTTCATTGCTCTTACATTACGAATACTTCGCTTACGTTGGTAGGTATGATTTTGTGTACGAGTAGTTTGCTTTTTGTTTAGAATCGAAGTTTTCCTGTTAGTTATCCTCGTTAAGACTCCTGTTTTCCCTAATCATCATTATTATTATTACCTGATTTTGTATTATTGGTAATATTTCCCTTTGTTTCATTGAATCTCTTTCTCCGTCCTTGATTATTTTGCCTCATTTACCTACCTTAACTATAAATTCAACAGGCAAATTAATGATTTTTCATTTTAATTAATGTAATTCCTTTATATAACTCCGGTACGCTAAAGATAGGTATGGACGTAGTATGTCTATGATCTGATAAAAGGGTATGTGAAAAATGCCTCTTCAGACAATGTTGGTCTCATTAACCATACTTTGATATCTTTCCATATATGGTTTTTTGAGCCCTATGAGCAATCGAGCCATATTAGTGGGTTTGTAGTCTTTGTAATGTTCGGAGCATTGATAGATCTAAAACTACTAGAGACTTCAGTAAGACGCAAAAAATGTTTACAGATCGAGATTTTTTTGTAAGCGAATTGCGAAGATCTTTCATTTTGTTTCTATCAGAAATAAATCATTGTGAGGAGCCAATGGCGCGTTGGAGCGGCGACCTTTCGACCTGAGCGTTGGCGCGCGGGGCGTGGCCGCGCCCGATTGGCTCGCCCCGCCCCGCGCCACCGCACCCGCCCCTCTCCACGCCCCACTACTCGATCTCCGATGTGATGCTGTGACTGACGTACTTTTCTTACCATACATTTTTATAAACGAATTGACGAGCGTCTTTGACTTGTTCTTAAGACTTTTTTTCTGCGAAGCAGTGTTGAAAATAAATACGGATGCTGCAACGGACGGATATTGATAATAAATATTAGATTTATCTTATAACATTGACGAGGTGTCTAATTAAGAAAGGTAATAAATAGTTAATTTTAACGACATTGATATTAAACTTATTTTAGATTGAGACCAAGGACAGGTTCAGTTTTTACAGCGTAAAAGATAATTCAAATATTACCTATACCTAACTAAACAGAAACTTTTAAAACATCTGTAAACAAAAGAAGAGAGGCAAGCCAGAATCCACATAACTATTTTTAATTAACGAACCAAAAAGTGAAGAAATGCGGAACATACAAAACAACCGTTTTGTCTACCAAAAAGTCGAAACATCCAATAAAACTCCTCGAAGGTCACAGTTCACTCCCAAGGGAGCTATTTCCCTCTTTCACAGGATTTATAGCTCCATTCCTTTGCCTCAGTCGCCGAGGGAACAATTGCTTCATTAAAATTCTTCGACTTGTCAAAGTGACAGATCGTGATTTGTTCACACGACTGTCTTGCTGATGCTTCATTTGTTTCGTTAAAAAAGTTTCTATTCTACTTTTAGTTGACACTTTCACCCGTAGGTGTAAAAATAAAAATAATTTGTTTGTGTTTACACTTTTGATTGCATCCATTAGGGTCTTTTTTTCTTTAATATTGTCACAGATAATATAATACTAGCATATTGTTTAGTTTCTTACGTGCGGCAGATTGTACAGTCGACAGCACTTCTGTGGAAACACTTTGACCTCGAGCTGACCTAGCGTAGTAAAGATTTTCAATACAATGTGAGGCCAGCTTATACTGGTTTTGTTAGTTGTACCAACATGAAGTGGCATGGTCATAGTAGTGCAGAGGCACTGACCACCAAACCATTCACTGTATCGTTCAATTGAAACCCCAGTTCATTCAAATGAAACTCCAGTTCAAAGCCGACATTCACAGCTTCACTGAACATTATTCATTCACGTGTTGTTTATTTATATTATATCTACAATTATTTACGGAATTACTGAATGGACTAACATTTAGTTTTCCTTGTATCTTTACTTAGTTTTATAATCAGTATCGTCATAGTTTTACTTAAATTTCTTATTTATTGTTTTTCATTTTGGTCTGATAGAGCCCATAAATGCATTTTATTTGCCGTGTATTTTCAATCTAGCAAATTCTTTAAAAACTGAACACAGTATTCGGGCAGTTCCTTAAATTTGAAATACTCAGTGCAAACAAGCGGAAAACGTAACCAACACGATAAGGAAAGAAGCTGTATCTATAAGGAAAATTGCAAAAATAACTGCAGCTAAAGAATGTAGTTTCCCTATAGGTATTTTAAGCTACATCCACGTGCATTTTATTTCTATACCATTCTGGTTTTTACTTCCTACTTCTTCTTAAGTCTTCTTATCGTGGCAGTTGCTACATTTAAATTTCGGGTACTCCTTTGGTTAGACTGGACGGACCCAATAGTTGGAAAAAAGCTTGACATATTGATTGATAAGGTAGCTATAGTTGTACTATCTCACGAAGAAGCAGGTGGTTAAGCACGTCAGACTAAACGACTTCTTATATCATCTCCAAATATTTTGACTCCTAAAATACGGGACACTCAATATCAGGTCAGCTTTAAATTCAATTGATGTCAATAAAGATTGCTACTTCAAATCATAACCGAACCGAATCAACCACGCAACTCTTACAGCATCAATGATCCCACTTAATCTTCATGATAACGAGATGAGATACATCGCCGGTCAAACGGCAGACAATGAGCGACTACTGACCCCGCGGTACATATCTACACGCTACATACAAACAGACATGCACAATACACATGTAAACGCACACCCAGACAAATGCACGAACGTACACTATTGTTAAATTGTTCAATCACACCGCCGCACTGCGTGAACGGTGATTTTTCATTTCATAATTTTATGGAAAATTGTTAAGAAGGCCTAGTCATATTGATATTCCTATGTCTATCAGTGGTATAGTAGCAATTGTCGATATGAGAAAATGATAGGGAGTCTTACGTAACGTTTCGACTTTGTAATCCACTTTCAACTTTTTAATAATTTCCACCGCTGATTGAATATTACCTTGACTTCACTAGAGACCAAGGTTCAGCTGTCAAATCCTTAAGTGATATTTTTATTGAATCGTTTCAAGCCTATCCCACTACTATTGTTAACGTGGCAGTATATAAACGGATATAAGTATCATTCATCTTAGGGCATTGCAAACATACATAGCACCAGTTGAGAAAACAAAAAAAATTGCGATGCATAATATTTTCGCCATTCAAGAGTTTAATTTATCGATGTTCGTCAATAACATTGACGCACAGTAATCAGTAACTACATTAGGTAGATTTTGCATCGTGTACTAATCTAACTCGAGTATGATCGAATGCCAACTCTCAAAGTTTCTTCGAAATCAATTTCAATCGCAGGCCTTTTGCAAATTAAATCAAACCTCAATTCGATGGTCGGTGTTTTATCGTGATGGCTACGTGGCGCGAGGGTGTCGGGGAGCGGTGTGGTGGGTGACGGGGGGGAGAGGGTATGTGTGGGTCCGTCGGCGCACGCGCAGAACAAAGGGCGAGCCGTGAACCGCGACCGACGCGCTTCGGTACCCAGCGCCCGCCAACACGCCTCGATATGCATGCCGTACTGATTTTTTTTAATGGAAATTTTGTCTGACAGAGATATCACAGTCACTGTAGACCTACATGTTGAAATTTTGTGGAACGTATTTGGTTTGGCGTAGATAACCATTGTAGCTGGCCAGGCTAAGCTCTGCACTGATCTCTACCATGCTAATCCCTCTTTCGAGGGGATTACGATATTGGTCTTGGATGATGAAGTTTCAGGTTCACTTGAAGAGTCTTAATTCATCTTAGTTTTCACGGCAATATGGTTACAGACTAGCATTACTGGTTTGGTCGAAGTTTACCTCTCATAACATCCTTCATTCTTGTCCTTTGTTCATGCACTAAACCTTCTCTGATTTGTTCCAGGCGGCTACACGACCGGCGGTCCTCGCGAGACAAACACCTACGGGTACTCGGAGGCGAGCGGCGGGTCCGCGCCGGCGCCGACTGCCTCCCCCCTGGACGAGTACTACCCTCCAGAGTACCCAGCGGGCCCCGCGCCACCCGCACAGCCCTACCTCGACGAGTACTACCACCATGCGCACGCGCACTCGCAGCCCCTGCTCACACACGAGCAGAAGTACCAGCCGCATCCCTACACCAAGCCTTATCCAAGAGGTGAGTCAACAGAAAATAATTATTACTTAGGCAGTAGCTCCATATAAAAAAGGTACTGATACTCAGCTCCATCCGGATAACTGTCTCTCTGCAGGACAAAGATCTCTTTTGATACAGAGAAGACATGAGCACTAAATAATCACCACGCTTGCTGAAGACGTATATTGAAATACTCTATTTTATTCCTGTCTTGAACAACTTATTGGTTCTTCGAATTACGACAAGAACGTTAGAACAAGCGTGAGAATTCACACCCACGATTGTCTTTTATTTCTTAGAAAGAACTTTTTCCAAAAAACATCTAGATTACTTACAAGTAACCTAACCTAAGAAATTCGCTTCGTAAACAGAAAGTAGAAAACGCAGTGATAAAATCACGCTATCATAAGTAATTAAAAACAAACATGGACATTGTCTCATTAGAAGAGATCAGAAGACAGACTTGGTCACTTTAATTGATGCGGTGTACAGTTTCAACAGCGTCGTTAACTGAATCTTTCATGTGGTTATTATTTAGTGGTGATCATGTTACTCTCGTATTTTTACTTGTCATCGTTACTGGAGTGCACTAATTGGTGTTAGTCAAACGGTTCGTTTCATTTCTGGTTTTGACAAATTCTTATTCAGATATATACGACCAGAAGAAATGATTATGCTTCAATAAAAGGTGCCCAGGCCATTGGAACAAACACACACTCCTTGCTTATTAAGCCTTAGAGCATTCCAAAAACCCTAGCATCAAAGTGGTCCATTTTCATTGTATTCTGACTACAAGTACTACATTACAATCTTCTTTGCCCAAGAGGCTGTTTTATTCTAGGATGTTGTGTTTTAGTCTAGGATCCATATCTCACAGTCTTTCCAATGATGTGTTGAATAACAAAAGGTCTATTTCCCGTTGTCCAGGCGGCGGCGGTCGGTACGGTGGCGAGGGTTACGGCGAGAGCTACGTGCAGGAGTACGGCGGCGCCTGCGCAGAGTGGAACGAGTGGCCCGCCGACCAGCACGCGCTGATCCCGCAGGACAAGCTCGCGTACCCCGCCACGGGACCCTGCTTCACCGGTATGTACTACCTTCACTGCGGTAACTTGAATCAAACATCTAACTGGACCATCCTATACGTTATTTGAACATGACTTTAAACTTTTCGTACTGAGGATTTTACGAGTCAGTCTACCTTTCTTACCCCGATTGCTATAGTTTAAATTCTCTTACTGTCAAATACATTAGTTGCCTCGACATAATGTTCCAATCAGAATTTTTTCCGTCAGTTTTAGCTATTCGTCCGTGACGGACGTAATAGTCTTTATTAGTCGTATATCGTAAAGCAACTGTGTGGCACGCTTACAGGATCAGGGCCCATCCAACTGTGGCAGTTCTTGTTGGAGCTGCTGACCGACAAGAGTTGCCAGGGATTCATCTCGTGGACCGGCGACGGATGGGAGTTCAAACTCACCGACCCCGATGAGGTAACGAAACATTTTTTTTATTCAGTCTTGCTGCTTTTTGTTGTAAGACGCTTTTCACCTTCTATTTGTGTGTCCATGAACCTTCCAACCCTGCCCTTGTTGTTCAAACTATATCATCATCATATTCTTACCCCAACTTATAAGCTACTACCAAACTAGATACTAAAGATCATGTTTTTCCAGGTTGCTCGGCGCTGGGGCATCCGCAAGAACAAGCCGAAGATGAACTACGAGAAGCTGTCCCGCGGCCTGCGCTACTACTACGACAAGAACATCATCCACAAGACAGCCGGCAAGCGCTACGTGTACCGCTTCGTGTGCGACCTGCAGAGCTTGTTAGGGTAAATTCCAATTATACACGACTCGCGAGGGAAGGATGGAAGCTTCTGTAAGCTTACTGCAAGTAAATGTCAATTTGTATTGAAACTGATTAAGCCCCGTCTGGTGATTGTAAATGAAAACCTTTCGATTGTATACAAATTGACATAGAGAACTTTAACGTTAACGCGATCGAGTACGTTAAAAAACTTGCACTTAAGCCTCAGATGGTAGAGATGTATGAATGAAACAGAATTATTGCACCGATTGTAGTTAAGTTGATAGTTTTCAAGGTCGGACCAAGGATTTTTTCTGGGAGGGGCACAAGGGGCGGAAAAATCAACAATAACTGTTAGAAATAAACTTGATACTTCAAGTTAATAACTACAAGTTCACAAAATACCGTCTGGGGCACGGGGGCATGTGCCCTCCCCCCTCCCCCTTAAATCCGCCCTTGATAGTTTTAATTGATTAGGTTGATATATTTAGTTTGTTAGGACGATTTCGAGATATCTTGTATCTAGACACAAGATCTTGACAACGAATGTGCTGTTCGTGGACTACCATACTAGCATCGTGAAATGTGATACGAGTATTCGGCTCACTCTGCGTTCAGCGTGACAAATATCCACAGATAATGATTATGGCACATATTGTCTATATTTCTGTAACACTTGACTGTAGCTGCTCTGATCTATGCGCATTTTTTACATTTTTATTTCATAGGTCTTAGAACACATAGTATGCTCGAGGTCTACCTAGTATGAAATTCTCTCAGTCAAAATCCCAAAGATTTGTAAACTATAATGCAACTTGTATTTAAAGAAACACTGCAGAAATCTAACAAAACCTTTTTGTTACAGCATATCACCTGAACAACTGCACGCAATGTATGAGCCCAAAATGGAGAAGAAAGACGAGGACTGAGCCGCGCACGCGCCTCCACCGCTCCCCGCAGAACTCCTCCAACCCAACGTACTATTAGCTGCACTACTCTAGCATTCTACTTCACTTGTCATCTGCTGTACGACGGACATCGTACAAATTGACTCAAGGAAGATCTCGCATCTTTCCCCCCCAGACTCACCCCAAGTGTGTTTCCAAAAGCTAATTGCTAACACATTTTTAGAACTTCATAATATTAAAATGGATTTGATCTCATACGCAGCCACCAGTGGAATTAATATTAACCAACTAATGAAGGCTAACACCGAAAGGTCCTATGTTATTGTTCACCTTATATTTTAAATTCATACACTATGTACCCATATAACCAATGGTGCCTTACTGAAAACTTGTTATTTCATTTTGGGATTGCAAATTTTCGTTTTGATTGTATCGGATGCAAGTAGCACGCAGGATGTACTCAGTGCAGTATTACGGAGCACCTCTATATTGTTGTCTATGGCATCAAGTCAATATGCGTCTACAAAGTTTGCGACTAATAAATTTATTTAAATTCCTACAACACAGAGGAACAGAATTCAGCGAGATAATCAAAACTTAGTGCTAAAATAGTAAAATTTTACTATAATTTTAATGATAACTGTAAATATAAGTTAATTTTGTTACTTTATAAAATAATTAGGTATTATATTATAGTAGTTGTTAAGTGTTGTATGTTTAATTCGCAAATTGTTGCAATATGCGATTAAAATAATGAGTAGTCAGAATGAGGACGGACATAAAACGATTTTTGTATTCAGAGATTTTAGTCCAAAGATGATTAAATCTAAATTCCCACCTATTGGTAAAGATATGACATAATTACCAAAGGGACTTCTCATGTGTCTGGTTTGAAGTGAATATGATATTTTAATTTGTTTTATCGACCAGTGTTTTCCAAAAGTGACATCTTATGCAATATACTACTTACACATGAAACTCCGATGTACGTAAATACTTGAGTATCCAATACATAATGACCGCTGCAACACCGGGTGACGTCAACTGTCGCTGATCTCGTGGTAAGGGATTGTAATGTCTTACTAGTTATGAAATTAAATTAGTTGTATTATTTTCAATTTTTATAGCTCCTAGCGTACACCGAAGATATGTCGATAAGTTTTATTTTGTAAATTATCTCTCCTCCATCAATATGATACTTGATTTTCATTTCGTGCAATGCGGTTGGTAGGTTAGAATATGTGAATCTTTTTCTCTTGGTACTTTCACACGGTGCTGTTTGCTCGATATTTAAATATAACAGAATTGTAAAACGATGTCTTCCCCGTATTATCAAATTGATAGGTCTGACTCCGATTGACATAGGTACTCTTTTACTGTTAACGATACCTTATGATACTTATAATAAAGTCCACAGTCGAATGTATTGTATTTTGCTCCTGTTATGTGCTAATAGAATGATATCTGTACACGTTTACTTGTAAGCGAAGCCATTGTAAGTGAGACCTATAGTAGTTACGGCCAAATTTTGAATGTATAAGTGTCGTTGTATGTATTGATGGAAGATATAAAATTAAATATATATATTTACGAAATTATAAATATGTTTTTCTTTTCACGAAACTTTTTTTCCCATTAGCTACCCTAGTTTTCCAAAAATATAGATTCCATTTATTTTATAAGCATAGTACTACTTGTAATGATATATTGGAGGGGCGTGCAATTTTATAGATATTAGTCGGTCTTTATTTCTTTTAGTTTGGGTTAATCCCGTTAATATTGGCAGTAACTGATTATATACAAGAGAGATATCATCATCATTACCGACAGCCCGACTTCGCCCTCTGCTGAGCCTCTCTTTTCTTGTACCAAAACCCACGTTCCTGTGCCAGAATAGATAGAGGTATACTATAGAAATAAATATGGACCAAGAATTGGGCCCTGCGGAACTCCCTAATTTCAATAGAAAGCGCCATCATGAGTATAACTTTTACGTACGGCCGTACACACGGTGAGGCAGTTGGGGACAGCCTGACCCAATCACAAGTCACAAAATTACCTAAAGAATCATGTGACTTATCCCAGGCCTCAAATATAAAGTTAGATCTAGGTTCCTACTTTTTCGACTTATCCAAAAAACCTGAAGAATTATTCTAAAGTAGGCTAATATACAAAACAAAATGCATAAGCGATCGAAGCGACCTCGAATATTTTTGTACCGTTTTGGAACTCACTAATACGTACTTTACATTTGATTATTCATACTGAAATAGATTTAGTTACTTTGTCGAGTGAGTGACTCAGGAATGCTCAAGAATCTGGGGATAAGGTGTGTAACAGTAAAGACGAGTCAAATGAAGCGGGGCACTACCAACCTACTTTTTCTCGAAGCGTTTCGTTGTACTTTCGAAGCCTCGGTAGTTTTAGCCTGGATAATACTAGAGCGACTAAACTATCAGGATAAGTGCTCGGCGGGCTGTAACGGCATGTTGGCGACAGGTACCTGGGTTCCTTGCTTGGTGACAGTTGGGTTGGTAATGGTAACGGTACGGTTTCTTGGTGTGGTAATATTGATTGGTGGTAAGGTACTGGTATCTTCTGTGATGACATATGCAGGCTTCAATCGATCAATGGAAATGTTGACTTGCCGATCTGGTAGCTGAATGAAGTACACTTTATCTGTTCGGCTTATAACTCGATAGGGGCCTTCGTATGGAGTCTGAAGGTCGTAAATATGGCGTTGATGTTTCGCAGTATAACTCTGCGTGGTATTGGTACCTATACAGATTGTCAAAACGTAATAAAAAAACTTTTTTGCAAAAAAATACTACCGACTTCCAAATGAAAAACTACAAAGTGAAAAATAACTTAACTTTTGGAAGTCGGTGTCTTACGTAGGTACCATTTTTTGCGATATGGACACCGACTTTTATTCTTACGTCAATCGATTCGTTCGAATCTAGCGAAAGTCACTGGCTACATTAAAATTGAAAACAAATGGCGGGTTTTGGGCATCATATTGTTTCATAGCATTTCCAATTTTGTCAATGGACTTAAAATAATTTATAATTTTCTTAGATATTAAATTTAATTGTCATCTTGAAAAATTTAATGATCTTTATAACTTAAAATTAATGAAAGAACGAATTTAAATTACTTATATATTTGGTCTGTAACATCATCATCTGCCTAGCCTTTTTCCAATTGTTGTTGGGGTCAGCTTCCAGTCTTACCGGATTCAGCTAAGTACCAGTGGTTTACATGGAGCGACTGCCTATCGTTACCGTAGGTACGTAGTGTTACCCAGTTACTGGGTTGTGGAGGTCACTCCACAACCCAGTAACTGGGTAACACCATTCCCCTTGGCAAGACTGGTGTCAAATCTCAAGCTTCTGACTACCCGTAACGACTGTCAAAGATCTTCAAATGACAGCCGGAACCAACGGCTTAACGTACTTGCCGAGGCACGGAGGAAACTCGGTATGTTGAAATGGTCACCCATCCACGGACCGACCTCGTCAAGCGTTGCTTGTCCTTGAAGATCAATCCGTGCGGCTGTTATTATTTAGCCACGAGATATTTGGTCTGTAACAAACTAAGCTAAAAGTCGGGACTAGAAATAACGTCTTACGTCGCCTAACATCCACGGGCTGTGGAGCATCTCCGCAGGTTCTCCGTACTTCTAGCCTATGTTTGTCTTTTTCTGCCGAGGAGTTCGCATGTCCAGTGTGGCATCGATCCGTCCACGCTAGAGAAGTCGACATGGCGCTAAACGATACTTGCTGCATCATAACTGGCTGTTTGAGACCTACCCCGCTCGTGATGCTGTATCCACTGGCGGGCATAGCTCCATCAGATCGTGCCGCCAGATCGTTCGCCGCGAAGTGGCCAGCTGTCAGCAGCATCGAGTAGGGGAAACTAGAACGGGACAGTCGCCACCTCTTATCATTAATTCTAACCTTAAGCCTTAAAAAGCCGCAAAAGCTTTCAGAGACGTACGACCTCCTTGGAAGCCAGCGCAAATGACGAGAGGTGTAAACTATGAAAAACCCACATCCTGCCCCTCCATACTCCATCACTCCGGCAGAGCATCTACCCCCTGGACACGAACTGCTGTGGCCAGTCTGTTAATCCCTAAGTCGATTGCGGGTACAGGTTGGTCGCTGCAGGAAAAATCTGGCCAAATGGAGTCTCATAGACCCATCTCAAACAAAGTGCGAGTGTGGGACCCCGACGCAGAATATGCCCCACTTACTTGTCTGTCCTGCCATCTGCACCTTTCAGGACCTGAACGTGGTAAATGACAGAGCGGTCCAGGTTGCTACATACCTACTGGTCAGACAAAATTTGAGAATAGTTGTGTCAAAATTTGAATTTATCGACACGAAAAGAAGAAGAAGTAACCCAGCTAATGCAACGTCGTTACATTACTTTATAAACTCGTGACAGCCGCGACTGAGCTCGGTCCAATATTGCCTAAGAATCCCTGTAAAGTCGCAATGTCAATGTGTGTGCGCAAAATGACACTTTGTTCGTAGTGGCCTCTGTCTGCGGCGCGCCGCCGCTTACGTACTTAGTGGTAATAGCAGTTTTACAAAACAATTACAATTTTTGCACCGGTACTGAAAATAATTGCATCGGTATGGAGCGACGACATCATTTGACACGAGAATAGATGATGAGAGCCGTCGGAATGTTACAAGCTGGTTCCTGGCTACGTACTGTGGCTGACTGGCTGTCGCTCTTGACACTACACAGTGCGTCATAAGCCGCCTCTGGACATGGTATCGTATCATAGGCAGCGTGGCCGAGCGACATGGAGCACGATCTCGCATCACAACTCGCAGACAGGACCGAATACTGCTCGACGGAATCATACCATGACCGCCTTGATGTTGGCTACGAGGCTCCACAGTTTTTCAGGCCTTTTTTTACGCCCCTATGCTCGCGAACACAGAAATTGAGAGGAAGAAGACTGGCGTTGTGTTTTGCTTTTCCGATGAATCTCGTTTCGGTATGAGGCTGGATACAACTCACTCGAGTTTGGAGGACATCGGACGTCAAGAACGTTTGAAATTTTGTTGGGAAGTTTATTCATAAGGAGGGGGAACATTAATATCGGTTTTGGATCGGTGGAAGAACTGACGTCATTTGGATCAGGGGCAACCTCCTTGCTCAGATTTATGCGGAGAGGATTGTTTCAGAAGTGATCCAACCGGCGCGCAAACCCAACCGTGGTTGGGCGATTCGTTTCGACTAATGCACGACAATGCAAGGTCCACACACGGTTATAGTCGTAACACGCAGTCTTGTCGATGCTCGCATTAACGTTCTGCCGTGGCCTGCTCAATCGTCAGACCTCAACCCAATTGAGCATGCATGGGATATGCTCCAAAGAAGAGCTCTGCCGAGTATGGAGATACGGTGATTCATGTATATGCCCACCCCATATACATGAATCACCGTATCTTTTATCACAGTAACTAGTACAGTATTTGTTTTAATAAAACCTGCAACTTACAAACATATTTTTACAGCTAGATTCAGCAAAGGCCAATCTGCAAAGCAAGATCATATTCGAGGAAAGTCTTCTTGTATTAAATAGTTATATCAATTTCCAAAATGTTATGAAAGTTTCTCAGACAGATTTGTTTTTCTGTAACAAATTGATAATATTGAGAATGGTTATAGAAGTTTAAATTTCCTAGCAAAAAGACTATCGCCAGGTGCGTACGGTGGGCATTTCCAAATGTGACACTATGAGACACTTCGTAACCTGCGGGACTAGGGTTGGGATAGGGATGAAGCTTGCCTAAACACGCGGACGAGCTGGACAAAAACTACTACTGGTCCACATCAGCTCTTGATTGACAAAGTTGGTAGTCGCAGTGAGAAGCCTTGGCCTAGCTGTGGTCACTGGTCATACAGAACAGTCTTTCAGTTTCGTAAAACATGACAAAACTGAAATAACAACAACACATCTGATGCTCAGTGTAAAGACACAATAGCGACTGCTAGCGTAGGTACTGAATATGTCTAGTCAGCGCGCGCTCGTACGTCTTCGGTTTTCTTCATGCGCCGCCCGCTCTCTCCTCGACGTCTCCCTTTTGATTTGATTATTTATATTTATTCCCTCTCACAGAGAGGAGGCCTGTGTCCCATTAGTGGAAACATTAATATGCTGATAATAGTAATAATAAGGAAACAAAAATGTATTTGAAAGTTGTGAGCGTCGAAAGTTCCAGATTTCAATACTAATTTTAATGCATCATTTTGTTTTGAAAATATACATTTAGTCGTTTTTTTATGATATCCATACTCCCAAAGGTCTGTTTATAAAATTTCGCGCGCTCGTTTTCGTCCTAAAATCATCATCCATTTCGCTACTTACGCATTTCAAAAGAGCTGATTCGTACGCGAACTAGCTTCTTACTGCTCATCACAGCATCTATCTCATTCGCACGCGTGTTGTCGAATGAGATAGCATGCGTTTTAACCCCGCGCACAAAATAGTTCGTGCCGTCGACTAGGGCAACCTTAAGTGCCTATACTGAAACGAGTTGCTGAATTTTTGGACCATGGGCGTTACTTGGTTACTACCAAAAACTTCAGATAAGTCATCAGTAGGTAGGTAATAAAAATTAATTTAAATCATAGACATTTCAGTAAAACTACATCCAGAAATCATACATGCGGTGAAGATATGATTTCGAGATGGGAGTCATGTCCTCTGGGACCGGGCCTGCATCAGACATTCGGATCAGAATATTTTCTTAATTTCTTCAATATTTTTGAAAATTAGTCCCCCAGCGCGTGTACAAGCGAAAACGTACAGGAAAAAGGTGTCCAATCAACACTTTTTCTATAGTACGTTACGTAGTATCTCTAAGTAGTCTGTGGTACGTTATTATTGCAGTTTTTTTGAAGATGGCCAGTGTGCTTTGAAAAGATTTTGATATAATGATGGATATTATTCTCGTTCACTTAACCAACGTTGTTGAACGAACGAGAATATCATCTAAACATTTTAATGTTTTTTTTTACACTTTTATTTCATTGTATTCTACTGTTTTGTATTCTACCTGAAAATAAATAGCGAAGGAACTTCATACCAATTAGGGCTACTTATCAGTAATCTGTGCAACTAGGTGTCTGTGCCAAAGACCTTATACTTCTTACTACTAGACTGTGCACCAAAAATTTTTGTTTAGCTAAAATGAAATCTATCATCATACGCCTAGGTTAGCTATTTCCTTATAAGCAGTAACTAACCAAAAGCGGTCCAGGCGAGAGGGTTCCCGCTGGTAGTGTGTCCTTGTCTGACATCTTGCTAGCTCAACTAATCATTGGATTTGGTAGAAATGGTAGAAAATTTTATATTTTTCATTTTGATGTTATACCAAAAGGAACGAATAAAAAAATATATTTAAATACGTTTCAAAGTCTATGAAACTATGAAACGTATTTAATTATTTTTACAGTTCCTATAATTAATCAATTCATTGTATTTAAAAAAAAAAACATTAATACTGAGTAAGAGTAGTACTTTTAAATGTTTGGGCCTGGTAATACTAAATGTAAGACCACCAGGTTGTTGTTTTTGGCGGGATTTTTCGAGTGAAGTTCAGTGGCTGTTAATATTATTTGCAAATTGATTCCTAGTGGATATTGTGATATAAAATTGGTGTAGTATTGTGTCTCAACTGTCTACGCAACTGGACAATTTGTGAAATCATTGACAGAAGCGATCTCAGGATAGTGGAGCGGAGAATTTTATTGTAGTATTGACTACCTCCGCAAAGCTTACTGGGAAGGCTGATTCGATACAAATTGCTGCCAAATACTCCAAAATCCATTAGAATCTGTTACACCCGTATTCTAATGCATACTAAAGAATGTTAAAATTGCAATGAAGACGAGGCGGCCTGCCCGAAAAGGGCGAACAAAAAAAAAAAAGACCACCAGGTTTGCGGCGTTTTTGGCGGGTTTTGTTCGAGTAAAATGCAGCGGCTGTTAATATTATTCGCAAATTGATTCCTAGTGGAATAAAATTGGTTTAGTTTTGTTTCTCAACTGTCTACTCAACTGGACAATATGTGAAATCATTGAGATCCTTTGGGGTATTTCAAAGCATCGTTTGAAGACTGCAGGATCATTTAACGCCTTAGAGCATCTCTAAGGTTGTACGTTGCCAGGTCCTGTCGTCGGTATTTGTTGGGGTAGCCGGATCTCGTCCGGGATTCTTTGCACTCCTTGCCATACCGTAACCTAGACCGCTACCGTAGTCGAGGTTAGGCAGGCTGCCGGGCACAAAAAAACTTAAGACACTTACAGAAAAACTTGGGATGTCGAAATTCTGTACGCTCGACACCGACTCGGTAAGTGACGTAGATTCCAAAAAATATACACACATATTTTTTTTTCAATGAATTTGGTAGGTTTAGGTAGCGTAGTTAGGTAGCATAAATACATATATTGGGATACTTACACTATTGATTTTACAATCAATTTGTCCCGTGTTATGTTTGGTCATGGTCACCTCATTAGAAAGAGACACACTACCAACGGGAGCCCTCTCGCTCGGACCGGTTTTTGCGTCATAGTGCACAGTCTAGTAGTAAGAAGTATAAGGTCTTTGGTCTGTGCTGACGGCACCTGTATTTTTTTCTGCTAACATTAGCCTCAGATGAAGAAAGTACCTAGATGGAGGACATTTAACCGAAACTTACGAACACGTTCCTTCTCCCTTTTACAAAAGCATTATGTCATCTGCTTGAAAGAGAGAGATATATTGTCTATAGTGGGTCAAAAATTATAGAATGTCACCAGTTTAACTCATATCTCAATGGTTTAACTATACAATTCTACCTATTGATATATAACTGCATAGTGATGTTGTTAGCGACGCGCGGCTCATATATATTATCTGTCAAACTTTAGGGTACTTATTTTTATTTTAAGGTAGATTAAGATTTTTATTGTAATAAAAAGGGTAGTTTTGCTACATGAATAGTCTAGGCCTAACACCCGACGAATGTGCCACGAAATATTTTGTAAAATAAAATTTGCTTACAAGAAAAAAGTGCGTTATCGTTTTGAACATACCTACCACCAGCTACAGAGTCCTTCGGCCGGATATATGTTTAAAACACTTCCAGCGCCGCGAAAAATGGTGAACACACGAAGCGCAGTGCAGCGCGAACGTGCTCGCCACGAGGCGGATAACCGCGCAACAGATTGTGACTTGCCACAAGTGAAACTCCAGGACCCTACTTCTTCGACTTTGAAAACTACGGAAGCCAAAGATAGTGAAGTAATCAAGCAACCTATTTTGAGCCAAGCAGCTATGCCAGCTAGCAGTATCAAGTCGGAGCAGCCGCCGCCATTATTACCCGCATCACGTAAAGCCGAACGCCGGAGCCTGACATCCATTAAAGGTTCTACTTCTTCAATGCGGGTAAAAAGGCAGCAGCTTATTTTGGAGGCTGAAAGGCAAAAGGCACAGATTCGTATGGAACTTATAAATAAAAAGCTAGATGCTGATCTAGCTAGCCTAGACGAAGAATACAGTTCACACAATGGTAGCCAAAGCCGTAGCCGTGTTGAAGAATGGATGGAACGTAGCTATCAGGAGCTGAACATGGACCTGCCTGCCCCCGATGATAATATTCACACGGGCAAGCGTCAGTGTCACGAAGCTGGACCGCCGGCGGCGACGTTAAAACCGCCGGCACCGAGGGCGCAGGCGCCAAGCGTGCCTACCGCGCCGAACCCGGCTGGCCCGCCTGCATCGACCCCGGCGCTGGCCGCCGCCGCCAGCACAGATGGTACAGTCCAGATGCTAGCCAGTGCGTTGAGAGATCTCGCCGCTGCCTCCACCAGTCACGCGCCGGGCGCGAACCTACTCAGCCGCATTTGCACGCCCCGGGAGCTCCCAGAGTTCTCCGGCGACCCGTTGGAATGGTTGCAGTTCAGACACGCGTACGAAGAGTCTACGGAACTATGTAGTTTCACACCTAAGGAAAATATGTGGAGATTGAGGAAGTGTCTTCGCGGAGCTGCTAAAGAAGCCGTTTCAGCTTTGCTCGTGAGTGCATCATCTCCTGAAACTATAATGTCAACATTAAAGTTGAGATTCGGTAATCCGGAGTACATCCTATCGAAGCTAGTGCAAGACATCAAAAAGTTGCAACCAATGTCTCAAGATTACCACAAAGAAATTGTGTCTTTCTCGGTTAAAATACAGAACTTCACGGAAGCTGTGCGTGCCGTCGGCCGAGAAGAATACCTACAAGGTATGAGTGTTGTGTCGGTTGTTTTATCGAAACTGCCTACGGTTCTATTGTCCAGGTGGTCAGATTACAGTTTTATACCGATAACAGAAAGCAAGAAGTCACGTTTATTATTATTGTCAGATTTCTTGAAGGAAGAAGCTGTGAAAGTTTCTACTACGTCTTATACTTACCTTGTGCCCACGCGCAGCGATCAACACAAACATAAAAACAGTGAGTATACTCAACCTCGCTTACAAACTGTACTAATGCACGCAGACGAGTATGATCATAATAAATGCCTATTCTGTAAGACGAGTACGCATAGCAAGATAACAGCCTGCCATAAATTCAAAAAGGCCCTTCGCAAAGTTCGCTGGCAATTCGTAAAACGCAGCGGGCTATGTTTTAAATGCCTACTTTCTCGTCACGATCGAGACACCTGCCCAGCCCCAGTCTGCGATAAGGATGGCTGTGGCCAGTCGCATCACCCACTGCTTCACTACCCCACGCCACCCGAGCGGCGTAGCGAGATCCAGCATGCGCCACCGCCGGCGTCCGCGCCGCGGGAGCGGCAGCCGACGCCGGCGACGCCGACATCCGTCACCGCCGGTACCGGTACAGAAATCGTGTCGCACATAAACAATAGTGATAGTGAGTGCAAAGTGTTATTGAAAGTGGTGCCTATACGTATACATAGTGCAAACGGTATTATAAACTCTAGCGCGTTACTCGACGACGGGTCGACTATTTCGTTAATAAGCGACGGACTAGCTGAGCGCGCGGGTTTGCGCGGCCGGCCCGAGATAATACGCGTACGCGGAGCCTGGAATGATGAACTATCTTGTGAATCGATCGTCACGAACGTGGACCTTTCTGGTATGGACAATAAGGTTTATTCTATTAGAGCTCGAGCTGTAAAGAATTTAAATTTACCAGTGCATAGTATGTCTACAGTTGATTGTAATATGTATAAAAGTTTGTCTGATATAAAACATTTGTTATATACCACCGATTTGAAACCTGAAATATTAATTGGTCAGGATAACTATCACTTAATTATACCAAAGGAAATTAATATAGGTAGTTCAATAGAGCCGTTCGCTTCACTTACCCCCCTAGGTTGGTGTGTCCATGGTAAGTGGCACGTGCCGCGGAGCGCATCCAAGTGCGCGGCCGCCGGCGCCGCCCACGCGACGCTGCTAGTGTCGGACGCGGCACCCGAGTCAGCACCGTCAGCTCCCTCGCCGCTCACAGCGCGCCAGCCAGACCAGCAGCTGCAGGATCTCCATGATGAGGTGAGGCGATCCTTCGCCTTGGACTCGATGGGTGTATTCGGTAAGCCACGTCAGAATAAAAATGACTTACTTGCTGTAGCCAAGCTGGAAAAGACCGCCGTACTGGTCGATGGTCGCTGGTGGGTGGGGTTGCCGTGGAAGGACGAAGACTGCCGAATGCCGGATTCCTACCCGACAGCGCTGAAAAGGCTGAAAAGTATAGAGAGGAAAATGGGGAAGGACAAAGGTTTCTCGGAAAGGTACAGGGATAGGATTAAACATTTGTTAGAAAATAATTTTGCTCGGGAACTGACAGATGCTGGTGCTACTTCAAAGACGTGGTACTTACCTCATTTTGGGATCGACAATCCTAACAAAAAGAAATTGCGGCTGGTGTTCGACTCGGCTGCGAAGGTAAATGGTTTATGCCTCAATGACTACTTAAATACAGGTCCGGACTTGCTGTCATCACTGCTTGGCATAATGCTGCGCTTTAGAGAAAATTCTATTGCAGTGACAGGTGACATTCAAGATTTTTTCCTCAGAGTCAAAATTCAGCCCGACGACCAGCATGCATTCAGGTTTCTGTGGAGAGACAGCCCCACAGAAAAGGTAAAAACCTACATTATGACATCTCTCATATTCGGTGCAAACTGTTCTCCTTTTGTTAGCCAGTTCATAAAAAATAAGAATGCTGAGCGCTATGAGTCATCTTTGCCCCTAGCTGTACATGCTATACGTAAGTCTCACTATATAGATGATTATATAGATAGTTTGCCCGATGAAGAGAGTGCCATCGAGATGGTAAAAAATATTTCTCATATCCACCAACAAGGTGGATTTCGGATCCGTAATTGGACCAGCAACAGTGTCCAAGTATTGAATTCTGCACCTAAAGAAACTTTAGGTACTGCCGCGGTCAAGTTCAAAATAGATAATCATTTCGAAGGTGAGCGCACACTTGGCCTAATATGGTTTCCCGGTACGGACGAATTAGGATTCGACGTATCCCTGAAGAAAATCCCAGATAACGTAATTCAAGGTAAGAAAATACCTACGAAGCGAATTATGCTTCAAGTAGTAATGTCTATATTTGATGTTTTTGGGTTTTTAGCGCCATTTACCATTCAGGGTCGCATAATGCTGCAAGATACGTGGCGGCTACATATCGGCTGGGACGATATCATACCTACGGATATCTACGAAAAATGGTGTAAGTGGATCGACTTGCTAAAAGTTGTCGATCGTATACGCATACCTAGGTGCTACCATGCGACTGCGCACGGAAGCAAGGCTGAGACACGAGTGCCAGTGGCGGCTACACCCCCCGCGCGCCCGCCCTCACCGCTGCCCGCTCCCGGCGCGTTATCAGTTGCGCGCACGACAGCAGCTGTGAGTACACCTCCCTGTTATAGCTACCTACAGTTGCATGTTTATAGCGATGCCTCCTTGAAAGCTATGAGCGCCGTAGCGATAGATAAGAATGTTATTCATGTTGCATTTATAGCTAGTAAGTGCCGAGTGGTACCTGTAAAACCGCTGACGATACCTCGTGCGGAACTACAGGCTGCGCTGCTAGCTGCTAGATTGGCAGATACTATTATGAAGGAGCACAAATTGCCAGTCAAGCGACGGGTTTTTTGGTGCGACTCCACTACGGTCTTGCAGTGGATCAGAAACAATACGCGTACGTATCAAGTATTCGAAGCAAACCGATTAGGTGAGATCGACGATCTGACGCGTATTGATGAGTGGAGGTATGTACCCACGAAATTGAATGTTGCGGATTTGGCCACACGAGAGGATTTCGACCATGAGATTTTTAAAGGTGAGTGGTTTTTTGGACCTTCATTTTTACACCTAGATGAGTCTTCGTGGCCCGCTGATGTCTGCCAATCTGAAACAAATAAATCGAACATTGAGAACGTTATGGTTACCAACAACTTACCTGTCCCGTGTAAATTACCGATTCCGGATCCTCACCGATTTTCTTCGTGGCTGAGGCTGCTGCGGTGCACGGCGACAGTTCTCATGTTCATTGATAGATGCAAGGGCCGCACCTGCGCTTTAGACTGCCACACACTGGAGAGAGCGGAGCATCTTCTTCTTCGCCAAGCCCAGGGCGAGACTTTCGCCGAGGAAATAGCTGCAATAAAAAACGGTAAATCAATACAAAAATCTAGCAAGCTACTTACCTTGTGTCCGTTCCTCGACGAACACGGTGTTCTCCGCGTAAGTGGCCGCATCGACGCTGCATCCGACGTGAATCTAGAAGTGAAGAGACCGGTCATCCTCGACGGTAGGAACCCTATAGCTCACCTGATCGTCCGACATTTTCATGTCAAGGCAGCTCATGGCAATCGGGAGACTGTAGTCAATGAGCTGAAACAAAAATATTGGTTAATTAGGCTTAGGCCTACAGTTAAGTATGTGGTTTCGAAATGCATGCTTTGCAGAATACGCAAAGCTACACCTCGAGTACCAAGAATGGGCGACTTACCTCAGGCTCGCATGGCGCATCATCAGCGCCCCTTTTCCTTTTGCGGTCTCGACCTATTTGGTCCCATGGAAGTTACGGTGGGTCGTCGCAGAGAAAAAAGGTATGGTGCCTTGTTCACATGCCTAACAGTCCGTGCTGTGCATGTAGAACTCGTATCTTCTCTCACCACGGACTCGCTTATCATGGCTCTGCGACGTATGGCGGCCAGACGTGGTTGGCCACGCCATCTTTACTCCGACAACGGAACTAATCTACGTGGTGCCGACAAGGAACTGCAAAAGTCAATGCTGCAGCTGGACAACGAGGTACTGAAAGCTGAAGCGGCGAACAATAGCATGGAATTTCACTTTATCCCGCCGCTGAGCCCACACTGGGGTGGGGCGTGGGAACGTCTCATACGAAGTGTGAAATCTTCTCTCAAGGTAATTTTAAACGAGCGTGCCCCAAAGGAAGAAGTTTTGAGCACGCTGATGGCTGAGGTTGAAAATATAGTCAACAGCCGTCCCTTATCTCACGTGTCTGTCGAACCAGACACCCCTGAAAGTTTGACACCTAACCACTTTCTCCTGGGTACAACTTCTAACCTACCGGTCATTGGAGCGTTCGATGATTCAGATCTGTTTCTGAATAAACAATGGCGAAAAGCCCAGAAGTTGGCCGATATGTTCTGGCAGCGATGGCTCAAAGAAGTTCTGCCCCAGCTGCTACCTAGAAAAAAATGGAACGAGGAACAGAAACCTCTACAGGTAGGTGACCTAGTGCTAGTGGTCGATCCTGACTCTCCCCGGAACGTGTGGCCGAAGGGCGTTGTCCAGAAAGTTTTGCAATCTAAAGATGGGCGCGTGAGGCAGATTGACGTGAAGACCAAGACAGGTACTTGGCGGCGTTCTGCGGCACGCGTCGCTCCTATTTCATTGGGAGATGAGTGCTGAGTCAGCACTAGGGGTGGGAGTGTTAGCGACGCGCGGCTCATATATATTATCTGTCAAACTTTAGGGTACTTATTTTTATTTTAAGGTAGATTAAGATTTTTATTGTAATAAAAAGGGTAGTTTTGCTACATGAATAGTCTAGGCCTAACACCCGACGAATGTGCCACGAAATATTTTGTAAAATAAAATTTGCTTACAAGAAAAAAGTGCGTTATCGTTTTGAACATACCTACCACCAGCTACAGATGTGTAAGTATTTTTTGTGTGGTTTTCGATAAACAAATCACTGAGTGAGTGCTATGTACTATAATTTATTCCATTATAATATGACTGGTAATATCAAAATTACTAGAGGTATCACTTGTCTTCATGAGTTTTTACCGTCTTTATGATAACTTTATTTTTTGTATGTCTCGTACAGTCTCTTGTGTTTGTGTGTAATAAACTAAACAATATTATATTATAGGCAGATGGTTATTTATTTCCTTATAAAATGTGTTATATATAACTAAAAAGTAACGTTTTTTAGCAAAAAAAATTAACTGACTTCCAAAGTAGTCTGTGTCGAAAAATAAAAAACAATTAACTGTAACAAAGACACTGACTTCGGAAATGAAAGTTATTTTGCGCTTTGTAGTGTTTTGCTAAGACCTAAACGGTCTTAGCAAATTTGTTTGTTAAAAAGATTTGTTTGTATAAAACGAGGTACCTAATTAAATAATGTTATTTCGTAATTAAATAAAAATAAAACCTATATATTTAGTCGTTTAATTTCTCACAATAATTCTATCGTCTACAATTTAAACCACAACCATATTTTAATCACAATTTTATTGGCCCGTATATAGAACAAGTTTTTTACAATAATTTCTTTCAATTTTACCGTGCGGTGCAGAAGCTTTTTTGCATTCATGATGATAACGAATTTTGAGATAAAATTCTACAACTGCTTTGATAATTAAATGTAAATGATTGTTATGTACACAATTGTCGTAACAATGACTCATCAGTTAGGGGAAAATTTCTGATCTGGCGCATATTTCAAACACTGCCATGATAATTTTCTGAGAACAATAAGGTTTCCTGACTTGATTTATGACCCGACTGTACTTAGCTAGCAGCTTCCTCTTTAATGGTGTTTTCTGAAAAAATAATAATTGGAATGCAGGTTAGGTTTTGAAGATGCCATATAATTTTAGCCTTTCCTTTAACTTACAAGATAGAAAAATATCCTAAAATCAATATGTCATAATCTTTAAAGATGTTGAGTTATTTATATACTTACTGGTTGGTAAGATGCTGGCTGTTTTGGAAATATTGTTGGCACTGCGTGCGAATGTAATACTCTACGTTCATATCCTTTACGAATACAAGATTCTTCGTAATGTTCAGAACATATCCTCGTATACTGTGTAGGCCACCAATTATCGTCTTTTCTCACTGTTGTTATCCATTTATTTCTTAATTCAATATCAGCAGGAAACCTATAAACAAAAAACGCATATATTAAATTGAAAAATAATACAATATTGATTTGGGAAAATATAGGATTTTTGGTAAATTTCTTCTTTTGGCCTGTCATAATATTCTGCAATCCATAATTACTGAGACCAAAGCAGCGTCCAATCACTAGGTTCCGTATGTCCTAATCAGTACGAAAAATTTGTGGCAGCCTTTAATTAAGGCTACAATAGTGTACATTGTATAGACAATGTAAAAATATGAGTACTTTAACATGTATTTTTTGGTGTATGCTTTGTTGGTTGTCCTTAATAAAATAAATAAAACAGATTGATTTTCTAAAATCTGACTAATTACATTGTTTTTATTTCATTATACGTATCATAAACTCCCTGGAAAATGTATGTGATTATACTTTTACTCTATCGATATATCATGTAAGGGGGCACATCCCTATGAAGTACATGATATGTCAAAACGTATCCATACATTTTTGTTTTTCTTTTTATTTCTAAATTGGAAACTAACACATATTGTTTTGGCAGTTGTTTCTTTCTATTTATGTATGGAGAACTCATTTCATTGACACTTCCTGCTTATAATGCTTTTTATCGATTTGTAATGATTGGGTTGACTTACCGATGAAAAGAGACTTCTGCAATATTTTATTTCAAAACACCAACTCTATTAGAGCAACCGGACACAGTACACGCCATTGTTCATGGCAAAACGAAAACCGCACTCCAAACACAATATTATTCACAATAACATAGTATTTTTGATGAAATCGGCACAAAGATGAGTTAACCAGCTGTGTAACTACCAAAATGGCGATTCTCGGCAAGTGGCGCGCGGCGTTTCAAGGCGGTCGAAAAAGCTATCGCTATCTCTTTTTGTCACATGAGTTGTTTCCATTAAAAGTGTTGAGTACAAAATAGGCTACTATATTCAACTTAAATATGTTTTATCTAGGTACTTTCTTCATCTGAGACATTAGCAGTAGGCCGACTGTCATTACTGTCAATGTCAACTTAATCAGGTTTGACATTTAAACATCTGTAAACTCGAAAAAGTTAGGTTATATTCCCTGAGGTTTTTTGTTTTTTTCTAAAGAAATCTTTAAAATATACAACAATGCGACTATCACAAGTATTAAATCGACAACACATCGATTTTATGTTCAAGAAGCATTGGTTGGTCCAAGGAAAGCGCGTACCTATCGATTCTGGAGTCGAGGAACAATTAAAAGCTAAAGGCATGAAAGTTGAAGATGCTCTTGAATTTGTTAAAGGAGAGCCAGAAAAAAGAGAACGGTAAAATACTTATCACAATGCATGCATCAGTTCCTAATTTAGAGTGGTTCTTACTCAAACATACTTTCTTTCAGAATTAATATAGTGGGGCCTTATGAACATCAAATTCCATTGGATCAGAATCACCCTGACTACAAAGAACAGCCATGTTACACTTTGAGAAGTACAAATGTTCTTCTAGAAGGAATGGCTCAAGCCCAAGTGCTAACTAAGACTATAGTTGCAGAGAATACACTGCCACCTAACATTGAGGAGCTTGCACAAGTGCCAGCGCCCTCAGCCATTCATGAAAATATTAAGAAAGCTATTCTATCTGCTAATGTATTTGATTGTGAACAGAAAAAGTTGCCTAAGATTAAGGACCCAGAAAGACCAGCTTTTAATTTCCCTAGGATACTGGGAATCACAGACAGAAGAAGAAAGTAAGTACACTCATTCATATTAAAATGTGAACTTTATCTTGAGAAGATCTGGTATACATTGCACCCAACCAAAATGACAATCATTCAAACTAAGAAAATGATCAATCAATGGAAATAGTCGTCTTGCATTCCACAGCTACTAGACATAGGCTTTGCAGTGTGTTTTTAATCAGAGTCTCCAAAAAAAAACCGGCCAAGTGCGAGTCAGACTTGTGCACGAAGGGTTCTGTTCTAGGTAAATTACGGTTTACGATTTATGACGGATTAAAAAAAAATACTTACTAGATCTCTTTCAAACCAATTTTTGGTGGAAGTTTACATGGCAATGTACATCATATACTTTTTTAGTTTTATCATTCTCTTATTTTAGAAGTTACAGGGGAGGCGACACACATTTTACCATTTTGGAAGCGTCTCTCGCGCAAACTATTCAGTTTAGAAAAAAATTATATCAGAAACCTCAATATCATTTTTGAAGACCTATGCATAGATACCCCACACGTATGGGTTCGATGAAGAAAAAATAGTAGTATGGGGAACCCCCAAAATTTATTGCATTTTTCCTATTTTTGTGTGAAAATCTTAATGTGGTTCACAGAATACATCTACTTACCAAGTTTTAACAGCATAGTTCTTGTAGTTTCGGATAAAAGTGGCCGTGACATACGGACAAGCAGACTAGACATGACGAATCCATAAGGGTGCAATTTTTTGCCATTTGGCTACGGAACCCTAAAAAGTTCTCAATTTGTATGTTTTTTTTTTTCAGTCAAATTCTGTCAAACAAGTTGATACAACTGGTTGAAAAGAGCAGTGATATTGAAGCCAGTCTGTCTAAGTACATCCTAAACGATGTTGAAAGCCAAACTGTATTTGAAAAGGAAGATGATTTGATAAAATTTCAAGATATATCTCATATACTGGTGACCAGCAATAAACCTGTAAATCATGATGTAGAGAAAAATGTAGAGTTTGCCGAGATCCCTGATCTGTATCCTGTCAAACACACTGTTACATTACCACCAGAGCATTTCTATGATGAGGCTAGCAAGTACCGTAAGTATCTTATCTAATAATTAATCGAAGCATAAATTATTTCAAAAAAAAAAAAAGTTAATTCAAAAAATCTAAAAACCCAACTGCTTAAAAAGCTAACTAAAAAGACGTAAACAAGAAGAAAATCATGCTGTGCAGTCGGAGGATACCTACATTTACGCGTACTGTCTGACCAAAACCAGATGTATCCTTCGACTGCACAGCATGATTTTCTTCTTGTTTACGTCTTTTTAGTTCGCTTTTTAAGCAGTCGGGTTTTTAGATATTTTGAATTAACTTTTTTTATTTACAACCTTTTTTTATTTTTATATATTTTTGAAATCACCTCTTAAAACCCTTTATTTTGTTACCCCACACCGTACCACCGTTTGTTACCCGTTTGGAAGATAAAATTATTTGGCATCCTACATTAAGGCGCACAAAAACCGCCATTTTTGTATTTTAAAATTTTATTGTAGCCAGTGACACTCGCAAGTTTAAAACGAATCGATTGACGTAAGAATCATCAAAATCGGCCGACGCGTTTGGTCTCTGGAACGCCACATAGGAACAACATACATTCGTATATCATAGACTGATAAACACATTACCCTCCTTCGGCAGTCGGGTAAAAAGATAATTCACAGATGTGATAAATTAGACTTGCTTTGCATGAAACCAAAAATTTTCTGTACAATAAAGAAAACAAATGGTTTTCGCAGGTGGTTAATAGAGAATTCCTTCTATATTTTAAATGAATTCCTTCAGTTTAAATTTCATGACCTAATTGTATAATTACCAAAAATTTGCGTGTCATTATGCTATGTTTAAATATGCTTCTATTATACTACCATTGTAAGAACTTTTGTAACCATATTTATCTGCAAATAAATCCTTGGAATCGATTTAAAAAAAAAAAACAGAAAAAAAACAATCATCTCATCATCAGCCTTTTTAGTTCCCACTGCTGGGAAAATTATAAATAAATATGAGTAATTTTTGCACAATGAGAAGCAGTCTGTCATTCACATGATAGCTATCCATACCTAAAATGAAAGATTTTAAAGCAAATCTTTACTTTAAAATCTTTTTAAGTTTGAGCAATACAGAGGGTTACATTCCTATATTATGTGACAAACAACTTCTATTCCAGCAATCCGTCCAACTGTCAGCATGAGACACCCTCATACTACATGGCTGCACTACAACAAAACTGAAGTGAACAACATCTATGAGACACCAGTCACTCCGGACCAGATCCTTGGCAGGTCACTGACTCATGCATTTACTGTAGCCAGTGCATATGCCAAGCAGTTACATGGGGTATGTTATAATTATAATGTATAATTATTTGATTTCCAAATACTTACCAGGCTGCATTTGGATAGGAAAGGAATAGAAAGTAACCAAAAATTATGGTGTCGCGGGTTCGATTCCCACTCGGAACAAATATTTGTATGACCTACAGATAGTTGTTCCGGTTCTGGGTGTTGTGTATGTGAGTTTATATGTTTGTAAACGCACCCACGATACAGGAAGAAATTCCTAGTATGGGGAAACATTTAAAAAAAAAAAAAAAACCTTTGAGTTTGAGTATTTGTTAAACCTAACTGGAACGGGGAAAAAGTTCACAAAGCAGCAAATAAAGTAAGGTCCAACTGCACAGACTTCTCTCAGTATAGAAAATAGCACTATCAACAACATGCTTAGATAATTGTCCCGGGAAGTGAGTAAGGCCAATATACAAAATGGGCAAAAGATGAATAAACACATAATTTAATCATAGTTATATCCAAAAATTTAATTTATACAAGTTACTAATAAATATATTGTATGTTTATCTTACAGGAGGATGTAAAGGACCTACCAGAACCGATCTACATAAATTGTATACAAACAGATGGTCAAAAATATCATTTTGGTGTTTTGGAACTGAATACACTGAATGTAGATGGTAAGGAGGGTACTAAGAACGTCTGGTACTGCAAGAATGACTTACAACTGTACGGCTCGAGTCGCTACTTCAGTGGTATGCCGGTCTTAGAAAACTATAACAACAAAGTGTATGGTTACATAAATGCTCTGTATAACTGCTAAGCCACCGAGTTTACCTATTAGTTTAGTATAATTATATTATAGATAATGTAAAAAATGGTTTTATTTCATCACAACACTCTCTCAGTAATTCAAACTTCAATCATAGTCTCTGGAACTAATATACTCTAATATAAATCAACAAAACTATGGAGAATTTGTTAAGAAAGCAAAGTATGATTGTAATGTATTCATGTGTATATCCCATTATATTTACAAGAACATAAATACATTTATTTCAGATTACAATAGATAATGCTTACACATACCGAAACACTTTGTACATTAAATAATAGTACATTAGGAAATCGAAACAAAAATATATAAACAAGCTCATTTATCCATCGCGAATTTTTGCAGTCGACGTCTTCTTAGCTCGTCGGCCGCATCCACATCAGTCTTGTCTCTGGAATTAAAAAGTTTTTATGTGAAGACTAGAGTACTTTTATAGAATACTAGCTGACCCGGCAAACTTTGTTTTGCCATAAAAAGACCAAACATTTATCTACCCTACCCTACCCGACCCTACCCTACCCTACCCGACCCTACACTACCCTACCCTACCCTACCTATAAACCTCACGGAGCCCGAGACCTTTCCAACGAATGCAAAACCTTGGAAATCGGTTCGTGCGTTCTGCCAGCAAGAAACCCGACTTATTTTTATATAGTAGACTAGGTTCAGGCAGCGGCTTCGCCCGCGTTCCAGGTTCTGGTTTATCCATTTGCCGAGTTTCATCTTTGGGATTGTGTTACGCTTGTAGTTGATCTTTTGCGTCTATATATTAAGGCGGTACCCCGAGCAAAACGCCGCGCTAGCCGTTTTTCGTGCTGTTTTTAGGAGCTATCTACTCGTTATTTAAAAAGAAATATCAATTAATAAAAATACATTAAATTTCTACATAATATTGATTCTAAAATGGTAGATTTAGTTTTTTTTTTAATGTTGTATATATTTCACTAATCTCCTTCCAAAATAAAACATAAAAATGAGAAATAATTATTGATAGCATGCATCTCCTCGTAAAGTGTTCATTAATTATTTTTGTACTAACACTAATGGATAGACAATTCAATAACGAACATTTTTGTAGTTTTTTTTTTTTCAAAAGACCAAAATTCGATTTTATAGAGATTTTATTCTAAAATCTGGGCGTATTCACTACTGTAATTCATGCACCACCAGTGCCGCTAGGCCAATAGGAATGCTCATATTCATGCCGATTTTTTGGTCAGGGTAACACCTTAATATCCCCAATTTTAACCCTGCATCTTTCATCCTCGCTGGACGTGGAAGTAAACAAACCGATTTATTCAACTTTTTTACGGTATATTTGCGAATGACCTTGTAAAAATGATAGTGATATTTGTAGAGATGTCTTTCATAGCCACAATAGCTCTCAAGTTTCTTAGTACCTACAGTCACAATCCACTGAAAAGATGTAGACAGGCTATAAGGTTCGCACTGCTGGCACAAAGAAGTGGACTATTCACAAGATAAACGATGAGTGTGTACGGAAATTATCTACTAGATAAGTTTACTCTTAAATTATGATTTTACTCGGTCAAACTAACTGTGCACTTGGCGCTGTCACTTCACTCTGAAGTTCGACTCTTACTATTGGCGCACGAAGCGAACGCGGGGCGCCGCGCGGGTAGCCGGGAGTGGGGTCGATGTGCACAGTTATTTTTCGGTGTTATACTAATATTTTAAATATGAAAGTATGTGAGTATGGATGCTCTACTGAACGGAATTCGATGAAACTACAGTTATATAGCTCATACATTAGAATAACACTAGGTTATGATATATAAAGGTTATTCGGGGAAGTACTAAGACCACGCGGTAGACAACTACTATACGGCTAAAATAACTCTGCGCTTCGTACGTCAAGGGAATCCGCGTTCGCCTCGTGCGCCAATAGCGAGAGAGAACGTCAGAGTGATATTGACAGCTCCAAGTTCTTTTTTTTTTTTTTTTGTTTTTTCATCTGTCATCCCTGACTATGATCAGATGTGTAGAAAGATGCATCACATTTTTATAGAATCAGGACCAGTGTCCAAATTCTACTTAATCAGGCAGCACAATATCAGCTTTTTTGAGTCTCTTAGTATGATTTGGCATCAATAGCGATCGTGAAAGGGGATTGGGATGGTTGGTTAATCTGTCTTTGTATTTCTCTAGATAGCGTTTCGCTTCTTCTAGGATTGTTGGGATTTCCAGGTGCTCATGTATTTCTGAGTTGCGAGCATACCAAGGCGCCGCAGCTAGGACCCTCAGGATACTGTCTTGACTCCTTTGAATGCACATGATGTTTGATTTGCTTGCAGAAGACCATAGTTGAATCCCATATGTCCATATTGGTTTTATGATGGAACAATAAACTCTAAGTTTATTACTCAGGGTGAGTGAAGATTGTCTACCAAGTAACCAGAGCAAGTTCTTGAATCGGATGTTTATTTCTGTTCTTTTTTTCTTTAGGTGATCCTTCCATGTCAACCTACGATCCAAGTAGAATCCCAGGTACTTCACACATGGCGACTGTGGTAGAGTGTCCTGACCCAAGGTGACCGGGGCGCAATTTCCATGTCTGAGTGCAAAGGTGATGTGATGCGATTTTGGTGCACTTGCCTTTATACGCCATTTGTTAAGCCAGTCATGAGTCCTGTCAAGTTGATTTTGCAGCATGCTGCTTGCTATGTTGCTATGTAGGAATGCGGCATCATCAGCATAGGTTGCTACAAATACGTCAGGGCATTGAGGGAGGTCGCTAGTAAATACGACAGACTCAGACACTAAGACAGCTCCAAGTGCACAGTTATTTTTTACCGTATAGTAATCTATATATATAAAAATGAACCCCTATTTCTCCTGGTCACGCTATAACTTGAGAAAGGCTTTACCGATTTCGCTAATTCATTTTTTGTTGTGTTTGTTATTGTTAGAAGGTTCTTAGATAGAAAAAAAATTGTAGATAGGCTTAGCTAGGGACACGATAAAAGTATCGATACTTTGTGGTATCGAGTACATTTCCATTCGATACTGATACTTTTGTACTCGATACTTTTACTCAATGAGTACTTTTTGGCAGGTATCGTATCGAATAAGAAATTAGGTTTTAAGTGGGTATTCTTAGAAATTACCCATTTAAAACATGCGACCTTACGGCTTATGTTTATGGCATCTAGTTCACTCGTTCGGAACCTTCTAGATCTAGAACATTACATCGATCTCTGCTCGAAATCGTTCCTTCCGTTCACAGTTAAATACCTAACCTAAAAAATATATTTTGTTTCTATTTTTTTTTTAATTTATGTAGTTGTCTTTTTCTATTATTGTATTAAGTTTGTGTACCAATACCATTTGTTTTTCATGCCCTGCTGAAGTTAAACTGACGTTATTTACTGACTGATATTGACCCATGCTCTATATGCGCATTAGGGGCCCTAAGAAAAGTACTCGATGCCACAAAGTATCGATACTTTCTATTCAATAACGTGTCCCAGCACAGCTAGTTGGACATAAAAGAGTTAAGTTGTTACCTATTAGTGTCTACAACGGACGTGGTATCTGGTTGCATGGGGCTCTGGTCGTGGCTGGTAGTGCTGCTAGTGCTGGTGGAAGGTATCGGCGCGGGCTGCTTGGAGCTCGAGGTGGTCGGCACTACGTCCGGCTCCGACTTCACCTGAGACGTCGTCGGTAATGTGGACTCCGTGTTCAACTCTTCTATTCTCCTGTACAAAAATGTTTTAAGGATATTTTTATGTTTTGATGCAGATGGTTATTACTGGCGCCGTACTTGTCAATGTCATCATGATTCCACTGTGGAAAAAAACTAACTTCAAAAAATCAAAAACCTGACTGCTTAAGAAGCGAACCAAAAAGACGTAAATAAGAAAAAAATCATGCTGTGCAGTCGGAGCATACATACTCGCGAGCTGGCTGACCAGAACCAGATGTATCCTCCGACTGCAGAGCATGATTTTCTTCTTGTTAATGTCTTTTTAGTTCGCTTCATAAGCAGTCGGGTTTTTTTAAGTGTTTTTTTATTTAAAAAAAAAAAAATCGAATTAGTTACTTTTAAACATATCAATTGTTATAATTTTTTTAAATCACCTTTTAAAACCCATTATCGTGATCCCACACGATGGGTATGGAAGAAAAAAATCTGAATTTGAAGAATTGGGCCCCCACAATATGGCACCCAAAAACCGCCATTTTCCAATTTTTATGTAGCAACACGCGCAAAGTTAAGACAAATCGATTGACGTAAGAATCATCAAAATCGGCCAACGCGTTTGGTCCCTAGAACGCTACATAGGAACAAACATACAAGGGCGGACCCTGGATTTTTTTCTGGAAAGGCACAAGGGTCGGACGGGCAAAAAAATTAACAATAACTTTTAGAAATAAACTTGAAACATCATACTTCAAGTTAATTTCTACAAGTTCAAGTATGTATAGGGAAGTTTATGAAAGACAAGAGTTTCACTCATGTTCTTATTTTATTCATATATTTTAACAACTCTGATAATTTGATTTGCTTCTAAGTATGTATTGTGATGGAATCTCCACAGTACAAAATACCGTCTAGAGGGAGGGGGAACTTGCCCACGCGCCAACCCCCCCCCCCCCTTAATTCCGCCCTTGCAATCATACATACATAGACTAATAAACACCTCCTTCGGCAGTCGGGTAAAAAGGGATAGTGGTATTCGTCCTGTATACTCCTCTCTGTCACTGGAACTATGATGGTTTTTGAACGTCATAGTAAAGCCCCTGGAGTTATTGGGGTTAAGATAAACCGTCCAGGCCGTCTAGACATTCGATTATCGCATTATTTTTTCCTGTCTTCATTTTTAATGATTGTTAAGTAGTTGGATGGTATCTTACGTTTCCGTTTGGGTAGACACAGTAGCGTTGTTCTGCGGTAAGTTGGCGACGACTGTGGAATACTGCTGCATAAGCAGCACAGAAGCGTCCAGCATACATTGGATTTCTCGGAGTAACTGGAAAAATACAACAAATATATGGATTAAAAAATCTTCGGTTTTGAGCAATATATGCTTAACAATATACAGGGTGCAGTTTGTAACAGGGATCACAATGTGTTTCTCTAAAACGTAATCTTTTGATCTTAGGTGAGTTTTTTAACGCACTCGATCGCTTACTATTTTTTGTACAAAAACTGAATAGCGCCGCCTTCGATCATTATGGATAATCCCTTCTTTTTATATATGTCGCAAATAGGAGAGTTTCCTTCCATATACTCTCGGTCTTGTGAGCTTATCGTGGGTAATGCGTGCACAAGGCGGGTAACTTATGCCGTTTTAGAGATATTCCATTGTCCAATTCTAGTAGCATGTTGACGCGCCAATTTGTAATCACTTTCACTGCCTGATACTTTTAGACGCAACTCCACCGGCACCAATAATGCCACTCATCACACTTAATCGCGATACGGTCTCCAGTTCTCTCTACTCAAGTCAACCCCGCGACCTCGCGTCTCCCTCCAAATTGTGTGTCACGTGTCACCTTCCTCTAGGATTTAAATCCTTCACTAGCATTGGACACTGCAGAAAACTAAGTGTTGCCAATCGAATAAAATTGAATTAATAAGTTTACAAGCGATATTTCTTCGCTCCCAACCATTAATCGAATTGAAATCCGAATCAGTATCAAGATGTTGCCAATTATTAAACAAAACTGAATAAATAAGTTTACAAGCGATATTTCTTCGCTCCCAACCATTAATCATTGACCTTCCTCCGATATATACAAATTGACAAAAGAGAATCTTACTATAATATTATAAAGAGTGTTTTTTCAGAGGTCAACTTTAAGTTGTCAACACTGTTTTAACTGGCGGCCATTTTGTCAGCTGTCAAGTGATTTGTGTTTAGTTTGGTTTGGCAATTCAAACATGAATAGACTGACTCCTGAACAACGCTTCCAAATTGTGCAAATTTCTTGATTTGTGAAAATTGGCCAGAACGCGTTACAGTCAATGGTGACCGCTATAGGGCCCTGATTACTGACTTTTAAGTTCCTCAATTGAACAACCATGATGTGCAGGCGCTGTGGTTTCAACAAGAAGGTGCAACATGTCACACAGCTCGTGCCACAATTGATTTACTAAAGGAAACGTTTGGTAACCGCATTGTTTCACGTTCCGGGCCCGTGCAATGGCCTCCAAGATCGTGCGATTTAACGCCGCTAGACTGGGGATATGGGAAGTCGCTAGTCTACGCCGATAAGCCCGAAACGATCGACCACTTGGAGGACAACATTCGCCGCGTTATTGCTGATATACGGCCACAAATGTTGAAAAAGGGAATGAAAATTGGACCTCCGATATGCCAGAAATCCTATTTAAATTATTATGCCAAAAGATTACCTTTTGAATAAAGTCAATTTCATGTAAATTTAAAAAAATCATCCTTGTTTTATTTCATATTAAAGTTCTATACCTCTAAAAAACACATCCTATATATAAATGTGAAAGTTTCGATGGATATATGTTTGTTACTCAATCACTCCAGAACGGCTGAACGGAAGTACATGAAATTCATCGGTACGGTATAATGTTCCCTTGGGATGATACAACACTTTTAACGTGGGCAAAGCCGCTGGTGGAATCTAGTAGAATATACTTTATTGTACACAAATTTAGTTAAACAACTTCGAATGTTTGTGCCAAGATTGCTGTGGGTATATATTTTAAAGTGAGACTGTTACCTGTAGTCGAGCCTCAATATTCCTGCGCTCATTGCCTTCCATACGTTGCAGCTCGGCGGTGGTGAGGCTGGCCAGGTTAGCGGGGCGAGGAGGCGGCGGCGGAGGCATTCCCCACGCCATCATGGCTGCATCATACACAAATATTTATAATTATTGATATCATTTGAAGTTATTTACCCTTTTGAGAAGTTTCCTTGCGTGATCGCATTAGAAATGAGGATATCCGTAGGAGGACCAAAGTTACCGACCCTAAGGGCCAATTTCACCAATGAAAATAACCGCTTCATTGGTGAAATCGACCCTAAGAGTTGCGAAACATAAGTGGCAGTGGGCAGGGCCCTAGCACAACGGACCGCACGAGAGGCTAAGTGCGGAAAATGGAGTCCCTACTCTATTACCTACTGATTGAAGTGTGGGTGATATATACAATACTAGTGACCGGCCCCAACTTCGTTTGGGTCATAATAATATATAGCCAATAACCATCTGGAATAATGTAAAGGTACCTTTAAGATACACGTAGGAAGGAAACTCACAAAATTCGGGCTCTCTTTATAATATTAGTTAAATTAGCTTAGCTAGCCGGAGGACTAGCTATTAGGGCTAACGAGAAAAAAATACAACGTCACTTATGGAGATACATGATGTTTTCTTTTCAGTATAAAAACTCGTCAAGAGCGAGTCGGGCTCGCACACCCTCGGTGTGCGATGTCCATACCATGATGATTTTCATCGGCGAGGCCTATATTTGATAGAGAATTTTAACCCTGCGGTGTAGAATATTGCAGTTTTAGGTCAGCGCCATCTCTTGACCAATAGTGGAACTATTGTAATTGTTGTTGATTATTTCTGAAAAAGTGTGCTATTCAGAGACATCGTTTTATTTTTTCTGTAATCTTTACATATAAACTTCTATCACAGAATAATTTCAGATTTTTTTCTATGCAAACTTGGGAGATAAGGGATAATTTTAAATTTTTCGTCAAAAGTCGAAAACAATGCTGCCTAAAACATTTTTTGGGATTGTGTAAATAGCCCACATGCCCTAGCACAGTGTTTTATTGGCCCAAAAAAAGTGACATAGGCTTTTTATTGGCTATTTCTACTTAATAGTTCATTACAAATGCACGAGTAGGCACATGGGAGTTCCCATGTGCCAATTTTGAATAGTTGATAAAAAAATAGCAATGTTTTCGTGACCTTTAAGGTCAAAAGAACTAAAAAAAACTGTACATAATTAAGCTTTGTTCGTATTGCAGTTTTATGAAGCAAGTCAAGGAGAAAATTATGCCGTGTTTAAGTAATCAAAAACGATAACAGAACTCGCAAAAAAAATGTTTTATCGAAATCAGTATTTATTTTTTATTTATTTTCTAGCTCGAAGTAGAACCTCTGTCTGGTACAAACAGATTCCTTATACTAAGGTTTATCATCCATAAAAATATTATTTGGAACTTGGGCCTAGGTTTTGAGAAAATGATTTTCGAAAATATGTGTTAGGGTTGTCACTATTTTGACCTTTTGTGACGATTAGTTTTTATCACATAAAATCAGCAGGTCTTTTATCTTCTAAATAATGGTATAATTCTAACAATTAATTTAAAAAAACACTTTTCATGTGAAATTGTACACAAAATATATAAACTTACAAACGTAATAGGACAGTTAATGTACAAATGCGAGCTTAACCCATATATATTTACATATTTTGAATATACGAATAAAGCTAAATTATGTACAGTATTTTTTACGTTTTTTTTTGGTCTTTATGGCTTCAAGGTTACAATACAAAAACTTTTCGATTTTTTTAAAAATCATTTACACATAATTGACCCATGGGAGTTTTACTCGTGCATTTGTAATAAACTATTAAGTAGAAATAGCCAATAAAAAGCCGATGTCACTTTTTTTGGGTCTATAAAACACTGCGCCTAGTAGCCCCACTTCGAATTTTTAAGAACGGCTATATGTAGCATAAAAAAAATATTTCTTATTTGCAAAATAGTTGGGCAAACGTCATCGAAAACTATTTCAAGTTGATATCATTAGTAGAACTTCTTGAAATATCCAACTGTGACGACAAGACAGATAGACTGAGTCGCACCATAAGGGAGGAACCCTTATGGTGCGACTTTTACCATTTTGGTATGGAACCCTACAAACCTAACTTCAATATCACGTTTTGTCTATGATCTGTGACATTAGAGGCACTTACGTGGTGGCGGCGGCATGTTCGGGAAGGGTGGAGGCACCGGGCCGGGCACGGGCGGCGCGGCGGCGGCATGAGGCGCATGCGGCGGCGCGCCGGGCCCGGGCGGCGCCGGCGCCGGCCCCGCGGTGCCAGCGTCCGGCGCCGGCGCGCGCAGCACGTTGAGGCGGCACGTCGGGCACGTCTGCTGGCGCTGGAACCACAGCCGCAAGCACGCCGCGTGGAATATGTGATTGCATGGTAGTTTCTTCGCACCTGTGAAGATTTTTTATTTAATAAAAAAATATTTAAACCAATAAAAGTAGATCCTCATCATCATATCAGCCGAAAGTCGTCCAATGCTGAACATAGGCCTCCCCCAACGTCGTCACATTGACCGGTCCCGTGCGTCCCGCATCCAGCGGCTCCCCGCAACCTTCACCACGTCATCGGTCCACCTGGTGGGAGGCCTTCCAACAAAACGTCTGCCGGTTCGCGGTCGTCGCTCCAGAACAAACATAATTTATGTTAACATGAATTAATTGGGCGCACGGTTGGCGCAGTGGTTGAGCGATTGACTGCTGCGCTGCGTGTCGCGGGTTCGATTCCCGCACGGAACAAATATTTGTATGATCTACAGATAGTTGTTCCGGCTCTGGGTGTTGTGTATGTGAGTTTATATGTTTGTAAACGCACCCACGATACAGGAAGAAATTCCTAGTGTGAGGCAACGTTTTTTTTTTAAAATTAATTAAATTAATAATTAATTAATTGAATCATTTGTAGATTACACATTATTTAATGTTCCCTTTTTGTATTAAAATTCGTTCGTTTCCCGGATCACGTTTCTTCAGAGTAAAAACACGCGTTCCTAAATAAAATGGGACAAGGGCAGGAGGATAAAGAATAATTGGACTGACCCAGAAATGTTGGTCCCTACGTACAAAGTAAACGCGGTAGAGCCCGAACACAGTATAAATATGGACGAACAGTACGGAAACTACCTACAAACGCCCGAAACGGCACTCTCACACAAACATGCGCATCGACGAGACCTCCACCATGTTTGTGTGTGTGCCGTTTCGAGCGTTTGTAGGTAGTTTCCGTACTGTTCGTCCATAATTATACTGTGGCCCAAACGTCCTACATAACACCGAATTTTATTGTTAACTGTGTCACGTGATTATTCTGTCTATTTTTTTTTTTTTTTTTTTTATATATTATAGGCTCGCGCTTGACCACTATCTCACCTGATGGTAAGCGATGATGTGGTCGACGGTGAAGCACGCTTGCCTAGAAGTAATCTATTCACTCTTGACTTAAAGACTCCTAGATTGTAGCTATCGGGAAACACAGACTCCGGCAGGGAATTCCACTCCTTAGCTGTACGCATAATGAAAGTATTTCCAAAACGTTTAGTGCGTATGGGTGGTATGTCTACCATGTAGCGATGGCGCATCGCCGTACGTCTTGTAGTCCGATGATGAAACGGGCTTGCTGGAATTAGATCATGCAATTCCATCGCACACTCCCCGAAATGCAACCGATAAAAGACCGACAAGCTGGCAACTCGGCGACGATGTTCAAGGCTCTGGAGCTTAGACTTAACCAGTGCCTCATCGCCGATGAGCCTTTTGGCCCGCTTTTCGATCGACTCTAGTGCATCAAGCTGGTATTTGGCGGATCCGTCCCAGAGATGAGAACAGTACTCCATGCATGATCGAACTTGCGCTTGATACAAGCTGAGCAGCTGTTTTGGCGTGAAGTATCTTCTAACCTTTGCAAGGATCCCCAGCTTTTTGGCAGCCAGCTGAGCCTTTGCCTCAATGTATGGGCCAAAATTGAGAGTCGATGTCAACGTAACGCCAAGAAGCTCAAGATGGTCAGTTATTGGCACGGTCACATCTCGGAAAGTTGGAGCCGGTTGAAATTGGCTCTTTTTAGCGGAAAAAAGACACGCCTGGGTTTTAGCAGCATTAAACCTGACCAGATTGGCATCGCCCTATTCGGAGACTGCCTGCAAGGACAGGTTCAAGCGCTCCACCATGGCCTCCCGCAGAGACTGGATCTGATATGTTATAGCAAGGATATTATTTATCATAAAAGTGCCGATAAAGTCGTCAACACAAATGAGTAACAACCCGTAGTTTCCGAAATAAAATATTCATAAGAAAGTAAAGTAACGACTTGGCCACGATACAAACACACGTCACACCTACCAGGTGTTCGAGGTCATTTGACCTCGCGTATGAGTTCAATTCGATATTAAGTCTTAATTTAACCACACAACTTTCAGGTTTCACTGGCCTTGTACTTTATCAGCACGAATGCTATGAATCCAGCAATAACAATTGCAATTATTACATAAAGTTACGATGTTCTAAATGCTGTTATCAACAATAATATTCCACCGAACTATGCATATAACTGCAGAACAGAAAGATTAAGAAAAAATTGTAAAATCATGACGTAATATTTTGTAGAAATTATGAAAGACATGTATCTATTTTATCGCGTTATTTATTATCTATGAAGTTATTACACAAACGTTATTGTAATCTCGATACCATTATGCCATGTAAAGGGTCGTGTATTTTTCGGTGAGTTTTGTATGAACAGTAATATAAGTAATAGACTCAAGGGGGAAAACATAAAATACGATGCCATCCAAGGAATGACCGCTTGGACCATGAATCCATTAACTTACAGTGAGAGCTAGTCTAGTCTATGAATCAACCAATCACATTACTTGAGATCCACATCAAATTTCTCGTCTAGTCTGTTATTGGTAGCTGTATGTAAGGTTACACTAGTCGATCATTCTTCCATACAAACGTAGTCTGGCGATTACTCCACTGTTTGACGATGTACGTTCAAAATTAAAAATGATATCAATTTGTCTCATCATTATCTAGCCCTGTATGGAAACAGAAAAGTAAAAAAAATAATAATTGAAAGTTATGAGCGTCGAAAGTTCCTTATTTCGACACAATTTTTTTTTAATTCTAATTCGTACGCGAACTAGCTTCTTACTGCTTACCACAGCATTCACAGCATATATCTCTTTCGCGCGTGTTGTCGGATGAGACAGCATACATTTTAACTTCGCGCACAAAATAGTTCGTGCCGTCGACTAGGGGAACCTTAATGTGGCACACGAGCGAGTTTTTAACGTAAACGTTCGCTTATGTCAATTTGTATAATAAAAGGTTTTTACCATTGTCAGCAGTGACACTCGCAAGGTTAAGACAAATCGATTGACGTAAGAATCATTAAAATCGGCCAACGCGTTTACTCGCCACATAGGAACAACACTTTGGGCATTCAAAATTTTGCAAATTCAACATTACGGTCCGGAAGGAAACAATAGTAGATTATTAACCAAGGGGATAAAGCAGTGTCTTCTGTCGCGGGTGACGATTTAAATCTCCAGCGTAACGAAGGACTCGAGGTTTACTCCCGAGCGTAGCGAGGGTGTTAAAAACTTAAATCACGAGCGAAGCGAGGGATTTAAGTTCACCTAAGACTAAGACAGCTTTATCACCGAGGAAAATACTCTACTTTTCGTACCATTTGCGATAAAAGTACTAAAACTTATTTAGAAAAATAAATTAAAATAAACTTAACGTTTATGTATTTGAAGAAAACAAAAACGCGACAAATTCCTAGACTAATATTTTTTTGTTGGAAAAGCAAAGGCATCAAGCTCATACGGCCTCGTCGGTTTTCGTAATTTTATTTAATAATCATAACTGCATAAAAATGCGTATTCCTTTTTCAAAAAGATGTATAATGCTTTATATACAAACTCAATGGTGTAAACACAGATGTAGTTCAGTATAAATTTCGGCAAGTATTCCAAATTTAAATCACATTCTCCCCCTAGAGGATGAATGAAATTCAGTACAATTTTCTTTCCCTGTTTTTAACAGATTAAAAATGACTATTGTTATGTTCGCTTTTTGTGGCATAGAATGTCACTTTTTTTGAGCAAGTGGTGCGAAAACATACAAACATAGACTGATAATCACTTTACCCTCCTTCCCGCTCGCTATTCGGAGCGGAGTTTTTATGCAATTCGATTGGCTGTGCGGGGTGCCCTTCGAACGGGTACATAGTTTTAAGTATCAGCGCCATATTGTGACGTCCGACGTCTGACGCCCTTCGTCGCTGATATTGAGCGAGAAAGGAGGAAGCTGCGTAAGGGCGAATATGATTGCCCGCAGGTTCGCTCGTAGCTCCAAGGAAGTAAAGATCACCTTGTTTCGAGACTACTGTACTTCTTTTTACCTGACTGCCGAAGGAGGGTAATGTGTTTATCAGTCTATGTATGTATGTTTGTTCCTATGTGGCGTTCTAGAGGCACATTAAAATTGGAAAATAGACAAATGACGGCTTTTGGGCGCCATATTTTGGGGCCCAAATTTTTTATTTCTTCCGAACCTATCGTGTGGGTTATCAAAATGAAGGGTTTTAAGAGGTGATTACAAAAATATATAATACTTATATGTTTAACTACTTGTTGCGTAACTAATTCTAAAAAACAAATAACTATAAAGTTAAAGTAGATCTGCTTTTGGTCAGCCAACTCGCGCATATGTATCCTCCGACTGCACAGCATGATTTTCTTCTTGTTTATGTCTTTTTATTTCGCTTCTTAAGCAGTCAGGTTTTTTGTTATTTTTTTTATTACACAAGTAATCTGTGGGTGTCATATTTGCAGAAATCCTACAACGCTCTCTGCGTTCAGTATAATAACGCGCAGAGGGTGCCGCAGCACTGCTTCGCTTCTGCAGCTTATTTGGAATGTTCGCGAGCGTCCGCATTCAATATTCTTATGCCAGCATGCGGAAGAGGGCGATCTCGATAGCGGGTAGAGTGCTACAGGTTGGACGGACCTTGAATGAAGCACTGAAAGGTCTTACATGCACCCGTGTATCGTGCTTGGGGCAGGTAAACTTATCAATGTCGATGCCATAGTATTTTTAAGGAAGTGCCATGTATTTTTTTTATTTAATGTATTGTCATTGTTAATTATTATTCATATTATTTTCCTTTTTATTATTATTATTCATATTTTCTGAAATTTATTTATGTATATATTTTTTTATACTTTTGTTTTTATTTATACCTTTTTTGGACATTTTTATTATTAGGTATTCTAATAGAAAATGTATTACTATTTCACAATTTAAATTTAATTTGGGGACACTTTCATTATGAGTACAGCTAAGAAGTGGAATTCCCTGCCGGAGTCTGTGTTTCCCGATAGCTACAATCTAGGGTTCTTTAAGTCAAGAGTGAATAGGTTATTTCTAGGCAAGCGTGCTCCACTGTCGACCACATCATCGCTTACCATCAGGTGAGATAGTGGTCAAGCGCAAGCCTATAGACGATGAAAAAAAAAATTTTGGGCCCCCACAATATGGCACCCAAAATCCGCCATTTTTCTATTATCCAATTTTAATGTAGCCTGACACTCGCAGGGTTAAGACGCATCGATTGACGTATGAATCATCAAAATCGGCCAACGCGTTTGGTCTCTGGAACGCCACATAGGAACAAACATACATACATACATACATAGACTGATAAACACATTACCCTCCTTCGGCAGTCAGGTAAAAAGGATCAACGTTAAGTTGGAATTTTTATCTGTTTAAATTTATTTTTAATATTACGTTGTGTTATAAATTTAATATGGCCTACCTATGTCTGAAATAAACGAATTAATTAAATTAAACCTTGTTGAAAAGTTTATGCTATATTGAACTTTGTTTTCAAGTGGTCTGCTCAGTGATGTAGAATTAAGAGTTTGAAGTTGAGTATTTCTAAAACTCTATGGTTTGCCACGTTCTTAACTCCAAAAAACTCAATTCAGATACCATCCCTATATGTCCTGTAGACCTGACTTGAAAAGGGAGATAATTTGAAAACTGGCACAGACCTTATCTTTGCCAGTTTTAAAATTATGTCTCTTGAAAAGACAGTGTAAAAGACTCGTCTGTGTATTGATTTGGCAATAACAAGAAACCTGTACATACCGGTGTGCATTTCTTCGCGGCAGATGATGCACTCGTTGTCCGCAGCGGCAAGTTCAGCTGGCGTGGCGTCCGGGTACAGAGTGTTCATGTTCCTGATCGCACGCCGCGACAGAACCACGTCATTATACGCCTTCTTGAAACTCCTGCAATTACAGGCGCCGTTATTATACCTGACCCCGGCTGCGACCCGGCCCGACTAACTACCCAGTGCTAAGACTATGCTAATTGGACATCTTATGAAATATGTAAATGAAGCCCTATACCTACACACGGACGGATTAGTAAAGTTTTTTTTATATACCTACAAAAACTCACGCCTTTTTCCCATGGGGGTAGGCAGAAACTACAGAACGCCACCTGCTACGATCCTTACGTATTTCTTTAGCTTTACTCACATTCATACATCTAGTCATACACACACGCCGGTTATGCGTACTGCGCACTTGGTCTTTCTGAAGAACTTCACCTATAAGGTCTATGTATGTCTTTCTAGGGCGTCCCCTCCCGGCGTTTCCATTCACGTCTGCCTTGTAAATACCTTTCGTTAGTCGCCTTTCATTCATCCTCTCAACATGACCAAACCATCTTAACATACTCTTTTCAATTTTAGTCACTAAATCTTCTTTTAAACCACAACGTTGTCTTATTACCTCATTCCTCAATCTATCATTTAAAGTTACTCCGCAAGGAGCGCATTTCTACTGCATTAATCCTACTTTCATGTCTTTTTTGCCATACCCAACCTTCACTTCCATACATAAGTGTAGGCACCAGCACCCTGTTGTGAACGGCGAGTCGAGCTTCCGGAGACATCGACTTGCCGGTCACAACTGCATGTATAGCACCATTCACTTTATTCCCTGCATTCACTCTCCTTTCCACATCCTCTTCAATCTTTCCATCCCTTGTGAACATACTTCCCAGATATACAAACTCGTTCACTTGCTCCACACTCTTACCATTTAATTTCACTTCACACTTTTTTTTACTTGCAGGAATACCACACATATTCGTATTTGATAATGTGTCTAAAGACCATCATATCACTGCGACTCTTTGCGGCGATTAAATCGCGACGCAGAATTGACACAGTTGGCAGCCATCTACAATTACTTGTTTACTGTTCTTTATAGTAAGCAATCTAAGGGTAGACAGTTAACACCCCTATTATTGATTGAACCATCCATCACCATCTCAGTCCAGCAATCACAAGACGGCGTTATCGTCCACTTTGAGAAAGACGTACAACGATGCAGCATGCATCTCTGCAAAAAGTCGCCGTGTGTAACGGCTGTAGGTCTGAGAACTCGTCCAGATTGACGAGCTTGTCCTATTGTTGTCTTTGTTTTGATTACGAGTTTTATAATAGCAGTAATTTTTTCTCAATAACTAACTAATTATGTAGAAATGTATTCCTAGACTTCAATTGAAATAACATTAGAATTTTTTACAACCCCTTTTTACAGCCGATTTTGAGTTCTATCCAGTAAATATAAGGATGGAATAAAAAGCATAAACCTGTTACCAAAACTTACTGTTTTATAGAGCTGACATTTACCAATGCTATAGAAGTCAAAATCGCTTGAACAAGCTGTAAAATGGTATTATTGAAATGGAGTATAGATTGAGAGATGTGAGAATTCCCACTATCTATTAATTTATATATGTATATATCTTTATATAAAGGTATTTATTATAGAAAATATATATGTATGTTTATTTTAACTACAATATATATATATTATTATTCAATTTTACTTCAGTATTTTTTTAAATTTTTATGCAGCTGCCATGTTATCTCTCCACCACCCTTGGTTGACTGGTAGAGAATGTCTCAGGCATTAAGTCCGCCTATGTATCTGTATGTTGCATGAAGTTTTAAATAAATAAATACTATCTAACTCTACAGCAAGGACAATTAATTCCTTGCAAGCAGGGATGTCTAAAATTCAACATGACTGATGACCTTACCTCATAGTTTCATACATGGGTCGGAATGCAAAGAGTGGCAACGTGTAGATCCTGACCATAACAGCCACAAAGCCTATGTATAGCAATACTTTGAGGAAGTTGATAGCCAACTCGGTGTACAGTAGAACTGCGGCTTTGCTCTCCCAGGGAGCTTCCCAGCGTGAGTCAATGGCATGAAGGACATACTGGGAAAGAAGACAGGCAATTAGAATCTATTATTTATTTAACAATAAACAGACAAGAAGAAGGAACAGAAAAAGGTGCATAGGTGGTACTTATTTTTACAGAAATCTCTTCGACATTAAAAGAATTAAAATGAAGGCAAAAGACTAAAGATGAAACACTCCATATAAACAAAATTATTAAAATACCTAATATCATTATGTTTTGTATAACATTGGTTTAAATAATTTATAAACAAACAATTACGGATAAGTTGATAAAAAGCCACTGCCAGCAAAAAATTATATTTAATTTTAAATTGAGTTTTGCACTAGTTATCAATATTATGTTGATTATTACCTCCAGTTATAGCTAAGTATACTCAAAGTCCATTCTGTAATAAAAGTTGTAAACAAAAGACTCACCTTGATCAATATATTCACAATCATTATTATTAAAATACTGTACTCAAAGCCAAAGACCAGTTGAACCGAGGGTCCCTTGGAGGCTGTGAACTGGTATGCATGATGGATGAAGTAGAAGTCTGCGTGAGCCAGCAGCATCAGCAGTGTCAGTATCCTCACATGGAACAGCAAGCCTATTACTGGACTCCTCTCCATCTGAATAAAATGATACATCTGTTAGGTTGATATACATTGTGGAATTTTAGGCCTATTCCCTAGAAACAAAGAATGGACGAGACTCAAGCATTGTTAAGTTTAATAAATTAGATAGATTTCATCCTAAAATATCAAACCACACATGATAAAACTTTTCTTGTTAGAATGTCTCCTGCTCATTAGCAAATTATGCCTAGGGTAGAGATACCATTTTGAAAATTAAAAAAGTTAATTAACAAAAACAAAAAACCCGACTGCTTAAAAAGCGATTAACTTTATTTATTTATAAATTTTTAGTTATTTTTTTTTGGTTACATTTAAACATATAAGTATTATATATTTCTGAAATCACCTCTTAAAACCCTTTATTTTGATAACCCACATGAAGAGTTTGGAAAAAAAAAAATTTGGTGCCTCACAAACTCGCAGGTTTAAGACGAATCGACTGACGTAAGAATCATCAAAATCGGCAATCCCGTTTGGTCTCTAGAACGCCACATAGGAACAAACATACATACATACAAAGACTGATAAACACATTACCATACTTCGGCAGTCGGATAAAAAAATTAAATAATAATCAACACTTGTTGTGGTGAGTACATCAAATTTTTTATAGCTATTATAAAATTACTGACTAAATGACTTCAACAAGCAAACGATTATGCACATTCTCAGAGGTTTTCTGTACCAAACTCCCATTTTTAACAGAGGGACCCAACAACATTTAATTGTCTATTAAACAAAGGCAATTGGGAAAATTAGAAGGCCGGGCAAATTCGGATGTACGGTAACCCTATCATTATCATCATATCAGCCGAAAGACGTCCACTGCTGGTCATAGGCCTACCCCAAGCGTCGCTACATTGACCGGTCCCGTACGTCTCGCAACCAGCGGATCCCCGCAACCTTCACGAGGTCATCGGTCCACCTGCTGGGAGTCCTTCCAACGCAACGTCTTCCGGTTCGCGGTCGCCACTCCAGAACCTTTCTGCCCCATCGGCCATCCGTTCTGCGAGCAATGTGCCCTGCCCACTGCCACTTAAGTTTGGCAATTCTTCGAGCTATGTCGGTAACATTGGTTCTCTTACGGATCTCTACATTTCTGATTCGATCACGCAAGGAAATGCCGAGCATAGCCCTCTCCATTGCCCTTTGAGTGACTGTAAGCTTTCTGATGAGGCCCATTGTAAGCGACCACGTCTCAGAGCCATATGTCATCACTGGCAACACACACTGGTCATAAACTTTTGTCTTGAGACACTGTGGTAAGTTGGTAACCCTAGCTTGGTCATAATTAAGAAATAAATGATTTTCTATTGTTACACACCTGATTCACGTTCCTTGACCGTTGAGAGCTTAAGGGCATAGTACTATTTGTATTATTTACCCTGCCAATCATGCTAGACATTTTCAGAAAAATATAAAATGTTTTGTCACTCAGATTTTTAAATAAATCAAACTATGTGATTTAACCCTTTTTCTTTTTTGTTTCTCTCTCTTTCTATTAGTTTCATGTCATATTATGTTTGTATATAGGTTTATGCATTTATTATATTATTATAATCTTGTATATATTTATGTTTTATTCTAATAGCAGTACACCGACTACCCCCTTTTTATTCTAAGTTTTCTTTTTTCAGTCCATCCAAAGGTTGTCTGGTAGATATCGCTGTCAGCGATAAGACCGTTTTTTTTGTAAATGTCTATAATTTTATGGTGTACAATAAAGTATATTCTATTTTATTCTATTCTATGTTGGATATGCAATTGATAAACATTATCATGTTTTTTGAGAGAATTATTGCCATTATCCTACTACTACCTACATTATAATTTATGTAATATGTGGTTGAGTTGAAATTATGGTGTCTGCAGAAAGTTAACTACAGACAGGAATATCATCCTGCATTAATAATGTATTGCATATTGTTATAAGAATACAGTATAAATATTGATTGGTTTAACAACAAAAAAATTGTCTAATAAGAACCAAATGATGTAGCTATTTTATTGAATTCATAATGTTCCTGGCACAGTGGAACCACATACACAAAAGATAATTACAACCTAGTTAGAAACTTTTATTAGTTTCTTTGTTTCACATTATTATTAGAATCAAATACTTACATAGTCAACTCTGTCTTCGGCCAGCCAATGGAATGCTTTGAGGAACAACAGGAGAGTGAACAGCGCGATAAACTTTGGATTGAAATCATCTCTGAACACAGTAAATGCCAAACAGGTCTCTGTTATGGCATACCAAGATCTTTCTATCAAATGCTGAAATAAAAATAATGTATTAAGTAAATATCGCCAAGTATTGACTACGTGTGATAGAAATAGGCAGAGTATTCCATTCATTTACCTCAAATTCCGCAGGACGAAGTTGCCCAAAGAATACCTTCCTTAACAGTTTGCCTACTAGTAAAACTAGTATAAAAGCTTGCAAATACATTACCTGCAAGTTCAAGTTTATTGTTAGTAAAGAATAACGTCATTAGAACATTATTTTGTACGTTTAATAAGGCTTTACATAATATAATGAATTAAAATATTGTTAAATCTAACACTATGGCGCCAGGCCCATGCACCATTAAACTTTTGGCTACAATTTATCATGCGAGGTGTATATTACTTACAGCCATGCTAGGATTGGAATTCGTTAGGTAAACTATCGAAGGATAAAACTGTTTCTTCTGGTAATAGGCATTGCCGATAACCACAGTCGTAAGTCCAAGACTGATCACAGTTGCTAGTAAAGCCTTCATTTTGGTGCTATTGCGTTTCGCCGATGCACTTAAAATTTCATACGAATTAACCAGAGAAATTTCTACGCACTCCAAAATCGCGAGACTGTCAATAAATACATTTTCAAAACATCATTTCGTGTCTGATCTTCGTAAAACACAAAACTATTTTTGTTTGACGTGTTCAATGTTCATTTGTGTCATTCCTGTTGCCACAGATGTAAAATGTAAACAGATAATCATATTAGTTGAAATCGTTGAAATAGGTCAGCAACCGAAAACATTGCACGGTACAAAATCACTTAATCGATTGATAGTTTGATATATATCTGCCTGGCAATACCAGCTACGTAGTGTCACATTTTTTGTCAATTGACAATTTGTCTTGTCAATGAAAAAACACGAAGAAAGATGGATGTTGAATTTCAAGTGCATTTTTTATAATTCCTAACATATTTTTCATATGTGACAATTAAATGTGGTGTTAAATAATTACGGTAAGCAATTCTACACGAACTTCATCATTAAGAAACGTACAGGTACCATATTTTCTACCGTTTGCCGCGCAATCTACTTTCTTTTTTCGTCCGACGCTTGTTGTTACTGCTTGTTGTGATTATTTGGACGGGACTATTCGCAATGTCAAGTATTTCCACTATAAGCTCTGTTCCTTAAGAAACTTCATAATGTATCGGCTGCTGAATATAAACAAAAAGATTGAAATGCATCAATCCATTTTTTTGGAATTCATATTGTCCGACAATTAGCACCGACCGTGTCACTTATTAAAATCTAAGCATTCCAGGAAATAGGTCTATTAATTAACCAATACTATGAGTGAAACAAATGACTCCGAAAATACTTATAATACAGAAACAATTCCCTAATAAAATTTTGACCTCAATTTGTAATGAATGTAAATCTTTTTCACTAAATTTTAGCATCACCTTTGTTCCAGAATTGGCAGGTTAATAACCATCAAGACATTCTATAAAATGGTAAGTTGTTTAATACAAAACTGGCTGTGGTTGGTACCAACACAACACAAATCATACTAATTCCTCTGTTTTTTTTACTTTTCAGCAGGGAGATGACCCTCCATTCTTGCCAGTAGGTACAGATGTTAGTGCCAAGTATAAAGGTGCATTCTGCGAAGCTAAGATAAAGAAAGTAGTAAGAAATATTAAGTGCAAGGTAAGAAAACAACAAACATTCATCATGAGTATTTTAATGTTTCCACTGCTGGGCCACAGGCCTCTATGTGAGAGGGAATGGTCCGTAATCCACCACATGGGCTCAGTGCGGTTTGGTGGATGTCACATGTCTTCGAATTTTTGGTTATATGAGTTTCCTCAATGTGTTTTTCTTCATGGTTTTGAGAGCATTGGTGTTGAACTAATTAACACAAAGTAAAGCCCCTGCCTGGGTTCGAACCCACAACCTACAAATTTTAAATCACAGCTGTTACCACTGGGCCACCAATGCTCAACAAACATTAGGATATAATAAAGCCCATGCTTACAAAGATAAAAAGAAACGAAAATATCTGATTGTAATAGGTAAATGAGTATTTAATCTACTTGAAGTAACTGTATTATGACATGGAAACTTCAAAATCAGTGAGTGGCATATACATAACCATCCTTTTCCTTTGCGCTTTAAAAACATCCCAAATCAAGTTTATTGTCATTGCAGGTTACTTTAAAAGCAGGAGGTGGCTCCATCACAGTGAATGATGATGTGCTCAAGGGCACCCTGCGAGTTGGGAATATAGTGGAGGTGAAACAGGATCCTAAGAAGGACCCAATGGAAGCTGTCATTTCAAAGATACAGGATTGTAGCCAGTATACTGTTGGTTAGTAGATAAATATTATTTCTATATGTCTAAAATAGGCTAGACACTCGAATATTTTTCCCAAAGCAGGGCAAAAAATTAATAATAAAAAAATTATGGCAGACAACATTGTGGTAGACCAAATGATTGGAAATCTTCTCCTTAACTACAACTGCAGCTTTCCAATATCAATTCTTCATTAGAAGGGTACAACCAGGGTGCATTAATTAATTTTCTTGAAAATTGTTTCAATGAACCTAGCAGTTTGTTCCTATGTGATATTTTTTTTGAGTTTCACCCTGATGAAGCTTTTTGTAAAACATAGTGTCTATAATAAACTACCTTATGTCTTAGGTACATACAGGTGATTCAATATTATACCAATGTATCATACCTACTAATCTTCGATCAACAATACCAACTAGAGTAGGGTTGGCACAACAAATATGTCTACGTAAATAACAGCTCACTTGAGACATGAGCTCTTATTTTGTTCAGTTTGTCATAGTATGTATTGTAAATGAAGAGTAATAAGTATATATTCACGCGGACAGAATTTACCATTGATTTTGTAAGTCACTCGTTATCTAGTTGGTTATTGTTGATCGAAGATACTACCTGATTAGCCGCGTACTGACTGAGCGAGCGGCCTCGCGAGGCTGCCTCGGACGTTTGCCGTGCGAGGCCGCCTCGGACTATTATTTTTTTTGCATGAGGCTGCCGCGCGCGCCAAGTTCGAGCCACAGTGAAGCTGAGCCAGTATCAAGCGCTCAATTTAACGTGAAGTCGAACAGAGACAGCGCGTGCCTAACGCGGCTTATAGCCATTTAAGTTCAAAACCGTCAAGAGGCCGTACGTTCGGAAAGCTATCGCCACCACTGCCTTTATGTATATTAATTCTTCGATTTATACAAAAAAGAAAATGAAAACACATCTTCTCTTACTCCTCTATTAGTATAATCAGAACATTTTGCGTCCCAAAGTAGTCTACATAATAAAATTGTATTAATTTAAGGCACTGTTCTATATCTATGACGCTAACGATTCCGTCGGTCGTCGATCAAGCGAGGCAAAACACAACCGACTTGAGTGCGCGCGGCAAACTTACTGAGGCGCTTTTGAGCATCGACAACGTTCGGCTCAGGCCGCGGAACGCTCGGGCGAGGCAGCGCATGCGTTTGCCTCGGCCGAGGCACGTCCTGACCGATCGAGGATTTGCCTCGCGAGCCTGCCTCGCTCAGTCAGTACGCGGCTATTAAGGCAGGAGAAATAAGTATAAGACTAGTAGATTTCATGTCTGTCTGGGTGGTTCCTTCGTACTTCTAAACTACCTATTGGATTATGATATAATTTTTCCTATAAATTAAGGAATTAATTCTGATAGCACAGAAATCTCAAAGGTGTTGTCATCTTACCACATCAGTAGTAATGTTCCCTGGGGATAAGAAAATACCTCACGCGGGCGAAACCGCTGGCAGAGGCTAGTAGACTATATTTATAAAGATATTGGGAGAATTACTGAATCCACGCGGGCGAAGCTGCGGGTGGCGGCTAGTTTATTTTTTAAATTTAATATATTTTGCCTATTTTTAATCACTTTTAGTATTTGACGACGGCGATATAACGACGTTGCGGCGGTCGGCGTTGTGTCTCAAGAGCGGGCGGCATTTCAACGAGAGTGAGACTCTGGACCAGCTGCCCCTCACACATCCGGAGCACTTCTCTACGCCCGTGATAGCAGGCCGGAGGGGGAGACGGGGCAGAGCACAGTATGTTCAATAGCGAAAATATAAAAAATGCTCTTTTAATACTTTCTAAAGGTCGCAGCATACGTAACGTATTTTTCCACTACCTTGTCTATTATGTAACACATTGCCTAAGAAATTAATTTCGAAATATGAACATTTAGCCTCATGATTATTAAAAAAAAATACATCATAACAGTTACGAAATGATTTTTGTATGGAGTTTTGATATCATTATGTAACCGGCAGAATGATACTGAACCTGTTACCTCTCGAAAAAGCGCGCGTTGATTGTGTTTATATAGTCTGTGGTTTATAGTCTGAACGTTTCTTATAAATTTTTTGTTGCAACTTATTTGCATTTAATTGAGTAAGCTCATCAAGTAGTGGAAAAAGAATCGTTCGTGTCTCGCATAAAAACTCGAGATTTTAACACGAGCGATGTAGCCAATTTAATTTAAAGCTACATGCGAGTGTAAAATGTACTATTATATAAAATGAATACGAAAAGGCACACGTCATGGGTACACCGACAGGACGGCATGGTGACGTCTTTTGGTATTTTGTGTAAAACGATATTATCGTCCCGTTTCGTACGGAATGACGTTACGTATGCAGCGACCTTTAATCTATCCATTTTTGCTGACTATACTCCATTTGAGATAACATTAGACATAAATAATCCCATTTTACAGCCCGTTCAACCGATTTTGACTTCTATTGCGTTGGTGATATGACAAATGGCAGCTGTATTGTTTTGGTAACAGGTTTATGCTTTGTATGCCATCCTTATATTTACGGGATAGAACACAAAATCGATTGAACGGACTGTAAAAAAGAGTTGTAAAAATTTCGAATGTTATTTCAAATGGAGTATGGGTACATTTAATTAGACGCTTTATTATAAGAACTTCTTTATGAATAGTTGTGCTGCTGTGTCATCACAATAAATCAGGAAACAGACTGTGTGTAGTTTTCCAATCATCTTCACCATGAGGGTGAAGATAACTGGAAGACTAACTACGTGACTTGTTTTTTTTTGGGTTGTCGCAATATCTCAGCTTTTGCCATATACTACAATCAGCCATCATCTCAGTATTCACCCCTTCCATCTTTCATACAGTCCATTGAATTTAAAATGGACGAATTATTGCCACACTATAAATCTCTGCCTAGCCCTTCGGGGAATATAGGGGTTGTGTGGTTTTTCTCATTCACCAGCACCATTTTCAGACTTCATATTTCATGTTAATTTCTATAGACCTACCTACGTTTAATTGAGTCGGTTCCTTCGGTAGCAGTATGCGAGGGAGTGTGGTGACGTGGCAGTTGAGTCATTCACCCGCTGACGGGCGCCTACACCTCTCCCACTTATCTACCTAAGGCACTGTTTCAGTTGAGGGAAATGCGCAAGTAATCCAGCGAAATTCAAATTTTCTTACGTTTACGTCAACTAATAGCTCAGTATTCGGTTTTATCAATGTCCTTAAAAAAAGTTATTTGCCACCAAATATGTATTTACCGAACTATGATCATTAAGAACATATATATATCTCTCTATATGTATATGTAAGTTCAAGCAAACCGATTAAATGACTTTTTTGTTAACAAAACAACCTTATACTGGGTCTGTATTATAAAGTAATAATGCCATCATGATTCCAGTCCGAAAAAGATGAGTTAAGTATAGCTTCGTCTCTGTTTTACACTGGAATCATGATAGCATTAAGACGTCATAAAACGGTAGCAGCCTTTTACTACGACTTTTTAATGCCGTCATCATACCGTTGTAAGAAAGGGATAGAGCTATTCCTCCTGTATAATGCCGTCTCTCTCTCTCACAATAGAAACCAGAAAATAGTAGGTGCCCTGGGCTGTAAATTGCTAAAAACTTAAGAAAATTTGAATTTCGTGGGACTCTGACGCTTTCGCCAAACGATGGGCCTATAATTTGTAATATTATCCAATGAATTTGTTTGGCAAGGTCTGATGAGAGTGAGGGCTCCGGGTCGGGGCGGCGCGCGAAGGCCGACGTGGAGCCCCACGTGGGGCGCGTGGTGCTGGTGGAGGCGGGCGGGGGCGCGGAGCGGCGGCGGCCGCACCAGCCCGCCTTCCCCGCGCTCGTGGTCGCGCCCACCGCGCAGATCAAGGTCAAGGAAGACTACCTTGTGCGCTCCTTTAAGGATGGCAGATAGTCAGTATATTGCTTATCTTTTTATTGTGAGGACTTTTGGGCCGGTTTCTTAATTAAGAATTTCAATTTGAGCATTTGTCTAACTCTACTTTAGCCTAAGCCTAAATTTTGGCATTTAAGTAGGGTTGATACATTCTCAAATTCAAATTTTCAATTAAGAAACTGGCTATTTTGTTTGAAATTTTTGATTGTTTTAGGCTAGAAACTATAGCTTATTCGTTTCGGCGGTATAGCCACGGGAGCGGAGTGAAAAGTTATGTTAAATGAATTTCGACCGTAATAGGGAATATGTATAGATTTTTTTAAATTGCTTAATGAAATACTTATTAACTTTATAATATGTATTTTAACATAACTTCATCAGAGACGAAGTTATACAGCGTTAAAGTTGAGAATTAGAAATGTGACGTCAGATGGTACGCCCAACTACGAAGACAGTGATAGATATATTTCTTTAAATTGTTATATCTTGTTCGTTTTCAAGTAATTTTGATTCTGTTTTCACTATTATGTTGATATTCACTGTTCTCAGTATTCTATTTTAGTATTTTTATCGATAAACTGGTCAAACAACAAATATATTTACAAGCTTTTATTTAACTTGCAATGTATGTATGCAAGTGTATTCGTATCAAATGTTGCAACTGAATTATAAAGCCAGCCACCACCGATTAAGATGAAATTTTGCATACACGTTTGGTTTGGATGACAATACATAGTTAGCTAAGTGTCGTCATTCTAAATCCAAAATGGCGGACTAGTTATTTTGTGCACTACCGTTATATGGGTATCAAATTATTTTAAAGTCAAATATATTTATTCAACTAGGCCAATAAGCGGCACTTTTGAACGTCAAACACAAATTAAAATTAAAATTTACAAGTAATAAAAGTTGATTCTACCGTGCATTTGGAAAAGTAGCTTGTTGTGTAGAAGAATGCAAAAGAAACTCCATACTTACTCTTTTAAAAAAATTGGTGTTTTACAATATTTACATAAGTATATACATTAATAAATTCAAATATGTGAGGACCATGCACCCAGAATAGCACTAAACATATACTATGTACAGGTATTAAGTATTAATAGCATTAACAGGTAAATTCATTAATTTGATAAATAGGAACATGGTTCTCACATACTTACAAATATTGCAAACATAGGTAAAATACCTAACGAAAATAGCTTGTTTAAAAAAAAGATTTTTTAATTAATAATTTTAGTTCATTTATATTCCGTATTATACTAAAACCAACGTCGAAAGTATCAGCAAAGTTCCAATGTAGTACGTTCCCCCAGCTACACGGTGCCCAAGAAGGAGGCCCGCGAGTTCCGCAAGGGCAGCGCGCCGCTGGAGTGGGCGGGCGTGGACGCGGCGCTGCAGTACCTCAACCACGCCGTGCTGCCGCCGCACTGGGACCGCGACGCGCTCTTCAACGAACCCAGGAACACTTCTGACGATGTATGTACACTATGTTTTGTGTTTTTTTTTTGTAATTTACTCCTTTAGAATCGATTTTCATATAAGGTCCCCGGTATGGAAATTTTATGAGGAGTGTAAATTAATACAAGCGTTGACTACGCCTTTATTTCGTTACAGCAGTTGGTTTTCGTAACTCAAAATAACAATTGTATTGGAAGTTTTTTGTGCACAGTAACAATCTTTTATTTTATTAAAGTTTATTTTTCTACATATAATGTAATTTAACAGCCGGCACTAACAGCCTCAGTAAGTATTCACCAGCCTAACTTATTACTTCAAGCTATCACTATTAGGGTGTTACCATCAATCAATCGACATTGGTCGATCAAACCACGTCGAATGATCCATTCTACCACTGATTGATTGTTGTGGTAACAGCTTGAGCTCCATAAAGTTCTCTGTTGAACTACCCAATAACTGACAAATGCTAGCCTTGTCTGGTTAGGTCCACTCAAATATGTATGGTCCATTCCTCAGAAAATCACCACAGACATTATTTATTTATTTATTACTAGCTGACTCAGCAAACGTTGTATTGCCATCAAAGTAACAAAACACCAAACATTCATTTTTTGAATTCATTGTACCTACTTTTATCCTACCTACCCTACCTACCTACCTACCCTACCCTACCCTGCCCTACCTATCTAACCTACCTACCTACCTACCTACCCTATCCAACCTACCATTTTTTTTTTGTTTTTAAACCTTCCCTGTATTCTGGCGAACATAACAAAAAAAGAATTAATCAAATCGATCCAACCGTTTTTTGAGTTTTAGTGACACTACCGAACAGCAATTGATTTTTATATATATATAGAGATATGCTTTATTGTACACCTTAAAATGCAATAAGAAAAGGAACTTAAAACTAATACACATACAATGAGCGGCCTTATCGCATGCCGAGATCTCGTCCAGGCAACCTGGTATGGACTGTAATTTATTGCCTGGAAATGAAGTGGGGTTGTCATTGGTGTGACAATAATATTTAAATACTATATTTTAATAGATACACAGATATCATTAAACTCTCATATAATTTGACCATTATTATAACTAAACAAAACTTCTTTATTTTAATTAGGCCAGTAAGCAGCACTTTTGAACATCAAAAATTTACATTTATAAGTAATAATAATTGATTCTACCGTCCATTCGGAAAAGTAGCTTGTTATAGAGAAGGATGGACAAGAAACTCCATATTTAATTTTTACTCTTTAAAAAAAAGTTTTTACAACATTTAAATACATACATTAATTCAAATACGTGAGGATGATGCACCTATACTAATACTACTATACTACGTATAGATATAAAGTATTACAAGCACTAACAGGTAAATTCATTCGTTTGATAAATAGGAACATGGTTCTCACATACTTACAAATATGGCAAACATAGGTAAATTATCTTATTCAACAACAACGGAACAGTGTGCGAGTCAATTTCTTATACAAAAAACAGAAGAAAAAAATTAAATAAAGCATTACTATAATTATGAATATAATATAAATTAGCCAGTTTGATTTTTTCTACACTGAAGATGGAGCAGGACCAGCATTAGACATAGCCTTTAAAAGAGACCATGACATCTGAGTTTGTTTCGTTATTTCTTCTCGGAGCCTCTCACTAGCCAGGAAACAGCGTCCTCTTGTCCTTCGACAAATGAGATTGAAGTGTGAAAATGTTATTTTTAACTAATCTTTATTTATGTACATATCAATTGAAGGGTACAGGCAAAGAAAAGGCAATGTCACAAGTTTTAATTTTTCTGTTTTTTTATGTGCAAGCAAATCTTTATCTATGGTAGTTTTATTCTCACTCACTAACTTTTCAAAATAAACGTAAACGTAAGGCGCCAGAAAGACGTTTTTGTTTATGGCTGAAGCGAAAAGAACCGGGAATTTCCATGACATGCCGGTAAAGACGAAGGATAAAAATTACATACTTCTAAACTTTTAACTGCGTTTATCTCAAAATCTATTACTTAGGACATTCGCTGTTTTTTGCCTGTACCCTTCAATTGGTGTTCATATGCATAAGTCTCGCTAATACTCAAAAAAGGTTTGATCGATTTAAATACTTAACTTTTGTTTCGTTCCCTCGAACACACACAAAAATCAACCCTGATTTAAAAATAATAAAAATAGGGAAAACTAAGGTCATGCGGGCCATTAAGTTTGCAAAGAAATAACACTTAACATCCTTACAATTCTTCCATACGTTGACAGAGTTCGGATGACGAGCCACGAGAGGAGAAGGACCACTTCGTAGCGCAGCTGTACAAGTTCATGGACGAGCGCGGCACGCCTCTCAACAGAAACCCCACCATCGCCAACAAGGACATCGACTTGTACAGACTGTTCAAAGTAAGGCTTTTTAAATACGGTATAAAGTTCTACTCATCATCATCATCTTCCTGCCCTTGAACTATGTTACTCGGGGTCGGCGCAGCACGATTTCTTCTTCCATAAAGATAAAACTTTAAACTTTTATTACTGTAGCTTTTGAAAAACATAAAATCCACTCAAATATCGTAATCGTTACTGTTAAGAAAAGTAAGTAAACGGCAGTTCGAGAATTTAACTTTGTTGACCTTGACCCTGACACTCAAAACTGTGCGAATCTTTTTTAAGTTCGATTGGTGTATACTTGAGTGGTAAATAAGACAAAAAATAAGATTGATGTTTTTTTTTTTTAACTAATATAATTTCGTACCAGGTTGTAGAGAAGCTGGGTGGCTACAACCGAGTGACAAACCAGAACCAGTGGAAGGCCATCGCGGACAAGATGGGCTTTCACCCTGTCACTACAAGCATCACTAACCTGTGTAAACAGGCATATAAAAAGTAAGAAAATCAATAGTAATTAATTGAAATATTCAAATGAGGTTGAGAATCAGAGCAATTTTGAAAAAGCAAAATGAGCATTTTTGAAGGTCAAAGTTACAAGCCGGCCTCCAAAACAAGACACCAGGTTTTAAAAAGTACCGGTTTTAAAAACTGCTGAACTGGGACACATTTGGCACAGCAAAATTAGAACATAGACAAAATACAACAAGACAATATAGGCCTCAAAAATATATAACAAAATACCACAGTCACAGTCATCTATTATTTAAAAATAAGATTCGAAATTTATTAACAGACCAAGTGTTATTATAATATAAATGACTTTTGACGGACTCCTTTTGAATATTTATATTATTGTTATTGATTATGGTATTGTTATTCTTATAAAATTGTATTCTGACATTCTGGAATGATTATTTTGTTTTGACATATTGTTTTAATATCTTGAATTTTTGTTTTTTTTTTATATTCTGAAATTCTAGTATCACATCCTTGATTTGTATTATTTATTGAAATCTGCATGATTTTTCACAACATTTTCATTTTACACATTAAATATTTTAATATCATGACATTTTTTAATAATTTTTATTGACATTCTAGAATAATTATTTTGAATTGATTTATTATTTTAATATCTTTATTTTACTCTGACATTCTATAAGCATAATTTTGACTTTTATTATTTTATTGACATTTACACAACATTTATTTTATTTTAATTTTTTAACTAAATATGACATTCTATTAAGTATTTTGATTTGTATTCTTTATTAATATTTGCATGCCATTTGCCAAGGTAAACATGACGTTCTATCATTTTGTATCCTAACACCTCTTCATGCTGACAATTTGTTATGTATGAATGATACTCATGTTTGAGCAAATAAAATTATTTGATTTGATTTGACAATTAAGAACAAAGAAAATAATTGGAAAAGAAATTTAGACAATTGTGTGTGAGATGAAGAGACGAGTGAGAAAGTAAAGTATAGTTGTCGGCACGTAACTTGGCAAGAGTTGTTAGATGCGCACAAGTAGTTTTTAGGTCTCTTTGGTTACCAAGCGGGACGCGGGGAACGTTTATCACCGTTCCGAGCGCGTGATTCGACGATTAGACACGCTCAGTTGACACAAGGATCGACTGACCAATCGCGTCGCGTCCACGTTCCGTTCGCTATATATGGTGGTTGGTCAGTTCGCGCGCTATGCGTGAATTACTACTCCCACTACGCCAAAACCTTGCCAAATTACATGCCGGGGACTATATGAATGTATGTTGTCAGGTTCCTACACAGCTACGAAGACTTCTACCGCAAGCTAGGCGTCACGCTAGTGGCGCACCCGCGCGGCGCCCGCACGCCACCGGCCGGCCGCTCGCTCATCCGCGACCGCGACCGCCAGCCGCCCGCCACGTCCTCCAGCTGCTCCACGCCCACGCCACAGGTACAGCAGTAGCAGCACTGCTAGTATGTAGACATCTCACTTGTAGCGCAAGCTAGGCGTGACACTGGTGCCGGCCGCTCGCTCATCCGCGACCGCGACCGCCAGCCGCCCGCCACGTCCTCCAGCTGCTCCACGCCCACCACGCCCACGCCACAGGTACAGCAGTAGCAGCACTGCTAGTATGTAGACATCTCACTTGTAGCGCAAGCTAGGCGTGACACTGGTGCCGGCCGCTCGCTCATCCGCGACCGCGACCGCCAGCCGCCCGCCACGTCCTCCAGCTGCTCCACGCCCACCACGCCCACGCCACAGGTACAGCAGTAGCAGCACTGCTAGTATGTAGACATCTCACTTGTAGCGCAAGCTAGGCGTGACACTGGTGCCGGCCGCTCGCTCATCCGCGACCGCGACCGCCAGCCGCCCGCCACGTCCTCCAGCTGCTCCACGCCCACCACGCCCACGCCACAGGTACAGCAGTAGCAGCACTGCTAGTATGTAGACATCTCACTTGTAGCGCAAGCTAGGCGTGACACTGGTGCCGGCCGCTCGCTCATCCGCGACCGCGACCGCCAGCCGCCCGCCACGTCCTCCAGCTGCTCCACGCCCACCACGCCCACGCCACAGGTACAGCAGTAGCAGCACTGCTAGTATGTAGACATCTCACTTGTAGCGCAAGCTAGGCGTGACACTGGTGCCGGCCGCTCGCTCATCCGCGACCGCGACCGCCAGCCGCCCGCCACGTCCTCCAGCTGCTCCACGCCCACCACGCCCACGCCACAGGTACAGCAGTAGCAGCACTGCTAGTATGTAGACATCTCACTTGTAGCGCAAGCTAGGCGTGACACTGGTGCCGGCCGCTCGCTCATCCGCGACCGCGACCGCCAGCCGCCCGCCACGTCCTCCAGCTGCTCCACGCCCACCACGCCCACGCCACAGGTACAGCAGTAGCAGCACTGCTAGTATGTAGACATCTCACTTGTAGCGCAAGCTAGGCGTGACACTGGTGCCGGCCGCTCGCTCATCCGCGACCGCGACCGCCAGCCGCCCGCCACGTCCTCCAGCTGCTCCACGCCCACCACGCCCACGCCACAGGTACAGCAGTAGCAGCACTGCTAGTATGTAGACATCTCACTTGTAGCGCAAGCTAGGCGTGACACTGGTGCCGGCCGCTCGCTCATCCGCGACCGCGACCGCCAGCCGCCCGCCACGTCCTCCAGCTGCTCCACGCCCACCACGCCCACGCCACAGGTACAGCAGTAGCAGCACTGCTAGTATGTAGACATCTCACTTGTAGCGCAAGCTAGGCGTGACACTGGTGCCGGCCGCTCGCTCATCCGCGACCGCGACCGCCAGCCGCCCGCCACGTCCTCCAGCTGCTCCACGCCCACCACGCCCACGCCACAGGTACAGCAGTAGCAGCACTGCTAGTATGTAGACATCTCACTTGTAGCGCAAGCTAGGCGTGACACTGGTGCCGGCCGCTCGCTCATCCGCGACCGCGACCGCCAGCCGCCCGCCACGTCCTCCAGCTGCTCCACGCCCACCACGCCCACGCCACAGGTACAGCAGTAGCAGCACTGCTAGTATGTAGACATCTCACTTGTAGCGCAAGCTAGGCGTGACACTGGTGCCGGCCGCTCGCTCATCCGCGACCCGCGACCGCCAGCCGCCCGCCACGTCCTCCAGCTGCTCCACGCCCACCACGCCCACGCCACAGGTACAGCAGTAGCAGCACTGCTAGTATGTAGACATCTCACTTGTAGCGCAAGCTAGGCGTGACACTGGTGCCGGCCGCTCGCTCATCCGCGACCGCGACCGCCAGCCGCCCGCCACGTCCTCCAGCTGCTCCACGCCCACCACGCCCACGCCACAGGTACAGCAGCACTGCTAGTATGTAGACATCTCACTTGTAGCGCAAGCTAGGCGTGACACTGGTGCCGGCCGCTCGCTCATCCGCGACCGCGACCGCCAGCCGCCCGCCACGTCCTCCAGCTGCTCCACGCCCACCACGCCCACGCCACAGGTACAGCAGTAGCAGCACTGCTAGTATGTAGACATCTCACTTGTAGCGCAAGCTAGGCGTGACACTGGTGCCGGCCGCTCGCTCATCCGCGACCGCGACCGCCAGCCGCCCGCCACGTCCTCCAGCTGCTCCACGCCCACCACGCCCACGCCACAGGTACAGCAGTAGCAGCACTGCTAGTATGTAGACATCTCACTTGTAGCGCAAGCTAGGCGTGACACTGGTGCCGGCCGCTCGCTCATCCGCGACCGCGACCGCCAGCCGCCCGCCACGTCCTCCAGCTGCTCCACGCCCACCACGCCCACGCCACAGGTACAGCAGTAGCAGCACTGCTAGTATGTAGACATCTCACTTGTAGCGCAAGCTAGGCGTGACACTGGTGCCGGCCGCTCGCTCATCCGCGACCGCGACCGCCAGCCGCCCGCCACGTCCTCCAGCTGCTCCACGCCCACCACGCCCACGCCACAGGTACAGCAGTAGCAGCACTGCTAGTATGTAGACATCTCACTTGTAGCGCAAGCTAGGCGTGACACTGGTGCCGGCCGCTCGCTCATCCGCGACCGCGACCGCCAGCCGCCCGCCACGTCCCTCCAGCTGCTCCACGCCCACCACGCCCACGCCACAGGTACAGCAGTAGCAGCACTGCTAGTATGTAGACATCTCACTTGTAGCGCAAGCTAGGCGTGACACTGGTGCCGGCCGCTCGCTCATCCGCGACCGCGACCGCCAGCCGCCCGCCACGTCCTCCAGCTGCTCCACGCCCACCACGCCCACGCCACAGGTACAGCAGCACTGCTAGTATGTAGACATCTCACTTGTAGCGCAAGCTAGGCGTGACACTGGTGCCGGCCGCTCGCTCATCCGCGACCGCGACCGCCAGCCGCCCGCCACGTCCTCCAGCTGCTCCACGCCCACCACGCCCACGCCACAGGTACAGCAGCACTGCTAGTATGTAGACATCTCACTTGTAGCGCAAGCTAGGCGTGACACTGGTGCCGGCCGCTCGCTCATCCGCGACCGCGACCGCCAGCCGCCCGCCACGTCCTCCAGCTGCTCCACGCCCACCACGCCCACGCCACAGGTACAGCAGTAGCAGCACTGCTAGTATGTAGACATCTCACTTGTAGCGCAAGCTAGGCGTGACACTGGTGCCGGCCGCTCGCTCATCCGCGACCGCGACCGCCAGCCGCCCGCCACGTCCTCCAGCTGCTCCACGCCCACCCACGCCCACGCCACAGGTACAGCAGCACTGCTAGTATGTAGACATCTCACTTGTAGCGCAAGCTAGGCGTGACACTGGTGCCGGCCGCTCGCTCATCCGCGACCGCGACCGCCAGCCGCCCGCCACGTCCTCCAGCTGCTCCACGCCCACCACGCCCACGCCACAGGTACAGCAGTAGCAGCACTGCTAGTATGTAGACATCTCACTTGTAGCGCAAGCTAGGCGTGACACTGGTGCCGGCCGCTCGCTCATCCGCGACCGCGACCGCCAGCCGCCCGCCACGTCCTCCAGCTGCTCCACGCCCACCACGCCCACGCCACAGGTACAGCAGCACTGCTAGTATGTAGACATCTCACTTGTAGCGCAAGCTAGGCGTGACACTGGTGCCGGCCGCTCGCTCATCCGCGACCGCGACCGCCAGCCGCCCGCCACGTCCTCCAGCTGCTCCACGCCCACCACGCCCACGCCACAGGTACAGCAGTAGCAGCACTGCTAGTATGTAGACATCTCACTTGTAGCGCAAGCTAGGCGTGACACTGGTGCCGGCCGCTCGCTCATCCGCGACCGCGACCGCCAGCCGCCCGCCACGTCCTCCAGCTGCTCCACGCCCACCACGCCCACGCCACAGGTACAGCAGTAGCAGCACTGCTAGTATGTAGACATCTCACTTGTAGCGCAAGCTAGGCGTGACACTGGTGCCGGCCGCTCGCTCATCCGCGACCGCGACCGCCAGCCGCCCGCCACGTCCTCCAGCTGCTCCACGCCCACCACGCCCACGCCACAGGTACAGCAGCACTGCTAGTATGTAGACATCTCACTTGTAGCGCAAGCTAGGCGTGACACTGGTGCCGGCCGCTCGCTCATCCGCGACCGCGACCGCCAGCCGCCCGCCACGTCCTCCAGCTGCTCCACGCCCACCACGCCCACGCCACAGGTACAGCAGTAGCAGCACTGCTAGTATGTAGACATCTCACTTGTAGCGCAAGCTAGGCGTGACACTGGTGCCGGCCGCTCGCTCATCCGCGACCGCGACCGCCAGCCGCCCGCCACGTCCTCCAGCTGCTCCACGCCCACCACGCCCACGCCACAGGTACAGCAGCACTGCTAGTATGTAGACATCTCACTTGTAGCGCAAGCTAGGCGTGACACTGGTGCCGGCCGCTCGCTCATCCGCGACCGCGACCGCCAGCCGCCCGCCACGTCCTCCAGCTGCTCCACGCCCACCACGCCCACGCCACAGGTACAGCAGCACTGCTAGTATGTAGACATCTCACTTGTAGCGCAAGCTAGGCGTGACACTGGTGCCGGCCGCTCGCTCATCCGCGACCGCGACCGCCAGCCGCCCGCCACGTCCTCCAGCTGCTCCACGCCCACCACGCCCACGCCACAGGTACAGCAGTAGCAGCACTGCTAGTATGTAGACATCTCACTTGTAGCGCAAGCTAGGCGTGACACTGGTGCCGGCCGCTCGCTCATCCGCGACCGCGACCGCCAGCCGCCCGCCACGTCCTCCAGCTGCTCCACGCCCACCACGCCCACGCCACAGGTACAGCAGTAGCAGCACTGCTAGTATGTAGACATCTCACTTGTAGCGCAAGCTAGGCGTGACACTGGTGCCGGCCGCTCGCTCATCCGCGACCGCGACCGCCAGCCGCCCGCCACGTCCTCCAGCTGCTCCACGCCCACCACGCCCACGCCACAGGTACAGCAGCACTGCTAGTATGTAGACATCTCACTTGTAGCGCAAGCTAGGCGTGACACTGGTGCCGGCCGCTCGCTCATCCGCGACCGCGACCGCCAGCCGCCCGCCACGTCCTCCAGCTGCTCCACGCCCACCACGCCCACGCCACAGGTACAGCAGCACTGCTAGTATGTAGACATCTCACTTGTAGCGCAAGCTAGGCGTGACACTGGTGCCGGCCGCTCGCTCATCCGCGACCGCGACCGCCAGCCGCCCGCCACGTCCTCCAGCTGCTCCACGCCCACCACGCCCACGCCACAGGTACAGCAGTAGCAGCACTGCTAGTATGTAGACATCTCACTTGTAGCGCAAGCTAGGCGTGACACTGGTGCCGGCCGCTCGCTCATCCGCGACCGCGACCGCCAGCCGCCCGCCACGTCCTCCAGCTGCTCCACGCCCACCACGCCCACGCCACAGGTACAGCAGTAGCAGCACTGCTAGTATGTAGACATCTCACTTGTAGCGCAAGCTAGGCGTGACACTGGTGCCGGCCGCTCGCTCATCCGCGACCGCGACCGCCAGCCGCCCGCCACGTCCTCCAGCTGCTCCACGCCCACCACGCCCACGCCACAGGTACAGCAGTAGCAGCACTGCTAGTATGTAGACATCTCACTTGTAGCGCAAGCTAGGCGTGACACTGGTGCCGGCCGCTCGCTCATCCGCGACCGCGACCGCCAGCCGCCCGCCACGTCCTCCAGCTGCTCCACGCCCACCACGCCCACGCCACAGGTACAGCAGTAGCAGCACTGCTAGTATGTAGACATCTCACTTGTAGCGCAAGCTAGGCGTGACACTGGTGCCGGCCGCTCGCTCATCCGCGACCGCGACCGCCAGCCGCCCGCCACGTCCTCCAGCTGCTCCACGCCCACCACGCCCACGCCACAGGTACAGCAGTAGCAGCACTGCTAGTATGTAGACATCTCACTTGTAGCGCAAGCTAGGCGTGACACTGGTGCCGGCCGCTCGCTCATCCGCGACCGCGACCGCCAGCCGCCCGCCACGTCCTCCAGCTGCTCCACGCCCACCACGCCCACGCCACAGGTACAGCAGCACTGCTAGTATGTAGACATCTCACTTGTAGCGCAAGCTAGGCGTGACACTGGTGCCGGCCGCTCGCTCATCCGCGACCGCGACCGCCAGCCGCCCGCCACGTCCTCCAGCTGCTCCACGCCCACCACGCCCACGCCACAGGTACAGCAGCACTGCTAGTATGTAGACATCTCACTTGTAGCGCAAGCTAGGCGTGACACTGGTGCCGGCCGCTCGCTCATCCGCGACCGCGACCGCCAGCCGCCCGCCACGTCCTCCAGCTGCTCCACGCCCACCACGCCCACGCCACAGGTACAGCAGTAGCAGCACTGCTAGTATGTAGACATCTCACTTGTAGCGCAAGCTAGGCGTGACACTGGTGCCGGCCGCTCGCTCATCCGCGACCGCGACCGCCAGCCGCCCGCCACGTCCTCCAGCTGCTCCACGCCCACCACGCCCACGCCACAGGTACAGCAGTAGCAGCACTGCTAGTATGTAGACATCTCACTTGTAGCGCAAGCTAGGCGTGACACTGGTGCCGGCCGCTCGCTCATCCGCGACCGCGACCGCCAGCCGCCCGCCACGTCCTCCAGCTGCTCCACGCCCACCACGCCCACGCCACAGGTACAGCAGTAGCAGCACTGCTAGTATGTAGACATCTCACTTGTAGCGCAAGCTAGGCGTGACACTGGTGCCGGCCGCTCGCTCATCCGCGACCGCGACCGCCAGCCGCCCGCCACGTCCTCCAGCTGCTCCACGCCCACCACGCCCACGCCACAGGTACAGCAGTAGCAGCACTGCTAGTATGTAGACATCTCACTTGTAGCGCAAGCTAGGCGTGACACTGGTGCCGGCCGCTCGCTCATCCGCGACCGCGACCGCCAGCCGCCCGCCACGTCCTCCAGCTGCTCCACGCCCACCACGCCCACGCCACAGGTACAGCAGTAGCAGCACTGCTAGTATGTAGACATCTCACTTGTAGCGCAAGCTAGGCGTGACACTGGTGCCGGCCGCTCGCTCATCCGCGACCGCGACCGCCAGCCGCCCGCCACGTCCTCCAGCTGCTCCACGCCCACCACGCCCACGCCACAGGTACAGCAGCACTGCTAGTATGTAGACATCTCACTTGTAGCGCAAGCTAGGCGTGACACTGGTGCCGGCCGCTCGCTCATCCGCGACCGCGACCGCCAGCCGCCCGCCACGTCCTCCAGCTGCTCCACGCCCACCACGCCCACGCCACAGGTACAGCAGTAGCAGCACTGCTAGTATGTAGACATCTCACTTGTAGCGCAAGCTAGGCGTGACACTGGTGCCGGCCGCTCGCTCATCCGCGACCGCGACCGCCAGCCGCCCGCCACGTCCTCCAGCTGCTCCACGCCCACCACGCCCACGCCACAGGTACAGCAGTAGCAGCACTGCTAGTATGTAGACATCTCACTTGTAGCGCAAGCTAGGCGTGACACTGGTGCCGGCCGCTCGCTCATCCGCGACCGCGACCGCCAGCCGCCCGCCACGTCCTCCAGCTGCTCCACGCCCACCACGCCCACGCCACAGGTACAGCAGTAGCAGCACTGCTAGTATGTAGACATCTCACTTGTAGCGCAAGCTAGGCGTGACACTGGTGCCGGCCGCTCGCTCATCCGCGACCGCGACCGCCAGCCGCCCGCCACGTCCTCCAGCTGCTCCACGCCCACCACGCCCACGCCACAGGTACAGCAGTAGCAGCACTGCTAGTATGTAGACATCTCACTTGTAGCGCAAGCTAGGCGTGACACTGGTGCCGGCCGCTCGCTCATCCGCGACCGCGACCGCCAGCCGCCCGCCACGTCCTCCAGCTGCTCCACGCCCACCACGCCCACGCCACAGGTACAGCAGTAGCAGCACTGCTAGTATGTAGACATCTCACTTGTAGCGCAAGCTAGGCGTGACACTGGTGCCGGCCGCTCGCTCATCCGCGACCGCGACCGCCAGCCGCCCGCCACGTCCTCCAGCTGCTCCACGCCCACCACGCCCACGCCACAGGTACAGCAGTAGCAGCACTGCTAGTATGTAGACATCTCACTTGTAGCGCAAGCTAGGCGTGACACTGGTGCCGGCCGCTCGCTCATCCGCGACCGCGACCGCCAGCCGCCCGCCACGTCCTCCAGCTGCTCCACGCCCACCACGCCCACGCCACAGGTACAGCAGTAGCAGCACTGCTAGTATGTAGACATCTCACTTGTAGCGCAAGCTAGGCGTGACACTGGTGCCGGCCGCTCGCTCATCCGCGACCGCGACCGCCAGCCGCCCGCCACGTCCTCCAGCTGCTCCACGCCCACCACGCCCACGCCACAGGTACAGCAGCACTGCTAGTAGTTTTTAGCTGTTGCCGCAACTCCACGACTAAGCGCGTATTTTACGTATGGGTGGGATTCAGTTACATCATTCGATCCAACCCAGCTCCTCGAGAAAGGCCAGCAGCGCCCTGGGCTGTCGACTATCTCCTGCAGGGTACCTGAGTCACCGAAGTATTTGGCCCTGTAGCTTTCCATTACGGGCAGCTTAGGAGCAGATGCGCTGCTGTCTCATCTTCCACCATGCATGCTCTGCAGAGTGGGCTGTCCGTGATTCCTATGACAAAAAGGTCTCGTGTCCAGTCGTTATGGCTGTGACTGCACGCATCTGTGTCTTAGTTAGTTGTAGGGCCTTTTTCGTGAAACGGCCGTCGATGGAGGGCAGTGCCTCCTTGGCCTGCATACATTTGCTATGATCAATTGATAACTGGTAGGTGGCTAGTATTGGTCCCTGGTGCGTTTCCTTGGGGCTCAATGGGCTCCAGGCCCACTAGGTGCCATACTAGAGCCCCTTCGGCGCTTAACCTCATACGCTCTTATTGAACTTAATCTTATTTTCATTGCAGCGGGGCAAAGACAAAGATTCCGACAAAAGTGAGACAGACAAGAGCGAGAAAAGTGAAAAAGATGAGAAACTGGAGAAGATGAAGGAGAAGGCTCGCACCAGCGACGGTGAGGATAGCGCTGACAACCAACCACTTATCATCACTGCGCCCAAGTATGTCTACACTGATATCTTCATTAGATTGACTAATTTTTGAACACAGCAAAATTTTACACAAACATAATTCTTGATTGTATCAAAATAAGAGACATATTCGCCCCATATTAAATAAATCAGTAATAGGGATCATGACTAAAAAATTATATTTAGTCCTTCGGTTAGATTTCCAAAAAATATTCTTCAAGTATTTTTCTTTTGCCACGTTAACATAAAATGATGACTATACAGTGCGTTAAAATTTCGCGTGAAGTCATGTCTTGGTACACTTTCTATTTAGAAGTTACGTCACAAGTCTTCATTCCCGTACTTTTTATGTGCTTTAGCTTGGTAATTTTTTATTGATTTATAAAGCAAAAAATACGTGTCCAATACTTTTTTAGGGTTTCGTACCCAAAGGGTAAAAACAGGACCCTATTATTAAGACTCCACTGTCTCGTCTGTCTGTCACCTGGCTTTATCTCATGATCCGTGATAGCTAGACAGTTTAAATTGTCACAGATGTTGTAATTCTGTTGCCGCTATAATAGAAGAATAAAATAAATATTTAAGTGGGGATCCCATACAAATAACGTGATTTTTTTGCCGTTTTTTTACGATAATCGTACGGAACCCTTCGTGCACGAGTCCGACTCGCACTTGGTTGGTTTTTAATAATTTAAACGACTGACTAAATAGAATTTGGTTTTTCCTACCCTGTCATCATCCCTATTACTGACGCAATGTAGGTGTACTTACTTACTAGACGTATCAAATAATTTGTACCTCATAGATACAAGTGTCATGGTAACTATATTTTTATTAACAGGGTAGATAAGGAGAAAGAAAGAGAAAAGGAGAAAGAAAAAGAACGCGAGAAGGAAAAAGAGAGGGAGAAAGAAAGAGAGAAGGAAAAAGAAAAAGAAGAGAAAGCAAAGGAAAAGGAAAAAGAAGAGAAGGCTAAGGAGAAGGAGAAAGAAAGGGAGAAGGAAAAAGAAAAGGAGAAAGAGAAAGAAAAGGAGAAAGATAAAGAAAAGGAGAAAGAGAAAGAAAAGGAAAAAGATAAAGACAAAGCCTCGACGTCGACCAGCACTAGTGAGGACAAGGAGAAGTTAGTGTTGAAACCTCGATCGCAGTCCAAGGGACGTACCATCACGCCGGTCAGGGCGGAAGGACACGACAAGAGGACGCCTAAGAGACGCCCCTTGTCTTCCAAGAGTAAGTACAGCGAATATATCATCAACTAGCGGATGCCTCGCGGTTTCACCCACGTAGTTCCCGTTCCCGTAGGAATACAGGGATAAAAAGTAGCCTATGTCTACCGGGGATAGTGTTACTTCCCAACGGTGAATTTTTTTTGAAATTTGTCTAGTAGTTTTAAGGGTTCCGTTCCCAAAGGGTAATAACGGGTCCTTATTACTAAGACTCAGCTGTCCGTCTGTTTGTCTATCTGTCACCAGGCTGTATCTCATGAACCGTGATAGCTAGACAGTTGAAATTTTCACAGATGATGTATTTCTGTTGCCGCTATAACAACAAAAAATATTAAAAACAGAATAAATAAATATTTAAGTGGGGCTCCCATACAAAAAACGTGATCTTTTTTGCCTTTTTTAGGGTTCCGTAACCAAAGGGTAAAAACGCAAAAAAAAACACGTTTGTTGTATGGGAGCCCTCCCAGTTGTTTTTGCCGTTTTTTGCGATAATGGTACGGAACCCGTCGTGCGCGAGGCCAACTCGGACTTGGAGGATACATACCGAAGACTGGTCAGCCAGCTCGCGAATCACGCTCTTTTTAGTTCGCTTTTTAAGCAGTCGGGCTTTTTGATTTTTTGAATTAACTATTTTATTAATACTTTCATCTATCCCAGTCTTTGTAATCAAATCTTGCAAGTTAAACTTGATCCACTTGTGTCCGATTGAGCTGAAATTTGGCAAACACGTTGCTTTCTCGGACAATGCATTTTTAATATAAAATCCAAAAAAAAAAAAAAAAAGTATTTTTAATCTTGGTATAATCCCCGGCACGTAAGTTGGCAGGAATCGTTAGATGCGCAGAAGTCATTTTTTATTTATCTTTGGTAGTGAAGCGGGGCGCGGGGAACGTTTAGCACCGTTCCGAGAGCGCGATTGGTTGGTCAGTTGACACAAGGATCGACTGACCAATCGTGTCGCGTCCACGTTTCGTTCACTCTATATGGTGGTTGGTCAGTTCGCAGAATATGCGCGAACTTACTCCTCACTACGCCAAAACCTTGCCAAGTTACGTGCCGGGCACTATATTCTTTCGAACCGTATCTCACTGGCGTGATTTTTTTTTCTAGGCGAAGGTATGAGTGCGGGCACGTCGCGAGCTTCTCGACGACCGCATGCTTCAACAGATAGCGATAGCTCTGGACGGGCTTCAAGGTAAACGTCTCAATTTGCTATATTTATTTTTCTGTTTTATCATCATCAGCTTTATAATGTTCCCGCTGCTGAGACACAGGCCTCCTCTGTTGGTGTGTGTCCCGTAATCCACAACGCGGGCCCTCTTTAAAACGGTTATATGTAGCATTGTGCTTGCTAAACATGATTTATTTTAATACATAAAACAATCATTTAAACACCTGAATATGTTTATAAAACAAAAAAAAATGTTGATCAAGAATAAAGTATAAAAAATATCGAAAAAAACCATCTTTATAAATAAAGTCAATTGTTAAAAATAAATCAAATCGGTAATCCATTAGCAAATTTCTAATTATTGATTTATTTACTTTTGACAGCTCGAGTTTAGTACTAAAGTTAAAAGTAAAATAAATATTTGGCAACATTATAATTGCGATTCAGTCACATAACGGTTGCCTATGTGTAGATGCGGCCCAATAAAGAAGATGCAAAGCCGCCGCAGTCAGAGTGCTAACTCGGCAAGCAGTGGCAACACTATTGCCTCTAACAGCAGCAAACGACCGCGCAAGAGGAAGACCACTGAGTGAGTACCTGTTGCTTTGAACACTAAGTTTAATATTACTTATTAATTCATCAGTATATGGATCATCCTCTCTATTATTGACTGAAAACTACCACCAACGTTTTAAATTGCCTAATTAAGGAATGCTGTTTTCTGAAAACGACAACTTGTACAAATAATCTAACAACCGCAGGGATTGATCTTCGAGGTTACTCAAAGCTTGCACCGATCAATTCATATATGACCATCGATTACGAAAACGAAATGCATGGTAAGAGGAAATACAGTCGCAGACATCCGACTGAATTTCCTAAGTGAAAAGTCATAATTCGAGGTTTAGCTCTCGCCTATTTCCGCCTCCAATACTGGACTAATTTAAAAGATATTCCATAAACTGAAAAAGAAAGATATATACTGTGTTTTCCTTTTTGATGGTACATTATCTTTAGAAGCACTAGAACCCTCAAAAGATGTTCAAAATTGCGCTGTCAACAGAGGCCTGGTGTACAAATTTGGCAACTAGGGGGAAATAGGCGAGAGCCAAACCTCGAATTATGAGTTTATACTTAGGAAATTCAGTCGGATGTCTGCGACCGCATTTTCTCCTAAGCCGTTGGTCGCGGCTGTCATTTTTACATCTTAGACAGTCGTAACGGGTAATCAGAAGCCATAAAATCTGACAGCAGTCTTGCCTAAGAGTAATTTGTGACCCATCAACTGGATTGTGGAGGTCAGATAGTCAGTCGCTCCTTGTAAAATATTCAACAGCTTCATCCAGTTATACTGGAAGCTGACCTCAATATAGTTAGGGAAAGGCTAAAGCCACCACCAGATAACAAAAAATAAAAGTCACCTGTTTACCAATGTATGCCAATATTTTAAAACGATACGAAAACAATGTAAAGGCAGTGTCGTTATACGATCAAAACAAACGTATCCTGGTAAGGGGCGTCCTTGACCGTTTCTCTTGGCATTCGGTAATGAGTTAATATCTCAAAAACTCGTAGACCGATTTACATGATTTAAACGGATAAAATGATTCTACGCCTATACCACGGGGTCTCATTGCTAACAGAGAAAATTTTGTTCAAATAAATCTCACTAGATGGCGCGACATGTACACACAATTCAATAAAATGTGTGTAAAATTAACATTATCTGGAATTGAACATAAACATTGTATGTTCTTGTTTAATTAACTCTCCTAAGTACAAAATTATGGAATATTGGGCTCTTAATTCACATTTCAAATATTATTTGAACGGATCATTTAAAATTGATGCCATAGATGGCGCATTTTTAAATTTCTGAGGTATTCAACTCGATTGTTAAAATTTGCATTTTTACACATTTTGGTGCAAAAAAAACTGTAACAACGTGCAAAAAAATACTATAAAACGAACCTTCACTGTATTTAAAGAAAAAAAATATTCACGAACCTAGTAAACCCTTTTACTTGCAAGGCGCTGCTAACACCATCTATTGCCGTGAAATGGTATCGAACGCGATTGATGTACTTACAAAAATAACAAGATTAAGCAGATGAAAAACGCTAGTTACGTTGGCACGGTTTTTTTGTATGGGATGAGGCATCTGTATGCTAGTATTATATTATCTGTGCCTATAAATTTTATTTGAGACCATAATTATCAAAATAACTCCATAAACAAAACATCATGTTTTCAAGTTACGTTTGGTTGTTACAATTATAAATTTTGGTACAAGTCAATGACTTTAATTTTTTTTGTTATCTGTCGGCGACTTTAAGCAGATTGATTGTATTCAGAAAAAAAACATAAACTGAGGATGAATCAACTGGGTACTCCACTTGGTCCATCTTTCTCTATCTGTACATATTACAACTTTACCTTCCAACCAATCTTCAACCTTCTTTTTACAGACCTTCAACAAATGAACCAACGCCGAGGTCTGGGGTGTCAAACGTGAAGGCTCAAGTGGGCGACAAATTGAAAGTGTATTACGGACCTACCCAGTCCGAATCTAAGGTAAAAGTACGAAACAAAAAACTTATTTATTTTAGTTTTTTAAGTTTTACCCCTTGCTCTAGTTATGTACCTCTAATAATAATTGCAATTGCGGCTTGTGAATGTGTTCCCTTGGTTTTGATTACATCAGATAATAAGAGTTTGAATTATCATATTATTAACTAAAATAGTTTTATATTCAAAATTATCTTAATAGCATTTCGGAGTTAAGAATCCACTGGTTTGAGCCCTTGAGTGCCTAAAACGTGGATCCACGAGAAACACAATGGCTTTCCGTGGTTGCCATCCCGTTTTGGTCTAATTCTCTAAGAAGGGGTAATAAAATACATTTTACGCTGGCGAAGCCGCGAGCTTGTTAAAAATAATTTATTTAAAACATGACTTTTGTAGAATTCTCCCTAAACGAGACTTACAAAACCACAAACAATCGAATGGTTGTTTATAGCTTAGCAGGAATGGTGTGATCGAATGTTTAATAATCGCTTGTAACAAAAGACGTTGATTGATAGTTGCTTTGTGCCAGGTGACGTACGAGGCGAAGGTGATCGACAAGTCGGCGGCGGGCGACCTGCTGCGTGTGCACTACACCGGCTGGAACACACGCTACGACGAGTGGATCAAGCCGCAGCGCATCGCGCTCAACGTCACGCAACACGAGCAGCGCAATAAGAAGGTACACACACACACCCACAGATAGCACACTTTGTTACAGATGACGAAGGAGGTAAAGACAACGTAACGCAGTACGAGCACCGCAATAAGAAGGTACACACACACCCACAGACAGCCCACTTTGTGACAGGTGACGTACGAGGTAACGTCAACGTCACGCAGCACGAGCAGCTCAACAAGAAGGTACACAGACAGCGCACTTTGTGACAGGTGACGTACGAGGTAACGTCAACGTCACGCAGCACGAGCAGCTCAACAAGAAGGTACACACCCACAGACAGCGCACTTTGTGACAGGTGACGTACGAGGTAACGTCAACGTCACGCAGCACGAGCAGCTCAACAAGAAGGTACACAGACAGCGCACTTTGTGACAGGTGACGTACGAGGTAACGTCAACGTCACGCAGCACGAGCAGCTCAACAAGAAGGTACACAGACAGTGCACTTTGTGACAGGTGACGTACGAGGTAACGTCAACGTCACGCAGCACGAGCAGCTCAACAAGAAGGTACACAGACAGCGCACTTTGTGACAGGTGACGTACGAGGTAACGTCAACGTCACGCAGCACGAGCAGCTCAACAAGAAGGTACACAGACAGCGCACTTTGTGACAGGTGACGTACGAGGTAACGTCAACGTCACGCAGCACGAGCAGCTCAACAAGAAGGTACACAGACAGCGCACTTTGTGACAGGTGACGTACGAGGTAACGTCAACGTCACGCAGCACGAGCAGCTCAACAAGAAGGTACACAGACAGCGCACTTTGTGACAGGTGACGTACGAGGTAACGTCAACGTCACGCAGCACGAGCAGCTCAACAAGAAGGTACACAGACAGTGCACTTTGTGACAGGTGACGTACGAGGTAACGTCAACGTCACGCAGCACGAGCAGCTCAACAAGAAGATACACACCCACAGACAGCCCACTTTGTGACAGGTGACGAACGAGGCGACGTCAACGTCACGCAGCACGAGCAGCTCAACAAGAAGGTACACAGACAGCGCACTTTGTGACAGGTGACGTACGAGGTAACGTCAACGTCACGCAGCACGAGCAGCTCAACAAGAAGGTACACAGACAGTGCACTTTGTGACAGGTGACGTACGAGGTAACGTCAACGTCACGCAGCACGAGCAGCTCAACAAGAAGGTACACAGACAGTGCACTTTGTGACAGGTGACGTACGAGGTAACGTCAACGTCACGCAGCACGAGCAGCTCAACAAGAAGATACACACCCACAGACAGCCCACTTTGTGACAGGTGACGAACGAGGCGACGTCAACGTCACGCAGCACGAGAAGCGCAACAAGAAGGTACACACAAACCTTGCCTTACGCCACAGAAAGCACTTTGGAGGGGCTGCTTTAACGCCGAGGAGTCAGCCGCCCACCTCATCCTGGAACGCGAGGCTGTTGCTTCTCAACGTGCAGAACGGTGAGGTCGCTCTGCGAATCCTGTGACTCCCCCAGGAAGCTTTTGTACTTTTGGGCGGAGCTAGGCTGGCTATGTTTGCCAGAACCCAACACGCACAACGGAACAAATGAGCGTATAAGAGCGCCATGTGCATTTTTTGTGTAATCGCATCACTTGAGAAATTGGGACCGATTAGGTTATTTTGTTTTTATTTTTATAATTATGTTTGTATTAGTCCCAGTTCACAAGGGAAAAAAATAGAACATTTACACCAAAAAATATGCTAAGATTCTGTATAAAAAGGAACACCTTGCAGTTTTTATTAATTATACTGTTTAACTTTACTCTCTATTTCCAGGGCTCGGGTATGAGTAGGCGAGTCCGAAGCAAGAGAATCGAAGGTATGTATTTTTTATACATTGTTTGATATCTACGCGTATTTTTAGCACCTCTATTTATAACAAATTTTATAATTATTTCCTACAGTATCATCGGCACGGTCGGATACAGACAGCGACTCGGAAAGCGACGATGACGTCAAGAGGCCGCCTAAGAAATCCGACGAAAAATCAAGCTCAAAAAGTAAGTTTACTTTTCCTATAAATAAAAAACTAGATTCTAAGAGATTTATACAAGTAAATCATGTCCCTCGCCCACAGCTCCGTCAAGGTCTAAAGACGTGAAGTCGAGTGACAGCAGCAGCTCCAGCAAGCCTCGCAAGCGGCCCGGGCGCACCGTGTCCACGCCCACGAGCGTGTCGCCGCCCAAGAAGACGCGGCCCAGCGCCGGCCACCAGGGACAGGACTACGACCTCAACGAGATCCGCTCCGAGCTCAAGGGCCTGCACTCCGTCAAGCAGGAGCCCGACGACAGCAAGCCGGACGACAAGGACTGCTCGGCCCCCGCAGGCGCCCCGCAGGCAGCCGCGCCCGAGCCCATGCAGCAGGACAAGCAACCCGAGGACGTCTACGAGTTCAAAGAGCCAGAGCCCTTCGAACTCGAGCTGCACGATGAAAAGAAGAAGCGCACTCATCGCATTTTTGACGATATCTCACCGAGTAAATATACATCTACTCTATCCAAGTCGTTGAGTGAAGAAATCTCAGAAGATCCGATGCGCCCGCGGCCTTCGTCCCTCAGATCTCCTTCTTTATCTCCTTTTCGAGATTTTGGCGCGAGCCGCGATGCTTGCCGCCAGAGTCCCGAAGACGATTCTAAGGATGGCCTGTTCTCACTCGACGATGACTCATTCCCAGGTGACGGCAGCTCTGGACCCACCTTCGAAGGCTTCACTCCAGCTAAAAACCAAGAAACATATTCCAAGAAGAGCAAAGTGTCAAAGTTGAGAGAGCTCATAGATGACTCCCCAGACAGTCCAGCCGACGATGAACAGTCTTCAGATGATGAGCCTGAAGATATAACAATAAAGGAGGAACCAAGAGAACCAACTCCAGTATTACCAGCCATTGAAGAGCCTAAAACCCCAGAAACTCCAGTAAAAGACGAACCAAAGGAACCAGAACCCGTCGAACCCGTTAAAGAAGTTGTTGTAGAAGTGGTAGAACAACCTAAAGAAGACATTCCCGAACCACCTAAAACGCCTCCACCACAGAAGAAACCAGATCCTCCACCTGCTAAAACAAACATACAAACTACTACGAGCACACTCACTACTCCTAGTATTACTGTCACCGCAGCAACAATATCAGAAACTAAAATAGAAAATACAGAAAAGCTAAAGAAAGAGGAGCCATTTAAGCCTCTCTCTGTTGCTACGTCCGTCATGGAACAGAAAGAAAATACACTCAAACTTAAAATTGAAAAGAAGATGGATCCTGTGCCGATAGAGCCTGCTATATTGAAGCCTCCGTCGAGTCCCTTGATCGATACGGAGGAAGATAAGTCAGAGCCGGACAGTCCAGCGAGGATTGATGTGCTTCCGGAGCCACCGCCAGGGTTCCTGCTACAGTCTGAAGGACCTAAGATAGCAGAGAAACTGCTCAAAGCCATCAGCAGCGCTAAGAGACTGTCTATGTCTCCGCCGCCCATGGATGACCGCCCGGTCACGCCCAAGACCGATGCTATTAAGACGACTAAACCTGAAAGTAAACTATCGCCCATATCTCCCGAGCTGAAGCCTTTAAAATCAGATTCAATCAAACCTTTGCTAAAGACTGATGTTACAAAGCGGGCGACGCCGCCGGTCAGTGCAGATTCGATATTCGGTGAACCGTCAAATTTGCTCGATGTAAAGCGTGATTTACTGGACGTAAAGAAGGTGAAGCCGGAGGAAGTTATACCTCGGCTGCAGAGTCCGCTGAACATCCTGGAGCGGCGCAAGAGTGTGGTGGAGCTGCCGCTGAGCGTGGGGGTGGGGGTGGGGGCGGTGCCCGGCCTGCCCGGCAAGAACAACAAGGTGCTGAGCGACACCATCCAGAAGCTGTCGAGTCAGATCAACCAGTCGGCTGCCGCTGCTGCCGCCGCCGTGCCGCTGCCCTTCCCCAGCGACGAGCGCACTGACTCCAGCGACTCAGACGAGGAGGATAGGAGGTAAGTCATGCGAAGTTACACTAAATGTCTCTGTTAGCGTTCTGTTTATCCACCTAAATCAACTGATTTAATGATTTTATACGACTTGTTGTGGATAACTTGTCTTTTAATTGTTTTTGCTTTGCTAGCACGCTGAAACGATAGATATATAGTAATCATTTATCAAAATGCAGTACCCATCTTATGCAAAAACATTCAGTCAATTTATAACATGTTTTCAACAGGTTGATTATCGACAAACTAGTAGTTGACGAGTGGGGCAGCGGCGAGCGCTCGTCGCCTGCGCACACAACGCACACAACGCACGGGCAGCACGGCTCGCTGGCGGCGCTGGGCTCGCTCGCATCGCTGGGCTCGCTGGGCGCGGCGGTGGCAGTGGGCGCAGGGGGCGCAGTGGGCGCAGCGAGCGGCATGACGGTGGGCGCGCGCGCACTGCACGCGGGCAAGTCGCCGGGCGAGTGGAGCGCGGGCGAGTCGCTGCTCATGCTGGAGGACGCGTGCAAGAACGAGCGAAAGCACAGTACGTACTTCATTCACCTTGTATTCACACCTACATTTTCCTCATAAATGAAAAGTTAATACATTTCATGTCGAGCATAGAAAGTCGAGATTTTAACACGAGCGATGTAGCCAATTTCGTGAGCCGTAAGCGAACGTCGAAAGCTACATGCGAGTGTAAAATAAAGCATTTTTATGCGAGACAAGAACGATCCTTTTTCCACTACCTGATGAGCTTGCTTAATTAAATGCGAATAAGTTCCAACAACATTTTTTTACAAACGTTCAGACTAAAAACCAAAGATTATATACACACAATCGCGCACTTTTTCGAGAGGTAACAGGTTCAGTATCATTCTGCCGGATGGGGCGGTGGTAAAAGCGCGGGCGTATCGACAGAATGCGTCAACCAACAGTAGCCTATTCAGTTACGTACTTTTTTTTCATTAAATTGCAAATTGTTTCACTCGTACTTGGTAAAGTCATTTCGTAACTGTTATTATGTAATTTTATTTTTATTTTTTATTTTATAATCTTGTGTCTAAATCAGTGTTTTTCAACCTGTGGGTCGCGACCCCCTGGGGGGTCGCGAAGCTTCTGTAGGGGGGTCGCCAGAGGTTGAGGGAACAACTTCAGTAAAAAAACAATAAGGATTAAAAAGATTGATTTATTAAGTGTGAGAATTTTAATAAAAGGATATACTCATAAACATTTGTATGTTAATACAAACAAATTAACAAAAAATAAAATCCTAAGACTTATGTTAATGTGAAGGTTGTGCTTGTTTTTGATTAATCAATTTCTCCCATCGTGGCATCGCGCACAACCCGCAATATCCGTGGATTCGTCAAATTGCATAGATACAAAAGTACTTTCCTTTATTTATCTATGACTTGATCACGAATGTCAGTGGCCATATCGGTTATCCAGCGTTGAATGGTATTGTCAGAGAGAGGTATACTTTTGAGTTTTTCTACCTCTTGTTTCCCAAACATAATGTTTGCTATATCTAAAGCCGCTGGTAAAATCAAATTTTCGGCAATAGTGTGAGGTTTTCCTGCTTTAGCCACACTAAAAGCTACTCGATAACTAGCAAGTAACGCTTTCTCATTTAAGTTGGACATTTGTACTTTACCAGTTTTTTGATGTCGAAGAGCTTGTAATTTTCTCTCAAAAAATTCCACGAGCTTATTTTTTTTATTTGGATTTTTTGTGTTGAGGTGGCGTGTTAACTTCTCAACAACTCGCAAGCTAGCCACCACACTTGCCGGACGACCGGCATCAGCCTTGGTCGTACGTATACGTATACCTATGTGCGTAAATTGCGTTACTTAACAATTGGCGACGTATTCGATGTATGTAATTGTAAAATAATGTGTTTTACGTACTATATTATGTACTTATATCCGAGTCCTAATTATGGAGACGCATAAAAACGTCATATGGAATGAATATTTGTAACACTGTAACATTATGTGTATGTATATACATACATGACAAAATAGCGGGGGGGTCGCGAAATATTTTTTTATACCAGGGGGGTCGCATCATGAAAAAGGTTGAAAAACGCTGGTCTAAATGTTCATATTTCGAAACGAATTTCGTAGGCAATGTGTTACAGAATAGACAAGGTAGTGGAAAAATATTGTTTGTATTTGTTTGACGCTGGCTTTACTATTAAACTTGTCAACAGGTGCGAGCGTTGTAGTGGCAGGCGGACCACGCGAGGCTTTACCGACGCGGGACGCGAGGGAAACGCGCGAGGGCAGGGAGGTGCGAGAGGGACGCGAGATGCGAGAAGGACGGGAAATGCGTGAGGTACTCAATCGTTTATTGCATTCCACAAAGTCTTCCCTATTATTTTGGGGTCGGCTTCCAATCTGACCAGAAGCAGTTGAATATAAGTTGTTGTTGAGGTTGTTAAGTCGCACTATGTATAATATATGGAGCGACTCAACAACCTGTTTGGGCGCACGGTTGGCGCAGTGGTTGTGCGTTTGACTGCTGCGCTGCGTGTCACGGGTTCGATTCCCGCACGGAACAATTATTTGTATGACCTACAGATAGTTGTTCCGGCTCTGGGTGTTTGTGTATGTGAGTTTATATGTTTATAAACGCATCCATGATACAGGAGAAATTCCTAGTGTACAACGTGAAACGTTTTTTTTTAATAGCATTCATATATATTTGTATTTATTCCATTCCAAACAATTTTTACATTGTGTCGAAAAAAAAAAATTGGCAACAAGCACCACTACACGATACAAACTAACATTGAAAGAATTACAAGACAATTAGCCAAAATTTTACATCAAACAATAAAATACACTTCTATTTGAAACTTCAAATAGACAGACAAGTATTCAATGATGTCAAATCGATATTAATATACTATACAGATAATATGTCAAATAAAAATGTCAAACGCAAATATAAAACACATAAATTCAGATTCAAATAAAGATGTCAATCGTAAAATATAATATCATCTTAAGGATTGAGAAAAAAAATAAAAATAAAATGAAGACTTTACAGACAATCAGCAAGAATAACAATACTGCTAAATCACTCTTTAACAATGTCAATAAAGTATGCAAATATGTCAAATAATTTTTATATAGTATCCAGATATGTCAAAAATAAAAATGACAGTAATATAGAGTTGGTACGAGCTCGTAACTATTACACCTTTATACACCCCAACTCCGAAAGCTACAAACAATCAGCAAAGAATATTCATTAAACGATACTTATTATACTGCTATTTCAATCTTCAACAATGTCAAAAAAAATATACAAATATGTCAAAGATTTTTATAAAATATCCAGCTATGCCATATAAAGATTTCATTTGCAAATATAAAGGCAATTAAACACAAATTTTATTATAAATGTCAATAGTAAAAATATAATGTCAATAATATAGATTTGGTAGCAGTCTAGGTGTAAGTGTCACAGAGAAACTCGTCAAGCGTGTAATAGCATTTATCTATCAGAAATGACTTTAGTTGGAGCTTAAACTGAGTTAAATTATAAATGGACTTGAATTTTATGGGCAGCTTATTAAATAGCTTTCTTCTTTCTTTCTTCCAAATGTGGTTGTATCTCATACTGTAAGTCCCTACGCCTTGTAGCTTCCCGCTTAGTTCTTTCCTTAAGTGTTTCGAGATTATATAACTTTTTCAGAAGATCCGTAAGTAGTACTAAAATATACAAGCAAGTGATAAATAAATGATAAATGATTTTATTTCTGTAAGTTGGTTTGTACAAACACTTTTACATGTCGATCATATTTTTTTAAACTAGATGAGGTCGGCGTTTCCTATCTGACTACTCTGAGAAGAAATGCCGAAACAAACTCAGAGGTCACAGTCCTGAAATCCTGACAAAATCTTGGTTAGATCATGTGAAGACCATGTAGACAGATGTCTGAAATGGTCTTTTGAGGAAAGAACCAGCCAGATTGAGTGGACCTGTCCAGTCAGTGCACGCATTTGTCAATAACCGAGCAGCTCAACTCAGAATTTAAGAGGAAATACGGGCGGAGAGACTTTTGAAAAATAGGTATTTGAAAAAACTATCGCTGTCGCTCTGCGAACTGCGAGCGCCTGGCCTCCGGCCGCCCTATCCATGTGTGTGTAAGTTGACAGTGTGTGCGTGCCTCCAAAACGCTCCCGGCCGTGGCTCGCGCATTTCTTGTAATCGCCCCAGTCAATCGTTACTTTTGTTGTTGTGGATTGTGGACAGATATCCAACAATATATGTTATTCTTAACAGCAAACGCAGAAAATCTTTTTTTGGACGTGACTAATAATACTGTAGAGCAATTTAATAATGTAATTGCTAATTTTATTGGCGGAAAAAGAATTAACTTTGCAGGAAGTGGCTCATATCTCATCAGACAAGATGTTATGGATTAGTAACTTCATGGAATAGCGAAGGGCTATTCATGCACGCATTCAAAAAAAAAATACAGGGCTGCAGTCCGGGCCAATATACAAAAAAAAAACTATAGAACAAAAGCAGCGTTCGAAAAAAATCACAGAGATATACCGAAAAAGGATACTGACGTATCCCAAAGACGGAACGAACAAAATAAAAAGAACTACATAACCTGTTAAAACTACGGTCGCTTAGAGTTGGCAGAAATATCTTCTTCCTGCCTTTGGATTTATATAAATTAAAAGAAAAATAAATTTCTTGAAAGATTGCTCTCAACTAAGGATGTTCAAAGAAAAATTGTGGGGGCCAAAGCGATAATAGCTTATGGGAAATTGAAAGACTAAAGAGGCTTACGGCATCGAATTTTGGGCGAATATGTAAGATGCGACCGAAAACATCGGTTCGCAAAATATGAGAAACGTTATTATATAACAAATTTAAAGGAACCGTGGCTACCAATTATGGCAAGGAAAAGGAATCTGAAGCGATCGATCAATTTATCAAGCACAACAACACCTGTAGCCCCGTACAGGTATTAGAGTGTCGAATGTTTATCGATGAAAACAAACCCTTTTTAGCGGCAAGTCCGGATGGTCTGGTAGGTGAAGACTCGATAATAGAGGTAAACTGTCCTTATGAAATTGCAAGTATGTCACCTGAAGACGGAATTCATCAAAAATAAATGGATTTGGAGCTGTTTTCAAGGGTCATCACTAATCGTCTCCGTAGACCAATGGGGCAGAAAGGATCTGGAGTGGCGACCGCGAACCGGAAGACGATGCATTGGAAGGCCTCCCACCAGGTGGACCGATGACTTGGTGAAGGTTCCGGGGATCCGCTGGATGCGAGACGCACGGGACCGATCAATGTGGTGACCCTTGGGGGAGGCCTATGTCCAGCAGTGGCTGATATGATGACGATGATGATGATGAAATAGATTTATGTATGTTTAAAGGCAAAATGTTACAATTAAAACAGAATCACAATTACTTCTACCAAGTACAAGGCCAACTACACATAGTCCCAAAAGCTTTTATTTTTCAAAATATTAAGAGGGACGATGCATTATGGCATAAAAATGGAACCATTATTAGAAAAGTTCGATAGATTTGATTTGATTTGAAAAGTTCTACCACATTAGTGGCAAGCCTAAGGCATTAAAGGCCTTTTAAAGAAAGAAAGAAAGAAATAAAAATATTTATTTGTGACCCGCACAGGAGACACGAGAAATAAGCCGCCACCAGAAATCATTGACGGTTGGATACCAAAGAATAAACCAGTGAGAGAAAGCACGTTGTCATAATCTGCCTAGCCTTTTCCGATCTACGTTAGAGTCGGATGCAGCTGAATACCAGTATTTTGATGGATCGACTGCCTATCTGACCTCCACAACCAGTTACTGGGTAATATGCAACCCCTTGGTAAAACGAGTCAGACTTTCGGGCTGTCAAAGCCGAAAATAACAGCCGGGACCAACGGCTTAACGTGCTTGGCGAGACACGGACGGGTCTTGGTATGTAAAGATGGTCACCCATCCACGGACCAACCACGGCAAGCAAAGCTTAACCTGATCGATTGACCCGTGCGGCTGACGTTGAAATAAGTTTAATTTCGCTGATGTACCTATTAGGCGATCTAGAGATTGCGGATACCTTTTCGATATATAATTTACTGTTTTGTATTGAAAACTTTTTGTAATAAACATTTATAGACATGCACTTTATTTTATTTTGTATCCAATACATCTATTTGTATTTCAAACGAACAGCACATGTAAACAATATAAATGTGTTTATCGATAACTGTTTTCAACACTAGTATATCGATATTATTTTCAACTACTACGCATCACCTTTCCGTCTGTGTACGTATTATGCAGACCCCTTGCGTCTCACCCCGCCCACAAATTCGTGCGATAAGGACAACTGCAGATTCGACAAATTTTCTTAAGTAAAAAGTCATAATTCGAGGTTTGGCTCTCGTCTGTTTTCTCCTCCAATATTGGACCGATTTAGAAGATATTTCATAAACTGAATAAGAAGGATATTTACTATGTCCCTATGTTTTCCTTTTTTCATTAATAGTTGTCAAATTTGTACACTAAGGCTCAGAAGACAGCGACTCAATACAGACAATTTTGAGCATTTTGAGAGGGTTCTAGTTCTTATACGGATAATAAATCACCAAAAAGGAAAACATAGGGACATAGAAGAAGTTGATATTTATTTTACTGTAAAAAATCATTGCTTTAAGTTCATAAACCAGAGAGAAAACAGACGAGAGCGTTTGTATGGAGAAAAGACCACCCCCGTTTCCTCTTAAGGAGCTCAACGATTCGACGAACAATACCAAAGAAAGGACATTCGGGTAGGCCGCATAAACTACTCAAACTGCCAGACCATGATTAAAAACTAAGATAAAATAAAAAACAAAAAAAAAGATCCACATAGTACACACATAGTCTTCACATTCACAATAATTAAAATAAAATAATGTAATACTTTAAAAAGTAAATATTCTTGTCATTGCAAGAAAACAAAAAAAAAACTAACAAAATATTAAAATTAAAAACAAAATTCACGGTGCAAAATATAAAAATACAAAATTAATTGGAGCAGCTCAATCTCAAGCCTTTTTGTCCTCAACGTAATCTTTAGTAGTATAAAACGCTTTTCGCAAGGGAACGTTAGTATATGAAGCTCCTTAAAATACTCCTTACACGATACCCACTGTGGCATTCTCACCATGGTTCGTATGGCTCTTTTTTGTATAGCAAAAGCAGTATTTAAATTGTATGCGTAACTGCCTCCCCATAGAGCGATACTGAATCTGAGTTTTGACTCTACAAGCGAATAATACACTACTTTTAATTGTTCAATATCAATTGAATCTCGAAGGCTTCTTAAGGCATAGCAAGCTGAGCTAATTGAGCTTTCTATAGCTGTCAGTTCCTTTTTCCAGTTTAAACTTTCTTCAATATAAATACCTAAAAATTTCACGCTGTCTACCAATGTTATTCGATCATTATTCACTTTTATGTCTATCGTTTCTTTATTTCTCGAAGTTGTTCTAAATAAAATAGCATTCGTTATGCTAGCATTCAACTTGAGATTGTTGATGCCAAACCAAGAATGAAAAAGAGTCAAAGCCTTATTTACTTTATTACTGAGGGTATCTAGATCTTTAGCGGATATAATAGCATTCGTATCATCAGCAAATAGAACAAGTTCAGTATCATTTATTTTTAGCGTAAAGTTAATCAAATCGTTAACAAACAAAATGAACAAGATTGGCCCTAGTATAGAACCTTGTGGAACTCCTTGTTTTATAAGTTTGAGTCCCGATTTGTATATTTTTTCACAGTTTTCTTCCTCTACTTTAAATTCTACGTATTGCTTACGATTTTCCAGGTAAGATTTAAATAAGTTTAAAATCGGTCCTCGTACTCCATAATGCTCCATTTTTTTTAATAGTAGCTTGTGATATACTGTGTCAAAAGCAGAACTAAGGTCAAGGAATAGCCCAACGACTTTTAATTTATCATTAATTCCGCTAACTACTTTTTCCATTAATTGCGTCACTTGTCCCCACATTTTTCTGATAACCGAATTGATTGTGATTAGGTATTGTGTTTCTATTTAGATGTCTTAGAAGTCTCATTTTAAGGATTTTCTCAAAGATTTTTGATATTATTGGTAACAAAGAAATCGGTCTATAATTGTTGGGATCTAATTTGTAACCTTTTTTATAAATTGGCAAGAGCCTTGCTATCTTGAGTTGTTCAGGAAATATGCTCATATGTATACTTATATTGATTAGATATGCGAGAGGTCCGGCCAGTATGTCGATATGATCTTTAATTGTCTGTCTGTATTGGTATTTCATCATGTCCAGAAGATTTCTTAATAGCCATTGAATTGACTAGTTTCTTTATTTCATATGCCGTGACTAGTTCGCATGTCATTTCCTTGTCTACTCTGTTAACGCTATCTTGCAAATTTTTTATAGCTTGTTCAAAGGAATCTACTTCATCTACTACTTCAGGTTTATCAAACGTGTTTGAGAAAATGTCGACTATCTGTTGAGGATTTTGGGGGCCGAGTCACCCACGTCCATAGGAGGAACCCCATTGATTCCCTACACGTGGTCCCCGGGTGGTGCAAATCAGGTGACATCTGGTGGTAGGCTTCGGCCGAAGGCTTGCGACCACCCACCGGGCAAAGACGTATCGCCAAGCGGCCTAGCCGTGTTCCGGTACGATGCTCGGTGTAGCCACTAGAGGAGTTGGGTCGAGACAGCTGTTCCACTGTAGGCTGACCAGCCTGACGCGCGCTGTTATGGACGTATCGGGAGACTAGTCGCGGAGGGTATCGGGATCCGAGGCACGGTGCGCCGCTAGCCGACCGCAGGTAGTTGAGGGCCCAAGTAGTGGGCCAGCCACACACGAAAGGCTGCCCCGCCAACTGTCGAAAAATCCCGGAATGCACCATCGTGCTGGTTGGCGACCATATAGGGAGGGCCCGATGGAAATTGGGGGGGGGCTCAGGCGTTCCTGCAGTCTCCAGACTGTGATGGCGTCCTTTCAGTGTGTGTCTGTAAGTTAGCAGCGTGGAACCTCGTCTCACTTCCTTCTCCTCTCATCCATTCACTCTTCAATTATGATTATGAAAAGGAAAAAGAATACTGGAGATAAACAGCGGCTGCTCCCCCTCCCACTCAAAGTGCACCTCACCAACATTAGAGGTCTGCACTCAAATCTCTCTGCAGTCCACTACCACCTGGAGACTGAAAAACCAGCGCTTTTTTTCCTTACGGAGACGCAGATACCGAGTCCATCAGACGTGTCGTACTTATCCTACCCAGGGTTTACCCTGCAGCACAATTTTAAACCGCGCGCGGGTGTGTGTTTGTACGCCCGTGACGACACTTGCTATCGGCGTCTCCGTAACCTTGAAGACTCCAGATTCTCTACGCTTTGGGCTCTGGTGGACACAGGTCTGGATAAAATTATCTACGCCTGTGTCTACCGTCGGTAGCGGAGATCAGGAGACAACCAGGCTCACAGAGTACCTCAGTGAGGCGGCTGATGCGGCACAGCAGCGGTACCCTTCAGCCCAATTAGTGTTACTGGGAGACTTCAATGCCCACCACCAGGAGTGGCTCTTCCCTTACCAGTGAACTGACCTTGCTGGACGGGAGATGCGTAAGCTTTCGCTTGCGCTAAACCTTACCCAGCTGGTCCATGGGGCAACGAGGGTGCTGGATGTTGATACGCACACGGCCAATTGCTTGGACCTTCTGCTGACAACAGATCCAGACCGATACTCTGTGTCGATAACTTCACCGTTGGGAAGTTCCGACCATTGTCTGGTGAAGTCTGTGTCCGTCTACTCCCCGCTCGATCCCAGCCAAGAAGCACCCGGCGGGTTTGGCGGTACAGGTCAGCAGATTGGGATGGCATGCGATCTTTCTTCGCTTGCTATCCTCAGCAGCCTACTTGTTTTTCTTCGGCCGATCCTTCGTCGTGCGCGGACGCCGTGACGGATGTGTTGCGTCAGGGAATGGAGTACTGCATTCCGTTCTCTGACATAACGATGTCCAGCGTTGACCGGCCATGGTTTGGCGCCGAATGTCATCGCGCCGACGCGCTTAAATATGAGGCGTACCTGGCATGGGTTGACGCTCGTTCGCGCAAAGCGAGTGACATGGGTCAAAGGAAGAAAGCCTACAACAGGGCTGCCAAGTCCTGCAAGAAGGTGTTGATAGGGGCTCGGTTCGACCACATTGGCCGAATAGGGGCCAAACTTGCTTCCTATCCAGCAGGTAGTAAAGCGTTTTGGTCCCTGGCTAAGTCGGTTGAGTCGAACTTCTGCCGTCCCTCACTACCACCACTGCTTCAATTTCAATTGCATCTATCTAAGGCCTTTGATCTAGTCTCTCATAACCTGTTATTACAGAAATTGGAGGCAACAGGGATTAGCCTACAATGGTTGTCATCATATCTAAGTAATAGACAACAACGCGTTACTATTACTAAAATGGATACAAGTAACAATATGACATCTCACTATTCTGCTTTGAAATCCAATAAACAAGGCGTCCCACAAGGAAGTGTACTAGGCCCTATCTTATTCCTATTGTATATAAATTCTATCACCACCATAACTAATCATAAATGTATACTATTCGCTGATGACATCTCTATTATTGTGACATCTGATAAGAAAAATAATACAATTAAAGACCACGAGACAGAAATTAATAATGTGATTGAAAGATTGATAAAATGGCTCAAGGAAAATAACTTATCCATTAATCTAAAAAGGTCCGTTTATATACAATTCAATAAATCAAATAATGCAAAACACAATATTAAAATGAATATACATAGAATTCACGAAGTAACGCAAACAAAATTTTTAGGAGTAACCCTGGATCAAGACATCAACTGGAAAGCACATGTTGATACAGTATCCAAACGAATAAATAAGTTTGTATATGCATTGAAACAGATTAGAAACATTACAAACATTAAAACGTCTATAACAACATATCATGCATATGTTGAATCAGTGCTACGCTATGGCTTAATTATGTGGGGAAACAGCACTGATCAAAATAGAGCATTTGTCGCACAAAAGAGATGTATAAGAGCATTATGTGGCCTTAAGCCCGACGAATCTTGCAGGCCGATGTTTAAGAAACTTGATTTGTTACCGCTACCGTCCCTTTATATTTTTGTAATTTGTTTGTTTGTGTGGAGGCATAGGGAATTGTTTGCGAATGCAAGCGATATGAACTCTCGCAGCAGGCGCGACCCCCACAGGCTCGTGTTAGATGTCCTTCCAAAGCTTGCAAAATATAATAAAAGCTGTGTTTTTATGTGTCCAGGTATACAATAGAATACCAATTGAATTAAAAACTTTAAATACAAGAATGTTTAATAATAAAGTATACAAATGGCTCTCTGCTAATAGCTTTTACAGTGTTAAGGAGTTCCTGGAACATAAAATCGCATGATGACTGATTGTTTCGTTATGCTTGTATTTGCACGCTTATATCTAATAAGCAAAACATGTTTGTTCATATTGTTTACATTACCATCTTTTATACCATGTTTTTAGCAAATAAATGATTATGATTATGCTGAAACCCGATGGGTCGCTGGCCCACACTAGGCTTGTTCTTACTCGGACACTAAATGGAACGCTCCGAACTAGTACAATTGTTGAAGTGAACTAGTTCGGTCTTCTAGTTCTATTTGTTCATTTTAGTTCACCGTTCATTATGATATTCTTAAGCGACATGTCGGTCATCGAGATCGTACGTAGACCGAGCAAACTGTACTAGTACATTGTTCATCAGTCATCACGCTCGCGCGCACGCTTCTCAAAGCTCTCAACTCGTTCACTCGCTCAGGCTCAGACAATCGTAGTTCGTACCGTACTAAATCGTTCTGATTCAGCACTCGAGCGATCCGATGTCGCTTGGATCAATGTACTAGATGAACGATTTAAACGACCGAAACAGAATATTTCGTTCTCGTTCACCTAAAGGAATTGCTTCCTAATAGTTCATAGTACATGTACTACACAAGCCTTGCCCACACCGCTAAGGAGAAGGCAAATTTATTTTCCTTTCTTTTTTTGCGGAATCTCCGCGTCTGAATCCTAGTGATTCGCGGCCCTCTCCTTCTGATGGATGCGAGACGAGAATGTTGGACATTCGTATCCATCAAAAGGACGTCCGTAGGGTGTTGCGCAACATCGACGTGAACAAGGCTAGTGGCCCAGACGGCATACCAGCTAAAGTTCTTAGAACCTGTGCGCCTGAACTGTCTCCGATCTTGACACGCCTATTCCACCTTTCATATGAGTCTGGAAAAGTTCCGAATGCTTGGAAGCAAGCCAACGTACAGCCCGTGCCCAAGAAGGGCAGTCGGGCTGATCCTGCTAACTACAGACCCATCTCTGTAACGTCCATACTCTGTAAGAGTATGGAGCGTGTACTTAACACAAAGCTCCTGGCATACCTAGAAACTAACGATATCCTTAGCGACCGACAATACGGCGAAATCGGTCTACTGGGGATCTTCTAGCGTATACCATTCACATATGGAGTGAGGCCATCGAGAGGCACGGGGAAGCGCTTTCCGTCTCCTTCGACATCTGGAAGGCTTTCGATAGGGTCTGGCACGAAAGCTTGATCGGTAAGCTTCCTTCATTCGGTCTGCCCGAGGACTTCCTGAGAGATCGGTCTGTTCGGGTGGTTATCGATGGCTGCTCTTCGGACCAATTGGATATTAATGCCGGGGTCTCTCAGGGTTCGGTACTCTCAGCAACATTATTCTTGTTGCACATTAACGATCTGCTAAAACCCGGGCACCGGCACCTTTGGGTATGCAGACGACAGCACTGTTGCTGAGAGATACTTGTCCAACGCACGGGCTACCGGGCTTCAGAACCGGTCTCTCCGTGAGGCCATGGTGGAGCGTTTGAACTTGTCCTTGCAAGCAGTCTCCGATTGGGGCGATGCCAATCTGGTCAAGTTTAATGCTGCTAAAACCCAGGCGTGTCTTTTTTCCGTTAAGATGAGCCAATTTCACCCGGCTCCAACTTGCCGTGATGTAACCGTGCCAATAACGGACCATCTTGAGCTTCTTGGCGTTACGTTGACATCGACGAAAGACTCAGCTGGCTGCCAAAAAGTTGGGGATCCTTTCGAAGGTGAAAAGGTACTTCACGCCGGAACAGCTGCTCAACTTGTATCAAGCGCAAGTTCGATCGTGCATTGAGTACTGTTCTCATCTCTGGGACGGATCTGCAAAATACCAGCTTGATGCACTAAAGTCAATCGAAAAGCGGGCCAAGAGACTCATCGGCAATGAGGCACTGGTCAAGTCAAAGCTCCAGAGCCTTGAACATCGTCGCCGAGTTGCCAGCTTGTCGGTATTTTATCGGTTACATTTCGGGGAGTGTGCGATGGAATTGCATGATTTAATCCCGCCCAGCCCGGTCCATCATCGGACTACCAGACGTACGGCGATGCGTCATCGGTACATGGTGGACATCCCACCCATACGCACTAAACGTTTTGGGGACATTTTTATTATGCGTACAGCTAAGGAGTGGAATTCCCTGTCGGAGTCTGTGTTTCCCGATAGCTACAATCTAGGGGTCTTTAAGTCAAGAGTGAATGGGTTTTTTCTAGGCAAGCGTGTTTCACCGTCGACCACATCATCGCTTTCCATCAGGTGAGATAGTGCTGAAGCGCAAGCCTATATATTATTAAAAAAAAACAAAGGATTTGATATTATTTTATTATCAACTTTAAGCAGTATATCTCTTTTACTTTCGTATTTTGGTTTTGTGTTCCTATGCCTATTCACAACCTGCCATATAGCTTTTGAAGATTTATTCATTTCATTAGTTCTTTCCTAATCGCAATTCGTCTCGCTTTTTTTAACACCTGCCTATATACTTTAATATAAGATTTTGTGTACGTCCTTATTTTCTCAGTGCAATTCTTCCTATTTATGTTTTGAAGAAATCGCTTCATTTTACTCGAAACTCTTATTTCTTTCGTTATCTAGGATGACTTGTGACATTTCTTAAAACTAACTCGTATATTCTTTTTTTTTAAGTTAATGCGGAATATTTGTCCAAATTTCTTTAAGAAACTATTTATACCTTCTTCCATCCATTTGATATTTAGTACACGACGTCAAAATAATTAGAATTTTTGCCACTAAACTGCCTATTTTCTATATTTAAATAGTAGTTTATGCAATGGTCACATAATAGGGGTTATTAAAACACGAGCGTGGGTTTATCACATGAGGCGAATATTAACACGCGAGTGTTTTAATACCTAATTATATGTCATTGCATACACTATTTTTAACCCCCGCCGGAAAAAGAAGGGGTGTTATAAGTTTCACGTGTGTTGCTGTGTATCTGTGTATCTGTGTGTCTGTCTGTGGCATCATAGCGCCTAAACGGATGAACCGATTTCGATTTAGTTTTTTTTGTTTGAAAGGTAATTTTGTCGAGAGTGTTCTTAGCTATGTTTGAATAAAATTGGTTCAGCCGTTCAAAAGTTATGGGCATTTTACTGTTTGAATCGGGGTGTTTTCGCAAGATAAATGCGTCGGGGGTTTTTTAAATTGTGAAATTTTACTTGTATCTTAACTCATACAGTTGAAATAAAATAAAAGTGGAAAAGATAAAAATATGCAGTATGGCGGGCAATTAAGATTCTCATTGCACCATAACTGTCAATGTCAATGAGCCCATAAGCGCCAATAAATTAAAAAGTAAAAGTGTGCTATAAAATTAAAAAGTTATTTTATGATGCAGTTGTTTGAAAATCGAAGGAAAATGTTGAACTGTAATGGTTTTATTTTTCCTATCCACGAATATAAAGTACGTGTTTATGCAATATTTTTTGAATTCATATTTGGAAAATTACGTTGTGAGTGTAGATAAGTCTTTATCGCCATCTGGCAGTACTGTTTCAGTTTTTACGTGGCAGAACAACGCAGCATGCCCGTCAGCCAAGCAATTATGGTCGACAAACTGCTCATTGATAAAATCGTCTGGTAAATTCGTCAAAAAATTGTCCAAGCATGATTGCGCATTATTTCGTTTATATGACACTTCGTTTATTAGCGGTCTAAAATTATAAGATGTCAGCAGGATCAAAAAGTTAGAATTTTTTTTTCGTTTTTAAGCAAGTCGATGTTGAAATCGCCGCATATAATGCATTTTTTACTGAAGAAGTGTTCCATTAATTGTGTCAACTTAGATATAAATGTTTCGTAGTTTTGATCGATAGGATTTCTATAATAGCAGAAGATGTATATATTAGATTTAGAATCTTTAACACCACATATTTCAAAGCTTTCAATATTGTATAATTTCTGACAAAAAGGCACGTCTTCACAAACAACATAATTTCTCATCATTATGAGGCTACCACCCCTTTTTTTATTTTTTCGCGCATTAAACGACACCATTTTATAATTGTTAATGTTAAACAAAGGCGCTGACTCATGGTCAAGAAATGTTCTGTAACGCACACATATAGAATGTTTTGTTGAACGTCTTGTAGGTATACTTCTAATTCATCTTTTTTGTTTCCTATACCACATAAGTTCTGTAGGTAAATGTTAAGGGAGATGTATTTAGCTGGAGTTTCAGAGGTGTTTAGCGTACCATGAGAGTTGCAGAACCCTTTAGGTACGAAAAAAGTCATCATTACCGCCTAGGTCATCAGTCTGAGTGCTGATGCTATTCGAAACTACTATGACACGACTTGATGAAGTTTCAATGTCCGTCTGTGTATAATTATTATTGTAAAATTTCTGTACCTGGCCTCTTTTGCTATACTCATTATAACTTTTAATTTAATGTAGTTTACGTTATCATGTCTGTACTTTATACGAAGTATTTCCTTATGGATTAGTCTACTTGCTCGCAGTTTATTTATGAATTTTGACATTAAATTCATGCTAAAAAGATCCAGGTCAAGTGTTAGAAATGTTGAATTCTTAAAATTATTACATACCAGTTTCAATGAGTTATTCAGCATATTAACACTAAGATATTTATTTTTATAGATTTTGCCAACTAAGACGTTTGTGTGTTTAATTTGATGCAAAGTATAATATAACATTGACTGTAAATTCAAAGGATTTGAATCGTTAGAACCCCCTAGTATTCCTCGGACCACAAAAGCGTTTAGACGTGCATTCCGTACAAGATATTTTTTCTTAAATTGTTATTCCAAATTAATAGTTATTTCGAAATTAAATTTTAAATATATTTCGCAAAGTACTAGGCGCGCATAAAGCTTGAAGAGAACGCGAAACGCATAGTACTGGAGTAAACAAGCCGGCAACAGTCAAGACGGAGATAGAAGGCGGAGCCTGCTGCGCGTAAGCCGTGCCGTGCATCATCCTTGTCGGCTGCCATAACTCAAGAGCGATAGCGATTAGCGAGTAACTAATTTATTATTACTTTGCTTTGTCTTGGTTTGTAGTTCTGATTATACAAATTACTTGTCGGCTGCCATAACTCAAGAGCGATAGCGATTAGCGAGTAACTAATTTATTATTACTTTGCTTTGTCTTGGTTTGTAGTTCTGAATATACAAATTAGCAAGTTAGGATAACATGCCTAAGGCAACAGTCAAAACTCCTCCAAATCAGTTCTCATCGCGTTCGGAGTCTGATATCCGGAAGCTGCATGCAGATGAAGACTTAGAAGGGAAAATCACCCAGAGGGCCAAACGCAGATGCCTTTCAGATGAAGTCAGCGGTGATGACCTGGATATTTTTAAAAATGATATCAAGAAGATGATCAGTGAGATGATGTGTACTCAGAGCACCCGCTTGGACAAATTGGAAGGTCATATTAAAGAGATAAAAAATCACTATACGGAAATAAAGGTCACAAATAACGATCTCGAAAAGGCAATGACAGCGGTCTCAGATCAATTACAGTCACTCGAAAATAAAATTATGGGACTAGAAAATCTACGTGGCTCCATGGCAATCCAGCTAGCTACGCTAGAAAACAAGTTGGAAACTCTCGACCACAATCTTATCAAGACCTCTATAGAATTACGCAATGTACCCAAAAGGCAGAATGAGACCAAAATCATGCTGTATGAAACTATTACGCACCTATCAAGACATATAGGCCTTGAATCAGAATCTGCTAATATCCGGGACATTGTAAGACTACCCTCAAAAAAAGAAAACTTAACATCGAGTTTATCAGTCGAGTTCAGCAATACGCTGACGAAAACGAATTTTCTTGCTCATGTTAAAGACTATAATAAACGCAATCCCAAAGACAAGATAAAATCAACCCATCTGAAAATAAAATCTGCACAGGAAACACCTATTTACATCACTGAGCTTTTAACAGCGAATACTAAAAGGTTATTTTACCTTACTAGAAACCACGCTAAGCAACACCAGTATAACTTTTGTTGGACGTCGAATGGAAGAGTTATGCTAAAAAAGGATCCTGATAGCCAGACTATCTTGGTAAAAAGCGAAGAACAACTGAAGCAGCTGGCGACAATCATCAAAGCATGACTACTTGCATTTAAGTATACCCTGATATATCACACGTATTATTTGATTTCTTTAACGATTTTTTCGAATTTATATGTTAAAATACTAAATACAAACATAAACAAAACTTACACACTTAACTATTACTATCAACACAACATACTCTTATACATTAATAACTCTACACCAACATATTACAACTTCACCATGATACCGTATACACCCTTTACATATGCTTGCGTTCATCCCTATTATTGCTTACCGAGCTACTTCAATATCATAAAAAATGCGTTTTTAAATTTATTACCCCCAATCATAAGCTTTCCACACACGTCCCTAAAACTAATACCACCCTATTTTCTCGTAACCATCAAACTAGTTTTACTTTGCCGCAAAAATGCATAATACCATAAAAAATTTAATTGACAACATCGACGAACTATCTGTATCAACAACCTATACATGCGCACCTGAGGAAACACTCTCCATTGTGAAATGTCCTAATAACTTCATTAAAATCCTGACACAAAACATTCGCTCTGTAAACCGTAACTTCTTAAACTTGCAAACGCTTCTGCACCGAATTTCATTCGATTGCGATTTGGTTGTTTTAACTGAATGCTGGTTACCTTGTTCTAGCAATAGCACTATCCCAATTCTCAATAATTACTCCGCGTTCATGACCACCAAACATATAAATCAGAGTGATGGTGTAGTGGTGTATTCGAAGTCGGACCTGTCTGTTACATGCGAAGAACCAGATTTCCACCGATCTGCATCGGGTCTGATTATAAAAATTAACTTTGACTTGGCAATAATCTGTATTTATCGATCGCCGTCAATTGACAATATAAACAGCTTTCTCACAGTGCTTAACAACATTCTTCCGTCACTGCATAGATTTAAATCGGTAGTTATAACAGGTGACCTGAACGTGGACATCAAACCTACGACATCTGACATGCGCTCCCACGATTACCTAAATTGCCTCGCTTTTCACGGCTATCTTCCTGCCCACACCTTACCGACCAGGGATGGCAATTGTTTGGACCACACGTTCCTCAAAACAATTTCCCCCACCCACACATTTGTCTTAAGCTCCACAATAACTGATCACTCCTCCTCCTTACTTTGCATTCACGATAAATGTCTACGAACGGTCACAAATTCCCTTATAACAAAAATTGACTATGAAGGACTTGACAAATCAATATCAAAACTAGACTTCACTCCTATTTTCAGTATAAAAGACGCAAATATAGCTACCGATAGATTACTGAACTTAATGACTGTATCCATTTCTGAAAATACCACAGTTAAAAAAGTTTCATCGAAAAAGAGAATCCTTAAACCGTGGATCACACCTGGTTTATTACGGTGCATAAGAAACAGGGATACTCTACACAAGAAAGTTAAAAATTTCCCAGGAAATGAAGTTCTAAAAATTACTTACCTCCGATACAGAAATTTTTGTATAGGTATTTTAAAGAAAGCAAAGAGAATTTATGATACAGAGGAACTAAACAAAGCTAGTAAAAACCCAAAAACACTATGGGACACTATTAAACGGGTAACTAACACTACTAAAACTAAGAATACATCTGCTCAATTACTAACTTTGTCATCTTCACCCATTGAATCTTGCAACACTATTAACTCATACTTCGTAAACATTGGCGAGAGGCTTGCAAATGATTTAATTCACTCCAGTACTACACAGCCATTGACAGCTACTCAACCCACTTCTGATATCACATCGACTTCATCGTTCGTCCTCGACCCTACTGACCTTGACGAAATTACAACAGTCATCCATTCTTTGCGCTCTGATGCTGCGACTGGCTGGGATGGGATATCACCTTACATCCTGAAGAGGTACTCAACCTCCCTGGCACCCATACTATGCCATATTTTTAACCTATGTTTCGACACTGCCGTCTTTCCCTCTTCTTTTAAAAAGGCAATCATTCACCCAGTCTTCAAGGGAGGCGACGGGAACCTGCCGAATAATTACCGTCCCATTGCAGTACTGACTGCCTTATCCAAGGTACTAGAACGGCTTATCAATAAAAGACTTGTATACTACCTAGAACATTACAAACTTATATCACCACAACAATTTGGATTTCGTAAAAACAAGTCTACCTGTGACGCAGTTCAGGAATTAACTAACAATATCGTGCACAACCTGAACAGTCATAAAAAGGTCCTTACGATATTCTTAGACCTTGCGAAGGCATTTGACACCGTTCCCGTCCGTTCGCTCTTACTCAAACTTGAAAAGATGGGTGTCAGGGGATTGCAACTTGATCTGTTTCAAAACTACCTCACAAATCGCTCCCAGATAGTCAAGATTGACCGTCACAGCAGCAATGAGCTCCCCATCTACTATGGCGTTCCACAAGGAAGCATATTGGGACCCACATTATTTCTAGTGTTTATAAACGACTTATGCAATATAAATATTCCAAATACCAAGATAACATCCTTTGCAGATGACACTGCTATCACTTTTGTCGCTAACACTTGGTCTGAACTCGAAGACAAGGCACAGCATGGCTTTAATGTAGCGCTAAACTGGCTTTATTTCCATATGCTCACACTTAATACCTCTAAAACCAAGTTCATTACCTACTCGATCAGTTCTGCTACCCAACCAAACCCACCAATATCACTTAAAGCTCACACATGCAATTTTCAGACTCAAGTTTCATGCCACTGTGCAACTATATCCTCTACGGATGAAATCAAATACCTAGGTGTTAACATAGATAAGAATCTTAAATTTAAATCTCATGTTAATGTCCTTACTGGCAGAGTTCGCAAACTTATATATATCTTCAAAACCTTAAGAAATATTGCTAATCCTATAATTATACGTAATGTATATTTTGCCTTATGCCTATCTATTATTACCTATTGTATTCCATGTTGGGGTGGTGCTGCAAAAACTATCCTTAAACCGTTAGAAATTGCACATCGCGCCATACTGAAAGTGGCTACCTTCCGTCCACTAATTTATCCAACTGATCAGTTATACAAAAGCTGCAACGTTCTCAACGTGCGGCAACACTTTATTTTACAATTAATTCTGTTGCAACACCGCATAACCCCCTACATTGAAATTACCAAACGCCGAAAAGATATAATATGTACTCCTCCAAAAACTCGCTTGTCGTTTACTAGAAGATTCTTTTATTATTTAGGTCCGTCTCTTTACAATACAATAAACAAGAATTGTCCAATATATAAATTGTCTTATCATAATTGTAAAAAGACCGTTCGCACATTCCTTCAAAATAAGAACTACGACGAAACAGAAAAATATTTAATTTAATTAAATTATGATAAGTTTGTATATTGTACCACTCACCCAAAACATAGACCCACACAAATCCAATCTCCTTACTTACGCACGCTTACACTGACTTACACACCCACACGCTCACGCACATACATACACACACAAACTCATACACGCACACTCAGCACACACGCACAAACACACAAGCTCATTCACACACACACGCACACAGACACAAATGCGCTCGCGCTCTAATATCTGTAGATTTTAAGAATTTAAAAATAACTTGTAAAAATTATATTGTAGAAATACAATTAGAGGGTATCGGCACTGTTACTCCTTAATACAGGCTATTTCATAGCCTAGCAAGGAGGACAGCACGTCACCCACTTGATTGTCAGATATTTATAACTACCCACTTTGTAAAACTGTTACATGTACTGCAATCTGTTTTTATATGAATAAAGATTATTATTATTATTATTATTATTATTATTAATATGTAGTCAGAGTTGGTAAAATCTTTACACTCGGCTACACATGTAGATATTGGAGCTTTATTATAGATGTCACCTTGAAAGAGTTTCCAAGTAATTCTTGTAGCAAACTTCTTATATCAAGTCCTGTTTGTTCAGAAAATATTTTGACTTCATGTTTTTTTGGCGTCAGATCGCGAGTTTTTAAGTTTGATGAAATACCATTATTCAGACTTGTGACGTGTTTTTAATAGGGTCTATTTTCATGTGTATGGTTAAAGTATCCGCAGCCTTATATTCCACTATTGTACCCATTTCAAGGCTACCTTTCTCCAAGATTTCTCTATCAGATGGCTGGTGGTTTAGTATTTTTGTGTCCTGTAAGCCTTTTTCTGTTGTTATGGGTTTCTCGAAAAAGTAACTTAAATTATTGCTATCGTCATGTTTCGGGGTATATCTGACTGCGTCAGTTTCTAATTCCTGAGAGGATGTTCTTTTCAAACCGATTCTCATACTACAGGACCTGTGTCGTTGTTGATACTGAGGAGAATAAAATTTGAGAGGCGTAGCGATTGATTTGTTGTTACAATTCACTTTTAAAGCGCCTGCCGATTTGTATAGATTAATTTTATGCTGGAAGGTTGACAATGTATTTTTTTTTATTGCAATTTTCAAGGTTCAAATTTTCGATCTCATTATTAGCAATCTGTAATTCTAGATTTAATTTTAACCATCTTACTAATAAACGCGGCATAAAGTTATACCAGGAATAACAAAGGAATAACCATACATTTTCATGGGTTTATACCTGGTGTAAGTTTATTCTGTGTTTATTTGTAAGGAGTTTTTCCTTGATCGTAGTTACTTCGTCTCTGTTCAAATAGTTTGGTAAACTCTGACAAGAAATGTCCAATTCATACTCGCTGTCTTGGAATTCTAAACTTTGCAGGCGGTGGCGTCTTTGGGTACTAACATTTTGCATTTCTTCCATGTTTAAATTTTATATCAGTAACAAATCTCACAAACATACAAAAAGAGCCTCACATTTGGTCAGTCTCGAACCTGTGACCTCTTGTTCACTCAAACCAATGTCGGCAGGTTGATGTTCGCGCTATTTTTACTTATTTCTATTAAGTGAAAAACGGCACCAGTATCAACAGGAACTGTTTTACCATTTTTTTAGTTCTTATTAGCCAAACTAGATGTCACTATTTACAAAAAACTGATGACCAGCTGATCTTTGTTGACATTTGAATAAAAAACGGATTTAACACTTTTCTTTTGTAAATAATACCACTTCCATTCTCTTTATTTATTAGCATTGGGTGATTATATTGTCGCTGGAGTAACACTTTTCACTTTGCTCACATTTATAGTATGTTTTAGTCTCACTTTTATGACTTTGCGTAATGCACACGACTGTTTTGAATATTATGCGTTGACATAACTTGTTTGGTCGTATAACACTAACACTCGTTTTATACGTTTCGGTTTTTACTGAAAATTAGTCAAACTGAGCACTTTTACTATTTTTGATGTAAATTAAACACGGAGCCAATGTTTACTTATTGTTTCCAATCTACCCTCGATTATGTTATCAAAATTTTATTAATGATTGTTGTGGTAGGTGCGCGAGGGCCGCGACGAAGACGGCAACATCTCGCTGCTGCTGTGCGAGGAGACCATCCCGGGCTCGCCGGCGCCTGACGCGGAGCCCGCGCCGCCCCGCCAACGCCTGCACATGCCCTTCGCGTCCGCGCCGCCGCACCAGCACACCAAAGGTAACACACATTTGCACGAGGAGAGCATCCCGGCCATTATAGAGAAGGCTTTAGCTTTATTCACCACAATCAATGCGGGTTGGTGATTTCAAACTTATCTATATTAACTCTCAAGATGTTGTCCTTCAGCGAAGTCAACGATGTCTGAGTTAAACTTGGAAAGTACATATGAATTGAAATAGTAAATTTCGTGTCGAGCATGAAAAGTCGAGATTTTAACACGAGCGATGTAGCCAATTTCGACGTGAGCCGAAGGCGAAAGTCGAAAGCTACATGCGAGTGTTAAAATAAAGCCTTTTTATGCGAGACACGAACGATCCTTTTTCCACTACCTGATGAGCTTACTTAATTAAATACAAATAAGTTCCAACAACAATTTATTAGAAACGTTCAGACAAAAAACCACAGACTATATAAACACAATCAACGCGCGCTTTTTCGAGAGGTAACAGGTTCAGTATCATTCTGCCAGTTACATAATGATATCAAAACTCCATACAAAAGTCATTTCGTAACTGACATTATGTAATTTTGTTTTTTTTATTTTTATTTTATAATCTTGTATCTTGTGTTCATATTTCGAAACGAACTTCGTAGGTAATGTGTTATATAATTGACAAGGAAGTGGAAAAGTCACATTGGTGCTTGCCCGGATTTGAATCCGGTCTTAGCCAGTAGGCCACCACGTCTTTGAGGTGTTACATAATATGTAATGTTTACAGAGGAGCGTCGCATGGGCGCAGGCGGCGCAGGCATGGCAGGCGGCGCCGACACAGGCGGAGGCTCTGGGGGCGCGGGGGCGGAGGCTCCGCGCTCGGGCTGGCCGCGCCGCGCGCCGCCCGAGCACACGCCGCCCACCACGCCCGACAGCAGCCTCGACCTGTCTCCACACAGGTACCGCTACTTCATCCAGACACCTATCCAACGCACCACGCCATTTTCGAGCTCGCTTCCCTCATATTTTTTTAGTAAAATCGTTGCCCCACACTAGAAAGGCGAACGGCAGGCTTGATAGATAATCCCTTTTTACCCGACTGCCGAAGGAGGGTAATGTGTTTATCAGTCTATGTATGTATGTAAGTATGTATGTTTGTTCCTATATGGCGTTCCAGAGACCAAACGCGTTTGCCAATTTTGATGATTCGTACGTCAATCGACGCATCTTAACCCTACGAGTGTCATAGGCTACATTAAAATTGTATAATAGTAAAATGGCGGATTTTGGGCGCCATATTGTGGGGGCCCAATTTTTTTTTTCCTTCCAAACCCATCGTGTGGGGTATGAAAATAAAGGGTTTTAAGAGGTGATTTCAAAAATATATACAATACTTATATGTTTAAATGTACGTAATTCGAAAAAAAACTAACTAAAAAGTTATAAATAAAAAAACAAAAAATGAAAAAAACCCGAATTCAAAAGCAAACTAAAAGACGTAAACAAGGAGAAAATCATGCTGTGCAGGCGGAGGACACACCAGATTTTGGTCAGCCAGCTCGCGAATATGTATCCTCCGACTGCACAGCATGATTTTCTCCTTGTTTACGTCTTTTTAGTTCGCTTTTGAAGCAGTCGGATTTTTTCATTTTTTGATATAACTTTTTAAAATTTTTAGAACTTGGGACGTAAAAGTGGGCGAACATTTTTATTTTTTAATGTTATGTACAGATGTTACATATAGGTAAATGTTACATATTGTGACATAATGTATAATTTAATTGTTCTAAATTGTTTGTTGCTATCTTTGTAGTGTTTTACTTACCATTGAGTTGAGGATCGTACCTACTCAGTGCATTAGGAGATACCTATGTCCAACAGCGGACTGCAACAGTTGTATAATGATAAGTTTGATTATATTTAATGTTATTTCTATTTATAAATAATTAATTATCATTTCGATATTTGTGTTATTTTACATAAAGCAACTTATAAAAACATAACTTCGTTTAGTGTATGCATTTTTGGAAATACGATTTTATTACGTTTATTTATTAAAATGTTAATATTATTAATTAATCCGAAGTTCTAAAAATAGTACGCTTACATAAAAATAAATGGCTTAGTTGACTTAATAAGTGGTACAAATTCTATAACCGAACAACAAATAAAGTATACTTTTCAAAATCTGCCGTTCAACTTTCTCCTAAATCGTGGGTGCATTTACAAACATTTAAACTCACATACACAAACCCAGATTCGGAACAACTATCTGTAGGCCATATAAATATGTGTTATGTGCGGGAATCGAACCCAACCCACGACACGCAGTACAGCAGCCGACCTTTCAACCACTACGCCCCGTGTCGTCAAAATGAGTTGCCTGAGAATGTTTATGAGGATTTTTTCATGAGTCGACACAGCAACTTCTATGGACTGATTAAATCAATATTTTCTTTATTAAATTGTATGTAATCGTATTCCACAATATTAACGTATAGTTTTGTACTTGAATCCACCAGGGAGCGTCGCATATCGGAGCGGGACAGCCCTTCGGAGCGCAAGGAGGACGAAGACGAAGGCCGCGTCAACGATGCGGCCGCGCATGACGTCGAGAAGGCACACGGTCAGTTACACCACATGTTATTTTATACCATTCCGCCTCTAAAAAGCTTTTCAGCACTTTTAATCACTGTTTTGAATTTGGAACACACCAATGTATTCAAACTTCATCTCAATGCTATATTAACCTCCTTGCGCAAAAAATACTCAATACAAACTTCTTGTGCAGAGAATACTCGACTTTCAAACTCCTTCTTCGATTTTAATTTTGAGTTTGATTATGATTTTAGTCTGGGATATAATAAATAGTGAATACTTATTTGGATTGTAATTCTAATATTAATTGCTATGGTGTTTAACGGAGGTGGTCACCGGGTCCTGAAATACAGTTGCTTGTTACCTAGCTCAGGGATCAGGGTTTCACGTTTTTTTTGTAAAAAATAAACTATTTATTTTTCACTTTCCTTGTGCTTTAATCTTTCTTTTTCTCGTAGTCATGGGTATAAAATATAGTATGCAACTCTTGAATAAAACGGATTTTTATCGAGGGCTATGAATCATTTGCGTCGCTCATGATTCTAACACTTGAATCACTCGCTATGCTCGTGATACAATCATCATGAATCATCGTTAGAATTCTTCACTTGCTCGTGATTCATTTATGACCCTAGCTTAAAATCCGTCCTTTATTCACTAGTTACATAATATACTATAATACGCACATTGCTATATATACTATAATACGCACATCGTTCGTGGCTAAATAATAACAGCCGCACGGGTCGATCATCAAGGTTAAGCAACGCTTGACGAGGTCGGTCCGTGGATGGGTGACCATTTTCAACATACCGAGTTTCCTCCGTGCCTCGGAAAGCACGTTAAGCCGTTGGTCCCGGCTGTCATTTGAAGATCTATGACAGTCGTTACGAGTAGTCAGAACCTTTAGATCTGACACCAGTCTTGCCAAGGGGTATAGTGTTACCCAGTCTGGGTTGTGGAGGTCAGATAGGCAGTCGCTCCATGTAAAACACTGGTACTCTGCTGAATCCGGTTAGACTGGAAGCTGACGCCAACATAGTTGGGAAAAGGCTAGGCAGACATACGCACATTAATTCATGCCTTTTTCCCATCAGGGTGGGCTACCTACTGCGATGTTATAGGTCGAGTCAAGGTTAATGACCTCTATAAAGTTTTATTTTCGCTCTCGCCCCTGCTGTCACATGAATTTGCTACTGTACTGTGTACCGACTCTCTATCTACGAACGAACGATGTAAAAAGACGTACATGTAAAAGCGTCTAACACTCTTACGTTTGCGTCTTTTTGCATTAATTTCAAACAAGAATATAATCAATACTTTGTAACAAAAATAGCCGATTGAAAAAAGTGTCCGTGGAGTTACCTACGCTTGCGAATATGCAACAAGCTTAATTTTTTGGACTAGCCGACTGCGTGATAATTCAAAGATACATATAAATGTTTTGATAGAAATAAATTATTTGTGTTTGTGAACGAGTGAGATATAAATGCGTGTTTGTCAGGCGGACGCCGGTCGCGCAAGGCGTCGGAGAGCTCGGCGCCGGGCGCGCGGCATCGCACGCGTCGCACGCGCCGCGACACGGACGACGCGCACGTCCACGCGCACGCGCCGCACGCGCACCACACGCACCACGCGCATCATCCACCGCTCAAGTACAACTTCTACGTAGAATTGGGTAACTACCTCCTTTTGCACTTTTTTTATTGTATTAACGAATCTTATGTTAAAGTAAAAAAAACTTCACACGCTACGCACCAAGGGTTCCGTACCATTATCGCAGAAACGGCATAAAAATCACGTTTGTTATATGGGAGCCCCACTTACATACTTATTTTATTCTAAAATTGTAACTGTCTAACTATCACGGTTCATGAGATACAGTCTGGTGACAGACAGACGGACAGTGGAGTTTTAGTAATAGGGTCCCGTTTTTACCCTTTGGGTACGGAACCGAAAACCACAGCACCGTCTTAATTTCTTAACACTAGGATGAAGAGTATATCAGCACATGCAGCGATATTTAAAAACACAATTTGTGAACCAGATCCTTCGTGGGACTGCCAGACGCGCATCAACGTGCTGACGTCACGCCTGGCCGACCTGCGCAAGGCGTACCACTCCGTGAAAGCGGACCTAGCGTCCATCGACCGGCGCCGCAAGAAGCTACGTCGGAAGGAGAGAGAAGGTAACCATCATTATCTAGAACTAGCGAAACGATCCAACTTTGCTGGGGTAGACTTACTATACAATAAATATACGTTATAATTATCTATAGTGTGATTTTTAATTTAGGAGACCAAATTGACAGCTGTCAATGACCTTATTTTTTACCCGACTGCCGAAGGAGGGTAATGTGTTTATCGGTCTATGTATGTATGTACGTATATGGCGTTCCAGAGTACAAACGCTTTGGCCGATTTTGATGATTCATACGTCAATCGATGCTTCTTAACCCTGCGAGTGTCATAGGCTACATTAAAATTGGACAATAGAAAAATGGCGGATTTTGGGTGCCATATTGTGGGGGCCCAAATTTTTTTTTCTTCCATACCTGTTGTGTGGGGTATCAAAATAAAGGGTTTTAAGAGGTGATTTCAAAAATATATAATACTTATATGTTTAAATGAATCGTATTCGAAAAAAAACTAACTAAAAAGTTATAAATAAAAAACTTAATTAAAAAAAACAAAAAACCCGACTGCTTCAAAAGCGAACTAAAAAGTCGGAAACAAGGAAAAAATCATGCTGTGAAGGCGGAGGATACACCAGATTTTGGTCAGCCAGCCGGCGAATATGTATCCTCCGACTGCACAGCATGATTTTTTCCTTGTTTCCGACTTTTTAGTTCGCTTTTGAAGCAGTCGGGTTTTTTGTTTTTTTTAATGTTTCAAGCGTGGAGTATAGTGTTGTAGGTAAAGCTCAATCATAGGTGATTCATCGAATCGATGTGACATGACTCCTCGATTTAATTTTACTAGTTGTTGTAAATAAATGTTTTATGAATATAAACGTAATATACTTAAATATAACAGTATTCATACACATAGTACATAAACTTTTACTGTGTTAAATATGAAATCAACAATAAAATAAATGCGATCGATAAAATGAAGTCTGACATAAATGAGTTGAAACTAAATAAGGGTCGCTAGTTTCTGTGCCGTGAAATAGTTCAATTTTCGATCACTCAGGATAGTTAGAATACGACACTATTTTTATGTAACGATAAAGTGACAATCCCCCAAATAACATCAGGCGAGATAGTGGTCAAACCCGAGCCTGTAGATTATAAAAAAAAGAAATGTCAGTTTAGTCTACGAAATTAAAATCAGATTATAGCCTATGACCATCTGGATATACTTTTAATAGATGATTACCCTATACATACACAAGCTTACAAATTCCGGGCTTTTTCTTTATAATATTCGTATTGTACTAGACTTTAATGTCGTATGTCTCCTGGAGGGGGCGATCGGTCGGTCCTTGAGCTTCACGCTTCACACGTTGCGACGCCAGGTTTAACGGGGACGGCCACGCTTATAATCTATACTCTATACATGATTTATACTAATATTATAAAGCTGAAGAGTTTGTTTGTTTGAACGCGCTAATCTCGGGAACTACTGGTTGGGACAGCTAGTATTTTATTATAAAACAGGGTATATCAATCAGGAGTCGAGTAAATTAAACACAATAAAGAACAGAGGCCTTATTAAACTTAGAAACTTAGGGTAAAAATAAATAGATCTAAACTACTGAGTATAGCTCTTTTCAGTATAGACAGACTTATTAACGAATCATAACACGGATGCTTTTGTTTGCACGTAGTAGATAACTTCATTTTCTATGTATTGTGATTATTATCTCAATTACATTTAGGGCCGATTTTCAATATTTTGTTAACTTATAACTGAGGAATAAAAATGGCCGTTTGACATATTTTCTATACAAAAGCTGTCAAACCGCCATTTTTATTCTTCAGATAAAAGTTATCAGTCTATTGAAAAATCGGGCCTTAGAAAAGAAACGAATAACTGGTATAAAGCATGCAAGCTCAAATATCTTATTTTTTTTTTTTTTATGAGCCTGTTATATCCCACTGCAAGGCAAAGGCCTCCCTTCCGTCCTTCCATTTTTCTCTATCCCTAGCTATATCTGGCCAGTCGTTCAGATAGACGTCTAATTCGTCACGCCATCTCTTTCTTATAAATATCTTATTAGTATTCTAATTATAAATCAATTATATCGATTTTATTTGATTATAGTTTATTTGTTTAACTTGAAATTAAACTAAATAAATGTCATTCAAATAATCTCAGCTTTTTGTTTTGTGATGATTTTTAGAATTTTGGTCTTAGCTAAACAATTACTTCTTGTTTGTAATTCAAATTATTTTCTACTTTTTCAGCTGTGAAGGCTGCAAAAGCCGCATGCTCCTGATCAAGATTGTTGAATAACTGGCCACCAGGACAGTGAGAAGCTGAGTTTGTTCGTTTTAGAATAAACACGTTAACCATAGTGTTCGTATGTACTTTCTAGCAATAGTTGACAATTTAAGTACATTTATTTAATCTCAAATGACGATAAAAGTCAATAAATTATAATGAGTTTTAAATCGCGTTTACATAATTATGTAGAAGGCACTGGTCAAGAAGTATTTGACATTGAATTGTACATAGAAGAGAGGAATCAATTTAGTGATATTCTTTTTAAGATCTGTATTATAATTCATCCATTCCTCGTATGTAGAGAAAGAAGTTTTTGTTTTTTTATTCCCTTGTGAAAATAATGATATCGTGCCAGTTCGGGACATGGTACTGGGCGTACTCACAGGCGGGCTGGGTTGACGTAGAGTTAGGCTGGATATAGCGTAGTTGGAAATATTACAATTTTAATTCCTCCGTTCACAATAAGAGGATGCATCCAGTGTATTCGTTTGCGTTAGTCTTTTATTATTTAAAGCTAAAAGTAGTGCGCTAGAATTAATTCCTCCTCCAGATCCAAGACGTTTGCCTGAGCCGAGAAACACGAGACTACTGCTTTATTTGATTTTTTAAGATATGTGTGAGGTAGCTTGCCGGTATTCAGATTATGAATGTGTGTGGGAGGCCTTAGAGTTCGCGCTTACTCATGTAAAATTTTCGTGCTCGTTTCGCTTGCTCTTGTATCCTTTCTTCTCGTACTCAGTTTTTACCTAAGTCGACAAAGTAACTGATAATAAAAACCTATTAGAGACGTGGCAAATATGTTCGAGGTTGAAAAAAAAAGCTCTAAAATTTTCTAGCTCGCTCTTCCATTTGTTTCTGTCGCCTCGAGACCGCGACAAGCTTGGTTTGCCACAAATTCCCATTACTTGTCAAATTTCCTTAGTTCTGTCCCACCCCTAAGCAAATGCTGAGTACGCCCATGGCACAAACCAGATAAGTTTGCGCTCTGAAACCGAGCGTTTATATGCGAAGGCATGTTGCTACTGCGCATTAATATGTACTACCCAATTGCCTACATGCGCATATATATGTACTACCTACAGTAATTCCCAATATTTTTGGTCAGGCTGAACGTAGACTAACCGCATGTCATGGCGCACTGCTCTTTTGTATGAGATTTACTACTTCGCAGCCATTGTAGTCAACTTCAGACCGGCAAAAAATATTGAGGAGCGGCCGACTTACATGATGCGAACTACCTAAAAATAAAATACAGGGTGTTATTTGTTAAATAGGACTTATTGCCGAGTCCCCCTTCAGGAAAGAGACTTGATATGGTTTGAATTAAATTTGACTTATTAAAGAAACGTGGCATAACTTTCCAGCCTGTATATATAATGCATTTGAATAGCTATGGACTTATTGATATTGTAAATATCAATGCACTTATTGTTTGCTAACATACGTTTTGGCTCAGCTACATTAGGTCGACGTCTTCGGGTTGCAACAAATTTGGCAAACGATCCAGATAATGATCTAAATAATTATCTTAAAGTTGGGTGCAGTTTGAAATCATTCAAATCACTTTCTTTTGGCCGACTTTTACTAACATTCAAATTAACGAACTTGGTTTTACATTAGAAGAACACAATAATGTCGACCATAATGTAAAGGTACCAAGTCGGTTAATGTATTTTTTGCTAACCTAATTAATAAGGTACCTACTGAATAAATTATCCGACTTGGTTTTACATTCAATCAAACTACCGCGAGACTTGTGTTTTGTACATGTTGTTTTTGATGGGATTATAATTGATACCAGATACTGATTAAAGTGTCAATAATCGAATCGATAATCGAAATTTTCCTTTGTTCCCGTTGAGTTACACAATTTTGTGTTACACTGTTTCCCATTGGGATAAAAATTACCCATTAGTAACACTAACTCAATGCCAGGTTCTTTTCCCATCAATTTACACTGCAACCTAATAGTACGTAATAGGGTTACAAATCAAATGACAATTCGACGGAGCCTAGGCTCCTATTTATGACTGCAGGGTTTAAAGTAATCTAACATGAAGGAGATGACGTGTCGGATGTCCTCGCTTCGCGCGCTCTGCACAGCGATGTCACCACGTCGGTTGTTCTGCTATTTTATATGCTAATTTAGCACTATTACGTACTATTAGGTTGCAGTATAAATGGATGAAAAAAAAACGAGCCATTGAGTTAGTGTTACTAACCTGTATTTTTTATCCCAATGGGTAACAGTGTAACGCACAAGTAAAATTTCAAAATTTAAAAAACCCCCGACACATTTATCTTGCGAAAACACCCCGATTCAAACAGTAAAACACCCATAACTTTTGAACGTCTGAACCGATTTTGTTCAAACATAGCTAAGAACACTCGATAAACTCACCTTTCAAACAAACAAAAACTAAATCAAAATCTGTTCATCCGTTTAGGCGCTATAATGCCACAGACAGACACACAGCAACACACGTGAAACTTATAACACCTCTTTTTTCCGGCGGGGGTTAAAAATGGTGTAACTCAGCGGGAACATGCCGAAATTTTACGATGCTTCAATCACTAGTTCCATCTGTTAAAAAAGCAATAACCTGTTGGACGGATTAGCTCATTATGCTGATTGTTGTACATTAGATAACAGTAACACCTTATTATGTTATATTCCGTATATTCGTAAAATAAGAATAGACTTTAACACTGGGTCGAGGACAATTTCGACTGCCCGAAGGAAAATCCTGTCCACCTAGTGGGCCTTTAGATGTAGATTGGAATGGAATGAAAAATATTGTTGAAGACTGATGATTGTCGAAATAAAACATGTTGGATTCTAAAGATAAGTTTATTTCCTAAAAATATATGTATTGTAATGTTTGTTATTACGATTACACCAATAAAGATTTTCTGTAAATCGCAACATTATCTTTTAATTTGAAGGGTGCAGGCAAAAAAAACAGGGAATGTCCCAATTAATAGATTTTGAGAAAAACGCAGTTAAAAGTTTAGAAGTGTTTAATTTTTATCCTTCGTCTTTACCGGTATGTCATGGACATTCCCGGTTCTTTTCGCTTCCGTCATAAACAAAAACGTTTTTCTGGCGCCTTACGTTTACTTTTTTTTAAAAGTTAGTGATTGAGAATAAAACTATCATAGATAAAGATTAGCTTGCAGATAGAAAAATGAAAACTTGTGACATTCCCTGCTCTTTGCCTGTACCCTTCATTTAATACCGTCAGTGAAGTGACCGATCTATTAAGAATCTATTACTTTGACGATATCATTAAGAATATCGTAGGAACAGAAACCAAAGTCATAAATGAATAGAATCAGGTTTGTCAGTAAAGTTTAATAATAACTTTTAGATAAGTTGCTCGTGCGCTTAGTAGTAGTTGGGGTACTGCGGCCAGGGGTGCGGGTGGTGCTGGTAGGGCCCGGGCGGCTGCTGGTAGCCCCAGGCCGGCTGGTAGGGCTGCGCGTAGGGCTGCTCGTAGGACTGCGCGGCCGGCGCCGGCGCGGAGTAGTAGCCGCCCGACGGCGACGCCGCGCTGCCCGCGCCTGCGCCGGTGGCGCCGGCCTCCTTCTTCTTGATGGACTCCACGCATGTGCTGCTGTGTTAATACACTAGTGTTAGTGCTTTATACGTATAATTGTATTGCAAATAAATACATTCATCAAGCCCAGAATTTTAATTTTATGTCAGAGTTCAGTTAAAGGCCTGAATAGATTTTAAAATTTGACCCTGTATAGAATGTACTGCAATTGTTATCTTTCCAAATCAAAAATAGTAAAGATCATTTCTAAGTTTAAATTTTCAAGTTGTACGTCTGAGGACAGTCCTGCGTCTGCACAGGCCTTAAAGTGGATGGTTGAAATTAAAATACTTGTTAGCCACAGCGATGGCGAACAACATGTTGAATGGTAGCAATGGGCCAAAGGAACAAAGGCCCAGCGATATTACCAAAATCGCGGACAGCATGTAGACGAGGGACTCACGAAACCGAGCAGTATGGCAGAAAGGAAAATGTCTCCTTGATTAATGGGCGATTCTAAGTGGAGATGATGTAGTAATGCTTGTGTTTACTTGGGCGGCGGAGGCGGCTCGTGCTTGTCCTTGCGCGCGCGCTTGCGCAGATGCTTGGCCAGTGCGCGCGCCTGCGCATGCGCCGCCCGCGCCTGCGCCGCGCCGCCCAGCTCCTCGGCCAGCTCGCGGCGCCGCCACGCCAGCATGGCGCACGTGTCGGGCTCCGCGCCCTCCTGTGCGCCGTACGACGACACCAGCTCTGCAGCACCACAGGTACACAAATGTATAGTAAAAAACAAGCTTTTGTTTAAGTGCTCTAAAAAGAAGAATATAAACTTTAAGTTAAATCGAACCCATCAATTTATTACACTAACGTGTAGTGTATTTTTATGATATAAAAGCTTGTCGCGAGATTTACCTATTTTATAAAAATACATGATTTTTTCTTAGAAATACTTATATCAACATAAAGTTAGATGCTGTTTATCTAGCAGCTCAATTGATTGAGGATAACTGCTTTAAAATTCAGTTGCATGATTTGACTTGAACAAACATACATTGCAACTTAAATAAAAGCTTGTGAAATCTACTACCTTATAGATCTCTAGTGGTGATAGAATAATCGACACTGGTGATCTTTCTACAGGTATTATAGTTTGATTTTTTGAAGTGGCTTTAAAAGTAGGTCGTTTGTAGCCACGGACTATCTCAGTATGGCCACATTTATTATTCTCCTTTATTCACTTCAAATACATACATAACAATTAAGTATATTTCAGAATTAGTATATAAAAATTAGTCCCAAGCTACTGTCAGATCAAACAAACCTCCTGAGAAAAACCTTATAAGAGCTGTATCCACTGCACATCTATATTGAGTAAATTGGACAGTTAATTTTATTTGTTTTAGACTTTCTCATGTGTGGTCTACTGCATTTAAGTCTCCTTTATGTTTTCCATTTCTTTTTGTTAGTATCAAGGTTAATAATCCAATTTTTTCCTACAAAATCTAAGATGTCAATAGCCTCTCTTCTCTGCCATTCGCCAATCAAACAGGTCAAATACGCGATCACATAGGATGCGCCGAATAAATGAAGATTTATAAATGAGCTTGTTCAGGTACCGTCGAGCTCCTCGTAAGGCGTGCCGGGCGTGTGCAGCGCCAGGTCCAGGCGCTGGCAGTGCAGGCGCACGTTGAGCGGGTCGCGCAGCACGGCGGCGTCCAGCGCTGCACGTGCGGCCAAGGGCTGCGCGCGCACGTGGAACAGGAAGCGCGCGAACTTGATGGCCAGCGCCGACGCCACCGCCTTGCTCTTGGCAGACGCTATGTAGCCCTCGTACAGCTGCGCGCACTTGTCGTAGTCACCCCGGCGTCGTTCAAGGTTCACGCGTCTGGACATAAAGATGTTTCTAATGTAGTGTTAAGGTAACTATAGACTAGACCGTTTACTTTTAACAGAACATCGAGCACACAAACTGATTTTAAAAACCAACGAGCATTTCGGTGTAACATTTTATTGATCAAAAGTACTAGATAATGAATGCAAGGTACAAAAAAATAATACAGGCAAATGCTCACTTACCGTCAGCATTATGTCGAAGATTCGTGAGAACGTTACATTACATTGTTATGCTCGCGAAAATGATCTAGTATATACTCACCTTTACAGCTATTGCTAAGCTAAATTGCACCAATTATAGTAGGTAGGTATTTTTTCCTGGAAAAATATTTTCCTGGAAATATTCCTCAAAGGAGCTAAATCGCGTATTATTGAATAAGAGTCGTACCGGTGCGGTATCTTCTCATCCAACTTACCACAGTGTCTCAAGACGAAAGTCTGTGACCAGTGTGTGTTGCCAGTGATGACATACGGCTATGAGATGTGGTCACTTACAATGGGCCTCATCAGAAAGCTTACAATCACTCAAAGGGCAATGGAGAGGGCTAAGCTCAGAGTTTCCTTGCGTGATCGAATCAGAAATGTAGAGATTCACAAGAGAACCAGGGTTACCGACATAGCCCGAAGAATTGCCAAACTAAACTGGCAGTGGGCAGGGCACATTGCTCGCAGAACGGATGGCCGATGGGGCAGAAAGGTTCTGGAGTAGCGACCGCGAACCGGAAGACGTTGCGTTGGAAGGCTTCCCACCAGGTGGACCGATGACCTGGTGAAGGTTGCGGGGATCCGCTGGTTGCGAGACGCACGGGACCGGTCAATGTGGCGACGCTTGGGGGGGCCGAAAAGACGATGATGGGTCATACCTGTACTGTATCTGCACGAGGTTGGGGCAGGTCTTCTCGATGCGGTCCAGTATCTCCGCAGCCCTGGCGGCGTGGCCGTGCGCCTCCTCGAAGTGCGCCCAGTGCAGATGCAGCTCGGGCTTGTCCAGGTGGTGCACGCCGCACGCGCGCTCCAGCACCTCGCGCTGCACGCTCACCAGCTCCGGGCAGCTCTCCACGCGCTCCTCCAGGAACTTGATCAGCTGCGGAACACACGCTGTTAATTCAACTATCGACTGATAAGACAAAAAGTATAATATGCGTTTGTTGTAAAACTCCATGCGTAATTTTATTTAGGGATCTCCCATAGATTTAATGTTTAAAAAAAAATTACGACCTGTGCTTTTTATCCTGACTAATATTATAAATGCCAGTATCTGTCTGTCTTTTCACGCTTAAACTGCTGAACCGATTTAAATGAAATTTAGTATGGAAATATTTTGACAACCTGGGAAGGACATAGGATAATTTTTGTCCCGGAAATCATCTTTAAAAGGGTGGAAAGGAGGTTGGAAGTTTGTATGGTAAACCTACAATATTATTGCGCCATATAAAAAAGTAGGTTATTAGAAGTACTAATGCTAGGCAGACAAAGTCGCGGACAACAGCCAGTTATGAATAAAACGTGAAGAATGATAAGATTTTTAAGGTCCAACGACCTTTCATACGGAGAATATTTATATACAAAGTAAGTCGTATGTACAGTAGTTGTGTGACGTACCCTCATCCAGAACTCCTCGTAGAGCGCGCAGGCTATGAGGCAGCGCTCATGTAACACCAGCGCTCTCTTCAGGGAGCCGTTCTGTTTCTCCCACTCCAAGTACGTCTTCCAGTTCTTGAGCTGACAGCGCTCCAGCGGCTTCACGTGGAAGTACGGACGTTTGATCTAGAAAAAAACATTACCATGGAGACTGTAAAACGCTACCCCAATTGTAAATGTACCTTTGATTAATAATCCTAAATTTGTAACTGTCAATCAATAGCTGCTTGCAATATGTCTATACTAGGGTCGGGTTCCAATCATGGCATACATAAACCTTCTGGACTAAACTATCCAAAAATAGTAAAAACCGCATCAAATACTGTTGTATACGCTCGCCTCCCGACTCCCTCTTGCTCGGGGGAGGCTGGATTGACCCAACGCGAATGTATAAGTACATCCGCGGTGGGGTGACCCGGACTGCCAGGCACTTCTTCTCATGCAACCGAGCAGGTTGCGGATAGCCCGACTCCGGCTGCAGGACCGGCCGCTGGTGGCTGCATTGCTGCTGGCGGGTGATCCCGCGGTCGGGGCATCTCCCAAAGAGATCCCGGACAAGAGAAGTTCCCGAAGGCCAAAATCCCAGGCTCAGGGTAACCCAAATACCATCATCCTATGTGCCCACTATCCAACAAAAAGCTATCCCTCCTTTATCCACACAGATCCCGTCGATCCTTAAATCCCTAGGTCAACTCCCAGACCCAGGGTGACCCCCCAAAGATCCCACACCCACATCCATAAAATTCCTTCCCTCCTATCCCTCAATCCTGTCGCTCCCAGAGGAAGGGTAACCTCGATTCCAAAAAAGCCCACCCCCCCAAAAATGAAAATGCAGAATGAAAAGACAAGTGCCCAGGTGGGTCCCGGCCAAGCCGGGGAATCCCACACCGCTTCGGCGGTTAGCTCCCAGCGTATTATGGGGGGAGCATCAAACTGCAACATTGACGGACTAACGCTTCAATGCGCGGATGGCAGCTGATCTAGCGCCCAACCCACAGGCAGCGAATAACGCGCCCACAAACCCGACCCTGGCAGCGACTAACGCGCCAGTACCCACGACACGGTGTATGCCCCCCGCGAACCTCTGGCAACAGAGCATTACGCGGAGCGGCTCCACCCACGCAGACACTGACCGACACGATAGGACTGACACAAGGAAGGACGACAGACCTGGCAGTTCTACTACTCTCATGGCTGTAGACGATGAAGTACGCCTGGAAAAGCGCGGAAAAATCCCAGCCAGAGAAAAAGAAGTAGGCGACCGAGAGCGTAGTTCTCGCGAAGGCAACAGCCAGCGCGAAGCGCAATCGGACGCTGAAGGGTGGGTACGCGTTCAGCCACGAGTACGCGCAGGGGCAACCCAGCGCGGAAAGGGGCCGAACGCGGGGCCACGCGACCGACCGCAAGCACGCGAAGGGGAAACCCAGCGCGACAAACGGTCGGACGCAGGGCCACGCGACCAGCTGCAAGTACGTGCAGGGGAAACCCAGCGCGGAAAGCGGCCGGACGCGGACCCAAGCGAGCGGGGGCAGATACGCGAAGGGGCAACCCAGCGCGAAGAGCCGCCGCAAGCGAAAACACCTGCCGGGGCCGCCGCCCGACCCCAAGACACCGACAGAACCCACACTCGACCTAAACGCAGGGGCAAGCGCTCCCATGCCTCACGCCGGGCGTTGCTAGCATCCAACGCCGAGCCAGGCACCTCAAACCCGAATCCTGCACCAAGCGGGACGGGGAAGACGGAGAAGAGGACGCGCCCCGACGACACGGCCTCACCCAGTACGCTCCAGGGGAACGCCAAGCGCGTGAGAACAAACTCCGCACAGGAGGGGCAGAGAACCTACGCGCGGGCCACAAAGGACATCCCTGCGCGGCTGGCGGTAGCAATCTGCCTTCCCCACCCCAGTAGAGAGCTAACTAGGGAGGAGGCCGAACACATTAAGACCGCCCTAGAAGACAGACTCATGGACGAGGACCCGTCGACACCACTCCCGGCCTTCCGCGGATATCCACGGATAGCGGATGGCACGGTGCAGATATGGTGCGAAGACGAGAACGCCCTGACCTGGCTGACCCAAAACGTGCCCCAAATAAAACTCCCGAATAATGATCAGACGCTGACGGTACTAAGACAGACCGACGTGCCCACCCGTGTCCGAGCCTCGCTCTTCGTCCCTCACTACAGAGGTGATGTGGGCAGACTCCACGGTATTCTGATCCGTCAGAATACCTGGTACAACATCGCGAGGTGGTCACTGTATAGGGCGACTTCCATCGGTGGCGACCGCTACGGGACATACTTGTCCCTGGGGCTGCCACCGGAGGAAGCCGAAAGGGTCCTGGGGCGGGAGCGACGGATATCGTACCTGCTAGGGTCGATATACGTGCGCTTCTGGCCCACGACCCGCCCCGCCGACACCCAGACCGACAGCACTGACACAAAGGCGACAGAGCCGACGACGACACAGACGAGCGACACGGACATTGTCCAACTCGAGGAGGAGATGGCCCGAGCGGCAATGGCCGATGACGCCGAACCCACACTACCCGCATCACCCGGCTGGAACGTGCAGCTTCTTGCATCGTCGCCGGGAGACATACACGACAATGACCAATACCGGGAGGTGGAGACGGAAGGCTTATCCGATGGATCCGTCCCCGACTAAATCCACTCCACCTCCACCAACACCCCTCAACATCATCCAAACAAACCTCCAGCATAGCCAGACTGCCACGGCTAGCTTACGCAGGGCACTGGAGGTAAAGCACCGAACTATCGCACTGATTCAAGAGCCGTGGATCAGGAACAACAGAATATGTGGCCTCGGTAACATCGGAGGTAAGATAATTCTCGACACACAGGGCTTAGATAAGCCAAGAACCTGCATCTACATACCCAAAGAAAATCCCTTTACGCCACTGACCCAATTCTGTTCCAGAGACCTGACAGCTGTCAGGCTCCAAACTGAAGGTAGCGTTCCGGATGTTGTACTGGCCTCGGCATACATGCCAGACGAGGACACAGACTGCCCGCCAAAGGAGTTGGCCGACCTGGTGCAGCACTGTGAGCGCGCCAGTTTGGACCTGATCATCTGCACCGACTCTAACGCCCATCACCCACTCTGGGGCAGCGACACACCGAACTCCAGGGGAGAGGTACTATCCACCTTTTTATTCTCCACTAATCTTAACATTGTTAATCGCGGCTCAGAACCCACCTGGGTCACGGTCCGTGGACAAACAATCATAGACCTAACACTTGCTACAGAAAACGCGACAAGCCTCATCACAAACTGGCACGTATCGGACGAGCCTTCTTGCTCAGACCACAGAAGGATCCGCTTTACACTAACTACAAACACCAAAAAACCCGCACCGAGGCGAAATCCGAGGCGCACCAATGTGCCCGGGTATAAAAACCTTCTGGCCTCGCTTTTAGCTAGACACCTAGCACTGATAACCATAAGGGACCAAGCACAATTAGAATACACCGTAACACAACTATCCAAATACCTAATCGAAGCTTACCACGCATGCTGTAAATCAAGAGCGCCACAGAGCAGGAACGAAAGGAACCCCTGGTGGAACGCTGAACTTGGTAAACTCAGAGAAACGCTACGTAAGCAATTTAACAGAGCAAAAAACACGAGACTCCCGGAAGACTGGGAGTTATACAAAGACACCCAATATGCATACAAAAAACAGATAAGAACCGCCAGGAGGATGGCATGGCAGAAATTCTGTGAATCCATTGAGACTAATAATGAAGCCGCCAGGGTACGGAAGATACTATCAACCGATCAGGACCGAACCTTTGGCACGCTGAAAAAACCCGACAACTCATACACACAAAATGATCACGAGACCAGCAAGGTCCTCCTCGAAACTCATTTCCCGGACTGCCAAATCCTGGAGGACAGGATATGGGAAACTGACACCGAATGGACTCCAACGGACCAAGATTGGTCAAGAGCCCAAAATATAGTAACAGTAGACCGGATAAAATGGGCTATCAACACATTTCAACCTTTCAAGTCGGCAGGGCTGGATGGCATCTTCCCAGCCCTGCTGCAGTGGGGGATAGATCATCTAACACCATGGCTGTTGGAGATTTATCGGGCCAGCATAGCACTTAGGTACATACCTCTTGCATGGCGAGAGGTAAAAGTCACCTTCATACCCAAACCAGGAAAAACTGATTACACACAACCCAAGGCATATAGACCTATAAGCCTTACATCCTTCTAACTGAAAACCCTCGAAAGACTTTGCGATAGGCACATCCGTGATGGGCCTCTCCGGGTAAAACCACTTCACAAACAACAGCATGCGTACTCCACAGGCAAATCAACAGAATCCGCGTTACACAACGTGGTCTTCAAAATTGAATGCGCAGTGGACCATAAATGCTCAGCACTGGCTGCCTTCATTGATATTGAGGGCGCTTTCGATAAGACCACGTTCAACAGCATAAACACGGCCCTCGACAGACATAGCATAGACCCGACCCTAGGAGGCTGGATCACCAACATGCTCAAACTGCGAGCGGTCCAAGTCACGGTTAACAACACCACAAGGGCCGTCGTCGCGAAGGGCTGTCCACAGGGGGGCGTCCTTTCGCCACTCCTGTGGAACCTGGTAGCGGACAGCCTCATCAAAACACTCAACGACAAAGGTTATTTCACTGTCGGCTACGCGGATGATATAACAATAATAATAAATGGAACCCATGAAAACACCCTATGCAATCTCATGCGTCAAGCCCTAAAACTAGTAGAGAAATGGTGCAGTGAGCACCAACTCTCAGTGAACCCCACAAAAACGGAACTAATTCTCACTTCACGAAAAAGAGGAAACCAATGACAATGCAACTACCAAAATTCTTTGGAACAACCCTAAGCCTTTCAACTGAAACCAAGTACCTGGGAATCTATTTGGATAAACAATTGAACTGGGCGAAACACATGAACTATATCACCACAAAAGCCAGCATATCCCTGTGGCAGTGTAAGAGACTGCTGGGCAGGAATTGGGGGATCAGCCCCATGGTCACCCACTGGCTATACACCACAGTCATCCGACCAATCATTACATACGGCTCGTTGGTCTGGTGGCCCAGGACAGACCTCAGTACAGCACAAAAAGATCTAGAAAAACTGCAGCGGTTTGCTTGCATTGCAATAACTAACAGCATGAGAACTACGCCCACGGCCGCCCTACAGGCAATGCTGGGATTGCCACCTCTGCATCTTATCGTGCGGGAGGAGGCAGCCCTGGCTGCTTTTAGACTCCATCTATCAGGTACCCTAAATAAAGACTCCAGAGTTAAGCACACACGCATTAAGGAGGACGCGATCAAGCGAAAACCTATGTTAGCGTCACCATGCGACAAAGCCCCAAAAACACACCACTTTCATAGGCACTACAACATAATACTTACAGAAGAACGATGTGACTACTCAGGCTCGAAAGAGATGAGAGTATACACCGACGGATCGAAAACGAACTCCGGTACCGGAGTCGGAGTCTTCTCACACGACCTAAATATAAATATATCCAGACCGCTAGGAGGGTTCAACACCGTCTATCAGGCGGAGTGTGTGGGCATCATACTAGCGGTCCATGCCTTAGAAGCCAGGAGGGTTACGGACACTCGCATACGCATACTCTCCGACAGCGCTTCAGTCCTCCAATCTTTACGGAAAAATTATTTTACATCACAACTAATACTAGAATGCCACAACGCACTAGAACAAATATCTGTATCTAGTCGTAACACGATAACACTGCAATGGATAAAGGGACACAGTGGATCGCTGGGTAACGACGCGGCTGACGAGCTTGCGAGACGCGGATCTAGCACGGCGGTCTATGGACCCGAGCCTGTTGTACCCATCCTCTTCAACCAAATACGCAGGTGGCTACAGGAATTCACCCAGACACAGGCAGAGAACTGGTGGACCTCGGCACCGGGCTGTAGGCAGTCCAAAGAAGCTCTGCCCTCTTTGGACAGTAGACTTACCAGACGTTTGCTACGCCTGGACAGGAATAGCCTGCGCCTGATGACGGGGACCATCACGGGACACTGCTCACTTAACAAACACTTCCACACAATAGGCATAACGGACAGTCCTCTGTGCAGGGCATGCATGGAGACTGAGGAAACCGTCACGCACGTTCTCTTCGAATGCACAGGGGTCACCAATATAAGAACACAAACCCTCGGGTCGCCCAGAACTTACACGGACGTTCTAGGAAAACCAGGAGCCCTAATCAGCTTCTGGAGGGAGGTGGGCTGGCTGGAATAATCCACCCAACGGCCGCCATGGCCCACGCACAATGGTCCAGCTGAAGGACTAAGTGCGGAAACCAAACCCCCATAACATAGAACATACTGTTGTATAGTTTCCAAGAACTAAGCCGACACGAAAAGCGATTTTGTTTTAAACTACATCTATTGATTGTCTTGAAATACTTAGTACCCTAACAGTAGTAAGTCATCCTCACTTATAATTAAAGAATTATTTTATTTTATTTTATTAATATTAGGTAAACTTACAGCTAATACAATAGATGTGCAGAAACAACATGCAAAAAACGGCCAATTAAAAGTTTTCACACATATAAAAATTTGCATAATATACAAATCAGCGAGAGTTTCAAATATATAGATTAGACTCAACGCCCAACAAATACGAAAAAAATATATATATATATACAGAAAAAGAATTCTACGTATCAAAGAAACGCTTACTCAAACTATTCTTAACACTTTTAATCTTAGTATGGAACAAATCTAGATCAACATCCCGACACACCTCATTAAACGTACGACAAACTCTCATCATGTACGAATTCTGTCTGTAAGTAGTTCCAACTTTAGGTACATGAAGGAGACGCGAATGCCGAAGGAAAGCACACGGTACACGCAGTCCAACCTTGCCCACCAACTCAGAAACGTCCGTGAATCCGTTCATAATTCTAAAAAGAAAAGCAAGATCTGCGATTTTTCTTCGCTCGTGTAAAGGCAGAATGTGAAATTTTTTACACCGACTCAAGTAATTAGGGAGATAGATATTCGATCGATATTGTGTGTACCTTAAAAATCGTCTTTGTATGCTTTCAATACGATTAACATATACATTATAAATTGGGTTCCAAATTTGAGAAGCATACTCAAGGTGGCCACGGACGAACGCACAGTAAAGAATCTTCATAGTTTTTATATTCTTGAAGTCAGAAGATATCCTGTAAATGAAACCTAAAGCTTTAGAAGCCTTGTTTACTATGTTATCTATATGTGCGTCAAACAAAAGCTTAGAATCAAAAGTTACCCCAAGGTCCCTGATAACGTTGACTCTGGCTAATAAGGTGCTTGATATCGTGTAATTATACATGACAGGGTTTGGCTTACGAGTAAATGTACATACATAGCATTTGGACAAATTTAAAGCTAACTTATTTGTAACGCAATAGTCGTAGAACCGGTCCAGATCTTCCTGTAAACGGCATGCGTCCTCATTAGTTGATACTTGACCCAGAATCTTCATGTCATCCGCAAACAATAAAATTCTTGAATTGAGGAAACATGAGGCAACGTCATTTATAAATATATTAAATAAAAGGGGTCCTAACACGGATCCTTGGGGAACACCCGATGGAATGTACATCGGTCTCGATGTGTAACCATTGAGAACTACCGTCTGACATCTATTTTCTACGTATGATGAGAACCATCTGAATAAATTACCCGTCACACCAACCAATAATAATTTGCGCAAAAGAAGCATTAATATAAAGACTATGTAAAATTTCTTGTCTTTTCTTCTGCATGACAAACTACTTTTGCGAATAGATAAATAGAATCAATTATTAATATTAAAATAAGACATTCAAAGGTGTCGTTTAATTGTCAAATTTAAATAATTTTTTGACGTTGATATTATATTGAACTTACGCCTTCTTCAAAAGTCCACCTGGCTGCGACTTGTTCTCCGGTGGTCTTGTGCACCTTGCGCCGCGCCGCTATGATGCGCTCCTTGATGGCCTGTGCTTCTTCCTCTGACGCCTGGTGGTCAAATGTAAATATTCAACTAGGAACCCAACAAACATTGAACGAGACTTACGACATGTAAAATTATCTCTGTTGAAATTAGAATGCAGAATGCTAAGCAATCATTAAACAGTGTCGAGATATCTTTACTAATATTATAAATTAGTAAAGTTTGTGAGGTTTTAGGGGGTAATCTCTCAACTCTAAAAAAAAATAAACACCAATAGAAAGCTACATTATTTCTGAGTGACATAATCTATAATTAATTTTCAAAAAAAATTGTATTCCTTATGAAAATTGCAAAAATATAACATAATATTAAAAAATTCATTCTTTGGCGTGCGCTGAGAAAACTATTGATGATACATAAAAATTATGTACTACATGATTAAAGTACTCATTATTAACTACAAAAAAGGCTGCGAGAGAATATATCTAACTATCATAGTTAAGTCACAATAGCAGCAAACAAAAGTTGTTTACATTCGTATTGTAGTATTAAATAAATATTTTATCAAATTGGTAGGTAGGTAGGGTAGGGTAGGTGGGTAGGGTAAGTAGATAGATGGTAGGTAGTCAGGTAGCCAGTTGAAGCCGTGGGGGTGAGCTAGTTTATAAATAAGGGTAGTAGAGTGTTGTACGTACGACGTGGTCGAGCGGCTCGTCCTCACCAGGCGGCAGGTCCAGCTGCGGCGCGGCGCCGGCGGCGTCTCGCACCTCACTGCGCAGGCGCACCAGCTCGGCGCGCGTCACCACGCCCGGCACCGGCTCCGACATCACGTGCTCCTGGAAGCTGAACACCACACCCGACCCATCAACACCCGACGTACTGCTCGATCAGAATAACTGAGTACCTGAAATGTCAAAGGACCCCACCCCCGCCTACCCGCGCGGCGCTCCGCGTTCGCCTCGTGAGCCAATAGCAAGCGTCGAAGTTCAGAGTGACATTGACATTTCGGTTGCTCAGTTATGTTGACCGTGCTATAACATCCCTGTAATTCACTCCAAAACGTTATTTTTTCTTAAATCACAAGACCTCTTATTTTGTTCTCACTTCTAACAGTTAAGCAAGGGTTATTTTGTATATAAAAATCTCATCATCATCAGCCTATGAATGTTCCCACTGCTGGGACACAGGCCTCCTCTCTGTGAGAGGGGATGGGCCATAATCCACCACGCGGGCCCTGTGCGGGTTGGTGGATGTCACATGTCCAAAAATCTTAGAAATATGCAAATTTCGATGGTTTTTCTCCGCCTGTATTTTGGCTTGGAGGGTTTACTTGAAGGGGGACGAACCGCTGTGATTCACACTACAGCAAATATGGCATAGCGAGACCAAAAACAAAAAATACGCAAGTGTAAGGAGTTACTCCGTATCGTGCCTCTAGATAACGATGTATTTTAAAAATAACGCGGATTTGAAATTCGATCTGTGACTATGTGTCACCTATTTCTCTTAACTTATCAGATAGCAGCAAACGAGCAAATACATAAGGGTCATGTTACCGGTACGCTCAACTGCTTTCTAATAGGAATGTAAGGACTAAAAAAAACAATCAAAGAGTGCTCTTATTTGTCTCTGTTATTTTTTATATTCGTCGCTTTTAAAAATTCACGCAGCATTATAAACAATTGACAAAACAAAAACACAGTAAAATAATCATGTAAATGCAAAAAATTCAAGATTAAAATTTAGCAGTTTATATTTACCGGTGACGGTAATTAAGCATAAAAATAACATAGTACAAACTTGTCGAAATGTGAAGTATATCCAAGTGTGGGCGTGGCCAAAAGTCGATCGTATATATTGGTGACGTTGAGAGCCGATCCGTTCTCTGCTTCCCACTTGATGTACGATTCCCAAAGTCGGTCTGAGCGGAATTCTAGGCCACATGCCTCTGTAAATAACATACAGTCAGTTATATGCTGTAACTCAATCACCAAGCTTACACATGGCATGTATTGTATCTCAATAGCTAGTCCTGACTACTTCCAGGCCTTGCTTTAGCTTCAAACTTCTATTAATTTGCTTGTTCTTCAAAATCCTTCAAACAGCACACTTACCGCAGTGTCACAAGTCTCATTAAACCCCCGGCAAGTAGATCACGCAGTCTTGATTGTAAGAGAATCAACCGTCATTTCCGACTATATTTTGTATTTTACTAAATGTCTAAAGTAATGGAAAGTATTATCTGTTTTCTTTTTTTGTTATTATCAAAAATAAACTTGCTACTATGGCCCAGTTTTTTGATCTGGTTACAAAGGAGATTGCCCATACACAGGCCCCCTATGAGGTATTGTGTCTGCGATTTCAATATTATCCAAAAATAGGATTTATATTTTGTGTTTTTTTTTCCATCCGTGTCCTTTACTTTGTTCAGACAACAACGGATCAGGTTCCTTCACTTGGACATTTGTATGCACCTTATTGCATTGTAATAAGGGTTCATTTCAAGAACAGAAACATCGTTATATCTCGTGAACCCCGAAATATAAATAAAAATGTTTTCTAATTATGAATATAACATGTTGTTCCTAATACAAGATACCATTTTTTTAAAGTGGCCCAAGTTCCCTTACAAAATGGACATTTTCCTTTCAGTAATCACCACATGGATAATCAAGTTGGCTAGTTAATTATTTGGCCATTTGTAAGACTAACAATAATGAATTGTGGACGTTTTACCGAAATTTAAACAATTGGTTAGCATATTTAACCATTGGTAAAAAAAAAGGATAAAACGGTTATGCTATGGATAAAAAAAACTGGGTTTATTTCTATTGCTAGCTTTTTGTCTAATCTGCCATCTTTCTAAAATAGAACTGACGCTAAAATAGGAAGCCGGATACAAGCCAATTAGCCATATTATGATGGTGCATCACCAAGATCTATAATGTTGCATAATATCTAGCTTTTCAAATTTTTATGGACGACAGTAGCATGGATAAAATTAATTGAATCCAAATTGAATGTCTCACCTATAGCTCTCTCGTACTGCGATCTGATAAAAGTGTGGTCATCCGCCCTTGTTGCTTTTATATGATTTAGAAAATGTATCCAAAGATCCACCGACAGTGGGATAGCTTTGAGGCCTCTTTCCAAAACCTGCAATACAAGAACGTGTATCAAACAAGTTCCACATGTTTATAAGCGTCGCCATGCTCACGGCAACACTATGAAGCAAGGGAATATTTAATAGCATAATATTATGTGTCATATAATTAAGTATAGAGTAAGCGAGACGTGGCGTGTCGTGGGGCGTGTGTACGTGAACAGCGCGTAGTGAGCGCGTGTGTGCGGACACGCGACGTCCCGCCCACTTCTATAAGTATAAAATGTTTGTCTGGGTATATTACACCTGTTCGCAGACGACGCGCTGGCCAGCTGTGGACGACTCGCCGCACTCTTCCGTTACTAACGCCATTCAATGGCTAAATATGACGATCAGCTGCGTTTCCATGATACCATGGTAGTCAACCTTAATCTTAATTATATCCACCATTCATTTAGTACTTACTTAAATATAAATACATGAAAAAAGTATTACAATACATCATGCGTGTACAAAGTATTATAAATATATGCACTAAAATACAAAATATACACCACAAGAAATGAATCACGAAATCTATGTGATGGTTATAGAACTCTCCGGTGCGAACGGACGACTTTGCCTTACGAACGTTGACCACGTAGCACTGTTGGGAAAAAAAATAATTGCAAAATACCAGTTATGGCTAAAACAATTAAAAATCCAAGTGTTAACGCACATCATTATACGACTGAGCATTGGGTGTACCGCCTAACCAGTCACCTCGTGATTTAAATAGATAATAAACAATATATCAGCTAATAATGGGAATACTCACTTCGAGGCACTTCTTTTTACTTCCTTTACGTTTCTCATAGTCGGCATATTTCCTCCAGTAACCGTAACAGTACGGGTAGTGCGACAGAAACGCGTCATACGCTTCACGTGCCGCCTCCACGTCGCTCTGGAACACATCAACATTTGTTAACACTACTTCTAACTAAATAATGTGCGACGTATTGCGATCATCAATCAGTTGGCCCTTGCCGATCGTCAATAATAATTCAGTTCTCATTGCTTCATAAAGCAATAAGATTAGCGACAGTTTTCATCATTTTATTAGAAATGTGTAGAAATTCGTTAGTATGAAATATAAAAAGACATAGTAAAAACACTCCGTACATACCTCTTGATCAACATATTGCAGTAAGTATGTCCAGCCTGTAAAGTCAGTAGGGTCGTCATTGACAACTTTCCAGTATTTATCTAGTTCAGGTAATATCTTCTTCTTTGGTTTTTCATCAATTGAAGACCTTTTCTCTGATGGAACTGGCTTGCTTTCCCCATTCTGAATTAAAATATTAACATTATGAAAATTGATAAGTAATAAAATTTTCCACTTTTTGCAAATGTAAGTCAGGTTAAAAAACTTTAAATCAAAAAAATTAAACAGACTTCCAAAACAAAACACTACAAAGCAAAAATAACTTTCTTTTCGGAAGCCGGTGTCTTTGGTACCAATTTTTACCCAATTTTGACATCAGTTCCACTTCACCAAATGATATTTTCCGAATGCAAATGCTTGCCAAGTTGATGAAAATACCAAGATCGCAAATAAATTCCAAATCGATCAAGGCATCATAAAAAAAAAAGATTCCCATGAATTGAGAACCTCCTCCGTAAGAGAATCAACAAAATGTATGCTGAAGTCCCGAAAAACTCTCGAAATTACCACGGGCGCCATGGGCCTTATGCTTGAACCCTAAACAGCTCAAACGTATAACTACCAACAAGGATGTTATATTTGCGCCGTTTGAGATTTTCTGCGCCACCAGCAGCCGCCCCAGCAAAGATGGGTCAAGTGTCGGTAGATGTTACATCCCACACAAAGGTCCAATTTCCGAAGTATTATGGTCAACCCATCTGTCCTCTTCCCTTCATCGCGTGCCAAGCCATTGGGTCCTAGAACAGCTAGAACCCCGGCCCAAAGGGGAAAAATGCCCGATGTATGATGTCATGAATACTGGCGTGCTACTGCAGGATTGACAACGATGTGGAGCTCCGCTAGAAGTAGCGCCTGTAGCCAGAGGCTCGACCCCCATTCACCGACAGCCAGCAGACAGGCCCACTCAGCAGTATTAGCGGACGTATTTATGAGGTTATTTCGTACCAACCTGCTGAGCAGCTCATCTCATCAATCTAATCAAAATATGGCTCTAGATTACAAGCTAGTATTATATGATCTTTGATCAATACCTTAGCAACTGCTTGTTTTTTGGTTGAGGATTCACTTTCAGATGTGGGTGAGCCAGGATCGTAACCATCTCGTTCATCTTCGGTTTTACGTTTTCGAGATTCTTTGATCTCTTTCTTTGCAGCTGGGAGCTCATCCTCTGATACAACCTTAAAATATATTTTTAAGTTTCAATACATACTTAGTATACTTATATAGAACGAGACATATTATCCAAAGGTTTTAAATGAGTATGTGTTTACCTATCTAAAGGCAAAGTGTTGATATATGGATGCAACAAACAAAATATGTTATAAGCCTCAAACTCACATAATCATGTTCAGGGGTATTGGATGCTCAATGAAGCATGTAGTTCTATAATGAACACGTCTAAAGGCAAAGTGTTGATATATGGATGAAACAAACAAAATATGTTATAACCCTCGAACTCACATAATCATGTTCAGGGATATTGGATGCTCAATGAAGCATGTAGTTCTATAATGAACACGTCTAAAGGCAAAGTGTTGATATATGGATGAAACAAACAAAATATGTTATAACCCTCGAACTCACATAATCATGTTCAGGGATATTGGATGCTCAATGAAGCATGTAGTTCTATAATGAACACGTCTAAAGGCAAAGTGTTGATATATGGATGAAACAAACAAAATATGTTATAACCCTCGAACTCACATAATCATGTTCAGGGATATTGGATGCTCAATGAAGCATGTAGTTCTATAATGAACACGTCTAAAGGCAAAGTGTTGATATATGGATGAAACAAACAAAATATGTTATAACCCTCGAACTCACATAATCATGTTCAGGGATATTGGATGCTCAATGAAGCATGTAGTTCTATAATGAACACGTCTAAAGGCAAAGTGTTGATATATGGATGAAACAAACAAAATATGTTATAACCCTCGAACTCACATAATCATGTTCAGGGATATTGGATGCTCAATGAAGCATGTAGTTCTATAATGAACACGTCTAAAGGCAAAGTGTTGATATATGGATGAAACAAACAAAATATGTTATAACCCTCGAACTCACATAATCATGTTCAGGGATATTGGATGCTCAATGAAGCATGTAGTTCTATAATGAACACGTCTAAAGGCAAAGTGTTGATATATGGATGAAACAAACAAAATATGTTATAACCCTCGAACTCACATAATCATGTTCAGGGATATTGGATGCTCAATGAAGCATGTAGTTCTATAATGAACACGTCTAAAGGCAAAGTGTTGATATATGGATGAAACAAACAAAATATGTTATAACCCTCGAACTCACATAATCATGTTCAGGGATATTGGATGCTCAATGAAGCATGTAGTTCTATAATGAACACGTCTAAAGGCAAAGTGTTGATATATGGATGAAACAAACAAAATATGTTATAACCCTCGAACTCACATAATCATGTTCAGGGATATTGGATGCTCAATGAAGCATGTAGTTCTATAATGAACACGTCTAAAGGCAAAGTGTTGATATATGGATGAAACAAACATAATATGTTATAAGCCTCGAACTCACATAATCATGTTCAGGGATATTGAATGCTCAATGAAGCATGTAGTTCTATAATGAACACGACCACAACAACCCACATTAACAAGTGATAACTTATTTGCAAAAGAAACATATAATGGTACCTCAGTGTCAGCAGGGAGCTCTGCAGGCTTGGGTCCAGGCAGTTCATCATCAGACACATTCTCTGCATCCTTAATGCTTGGCTTCTGAACCTCAGGTAGTTCATCTTCTGACACTACTTCAGTCTCCTCAGCACTTCCCACCTTTATGAAAAGTCAACATTTCATTCTTAATTTGCATATATTAAGTGCACAAACCACAGAGACGTATTATGCAACTCAAATTTTACTAAAAAAAAAACCGGCCAAGTGCGAGTCGGACCATAATCGCAAAAACGGCAGAAAAAACATGTTTGCTGTATGGGTGCCGCACTTAAATATTTATTTTATTCTGTTTTTAGTATTTGTTGTTATAGCAGCAACGGAAATACATCATCTGTGAAAATTTCAACTGTCTAGCTATCACGGTTCATGAGATACAGCCTGGTGACAGACAGGCAGACTGACCGCGGAGTCTCAGAAATAGGGTCACGTTTTTGCCCTTTGGGTACGGAACCCTAAAAACTAAGAGAAATAAATTAAGATAACTTTGAATAGATTGAAAAAAAAAAAACAAAAAATTAAGATCTAGCAAGCAAGTCTAACTATATATATACCATTCGTCCATGAGTCCTTAATGCACCAGCAAATACATTAGAGAGAACTCTGAGAAAATATCTACGATTTCCACCATCCGCTGCAACGCGCTGCGCTGTGCTCCTGCGTCGCCCAGTTGGTGGAAATCGTACAATATAGGCCTGATAATATCAATAGGATGACAACACCAAATGCCGAGTGTTGCCTCCCATACAATTTATGCTAGTATTATATTATATGTGGCGTTGCTATGGTTTCAGAGGCACTCAACAAAAATATTATTAATTGTCTCGCTATCTATTGAATTTTAAATGAGTTATTTCAATAGATCATTTATTGTAGGCAACTACTCATGAAAAATTAAAATGTAAACTGAAATATACATTTACACCAATTAAGCTTACCTTGTTAGTTTTCTTAATTGGTGTAGCATTTTCTTCCTTTACAGTTGTTTCAGAAATTTCAGTTTTCACAGCAATGTTATCAGTCTGAAACAAAAGTAAAACTTTAGCCCTGGTTTCTGAGTTGAGGATTTGAAGTAAAAATTGTGTCAAACTCTAATAAAAAGCTTGAGTAAGTCCTCGCTTACACAAATCAAAATTAAGATACATACATCACTTTCTTCTTTGGGAACCACCTCTTCTTCTTGTACGTCTTCTTTAAGTTCATCTGGTTCCTTCTTTACCGGTACTTGCTGATAAATACAACAGACATAATGTTAAAGAAATAAAAGTTATTCACAGCAAATAATTTTCAAATTTGTAGAATACTTAGTTTACTGTATAAACAAAAAAGTTACTGTGCTGTGTTCATGTATTTTCTAGTTTTGTAACCAATGTCAGTGCAGTTTATGTGAGATACAAACCTCATGGACATCCATACTTGTTTCTTCACTTTTGACAGCAGCAGTGCTATCAGCAACAGTATCAGTCTCAACATTATGTTCAATCTCTGCCTCAACTTCAGCTTCCACCTTCACCTTAGAAATATGGTCACCACTGTCATCTGTTTTTGGTTGTGTCATTTCATCAGCTGGCATTGAAAAGCCAGCATCAGATAACTCACTGACTTCAAAGTCAGTGTCCACCGTCGCCTTCTGACTTTCTGTAACATCACCATCAGTATCAGAAGTGGTCTTAAATGCTGTGTCACTAAGAAGCGAGTCGCCGTCGGTGAGCACGTTATTTAGCGAGTCGCTGGGAAATATGACCGCATTATCGCCCACATCGAAATGGTCGCTGTTGAACCCGTCTGTATTGTTGTCCAGGTAATCACCAACGCTACCCGCAGACAGCTCCACCGCATTGAGGAAACCTTGGTTCGATGTTGACGTATCGTCCACCGCTGCCTCGACACTGTTGAACTCGCCCTCGGTCAACAAATGTGATAGTCCATTCGAGTTCTCGTTTATTAAAGGTCCTTCATCCGTATCCATCGGTCCGTCAGACAAGCACTTCTACAAGAAATAATATCAAATTAAATTATTGAAATAAGTGATACGAAACATCAAATTCTTTTTTATAACCTCATCGGATGTCAAATCAAAACTGACTATAACTGGCGATTATTACCTGCAAATCAGAACTCGTTTCATCATCCATTTCAGTAGAGTATAAACACAACACCTATTTATTCCAAACACGTCTTGCTAACCAATATTAGAACGCTTATTCTACAAATAGTGCATCATTATAAAATAATGCATCACAAAATCACAAGCAAGCTAGAAGTCAAAAACACAGACTACTTAGAGATACTACGTATCAGACGGCCAACTGTAGAACAAAAATTCTCATCATTGTGTTTTAATGTCATATGACGTTTCTTTTTTTTTTAAATGTTACATAGACAATGGCAAAGGAATACAACGGATACAGCCTGAGACGCCGTGCTTTTTAACCGACTTCAAAAAAGGAGGTTGTCAACTTATTTTTTAATTGCTATTCTGAAATCAATTTTGCGGATAAGTAATTAAAACAAAGAATTATTTATTAATTATTATTTATTTGAAAGTTCAGACAATTTACAATCCATATCTTGTTAGTAACAAATCCTTATGAAACTAGTGTTAGTAAAGGTACATTCCAAATCAAACCTTTACAATTTTTTTCGAAATTGGACGAGAAATTGAATAAAAACAAATTGTCAATTGATTAAATTTAAAGTCATTATGACTTTAAATTTAATCAAAATTTAGCAATTCCTATAAACCTTCGAATAACCGTGCCCTTTAAAATTCTATTAATCATATTGCACCAATTCGTTAATGTAAACCTCACAACTAAGGACATGAAATGATTTAGGAAAATTGTCGTGTTCGGTCCAGTCAATAAAATGAAATGAATACTTGGAAACAACAACATCATTTACATTTGGTGCTACATTGTTTTTATGGGCATTGTGTTCTAAGTATGCATTTGTTTCAGATATTACTGTACCAATACACCTCACTGCACCTTCAGATGGGTACTTTAGGCTTTATTTGCTGCCGTATATTCCCAGTAGTTTATCCAGTCGTGGATACTACTTTCATTACTCGTTAGGCTATTTATGCAAGAATTACATTTTAATTTTAATTGATCAATAGATTTGCGTACTACCCATCCAGCAGAGTAGGCTCGCGAGTGGACATTCAATCGTTCTCGGCGAGCCTGCTCCACAATCATTTCAATATTTTGACCTGTACTTGAATAACCCGGCTCGACATTTTCTTTGAATTCTTCAGTAAACAATGACTGCAAATTTATTACTTGGTCTGCCGGGTCATCCTCACAATTAAACGTTTGTTTGTAGAACTTTATGATTCTGGTTATCAATAATGACTTGAAGGTGCAATTGAAGCTGTGGCAGCTTGGGTCATTATAACGGTAATTATATGCTCATAGTTGACCAAAAAAGTTTTATATAGGATCAAAATTAAAATATCTGGGTCTGATTATTTTAATATTATTGTTTTTAAATATCTGCCACAGCCTCATGTAACTTTTTAGTGTTATAACAAAATTCACTAAAGAGGGCACAGATTTTTCCTTTCCATTGGAATCAACATAACATATTTTGTTCAATTCACTAACTGCCTCTTTCCAAAACTGGTGGTGAGGTGATTTTTCTATCACTGCTGTTCCCAGGATTTTCCCTTCCTTCTTTTTGAAAAGGTTGCAGCTACATTGACACTTTCAAATAGTTGGTCAATAAATATAACTGTCTCTGCTGTATTTTGTAATGTGCTACTGACAGGTCGTCCATCTGCATAATGAGCTGAAAAAAAAGATGTTATGTTTAATATTATACACCAAACCCTGCCCCCAGATTAACCGCCGGTTTCCCAGCTCTTAATTATCGGGCTGTTAACGTAATCGACGAATAATCGATGGTTAATTCTACTTTCAGTTTCTCAACAAGAGTGACAAGTGACAACACAAGTTGACAATTTGTCACATTTGAGAAAAATCACTAATTAACCACATGTTACAGCAGTTTTGGGTTTATGAGAACCTTTTTCAATGTTAATCTGTCAATCGTTAATGTTAATCTGTCTCTTGTCAACGAGCCTAATTTATAATTGTTGGAAATTGGTCGATTATTCGCAGATTCAAATTAATATTATGATTTTAAAGCCTTATATTACGATAAAAAATTAATAGGGGTCGGCGAAATCTATGGTATGGGTTGAGTTATAAAAAATATGCAATTTAGATCAATTATATAATTAGCAATATCAAAAAAAAATGGATATTACAAACTGTTTAAATTAATTACAGTATAAAAACTTGACACAATTATCAAAAATAGTTATTTTGTATTTATGTAAATAAAAATAAAGAAATCAAACCTGGGAATCGAACCTACCTCACGCCAATGCGCGTGAGGTAAGGTTCGATCAGTGACTGTACCTTGAACTTAGTACTTACCAAGTTCAGTCTCTGGATAGGTTTGTGTTTAACTAGAAGCGGCTGGGGTGGTGACTGTGCCAGGGTAAGCAACACTTACCAAGGTCAGTCTTTGGATGGGTGACCATCACCACAAAAATTTGATCACCCATCCTAAAGTCACCCTGCTAGGTTAAACAACATCTACCAAGGTCACCCATCCAAAACCAAGCGAACCAAAAAATGTGGTCACTCATCCAAACACTGACCTTGGTAAGTGTTGCTTACCCTGGCAGGGTCAGCCATCCAAAAACAAGCAAACCAAAAAAAAATTGGTTACCCATCCAAAAATCGTCCTTGGTAAGGTTTGCTTAACTTGGCGGCTAAACCAACTCAGCCGCTCAAGATGAAATACTATTTAAAGTTACTGATTACGTTATAGTAGTGAATGAAAACCAGCTAGGGTAGCCAACCGAAATCAATTAATGCCGATTATTTAATTTAACAAGCGATTAAGTAATTTCTCGATGATCAAGTGTTGAGAAACTCACTAAGAACTGAGGGCTGGTTAATTTGTGACAAATTGTCAGCGGATTTGAGCTGCCAAGTCGACTACAGAAAGCGGCCCTAAGGGCCACCCATCCCAAGACTGACCTTGGTAAGGGTTGCTTACTCTAGCGCGGTCACCACCCCAGCCGCTTCAAGTTAAACAAACAAACCTATCCAGAAACTGATATTGGTAAGTACTAAGTACAGGGAACAGTCACAGATCGAACCTTCCTCACGCGCATTAGCGTGATGTAGGTTCGATTCCCAGGTCATTAACAGTTTGATTTTTTTTATTTTTATTTACATAAATACAAAAAAAACTATTTTTGATAATTGTGTCAAGTTTTTATACTGTAATTAATTTAAAAGTTTGTAATATCCTATTTTTTATTAAATCTTATTATTTAAATAATTGATCTAAATTGCATATTTTTATAACTCAACCCATATCATAGATTTCGTCGACATATTATCTTTTTATCGTAATATAAGCCTTTAAAATCTTTAACATTAATTTTAATCTGCGAATAATCAACCAATTTCCAACAATTATAAATTAGGCTCGTTGACAAGAGATTAACATTGAAAAAGGTTCTCAGAAACCCAAAACTGCTATAACATGTGGTTAATTCGAGATTTTTCTCAAAAGTGACAAATTGTCAACCGCTTGTCACACTTGCAGTTGAGAAACTGAAAGTAGAATTAACCGGCTATAATCGCCGGTTAATTATATAATAGCTAGCTAAATAAAATAAATTTTAAACTACCTTCATTTTTTTTTCTTTTCAGGAATGACATGCTGGTCATTCAATTTATACTGAAGTCTGGCTTCTGTGTGATGGCAATATGTTTCATTCACATCTACTATATCTTGCCATTTCGATATTTTTTTCCCATTCATTTTTACATCTTTGTACAAAAAGTTGTTTCGCAGTCCTTTTATAAGATGTGACGGGTCTTAAACAATACTCAGATTGACTCCGCTTATTGTGACTGTGCCATCTGAAATGTTTAAACATTTTGAATCAAATAATAATTCCGAAGTGCCATCAAGTTAAACCGTATTCATGTAAATATGGTTAAAAACATTGGTTGTTGTACATCTTTGCGATGCAAGTTCCTTAAACGACATGCCCACTGCTGAGCCAGTTGATTAATGCCAGCAATTTTAACTCTAGTGATGACCATTCACAAATATTTCTGAATGTATGGACCGCTAGGATGGAAAAGTTAACTGAATAAAACTGACCTGGTTCTTGATTTGCAAGTAATTGATCACGTGTTGTGTCTGCTTTCAGACTTCTTAAAGCAGATTGAAAAGCATATCCTTGGTCACAAATCAATGCAATTGGCTTCAGCCCACATCCTACTATGGCACAAATCACATCTTTTAAAATATTTCTTAATTCAAGCCCTGCGGTAGCTCCCCAGCAAAAATAATAGGCCACTGGTTGCTGCCATTTAAAAACTGCTCCTCTCAGCATAAATACAAGTGCATGATCAGCAAACTGGGTATTTTTCATGTTTAGCTCTATAAAGCTATCAATTGTGTCCTTATTTTTATTGTAACTTAGGGCAGTTTCTAGTGACAGTTCATCAAATAACAGAGAACACATTTTCTTGCAGTCCTCCCATGTTGCAACCTGGAAACCAACAATTTAAAAACTGTAACTTTTTACGGTAGAGTGGCTTGAAAAGAAAAAATAAATGAAGATTCCTCAAAATCTTAACAATTTTTTTTTTAAAGTGCAACTAAATAATATAAATAATTTATTAAAAACAGGTTATATTATGTGCGTTATGCATGGCCAGCCATACAAGCATCATGTTTGTATTAGGTTTGGGTTCCACTAACAAATAATTATTATAAGATTTAACCAAGGATTTTCATATTGCATAGTAAAAGGTACAAACCTGTTTTTTTATTAATTTGAAAACTTGAGGATCAGATTTCTGTTTCAATATTTAATTTTCACCATCTAATTCAATGTTGACCTCGATGGTAATATAAATATTTAGGGTAAAAATCTGTATCATTTAGGACTTTGCTTCATTATCGATAATGCAATCAGTTTTTCTTCTATGTTAAATCGACGCCCTTTCTTATTTTTAGTGCAAAGATTAATCTGCGTTTTCATAATTATTTTCGCATAAGGGGTCATGTGTGCTGTCAACTTTTCGAAGGAAGTTTCCTTATTAAACTTCAGAACTTTCTTAGCTCTTTTGTAAAAGTCCGTTTGTTGTTCTGCCTTTTTGTACTCTTTGTACATTTGGCATGTCGGCGAATTTTCTTTTTATATTTGTTATTAATAGTTTTCTGGAAATGTTCAGCGTTTTTACATTCCGGACTTGACACGAATCTGAAACATTGCAATATACTCCGTATGATGATATAAGCCTATGGGTTACATTTTCTGATTATTTTGATTCATACCAGAAGGTTATTATGATTTAAAAAAAATCTTCTGATTGATTGGAACTCTGAATTACCTGACTCCTGAATAGTTGGTAGATTTTGTGGAACTTGTAGTAAAGTTTGGAGGCCACAGGAGCTAAGACTTCTGAAATCAAAGAAAAATTACTAATGAGTTTACATTTGATCAAGGCATTTAATATACATAAACTAAGAAATTTGAGATACCTGAATCTTGACTAGATTGTGGATACTGTGGTAAGCACTGCAGAGGAAATTCATTTGAGTTAGAAGCAGCCGCCTGAATTTCTGAAAAAGCAAAAGAGAAAATTATGGCACTTGTCTAATAAATTATTAGTAAACAAGAACGAACATGTAAATGTGGGCTAAGGCACACATACCTAAGTCCATCAATGCCTAGTTGTGGCCAAGGCTTGTTTAGTACTTTTATCAATATAATCACTCAAATAATGCGCGGTAATTAAAACCTAGTACCTAGACCTCATTTTGCCAAATACATTACTGCATTGCATGCATTATTACATTACTTTTCAAAATCAATGACGAACAACGAACAACAACAATTTAGCCCACATTTGTTTTTTTTTTTTCATTAAACAGCTTTCTATTTGCAAGCTAGTTCGAAATGTAAATAAAACCTTTGATAAGTTACCACCTTGGTTGCCAATTGCCATTTTTCGGAGTAAGATTGTTCCATTTTAAAATTACATGTTAGATAGTTTACTATGTAATTTATTTGGCCGCTAAACACGACAGATATGGATTTTCATACAACTTTTGCTGGCCGCTTCTCGCATGTATTTGGCCAGTAAAACAATTTCAATTTATCTCGAAGAAGGTAGTCAAAATAATGCTCAAATTACCAAGCATGTTTGAGAAAAATAATTTAATTATAGTAGCAAAACAAAATTATACCAATAACAAACCTTTCAGTGGTTCCAAGGAGTATGTGCGGTCAAAGTGTCTTTTACGGGAGTATAAAAGCTCCACCTGAGGTAATACATTTTCTGAAATCAGACAAACAACAACAATTTCAGTATCCATAAAACTGTTTTGAAGACTGAAAATATATTTTGTTAAAGCAATATACTTTAGGTCACATTTGCATTTTAATACCATCATCATCACATCATCAGCCTTTTAATGTTCCCACTGCTGGGACACAGGCCTCCTCTCTGTGAGAGGGGATGGGCCATAATCCACCACGCGGGCCCAGTGCGGGTTGGTGGATGTCACATGTCTTCGAAGTTTTGGTTCTAGGACATGCCGGTTTCCTCACAATGTTTTCCTTTACCGTTTTGAGAGCAGTGGTGATGAATTAATTTACACAAAGTAAAGTGCCTACCTGGGTTCATACCCACAACCTACAACTTGTAAGTCGTGGCCGATACCACTGGGCCACCACTGCTCGTGCTCGCACGTTTTAATACTATATTACATATATATCCGTACTTTATAGTTTGATCTTGTCATTGCAATACTTTCTTATGTTTTATTAGGTCTGAATCTTGAATTACAGTGACAGGTTTCTTTATTAAAGTTGGACCGGAGTGGTCGTTAATATTCTTTTAAGGAAGACACCAGATTGAAGATCACATGATAATGGTTATATTGGTTCATAACTACACTTAATGACTTATAGATATTGCTAACAAAAGTACATTAAAAGGTAACAATATCCTGGAGTTTGTTCACAATAAATATATTTTACCGATGAACTTAGGCACCTCAGTCACTGAATTATAACCTGAGAATAGTGAGGTAAGTTTGAAAATCAGCATGGTACTACTAACGAAGCAAGAAATGGTCATAATTAATGTATCTTCATAATATTTACCGTCATTCTGCCGTAATGCTGTTCCAATCAAAATCTCATCTTCAGCAAACAGAGAAGCATAGGCACTGCCAATGAGACGTAATTAAGACGTATTGAAATTCTTTTCAAAGTGTTTTTAACAAACAAAAATCTTCGAAAGTTGTTCTGGTGATAATGATTTCAGATCATCACGGTTTAGACACTTTAACCACTTAGCGAGTCTTTTCTCATTACACGGGAAATTATGCAAAATAGCGACTTGTCGCAAAGATTTACAAACACAGCAGTCGTAATACATTTTGGAAGTAGCAAAAGTAATATTATTACTTCACTCGATCAACACAGTAAGTACCTGTAATGTCATGTCAAAATTCAAATCTTACAAAAATAAATGGCGGCCTACCGGTACCTGCGACAGCCAATCACAGCCAAGCAGAAACGTCATGCATCATTAAAAAAAAAATGGCGCTACGTCGAGCGTTTCTTTCTATGAAGATTATCAGCCTGGTCAAAAAGCTATTGAAATCGAACGAAGTTGAACGAACAAGATCTGAGAAGGCACGATTCAACGTTTGATTTGAATGAACGAACTTTAGGCGGAAACACATTACTGTGGCGTGGCGTGGCGTGGCGCATACTGGCGTGGCGCTGAGTGTGCACACTAAGCTGGCATGTCGTGGCGCGCCATGGCGCTATTTCTGAATTAGTATACAACGAACCTTTGCAACGTGTAGACGTACATAATATTAACTTCGGATTCGGATGATGATTTCGATGAAGACCTTCAATTTATTTCTTTGCACCTGCCATGTTATATCTCCACCACCCTTCCACCATCTTGGTTGACTGGTAGAGAATACCTTAGGCTATAGGCGATTGGCTTATGCCTATGTTCCTTTAAGTTGCATGAAATGTTAATAAATAAATAAATTTCTCCTAGCAATTAAACTACTTTAGAGCAAAATTAAAAAAAAAAAAACCGGCCTAGTGCGAGTCGAACTCGCGCACGAAGGGTTCCGTACCATTATCGCAAAAAACGGCAAAAAAATCATGTTTGTTGTATGGGAGCCCCTCTTAAATATTAATGTTATTCTGTTTTCAGTATTTGTTGTTATAGCGGCAACAGAAATACATCATCTGTGAAAATTTCAACTGTATAGCTATTACGGTTCATGAGATACAGCCTGGTGACAGACAGACAGACAGACGGACCGCGAAGTCTTAGTAATAGGGTCCCGTTTTTACCCTTTGGGTACGGAACCCTAAAAAAGAAGGCAAGGCAATTTCAAATTTAAAAGTTTTTAGAACAAAAACATAAAAAAATCGGTTTGTTTACATTTTGATTATAATGATATGCGATTATCTCGGAAACGTGTGGACCGATTTACATGATTCAAACGGATAAAACGGTTTTAGACCAAAACCTTTCATTTGACACTAACTGCATCATGAAATCTCCACAAACAAAAATTTACGTTTTCAAGTTCCTCGCGTAATTATTAATTAATGAAATCTCTTATCAATTCTTTAAAATCTATTTATCTATCAACTTTTAATGTTCAAATTAGGATTCTATATGATTGTACATGCTAGTTGGACATAAAACAAAACAAATAGGTACAACACTAATTTGTATCTAACAAGAAAACTGTACGTTGACGTACAAGTTCAACAGCAGCATACAAGCGTCCGCTACGAGTTCACGTCATTGAATGGCGCGCCACGAACCACGCGGTGTAGAAACACATTTGCCTGGCGTGTCGTGTCGCGCCAGTTCGGTGGTGGGGGCTATGGCGCAATCGGTCGCGGGCAGTCCGCGCCACGCCAGGTCGCGCCACGCTGGGCCACGACACTCAAATGTGCCTCTAACCATACAAATGTATGAAACCGATAGGCATCTGGCGCGACACGCCACGCCACGCCACAGTAATGTGTTTCCGCCTTTTGTTTATGGCTATGGCGAACGATTAAAGAAGACGAATACATTCAATAGTGCTGTGGCGTCTTTATCTATACCTTCATGTGTGGCGTGCTCGCCCATGCCCATGAAGTTATAGGTAAACCTTCATGCCTTCTTGCTTCCTCTTAACACATACTCATAACGATCAAAAAGTTTTCGGTGTCGGTAACTGGATACTAAAAGTGTCTATGTTTGTGCAGCGCCTTAAAGTGCTGTCCACACATTTCCGGGTACCCGTCCCTGACGGACCACTTACATACGATTATAATAAACAATCTGGATCCCTCCGATACGGAGATGTGTGAACAAGTTCGTACAAATCGTATGTAAACGATTCCTGCCGTGTTCCGTCAGGGACGGGTACCCGGAAATGTGTGGACAGCACTTTAAAGGGGCGTCTAAACGGGCCATATTTTACGACAATTTGTGGCTGCAATTATTGGCAAACATTGCCCAGCCATCAAAAAAACATTTTAGTGCATTTTATGGCTGAGCAATCAATTGCAGGTAACATGTTGCAATATGGCTGCAATAGTATGGCCTTTGATTCAGAACCCTTTAATGAGCCACACAATCCAGCAACAATGGCCGACGAAATAACGCTTATCGCAGCCGCTTACATTGTTTTGGCAGAAAACGAAAAAAAAGGACACGAATGTGGATTCGACCCTACCTAAGTAGGCGTGACACTTTGGATTCCGTAAACAAGGAATTAATGCTGGATAAATACTTATTTAAAATTTTTACAAGAATGAAAAAATGAAAATTGAAACGCAAAGTACTTCACGTCGCAGGGAGAAAGGGACGCGCATATACAGTAAAACAGAACAACAATATAGATGGCCCAGATATATTGCAGTATTTTCGATTGCGAGGCGATCGTTCGGCCACACACCGGCTACACATAAAAACATATTGACATACCAAAAAATATGTGGCTATAATGCCGGGCCATCCTTAACATATTGCATAGTGTGGCTGGTATTGCTAGCAATGTTGCCGGCCACAGTATTGCAGCCACAAATTGTCGTAAAATATAGCCCGTTTAGACGCCCCTTAAGGCGCTGCACAAACATAGACACTTTTAGTATCCTGTTACCGATACCGAACACTTTTTGATCGTCATGAGTATGTGTTAAGAGGAAGCAACTGCAAACAAAAAATGTTTATCATACTAGTTCTATAGAAATCAAATATTCATCGGTAGCTTTGTATCTGACACAAGACATAAAAGTGAAGTGTGTCCACGTTTGCGCCCTGCCTAAGATTCCCTGTTGAAACCATAGCACAAGGTGATGATAACAAAAAAGAGTAGATGCTCGTGTGAGCCCACGAAAAATTACCATAGTTTAGGTACACATTAGTGACGCACTCTGCCTAATATGTGTTTTTTAAACATCAACAATTTTTTTTCTTGTGATAATGATTATTTTACCATCCATTTTCTAAGGCTGAGCACGCACTGTGATTTTTATTCGCGCGATTTTTTTCCGCCTATTCTGTGACCTAAGGAGTTCTATGAAACTGCACACGGTAAAAAAATCGAGCGGATGCGAGCGCAATGCGTGTTATGACTGAAGCCTGAAGCGGATTTTTTTGGTCATAGATTGGATTTGAGATTTGATTTGTCTGACAATTTGACTGAACTGAACCTTAGAGCATTTAATGATTACGTATAAGGTCTTTGGATTTAACCATGCTCTAAGAACTGAACTGATTGATTTATCCCACAGACTACTTAGAGATACTACGTATGTAACCTGTGGTCTTAACTTAACCAAACCACAGATAAGATAAACTTATATATAACATAACCTACAAAATCAGCTGCACGGAAAACTAAACAACATTTATTATTTATTTGCCCAATTCTTACTCGTAATTTTAATTATGTTGGGATTAAGTTCTTTAATTCGTAGTGCTATTATTTCTGCACCCAATGTTCTGCATCAACAAACAAGGGTTAGTAATAAATATTGAGGATCGGTAAATTCGACTTGTTTTTTGGTGTCTTCATAAATTTTACGAGATTACGAAGATATCGGATCATATTAGAAGGATTTAGCAGTCAGTAGGTGGCAGCATGCGACCTGACCAGATCTAGTTCTTCTTCTTTTTGTATCAATTAACTCGTGTCTCAACTGATCAAATTTTTCCGACCAATACCTATGTAGCTACCTGGACAGCTCTGTCCAGGAAGGTCTACCTTCTGTCTAGTATGGATGCGAATCTGTCATGTTGGACCATAGAAGAGATGCCTAATAAAAAGCAATTGCAATCAGTTAAAATGAGAATGGTGAGTGATGTATGGTGATACGCGAATGGGTATGAAAAAGAAATGTGTGTGTAAAAGGTAGTCTGGAATTAGTACTGAGAAGTTGTGTGGAAATCAGTTGTCATGGAGGATCATGTTGTGAGGAAAGTTTCGAACATGTCTAAGGCATATGGTAAGTCAATATGGCATATCACTGGTGGTTACAAATGTATGCAAGAAGAAAACTTATTGCGCTGCCCGCTAATAAAACTATGACATGGGCAGTTGGATGATCAGATTGCAGCATTCTTAATTAAATCTAAGAAACATTGTAGATTCTAGTTAGGCACAGCAACACACAATAGAAAAAATACATGTAACTCTTTTACTTGCTAAATAAAATACTCATTAAGTTTAATAAACTAATATGAAAGAACTTTTAAAATATCACCATCAGTGTTGAAGTTGATATCATGAATGAAGCTTTATAACTTGAAAGTTGAAATTTAGAATGCAAAGTCCGAAATTGCATCAAACCACAAAGTCCGTAATCCCCATACAGCTGCCGTATGAAAAAGAGAATTAATTAAGGTGATTAACTTTTCTGGACAATGTGTGCTATGTACTCTCAATTTAATTGACTACATTGTTACGGTTTTTTTTTTTTTTGTTATCGTTAGGTTCGTGTTTGACCACCACCTCGCCTGATGGTAAGCGATGATGTGGCCTAACATAACATATTATGTCTTTTTTCAGAACACCTTTGTTTTAAGACGGAAAAATCCAGTGCCCCTACACAAGAAGGGTGGTAGGCCAACTAAGATGAGGGGCAGACATTTTGTATATGACCTGGTTGAAGACACAAATGTTACAAAAAAACCTGACGTAAAAGTGATTCTCAATCAATTCATTGATGGTTTGTTATTTCATTGATGCTAACCAAATACAGATAGTTAAAATTTAATTGGAATCAATCAAATCTGTAGCTGCATTTTACTGAAGAATGATCGACTAGTGTAACCTTAAGATGATCCTTAGTAATGATTTTTAGTACAAAATCTATGTTATGGAGCGGTTTAAGTAACCGTTAAATGTTTCTAATTGCGGCAGTTACACTCTTTGCGCTGGAGCATGGTGCGGGTGACAGTTTCAATAACATTTTTCACACATATACATATCCGCATTTTTTGTAGTTTAACGTCATACAGGCAACTATGGTATATGGTATAACTAGGGTATGAGTAAAGAGTATAGACATAATTAATTGTGAGGAATTACCTTCATCATGCAAAAATACCTTCATGATAAATTTGATGTAGTTTCTAAATCAACACTTGAATTGTTTCTAGGAGTTGGCAATGAAGGTGACATCCTCACATTACGCCCACACCAGGCATATCGCGATTATCTCGTTACTGGATTAGCTGTGTATGCCAGCCCGGAGAACCTAGAGAAATACAAATCCCATAAGGATAAACCGAAGACTGAAGATACCTTTAGTTCACCCTACGTTCACAGGGTAAGTAGATTAAAAAAAACAAAGCTGTGGTCAAACTCGTACGAACCCCGAGTGAAACGCGGGCTCTAATTAGCTTGACCCTATAGTGTCAACTGTGAACTGAGTTATAAGGTGTTCTATCTAACTGGCGCGAATAGTTATAAAGTCAAGCAACATCAGTTCAATTGATTATTATTTTCAAGTTGCCAGTTATTGCCAGTCTTGCCAACCAACAATAATGGCGCAACCGGATGTGCACTAATGGCTACAGGGAAAGGAAACAATCTTGCCATTTTCCGGCAATGACAAAGCACCATTTCTCACTTCATTGATTATGATATTGGTCTTACTTAAATTTTGACAAGGAACTTTTTGTACACAATTAATGAAAAGGATTTATTCATTGTAACGCACACGGAACAGAAAAAACAGTGGAAGTGCAATGCAGCAAAATTACTATGGGAACCGTTGTCGCCAAACTCACACATATAAACTGATATTCATATAATGCACTACAAATAAGCCGATCGTTTGATTTGTCGTTATATTTTTAATTAAAACTAGCATAAGTCAGAGATCCTACATCTGGAAAACAATCTTCACAATATTTAAATAGGATTTATTTTGCGTGAGTGTAGAAAGTATTTACGACGTTTTGTAATCTAAAGTCAAACTAGATTCGATTGCCAAGTAAATTCCGCTACCCACCCATAGATGGCGGTATTCTCAGTGGTTGCAATTTTAAACTTTATTTCGTTTAGCGTAAGGTTGACTTTCGTGTGATACATCGATATCAACTGCTACTCAATTAAGGAAGTAACATTGCCTTTTTTAATTGCATTATCGATATCGATAGATACCCGATATCTTAATTAGAAAAAAATAAACTATTTTGTAGATCAGTAAAACTGTAGAATGAATGACGTAGTATTATTTAAAAATAAATTATATGTATATAATGCAGGTACCTTTTTCAGTGAAAGACTTATCAGGAAAATATATATGATGTATTAAAGTCGTAAAGAGAGTTATTTTAAAATATACACAACCACTTGACAAAACACCACACTGACACACAACTTATGTCACTACAGCTAGACAGCTATCAGTAATACTATAGTGCTCTGTCCAAAGAGGCTTTAACACTTTCCCTTAGCTGTATGGCATTGTATACCCAGGGCATCTCGAATTTCAACAAGTCTTGGCCTAGGAACTGCCTTCGTCATAATATCTGCCAATTGAGTAGCAGTGCCGGTCTTTTGTACATCCACAAGTCCGTCTTGTACAGTTTCTCTTACGAAGAAATGTCTCAATCGGATGTGTTTGGTCCGCTTATGGAACTCTGGATTGTTTGCAAGACGTATGGCAGCTTCATTGTCTACTTTTAATGTGGGTCTCCGTCCATATTAGTAAGTGAGCTGAATACTCTCTGGAGCCACACAAGTTCACGAGCGCCTTCGCTTGCTGCTACTATTTTACAGCTTCAGTAGTTGAAATCGCGACTGAAGATTGTCGTTGGCTTAACCATGACACTATTCCTCCAGCAAAGAGATATGCAACTCCCGTTGTAGAGCGACCTGTTTGCTGGTCTCCTCCATGATCCGCATCACTATAGCCTTGTATTAGGTTGGAATCATGTTCTACTTTATATGTTATACCAAAAGAACAAGTCCCTTTTATGTAGCGCATAATGCGCTTAACACGTAGCCAATCTTCATGTGTCGGGTTTTCCAGATTTCTTGAAACTACACCGACTGCATACGCTATATCAGGTCGCGTCCCTGTCATCAAGTACGCTAACGTACCTACTGCCTCTCTGTACTGAAAGTTCTTCTCTTCCTTTACATTGTTAACTTTCCCTGCTTGAGAAGTCGTTTCTATTGGCGTTGAAACTGGATTACATTCTAACATCCTAAAACGTTCCAGTATCTTTTTGGTGTACGACTCTTGTTTAATTGTAATGGAGCCATCTTTCGACTGTGCTATCTCAAGACCTAGGTAATGAGACGCTGGCTTGCTTGTGATTTTCAGAGTATCCCCTAGTTCTTTAAGGAATTGGTTTGCCAAATTTTTATCTGTAGTGGCTACAAGCCCATCGTCCACATACAGTGTTATCAGGATTTTCTTCTCACCGATTTTCTTCGTGAATAAGCAACAATCAGCTGCATTTTGCTGAAAACCTTTTTCTATTAAAATCTCCTCAAAGCATGAGTTCCAGCATCTGGGAGCCTGCTTGTGTCCGTATAAATTCCTTTTAAGTCGACATACATTCGAAGTTCCGTCATGGAATCCATCTGGCTGCTGCATGTAAATTTCTTCCTGCAGCTTACCGTTGAGGAATGTCGTTGATACGACAAACTGCGTCAAGTATAATTTTTCTTTGGCTGCGACACTTAATAAGGCTCTGATGGTGGCCATTCTAGCAACTGGACTATAAGTCTGTTCGTAATCGATTCCTTTCCGTTGCTTGAAACCTTTCACTACTACCCTAGCCTTATATTTGTCGATACTGCTGTCTGGGTTTCGCTTGATGCGAAAGATCCACTTGCAAGGGAGTGCCTTTTTATCTTTAGGTAGCTTACAGAGTGTCCAAACATCATTTTTCTTCAGAGAATTCATTTCACTCGTCATTGCCTTGACCCACTCTGCGCTGTCATCCCTTTCAATGGCTTCTTTATATGTTTCGGGAAAACATTCTGTGCCTGTGTGTGTGTGCTTCATGCACACATAGTCTTCGAACTTCTTAGGACGTGAGAGGCAAGTTCGATCGCGTAAGTTGTATCGAGATCTCGCATTCAACAACGGTGGTTCGACTATCTCTAACTCCTCGTCAGCGTCAACGAACTCTTCGTAAGCACTCTCATCCTCTCTAGTTTCGTTGCTATCTCCCAAAACTTCAACATGAACATGATCATCATGTTCTCTATAATCTTTATTTTGCGGCAAATCATCTTCTGGAAAGATCACTCTCTCTGTCTCCTGTCCTATCAAATCAGAATCTCCCTCTATCTCACCGCTTACTGGTAAATAATCATCTTCCTGAGGACCAGATCCTAAGGCCATTGGGATTCTCAATTCCATGGTTGGACAAAAAGTGACATCTCTAGATCTTTCGGTCTGTTTTCCATTCCAGATGCGATATCCGTCATCGTTATCGTATCCAATAAGTCTGCCTTTTAGAGCCTTCTTATTTAGCTTTTTTCTTTTTTGTTTAGGAATGTGAAAGAAACATTCACTCCCTATCACACGCAGGTGTGAAATCTTAGGCTTCTTCTTATGCCACAGCTCATACGGTACTTTCCCTTCTTCTCTTGTGGGTCCCGTGCGATTGAGGACGTATGCAGCTGTATTGATAAGCTCTGCCCACAGGGCCTGTGGAAATTCGTCTCCTGCATGCATGTATGAACGAGCTGTTTCCACAAGAGTCCTGTTCTCTCTTTCTGCGCACCCATTTTGTTCGGGCGTGTATGGCATCGTGAGCCGCTGGATTATTCCCTGCCTGTTCAGTACTGCTCGAACCGCTTTATTATTAAACTCCCCGCTTTTGTCGCTCAATAGCGTTTTGACTGTATGTCCAGCATTTTTGGCTTCTCTAAGAAATTGAATGATCTTGTCTTTTACATCACTTTTGTTTCGAATGAAATAAACATGACGAAACGCGGAAAAGTCATCCTTTAATCTTTTTCAAAGTAGCGACATTTTGAGTTACTTTCAGGGAATGGTCCACATACATCGGCGTGAACCAGCTCACCAGGCATACTAGCTCTTTCTCTTTTGCCAAATTTAAGACGCTGTGCCTTTCCATAAATGCAGCCTTCGCACTGTATATCATTTTAATCATTTAGATTAATCCCCAGTTCCCTCTTGACAAGATCTTTGATGTATTTCTTGTTCTGGTGACCAAATCTTTCATGATATAACTGGAGTAAGCTCGATGGGTTAACAGCATTAATCTCTACAGGTTTGCTTGGTAGAACTGTCTTCATTTGTAGCTTATACAGTCCTCCACTCTGGTTCCTGTTTCCAACTACTAAAATCTGACCATTTAATTCCAGCCTGCACTCTTTCATGGTGGAAATAAATGTACTATTTTGCAGTTTATCTTGTGCAGCCAATATAGATATCAAATTCTTGGTAAGCTTTGGTACATACCAGACATCACTCAGAGTTAAATTCATAGTTTTGCCGTTAACTTTGGTTTGAACTACCACAGACCCTATCCCTTTTGCAGGAACTACAGTCCCATCTGCCGTTGTAACGGTGTGGTTCGATCCAAAATCCTCAAAATATGTGAATATGTATCCTCTATTGGTGACGTGAGTCGTAGCACCATTATCTACATACCAATTTTCTGTGTCGCTTTCATCAAATCATCAGCGTTATATTCTGCACTTGCTGCTGCTTGGACGAGGACTGTGTAGGTTTCTTCGGTCTGCCATCATTAATCCACTGCTTGCAATTTTTAATGCGGTGGCCTATTTTTGAGCAGTACCTGCATCTTATGTTCTCGTCTCTTGACTGCGATTTATGCTGCACCTTTGAGGTAGAGACGAGCACTTCCTGAGTCTCTTCAATATGACCACCTAGCGCCCTCTCGTACCCGCACAGTTGTGCTGTCAGTGATTCAATTGTCCTCTCTTGTTTGTTTAGCAGCATCCAACTTGATTTGAAACTGAAAAATTTTTCATTGAGGGAATCTAAAATTTTACAGATCAAGAACATTTCTGGCAACTTCATGTTAGGATCGGTCTTCAAGATTTCAGCATTCAAATTGTTCCAAATGTTTTTAAGTTTCGACATCATAGTTGATGCGTCATCTGCAGAATTATTTTTGAAGCTAAAGAATTGCATGCATAATGTGTATGCTCTGTCTTCTGATTGACCGTTAAACAAGCGGTGAAGTTCCTGCCATACTTCGTTTGCTGTTTCAAATCGCATGACTTTCATTAGATTCTCTTCGGTCATGTTGCTTGTTATGATAAGTAGAGCGTTGCTGTCTGCCTTCCTATATTTTAATAATTCTGCATTATAGGCCATCAGTGCACCATCGCCGGTTCCTAAAATTGGCTTTCTAAGTTTTCCTTCTGCCGCCTCCATGGCACCTTCTGTGCCCCGCAGCATGATGGAGACCTTGTACTTCCATGTAGCCCAATTCTGGCTACCTATGAGTTGACCGATCTGAATCTTGGTGGTGGTAAAATTTTCCATTTTGACAGCACCGAAAAAACTTTTGTTTTATTTTTTTCAGGTTTTATCTTGGGTATCCTGGTTATGTTGGGTCCATAACCTAATGCAGGTACCTTTTTCAGTGAAAGACTTATCAGGAAAATATATAAGATGTATTAAAGTCGTAAAGAGTTCTTTCTTTCTTCTTATCAGTAATACTATAGTGCTCTGTCCAAAGAGGCTTTAACAGTATAAAAATGAATTACTGTTCGCCTACCCTAGTGGGTAGGTAGGAAGTAGAGTAGATATGTACCTTTCCTTGCAGGCAGTCTCCGAATGGGGCGATGCCAATCTGGTCAGGTTCAATGCTGCTAAAACCCAGGCGTGTCTTTTTTCCGCTAAAAAGAGCCAATTTTACCCGGCTCCAACTTTCCGAGATGCGACCGTGGCAATAACATCTTGAGCTTCTTGGCGTTACGTTGACATCGACTCTCAATTTTGGCCCATACATTGAGGCAAAGGCTCAGCTGGCTGCCAAAAAGTTGGGGATCCTAGCGAAGGTGAGGAGGTACTTCACGCCGGAACAGCTGCTCAGCTTGTACCAAGCGCAAGTTCGATCATGCGTGGAGTACTGTTCTCATCTCTGGGACGGATCTGCCAAATACCAGCTTGATGCACTAGAGTCGATCGAAAGGCGGGCCAAGAGGCTCATCGGCGATGAAGCACTGGTTAAGTCAATGCTCCAGAGCCTTGAACACCGTCGCCGAGTTGCCAGCTTGTCGATTTTTTATCGGTTACATTTCGGGGAGTGTGCGATGGAATTGCATGATCTAATTCCGCCCAGCCCGTTTCATCATCGGACTACCAGACGTACGGCGAAGCGCCATCGGTACATGGTAGACATCCCACCCATACGCACTAAACGTTTTGAGAATACTTTTATTATGCGTACAGCTAAAGAGTGGAATTCCCTGCCGGAGTCTGTGTTTACCGATAGCTACAATCTAGGGGTCTTTAAGTCAAGAGTGAATAGGTTACTTCTAGGCAAGCGTGCTCCACCGTCGACCACATCATCGCTTACCATCAGGTGAGATAGTGGTCAAGCGCGAGCCTATAACGAATAAAAAAAAAAAAAAAATTATATGGTAGGTAAGCAGCCGGTATAATCATTGCAATAATAATTATGTATGCAATACAACATACTTCCAATTATTTTGGAAATATTTAATCCACCTAATATAAAAGAAAATATAGGTTCCTATTTTCTTTTATCGATATCTATCTACAAAATCAATACCCGACACGACTACATCCCTAATTGAGTAGCGAAGAACTTTCGAGAACGAAATAGTAAAAACGTTTAATCCAAAAAAACTATATGTTAATCGTGTAAGGTTGATTTTAACTGACATTCTATTAAATTATTAGTAAATTGAAATTTACTAATATTTTATTAGAAAACAAATAAAATCATTCTAACCGATGATACGAAACACATCCATTTTTAAATTTCTTTCTCCTACTATCATTTTTGCACTCCAAAATAGAACGAAACGGCATAGTTACGGAAATATAAATTTGTCGCGAGACTAGAAACTCGACGCGATGTTAGAACACGACTGGAATCAAGTTTGCGTGGAAGCGCCTATTAGTGACACGCGTGCCACGCCTACTTTGCATTTCCACTGTTTTTTATGTTCCGTGGTAACGCAGCCTAAAGAAATATCCACACATATCAGGGCCGTGCCGGGGACGTGGACGGACCGTGCCCCGTCAGGGTCTCAAAAAGATATCGGTGAAAATATCGGTAAAAATATCATTTTATTTAAAGAAAGAAAGAAATTTTTGTTTTATTTGTGACCCGCTCAGGAGACACGAGAAATATGCATAAAATAAAACAATAATAAAAAAATTAAAACCCCGTGCGAGAACAAAAAGGCTCCTATCTCAGCATGTGCAGCGATATCCAAAAAATAAATAAATAACGCTGCGCTATATATATGATCTCGTTTACACACGTCTGTGCACGGGGCAGTGACGAAGCTTCAATGCCTGGGCCCGGCCCTGTCACGTCCCGGGCACGGCCCTGATATGTGTGGATAGTCCTAAAGTGCCTTTTCACACGCCCCGGTTTCCGGATAGCCGGGCACGGGATACGTGGCTATACACTTCGCCGCCGGTTACCCGGTAGCGGCTATCCGGCAGCCGGAGCGTGTGAAAAGGGACTTATTGCGTAATGAATTCTGCAAGGCAAAGGGCAAAGAGTATGAAAAATCGACCAATCACATAGACGAAAATCAACGTCGCGTCTTTCATCTCGATGTGATTGGTCGATTTTTCATACTCTTTTCCCTAAATAACAATTATGACATACATAATTGTTATTTAACCTCGTGTTGGCAACTAACTCTGAATTAAGTTTTTGGCGCAAGTGGCCCAGTTTGACAGTTCCACGTAAGTTTCATCGTATTTTCATCGTCATTCTATTTTCAGACTATTAGCTGCTTATCACGCCAAATTCTACAAATCACCATGAACAAAATGGAACCATGGGTACTGGAGCCCTGGCACATCAGTGCTTCTTTTAGAAAATCTGGCTTCATAGTACCTGAAAACGTAATTGAGATGCCTCCTGTACAAATTAAAGGACCGGATCTATCATTGCAGGATAAAGAATTTTATATTACCGTCACAGTGAGTATCTTACCTTACGAACAGCTTAAAAATGTCACTTATTAGAGCGAAGCCTCATGATGTTCAGTTTGATTCAAGTTTCAATTTATCGATAGTTATAACTCTCGAGATATTTCCATAAACTATCGAGGTTTATGGGCTGTTCCGAAATTACCAAATCTTAGATTTGGTCGGTGCTTGTTGTCGTGGACAAACGCGGAACGGGGATGTGTCCCGCAGCCTTATTGCGTAATTAATTCGGCAAGGCAAAGCTGCAAAGGGCAAAGAGTATGAAAAATCGACCAATCACATAGACGGAAATCCACATCGCGTCTCTTATCTCGCATGTGATTGGTCGATTTTTTATAGTCTTTACTTTTTGCCTTGCCGAATTCATAACGCAATATTGGTCGTATTTTAGTGTCGAAAACTTCGGACACAGCATACTGGCTGAATTAAAAAACAATTTATCATCATCATCATCAGCCGAAAGACGTCCACTGCTGGACATAGGCCTCCCCCAAGCGTCGCCACAACAAAAAACAATTGCCCGTATACAATTAATAGGGACAAGTTAGATCCTGGATTTGTCAGAAGATACAGTGGAGTTTTTGATCAGATCTTCTCCATAACAATCTAACGTTGCGAATGGACAGTAGAAAGAACCATTTTTTTAACCTTTTTTTTTGACATTCTAAAGTGCCGTTTGGTGGGTTTATTGAAATATATGAATTGACATGACTTGACAATCCTGTTATCATGGGTTCAGAAAAAGGACTGGTTTTGAATTCTTTCCTCCGTGGTTTGCGAAGCCGTACTGGGTGTCTTTCCCTGGTTGTGGCGGCTTGCTTTACCCTCGGACTACTTATGATAATGAGGGAAGGGGTCGAGGTCAAAATGTGTGTGCAACTCTGCTTGCACACATATTTTCTGTAACTTATATGGTGTACATAATAAAGAGTATTCTATTCTATTCTATTCTAAACTATGAGAATGATAAAACTAAAAAAAATATATGATGTACATTACCATGTAAACTGCCACCGAAAATTGGTTTCAACGAGATCTAGTAAGTAGTTTTTTTTTAATACGTCATAAATCGTAAACCGCAATTTACCAAATACGGAACCCTTCCTGCGCGAGTCCGACTCGCACTTGGGCGGTTTTTTTTTTTAAAGTCATAGAATAATAAGAAAAGTACAAAAAACCACTAAATTTTGGGTCGCGCGGGAGTGAAAAGAGTGCGCATTTTGTTCCCTTAAGGTCGTTGGCGTTAGTCGTCGTCTTAAAAAAAATCTTTCACCAATAGGAAGCTACATTATTCCTGAGTGACATAGGCTAATCGCGCCAACAGGTCTTGTGGGGTGGTCCACGGGAGCGAACAGTTAGTTTTTTTATAAATCGATCGCGTTCGGTTCCGTTCCACGACGATAGATGGCGATCTATATCCGTGGGACGGAACCGAACGCGATCGATCTACAAAAAATAATCAGTATAATCAGTACAGTACATCGGCACGGTTTCTTTGTATGGGATGAGACACCACTGTTCCAGTCTAGTCATGGAAAAAACCGCCATGGCCAAGGTTATGGTTGGAAGATATTGAGTATAGCCTATAGCACTAATTTATTTTTAAATTTTCAGATCAACAAAACCGAAAAAGTAAATGTAAGATGTAGGATTCACCACTGGGCTACAGGTGTAGACAGGTTGCCATGGGAGGAGTTCCATTGGAAGAAACCCAAAGAACCACTCATCCCTGAACAAGCAGCAGAATTGGAGAAACTGACCCAGCCTCAATAAATGTTAGCATTATGTTTATGTACCACGTTTGAGTAGTAAGTAGATTTAAATCACGAATAAAAACGTTTCGTTGAACTTTTGACGTTTAAATAATACATACATACAACAACGACACCCACAACGTAATGTTCCAATTCTGAATTCAAGAAATATTGTATAAACACGTACATTATATTTGTGGATAGGCAAAATTAACAAAAAAAAAACCATTACAGTGCAACATTTTCCTTCGATTTTCAAACAACTGCATCATATAATAACTTTTTATTTTTTATAGCACACTTTTACTTTTTAATATATTGACGCTTCCCATAAGCTCATGGACTCATGGACTCAATGTAGAAAAGTAGTGCCATAGTCTATGGATGCGCAGTCCCTTTGTTCGCATTAGGACAGATTCGCTTTAAGACAGATTCGCTTTACGGCAGAAGTACAGTGAACTCGATATACCTATCAATGAGAATCTAAATTGCCCGCCATACCGCATATTTTTTCTGTTTCCACTTTTGTTTTATTTCAACTTCTTACAGTTGTGAAGATAAAATAGTGTATGCAACGGCATATAATTAGGTATTAAACCACTCACGTGATAATATAAACCCACGCTCGTGTTTTAATAACCCCTATTATATGACCATTGCATAAACTACTATTTTGTGGGTGTGGGCATGTTTAAATAATACAAAGGCAATAATTAAACAATCCATTTATTGTGTTTAGCTAAAGAATAATAATATTATTATACAATATTAATCAAATAAAATGAACAACGCAGCGTCTGTGACAGCTCAAAAATTATGAAAATGTAGCTTCGAATAAATACAATCTTAGCAATGTTGAGTCACACATGTTTTTTTTTTCAATTTGTCTATAAAATTCATGATTATAAATTATCAAATAATACCAAAAATGCATATCATCCTTCAAAGTTTACGCGTTGTCTGTGTTTAATCATTCAGGCTTAGCAGGCATTGCGATTTTTATTCGCGTACTGAATTTAAAAAACACGCACTGCGGATAAAACTCCGCGCGATTTTTCTACCTGTTCATAGAGTTCAAAATATTAGCGCGAATTTAGTCCGCGCCGCGGTGCGGTGGATTCCGTGTCAAAACGCGGCTTTTTGCGGTATTTTTACCGCGCGATTCTTTTTCAGCAATGCGTGCAGCTTCATACTATTCCATAAATAATAAAAATCGCAGTACGTGCTAAGCCTAAGAAGTAGCTGAACCTGACCCGACAGGCGATGCCGTTCTTCTGACAAAAATAAACTATCTATATAAAGGCAAATCAATCCAGCTGTAGGCACTCGAGTGATGCGCTTACAATCGAACATAATGTCATTTTCATTTTAGTGTATATATTAAGATACTAGCTGTCGCACGCGGCTTCGCTCCCGTCAAGTGGCTACCTATCTACCCTACCCTGCCTACCCTACATACATGAATGTTACGTAACTTTAACCACTTACGCAGCGCACGCAACGGCTCTCAAAAAGGAATAAAGGACATGGCTAAAAAACTGCCCTTAGCATGAATAGAAATTTCTAATTAACTCGTAACATTCAAATATTCATTAATGAATTACTACAGTTTTACTATTCTTCTAGAACTTTCGTGAATTAATCAAATAATTAAAAGTTGTTTTCATGGTTTTTTTTGACAAAACGAACATAAGATTCCGTTCTACGAAAAATTTTGGTCAATAAACCTACTTTTAAAGACATTTGCGTAAGTAAAAACGTACAGTATTCATTATTATTTATTTTTGTACCTCTAGCAATAAATCTCAAAACGTTGATTTCTTTAATTGCATTTATCTGATTTCTAGAAATTATTGATGATTTTTGTTTGACAAAAAGAACATAAGATTCTGTTCTTCGAAAAATTGTGGTCAATAAACCTACTTTTAAAGACATTTTCGTAAGCTGACACGAACAGTATTCATTATTAATTAGTTTTTTACCTATCACGATAAATTCCAAAACGTTGATTTCTTTAATTGCATTTATCTGATTTCTAAAAATTATTGATGAATTCTATAAATCTGGAAAGAAACGGCACCTAAATAGTGCTGACACTAAAAAGTAACAATCGATTCCTCCCGATTAGACTTGATTCGATTAGAACCAAATTAAAAACACATGTTGGGGGTGTCGTGAGAACTTGCTTTGAACGAAGTTCCTTTCGCCGGGTATAATGTATTAATACATAGCCAACTAGTATGGTCTTAAGTTTCAATTACGTATTTATTCATCATGAGATGCATAAACTGTGGTGTAGCCACAAATGACAGATCTTCAATGGCAGCCAGGACCAACGGCTTATCTAGCTTTCTAAGGCACAAAGGAAACTCGCTATGTAAAGATGGGATGGACACGATGGATGCACGGAATGACGTCGGAAGCGTTGCTTAACCTTGAAGATAGACGTGTGCGGCTGTTATTACTTAGGAACGAGCTCCTCTAAATGCCTTACTAAAATATCATAGCAAAATCTTATTCTTTTACAAGTTTTTATACCTATTAATGTAGGCGTTTCTACGATTTTGTTTTCAGAATTGTGACGAAATAAAAAGATCCTGTAACTTTTTTCACATGAAATACTAATATTCAGCTATTCAGCATTACATATTACTAGTTAAAATGTTTATACATTGCTAGGGCAGTCGTCCATACTTTATTTAGCCATGTCCTTTGCCCGTTTTTGAAACATTTTTAATTTATGCTCCGCTCCTATTGGTCGTAGCGTGATTTAATATAGCCTATAACCTTCCTCGATAAATAGACTATCCAACACAAAGAATTTTTCAATTCCAACCAGTAGATCCTGAGATAGCGCGTTCAAACAAACACAATCTTCAGCTTTATAATATTAAGTATAGATAGGTACCTAATAAAATTATCCTAAACTTTTGAAATTTGCAACGTAGGTTACGACACTCATTCATTCTCCAAAATATTACTCATTGTCAACTCTACCAGGTTGCCTAACAACAAATTTCTAACAATACGGGAGACTGGGGTGACTTGATCCTACGGGATACTTGGTATATCTATATCTTCTTCTATAATATAAAAATGAATCGCAAAATGTGTTGGTAAGCGCATAACTCAACAACGCTTGGACCAATTTGGCCAATTCTTTTTTTTAAATGTTCGTTGAAGTTCAAAGATGGTTTTTACGAGGAGAAAAATTATAATATTTTACGATTTTACGGATAAAAAATTAAAACAGGCCTTTTCTTTTTTAACTAAAACGTAGAGTCAATTTGAGCTTTATTGCTATTGTATAAGCTATTTTTGATTTGTGTAGGGTAGGGTAGTGTAGCGTAGGGTAAGGTAGTGTAGGGCAGGGTGGTGTAGCGTAGGGTAGGGAAGGTAGTGTAGGGTAGATAAATGTTTGGTGTTTTTATGGCAAAACAAAGTTTGCCGTCAGCTAGTTAATATTATAAAGAGGTAAAGTTTGTGACGTTGTAAGGTGTAATCACTGGATCTACTGAACCGATTTTGGAAATTCTTTCACCAGTAGAAAGCTATTCCCGAGTGTCATGGGCATAAAAAAAAATAATTAAAAAAAATAGAGATCCTTATGCAAATTGCAAAAATTTAACCCAAGGTAGCAAAACGTTGCCTATAAAATTCATTCTTTGGCGTGCACTGTGAAAACTATTGATAATAGATAAAAAATAGTTTGTAGATAGGCTAGGTAGGGTAGGCAGGGTAAGCGGGGTAGGCCGGATAGGCGGGGTAGGCAGCGTAGTCGGGGTAGGCTGGGTAGGGAGGATAGGCAGGGTAGGCAGCGTAGCCAGGGTAGGTAGCCAGTTGACCGGAGCAAAGCTGCGAGGGTCAGCTAGTAAAATAATAAAGCCACTAAATATCTTCGATTGATTTAATATAATCAATTCTAAGTAATTAATTCTACTTTTCAGCTTATTATTGCAGTAGAATTGGAATTACTATTTCAAAACGATTTAATTAAGATGCTTACCCTCAGTTTCCCAGCTCAAAATTATCGGCGAATTAATGTGACAAATTGTCAAGCACGCGTATCTGCTGTGATTGGCTGTTGAAAATTCATTCAACCAATCACAGCAGATAACGCGTGTTTGACAATTTATCACATTAATTCTCCGATAATTTTAAGCTGGGAAACTGAGGGTTAGTAGCTTTTAAATTTTAATGTACCATGTCTCCCCAGTTTCCCTACAAATAAGTAAGGTCAGGGTATATTCACGAAGAACGCGATGTATTTTTTCATCTGTTTACAAATGGGTGCATTATGTAGTGGTGATAGGGTTCAATATGCTATGTACTTTTTTACATTGAAACTTCGACTCTGAAGTCTACGTCAATGCGCCATGACCCCTTCCGACACCGAACTTGACTTATAAAAACATTGACAACCATCTACATTTCGAAGTTTACTAAACTCTGATTTTAAAATCGTAAAAACTGGCAGCTGCCAATGACCTTATTTTTTTTTAATGTTGCAAGCTCGGAACATATCTACTGTTGTAGGTAAAGCTCAATCAAATGTGATTTATCAAGAGGAAGGAAACTGAAGTAGTGCATGGACACTAAGTTTAACAGCCCTTTCACCTAGTGAACCAAACCAACCTATTGGCCAACAGACATGAACAAGCTGCCTGATCTGTTAAACTTCTTCATTTTAAGGGATTAACAGATACCTATCTTGATATTGAAACTTGTCTGGATATAACTTCAGATCATACACCAATCGTGGGCACATTTAGTAGAACCATAATTCACAGAGAACAACAATCAACCCTATATAACCAAAAAACCGGCTGGGCAGCCTTTGCAGAGTACCTAGAGAACAAAACAGAATTGAAGGTCAAACTAAAAACGGAATTTGACATAGATGAAGCACTAGCACTAATTTGATACAAGAAGCGACTTGGCGTAGTACACCACACCTAACATCAATTAGAAAAGACTCAAACATCTCACTGCAAATACGGGAGAAATTAACTGAATAAGAAGGTTAAGAAGAGTCTACCAATTGAGTAGGCATCCTGAAGATAGAAGATTGTACATCAAGGCAACTAGAGAACTTAAGGAAGTGATAAATGAGAAAGACAACCACACCTTCCAACATAAACTGTCATCACTATCTGCAAAGGGGTGTGATGACTACACTCTGTGGAAACTCACAAAGCGGTTTAAGAGGTGGAGGTCACAGCTGAGAAGATGGGTTAAAGATTCCAAGGAAAAAGCTGACCATTTTGCACAACATCTCTGTCAAGTGTTTCAACCAAATGTTCTACAATGACTGACTTTGATCGTGAGGTGAACTCCTTCCTGGAAAGTGATAAAACAACTATCGCTTCCAATAAAACATAACACCGAGAGAACTGAGGAGATTTAAAAGAACATCAAGTAATAAAAAAGCCCTGGTTTTGACTTGATCACTGCTGAAGCCCTGAAACGACTACCGGAAAAACCCCTTGTCTTTCTGACAATGCTATGTAATGCCATTATGAGAGTGCACTACTATCCCAAATTGTGGAAGGTCTCCCAGATATGTATGCTACCTAAACCTGGCAAGGCACCTACGGAACCCAGCTCATACAGATCAATCAGCCTTCTTCCAACAATATAAGTTTTTAAGCTGACATGGTCACAATCATTAGAATTAATATTTGTTTCGGGATATTCACCATGTATATTTTGCATTTGGTTGAGAGCTCGATATTTCGGCACCGTTACAAGCGCCATGATCACGAGAAAACTTCCAACAATGTCCAAACTATTTGAGCGAATATTCCTGAGCAGACTTAAGCCAATTCTGGAAGATGAAGCTATAATAACCACCAGTTTGGATTCCGGGAACAGCACTCCACGGGTAAACAGCAGCCTAATTGTGTAGGTAAATTCGGCAACGGAAACAATCTGTTTCTTTCCCAAAAACACACACATACACAAAAAAGTTGATAAAGTATGTGTGTGTTTTTGGGAAAGAACCAGATTGTTTCCTTTGCCGAATTCACTTACACAATTAAGCTGCAGGTCCATCGTGTGGTAAATAAGATAAGGCAATCACTGGAACAGAAAGAATACTGTGTTGCAGTCTTCCTGGATATCCAACAGGCATTTGACAGTGTCTGGCATGAAGGATTACTCTATAAGCTCAAAACATTGTTGCCGAACTCTTATTACATGGTGTTGAAGTCATACCTGCTGGGCAGGAAATTCCAAGTTTTTGTTGATGAAGTTTCACAGTTGTATGACATTGGGGCCTCTGTACCTCAAGGCTCCGTGCTTGGTCCTGTCCTGTACTCAATAAATACAGCTGACCTACCTTGCAGTGAGAATGTAGTAACAGCAACATATGCAGATGATACTGCCTGCCTAGCAAGTCACAATGACCCTACTGTGGCAGCAGAAATGCTGCAAACTCATTTGTATAAAATAGACGAGTGGCTGGAAAAATGAAAAATTAAACCAAGTGTATCCAAATCTATACAAATCACATTCACACTTCGTAGAAGAGAATGTCCACCTGTAACATTAAGAGGTGAAAAACTACATAAAGAAAACTGTGTGAGGACTGTAAGGTACCTTGGGATTCATCTAGATCGAAGGTTGACATGGGCCAATCATATAAAAGCTAAAAGGCAAGAAGCAGATCTCAATAACAAACGGTTGTAATTGGCCGACAGTCACCGCTAAACCTGTCCAATAAACTATTGTTTTGTAAATGCATCATAAAACCCGTATGGTCCTATGGAATTCAGCTCTGGGGATCTGCCAGTAACTCAATTCTTGAAATCCTACAAAGATTCCAGAATAATGTACTTAGAGCAATATCAAATGCACCATGGTTTGCAAGAAATGTAGAAATACATGAATAGGTACTTAAATGTGCCCACCATTAAGGAGTAGGTAAATGAATACGCCACAAAATACAAGTATAGGCTTAAAAGGCATACAAACCAACTCGCCAGAGACCTGGTTAATAATAATAACCACATCACAAGGCTGAAACGATGGCAAATATTGAAACTGGACCAAAGACACTAAATTGAGGGTGGACTATTCTGAGGATGGGAGGAGAGTATTTGCTGAAATACCTCCTGAAACACAAAAAAAAGACTGAAAATCTGATTATGGCTAAATAGCCGATAAAAAAATGTGAATCATCGTATCGATGTGATATGCATGAGTGAAATATTCCTAAATTTAATTCTACAAATTGGTGTAAATAATAAAATTTTATGAATATAAACGTAAAAAAAGATAATAGGTTTTTTTTTGCAGACGTGGCTGCAAAAAAAAACATTGCTCAAAGGCATTGATGTATTAAAAAGAGGAAGATACGGGACTGCTCACAGCGCTTGGTCCTACGCTCCCAGCGCTTGGTCCTACTAATCTAAGTGCATGCCCGTAGCGGGTACTCAGTCGCGCACACGGCACATTGTTGATCACACAGCTCATTAATTTCAGTGTTTTTATGTTTTTTTGCAATAAATACGCACCAAAATGACTTCTTGTGTAGCTAAATAGTGTTTAAATAATACCAGGCAGTCACACGGGATCACTTACCACTCGTAAGTACAGTCAAAAATGTTAATTTGTTGAAAATTACAATAATATTTAATGTTTGCTTCGCCATATTTGTGAGAGCGAGATAGATATTACAAACATGCGTGAGAGACACGATACGCACATATTGCAATGTCATTTCATTCATAATAGTAAACATTCGGCGGCTAACGCGATTTCACTCGCACTAAAGCGCCGTCTCCTATCTCTGTCCTTGTCTATCGGTAACTGTAGGTTTGGGACTAGTGATAACACTGAACACAGATGTGTGAGTTTCGGTGTATGTAGTCGTGCGCCGAGCCCAGGTTTTTTGATTGCGATGTTAGCGCGTAACGTATCTTCCCCTTTATAATACATCAATGCTCAAAAGTCATAAATATCTTTTTCGTACCACTTGCTCAAAAAAGTGACATTCTATGCCACAAAAAGCGAACATAACAATAGTCATTTTTAATCTGTTAAAAACAGGGAAAGAAAATTGTACTGAATTTCATTCATCCCCTAGGGGGAGAATGTGATTTAAATTTGGAATACTTACCGAAATTTATACTGAACTACATCTCAATAGTATATAAAGCATTATACATCTTTTTGAAAAAGGAATACGCATTTATTATGCAGTTATGATTATTAAATAAAATTACGAAAACCGACGAGGCCATATGAGCTTGATGCTTTGCTTTTCCGACAAAAAAATATTAGTCTAGGAATTTGCCGCGTTTTTGTTTTCTTCAAATACGTTAAGTTTATTTTACTTTTTATTGTCATTATTTTTAATAAATGCTTATCTCATATTATTATTGTGTTAATTTTTTCGCAAATGGTACGAAAAGTAGAGTATTTTCCTCGGTGATAAAGCTGTCTTAGTCTTGGGTGAACTTAAATCCCTCGCTACACTCAGGACGCGTTTTAAATCCCTCGCTTCGCTCGTGATTTAAGTTTTTAACACCCTCGCTACGCTCGGGAGTAAACCTCGAGTCCTTCGTTACGCTCGCGATTTGAATCGTCACCCGCGACTAGGGTTACCAGATGAAAAAATCAAAAGTCCGGAGAAAAGGCCTGATTTCCATGGAAAAGTCCTGAGATTTTCTACAGATGAGAATTTTCTCTCAAAAACGTATTATTATCGTTGTATACACTGCGGATCTTGCGCACGCGTTTTACGCGACGCGTTACAAGCTTGTATGTACATCGCACTCAAAACAGCGGGGCGGAGGGAGGAGGGATGCGCCCGTCGCCCCGCAGCGCGGTTGCCGCTCGCTCGCTCACTCAGTCATCTCACTGTGTCATGTCACTCAATCATTGAAGATGATTATTTTTAGTTTGTTTTACTTTGATAAATAAGGATTGATTTTAACTGCAGCTGCAATTGTTACCAAAAGAAGATTGTTTTTAGTTCGTTTTACTTCGATAAATAAGTATTGATTTTAACTGCAATTGTTACCAAAAGAAGATTATTTTTAGTAGTTTAATAAGAGAGATCTTTAAAATGTAACCTGTTTTTTATTAAAAATCCTGAGCTATCACTAATCCGGCCGGAATCCTGAGAAGAGTCGAATAATCCTGAAATCTCAGGACAAATCCTGAGATATGGTAACCCTACCCGCGACAGAAGACACTGCTTTATCCCCTTGGTTAATAATCTACTATTTTTTTGCATTATTCTCGTAAATGGGTTACACAAAAATTTTAAATCATACAAAATCAAAGGATCAAAATAAAAGGATGGATGGTTCTACGAACCACTATCTATACCTGAGATATCGCTTTTTAACAAACAACATTTCTCGATAATTGCATGATCTACAATTTTGTCTCACCTATTTTTACAAATAATTATTACAGTTTACGAGAAAAATGTAAAAACCGTTTTTTCTGACCTTCGAATAAGTATTTTGAACTGAAATGTCTATTGACTAAGAGCGCTACAAGGATTTATTGTTTCGTGGCCAAAATGGGACAACAGTGAGCAAAATTAACGCCGCAATCTTATTCAATACTAGCTGACCCCCGGCTTCGCTCCCGTCAAAATTAAAGCATAAGTTACTCGAGAATAATGTAGCTTTCCATAGGTGAAAGAATTTTTCAAATCGTTCCAGTAGTTTCGGAGCTTATTCGGTAGGTACAAAAAAACAAAAAAATCTTTCCTCTTTATAATATTCTTTATTCAATACAAGTTGCCATGACAATTTGCACAATGTTTACTACGAGTAACAACGCCCCCTGTCAATGTCTATCAAAAGACCTTCCAAAACCTTCCAAAAGATCCTTCCAGCACTCGGTAATATCGAAACGAGAATGTTTGCTTATGAAACAGCTTGGGCTGGAGTGTTGGACATTAGCTATTAAAGTATCAACCTAACAACAGAATGACAGACGGATCTAGTCGCAGTAGGTACCGCCTAGTTTACAAGTGCAGATAGAGTAGCAGTACAGTACCTTACATACAGTATGGAAAGAAAAACCCTGTCCGATCAGTGCGAGTTAGTAGTACCTACTTAAAGTGCTAGTATTCTCGTGGTAGTTTTCATAATTACCCCGCTTTTTACTCGACTACGGCGAAGCAAAAGGGAGGGTCATGTTTTTGACCGGTATGTGTGTATGTATGTATGTTCATCTGTTCCCTCATAACTTTTAAACTACTTATCAATATTTTGATGAGAATATTTTCTTGTTTCATACTTTTTAGAGCGTGATTTTTCAGTGGTCGGGTTTTAGTTTTTGAGCTTATTTTTTTTAGGATTCCGTAACCGAAGGGTCCAAACGGAGTCCTATTTCGTCACTTACGTGCCTGAAACTGAACTGCAATCTTCAAATTTTCAGTCTAAGCATCTTGTTGACCCAAAGACATACAAATTGTGGTCAAATATTTTAAAATGTTTTTAAGGGGGGCTTTTATACAGCTACAGGGGAAGTGCGAAAAAATAATTGACCTACTTAGAGCTCGTTGATAAGATAAATGGGTGCTTACTGTATCCTTTGTTTTAAAATATATTGGACAACAAAGGAATGAGTAGCCACCAAATTCAGTTTTTTTTTACAAAATTTTGTTCGAAGATTTTTTTAACTTTCCATTAACCTATGGACACGTCAACCAGTAAACCCGTCGCGAATCTAGCAAAAGACCTTAGAGCTAGATTGACCCGACACTATACCGAAGACATTCCGGACGTCAGCCTGTACGAGATTAGGATGGCTCTTAAACAGCTTAAGAACAACAAGGCAGGTGATGACGGAATTACAGCCGAACTCTGAAGGCGGGTGTAAAACCAATACTTAAGGCCCTAAGCTTCTGAAAAGCTGTTTGATTCCGTTATACTCGAGGGGAAAACGCCACAGGCATGGTGCAGGAGTGTGGTGGTCTCTTCTTCAAGAAGGGCGACAATGCCCGGCTGAAGAACTATAGGCCCATCTCACTTCTTAGCCATGTCTACAAGCTGTTTTCAAGAGTCATCTCGAATCTCGCGCGCAGGTTTGACGATTTCGAGCCTCCCGAACAAGCCGGTTTCCGTAAAGGCTTTGACACCGTGGACTACATACATACGCTGCGGCAGGTTATACAGAAGGCCGAAGAGTACAACCTGCCTCTCAGCTTAGCGTTTGTGGACTACGAAAAAGCCTTTGATTCGATCGAGACTTCAGCTGTGCTGCAGTCTCTCCAACGGTGCCAAATCGACTACCGGTACATCGAGGTGTTGAAGTGTTTGTACAAAAACGCCACCATGTCAGTTCGACTTCAGGATCAGACCTCGGAACCTGTCCTTCTGCAGCGAGGTGTGAGACAGGGAGATGTTATATCTCCGAAACTGTTCACCGCTGCACTGGAGGATCTCTTCAAGGTTCTGGACTGGAGAGGGCTAGGCATCAAAGTCAATGGCGAGCTCATCACTCACCTTCGGTTTGCTGATGATATAGTGGTCATGGCTGAGACTATGGAGGACCTCAGTACAATGCTCGATGACCTCAGTAGAACTTCCGAATGAGTGGGTCTTAGGATGAACATGGACTAAACCAAGATGATGTTGAATGCCCATGTTACACCTACTCCTATCAAGGTCGGAGACTCTACACTCGAAGTTGTGGATGACTATGTCTAACTGGGATAAACGATCCAGTTGGGTAGGACCAACTTCGAGAAAGAAGTCAACCGTCGAATCCGACTCGGCTGGGCAGCGTTCGGGAAGTTGCGCGGTATCTTCTCGTCCAACTTACCACAGTGTCTAAAGACGAAAGTCTATGACCAGTGTGTATTGCCAGTGATGACCTATCCCTGAGGTGGCACCAGGTGGACCGATGACCTGGTGAATTTGCGGTGATCCGCTGGACGTCTTTCGGCTGATATGATGATGATGATGGACTTGGAATTTGGTGATAATGTTTATTATTACGTATATTTTACTAACAAATACCAATATATTGATAAATCGGATTTTAGTTTGAAATTCTCTCATTTTATTACTTATATTTTACTAACAAATAACAATATATTGATTTTTGTTTGAAATTCGCTCATTTTTCCTATTACTAAATATTTGAAGTCCGACATGCAATTTGCTGGTTTTTGTTATTAGGCCCCTTAAAATAAAAATAAAAAAAAACAAATCTTTTTATCAATATCTTTTTCAGTTATTTTAGAAATATCATTACAGTAGGTACCTAATGTACACCTTAAGGATCGGACAAGATATTTTACACATTGTTAACTAGGTGCGCTTACTGGTCAGTACCTAATTAATACCTATACCGATGGTTGGACGGCAGGAGGAGGACCTGAACTATGCGAGTAGTGATTCGAAAAATAAATGAGATTTGACCTCCAATAACTCTATTCTATTATTATCTATTTACCACATGAGCCACACCGTTCATAAATATTTACACAGTTTTTTAGTTTACACAGTTCATAAATATTTAAGCACAGCTAGGCCTAGAGTGTGGTACTCTACCAGCATCTGTGTACCCTACCATCTAAGACCCGACGGCCTTCAAAGCAAGAGTGAACAGCAGCCGTATTGCGTTAGTGCGTAAAGAGTTTAAACTCTATCCAACCGACCAAATCGACCCAATCACATGCATTGAATGATGATGAATGAAGCGATGTTGATTTCCGTTTTGTGTGATTGGCCAATTTGGTCGGTTGGATAGAGTTTAAACTCTTTGCGCACTTACGCAATACGGCTGCTGGCTTCTTCTGGGCTCGCTCGCCCCATCGTAGACCTTATCCACGGTATACCTTTAGACGCGATCGAGGTAAAACTTTAAATGAAGGGAAGAATACTAATATGTAATACGGCTTGGTGTTTTTACAACCGTATTATTTTCACGTTATAGTTTTTGAATTTCTTTCATCAGTCAACACAACTTTTTCTAGGATGTGTTGTTCCTTAACCTTAACACAAAATCATAAATTAATGAGCATTCGATAAAATAAAATAAGAACTATCACCCATTATCTTGTTACCCTACAAGCCTTTTAACTCTCCTTTAGTTACTGGTTACAACTGGAGCTTTTTGTCATCAGACTTATCAGTTTCAATAGGTTCCTCGTAGGGTGGCATCTCGACTCCTGGAGCCTCAGGTTTCTGCGCTGTGTAACCATCTTCAACATTTAAAGTTTGCTCAATTTCCTGCTGACTTTCAAGTTTTTGTTCATATTGCAGTTCATCATACTGTGGCTCGACTTGATCAGTAAACCTTTCAGGCTCTTGGTATTGCTCACCGTATTGTTCGCGTTCTGATCCTTGATCTAAACCGGCATATTGTTGATCGTAACTTGGATCGTATTGTTGGGTCACCTCTTCATCATTCAATGCGGCAGGATAGGCTTCTGCTCCAGTGTTTTCATAATAAGCATATTCTTGATTTTGTTGCAACTGGTCTTGAGAATAATCTAAAGGTTGCTCTACGTCACCATATTGAGTAGGGTAATTGCTATCGGTTTGTTCTGAGTAGAACATTTCCTTTTGTTCAGCTTCAAAATCATCGATTGATTCAGATAAATTGCCTTGATTTCCTGTTTGTTCGATGACAGGTTCTGTCTCTTCTAATGTCTCGATATTACTATTATTATATGTTTGATCTTGTGGAATTTGAGTTACGTCTTCTTTCATTTGGACGGCGACATTTGGTGTGAATTCCTGATCGTTGCTACGAGTATCTTCAGCAAAATTTTCATTTTCTGGTACACCATCATTTACGCCTAGCGTCGACGGTGAGTTATAATTTAAAGCTTGCATCGGGCTTATGTCATAACCATCAACGTTAGCTACTTGTTCTGAATCTGCGGGCTCGTGTGCATCAGCAAACACATTTTGATCATTAATGAGAGAAACAGGTTCAACAGGGTATTCATCTTGAACATTTTGATCATGTATGAGAGAACCAGCTTCAACAGGGTATTCATCTTCATTAACATTAATATTTTCCTCACTTTGTTTTGAACAAACATCTGCAATCGTCGAAATCATATTGACATTAGGTTCAGTTTGTGGTTCATGATAGTCTGTGACATCTCGCGAAATATCAATATTGGGCTCATCTGAATGTTTGTACTCTAATTTTATGTTTTGTAATTGATTACCAATAGCATTTGTTTGCTCAACATTTGCTACAAAGACATTGTTATTTTCGCTGGTGTCTGTATTTGTAACAAAGTCCCCATTCGCTTGTACAATATTAATATCTTGTGGTATTTCATAACGTAATGTATCTGCAGTTAAATCTTTTTCGGGATACTCGTTTACATTTTTTATTAGTGTTTCATCATGTACTGTATTTACGTAGTTATCAAAATTGATAGCAACTTGATGTTTATTATTTCCCAGGGAACTTTCCTTCCATACACTCTGTTTAAGGTTTGCAAAATCGGTTTGATCATTTTCCGTTGACTTTTCCTTTTCTTCCTTTTTCAATATGTTTAAAATTTCATATTTACTCTTCCAATCAGTGTTGTCGTTAGAATTTGGTTTCAATTCTTTTGTAGGGACAGTGTCCTGGTCGAGAGCCATTTCTTGGAATCTTTCTGGGTTTTGATGCACGGTTCCATTCCTTATGGTATTATTCATGAACGTTGTTCTCAACTTCGGTATTAATATATATTTTTTGCTAATTTCCTGGAATAAATGTATTTCCTCGTTATTTTTAATTGGACTGTCTGGTGACAATTGTTGTCTTTGATTTGTAAAAGTTGATTGGAAATCACGAACCGATGCAAACTCTGGTTGAAATCCAGGACGATCGATTATAGCTGGGCGTATTTCGAAGGTGCTGGGCTGAAAGCGTTTAGTCACATGATCACATAGTATAGATAATCATCGCTCCAACGTATTATCAAAACATGGTTCTGACAAGTTAATAAAATAAAATATAAAGACTGAAGCTAACATAGTTAGAATAAGACTAGACTATTTTGATTTTGTCGGATAAGGTCGTAAGGTACTCACCTTTTGTCGCACTGGAACCAACGCGGAGCTGTATCGCATTTTATCCAGCCTTCCCAAAATAAAATCATTCCGTTCCTTTCGTTTTTTATCCTCTTCCAGAAATGCGTCATATTGCTTCCTCAGAGCGTTGATACGGTCCGACTTAACTCTATGATACAAAAAGAAATATTAATTAGATTATTACACTTTTAGATCCAAATGATAATTATTTGGCTTTACACGCGTTACTTTTTGTTTGACTTCCCCATATGAGTTTAATATATTATTACTGAGTGTAGCAGCCTCGAGTTGACCCGCATGGCACCGATGTAAACAAAGCAGTGCCGTGTCGACCTTCGAGAAGGTTTCTTAGATAAATAAAATGAACCATAGAATGACGAGGGTTGTACAGAGATTGACTACCTACACTTAAGTCAATACTTTTATTTTTTAAACAAAAAATTATATCTATTTATTCCAGACTAATTACATGTCCATAGTTGTTAGTAACAAAGGTCTTAAATTATGTTATTCAACTTCGCGTGTTGCGGGTTCGATTCCCGCACGGAACAAATATTTGTATGACCTACAGATAGTTGTTCCGGCTTTGGGTGCTGTGTTTGTGAGTTTGTATGTTTGTAAACGCACCCACGATACAGGACGAAATTCCTAGTGTGAGGCAACGTTTTTATTAAGAAAAAAAAAAAGAAGAAGAAAAGAACTTATTGTAATAGTGTCATCTCGTCACGTGAAGCTGGATGACATTAAAAAAAAAGTTTTATTGCAGAAACTTGTACACACTTGTATGACACTTTTAACATAGGGAAAGATATACCTGTGCTAGGAGGATCCGCTCTTCAATGACAAGTTAGGAGATTATTTTGGATTACTTTATTAGGAGCAATCAATGGAGCCGACCAAGCATCCGAGACCTTTAAGTTCCGGACGCTTGATCGGCTTCAAAATCTGCAGGAAAGACAGAAAACTGGACAAAACTCAACTGCAGTGCAGTCTGAAATATGTCTAAATATTTCTTAAGTCAACAAGAAGTTTATTAGAGGTACGTGCATTTGTGTTAATTTAAAAATATGTTTGGTCAAATATAATATACGGTCTCCAACCGTCGTCGTCGCTTGCAGAGCTACATACTGCAAGACATGATTGGGCTGAGAGAGAGATATATGTCCGCAAGTGAAATTACCTAAACTTTTAAGCGGCGTGTTCGGTGTGCGACGTTAAAACCCCTCTGCAGCAGAAGGACAGATAAGCAAAATCCCGGAATAGCAAAATCCCAGATTAGCAGAAGGACAGATTTGCATAAAGGCAGAAGTACAGACCCACACAGAAAACAAAAATAAAATTGAATAGTTACAATTGGTAATTTTTGTTTTTTTTATTTTTTTTTATTCGTTATAAGCTCGCGTTTGACCACTATCTCGCCTGATGTTAAGTGATGATGTGGTGGAAGGTGAAGCACGCTTGTCTTGAAGTAACCTATTCAATCTTGACTTGAAGACCCCTGGGTTGTAGCTATCAGGAAACAAAGACGCCGTGCCGGCAGGGAATTCCACTCCTTAGCTGTACGCACAATGAAAGTATTTTCAAAACGCTTTTATTGTGCGTACGGGTGGGATATCCACCATGTACCGATGGCGCATTGCAGTACGTCTTGTTGTCCGATGATGGAAAGGGCTAGGCAGAATCAAATTGTGCAGTTCCATCGCACACTCCCCGAAATATAACCAATAGTAAACCGACAGGCTGGCAACTCGTCGTTGGTGTTCAAGGCTCTGGAGCTTTGAGTCGACCAGCGCATCGTTGCCGATCAGTCTACTGGCCCGTCTGTCAATTGACTAAAGTGCATCAAATTGGTATTTGGCAGATCCGTCCCAGAGGTGAGAGCAGCAGCCTAATTGTGTAAGTAAATTCGGCAAAGGAAACAATCTGTTTCTTGCCCAAAATCACACACATACACAAAAAAGTTGAATCTTTATTCAACTTTTTTGTGTATGTGTGTGTGTGGTACCGATATAAATATATAAAAGTAATGAAAATAAGTTATCGATGTGACCCTTCCTCCCGCTGAAGATAAAAAACCGAACTGAACGAATACCGGCTGTTGGCCGACGATTTCGAGAGGAAGCGCATTCCAGAGAAGAATAGATCGAATATAAAAAGGAATAATGAACAAAATCAGTAGAATGAGAAGGACAAAGTAGGGGAAGATTTTTGAAAGAACGCAGAATCCCAGCGTGTGAAGAATTTAAATATTGAAAGTGAGACAAAAGGTAAGAAGTTGGGGTGGGAGAGTTGAGTAAGTAGAAAAGCGTAGTTAGAGCACGCAAACATCTTCTCTGGCGAATGGGCATCCATTTGAGCTCAGACCTATAGCTCGACACGTGGTCATATTGCATCAAGTACGGCTGTGTGAACCAGTGAACCGAATGCAGTTGTTGAGGAGTCTATCGAGCTTATCCAGCAGAACCGCACTCAAGTCAAAATAGCACACGTCAGCATAGTCGATTACGGGGAATAGTCTTAGTCTTTACGGGCAAAAAGTTCCTCAGACGATACAGGTATTGCAAAGTGCCGTTGACTCTTTGACTGACACCAGTAACCTGACTATGCCATCCAAGTGTGGAATCATGATGCAAACCGAGATCTTTTTCTTTTTTTTATATGTTCTACCACTCGTGGTGCTTTTAAATAAAACAAAAACAATTTCCCTGACCCACCCGTACCTACGAATATCCTAAACTTACCTTATGTGTAGATGTAAGTTCTCGCTAAACTTCTTGGCCGCCCTGAAGTTGGTTTTCCGATGCGCAAGGCACAAATCGGTGCTGTTTTTGTATAAGATTTACTACTGCGCAGCCATTGTAGCCAACTTCAACCCGGCCAAGAAGTTTGGCGAGAACATATCAGTCATAGAAAAAGTTTTTAAAGATATCTCCGGAACGTTAAACATTTATCGTGTCCATGAAACTGATATTTGATCGACTGCTGCGGAGTATTATTGATATGAACTTGAATGACTCATAGGATTTCTATTTTATGCGCCTGCGTGCCGTAAATAGTCATACTTAGGTACCTAGTTGTAATTTACTCTAATAAAGTAAGTAGATTACTTTGTAGGCATTTTGGGAATTGCCTAGCCTATCTAAGTAGTTACTACGACCAATTTAAATGTAGTGCTCGCCAGCTACTACCGTGGCAAATTGGCCAAAGGTTTGCCACCCAAATATCTAGAGATACCAATTATAATAATGTACTGTACTTATTAAATTTGTATTTCAGTGTAAAGTAACTCAAGTATGTAAGCGGTGCAGCGGTACCAGGCGCCGCGTTGTACCACATTATAACGTCAGCTAAATAGCTCCATGAAACGCGAACACTGCCAGCCGAATGACCTTCGACCTTGGTTTACGATCAGCTAAAATAGAATAATATGTAGTTATCTATGCAATTTTGAAATTCACAGTAGGATGGGGTATCTTTCAATAATGCAGTCAAGCCATATCTTGAATATTGTGTGCTGATTCCACAATTTTAGAAAATACAATGACTGGGTAAATAAATAGGTGCCGTACCTATCTACTGTAAACAATTTCATACCTAGGTCAAAACTGAAAAGGCATTTTCTTTGTAGGAAGCAGAATTTCAACTTTTTGCGGTTAGTGCGAATAATCTTTATCTACTTTAATTTCTATAGAAAATATTAAATCAGTTGTGGATAATTTAACTTCTTCTACAAAAACTAGCCATTTGAGTTTTGGGAGAGTATGACTGCACTTTTGACCCTTGACTGTACCTACTCATAACATTTTTTGTGTGTGTGTTTGCTTAAACTGAGTGAACCACTAATTCCTTCTCATCACCATCACCTTCTTCTCATTTTTATATTCAACTCTTTTTTCATGAATGTACTCATTTTTGTCAACGGGAAGGCGCCTAGGTTTTTCGGAAAAGACCCAGCCTAATTGTGTAAGTAAATTCGGCAACGGAAACAATCTGTTTCTTTCCCAAAAACACACACATACACAAAAAAGTTGAATCACATACACAAAAAAAAATAATAAAGATTCAACTTTTTTGTGTATGTATGTGTTTTTGGGAAAGAACCAGATTGTTTCCTTTGCCGAATTCACTTACACAATTAGGCTGCAGATCTGATCAGAACATTTAGCAACAGTGCTGTCGTCTGCATACCCAAAGGTTCCGGGTTTAAGCAGATCTTATGTGCAGCAAGAACAATGTTGCCGAGAGCACCGACCCTTGAGGGACTCCGGCGTCGGACAGCTATTGATAACCACTCGGACGGACATCGGTCTCTTAGGAATCTACAATCCAAACACACAGACCACTAGGCAGACCGAAGGAAGCAAGCTTACCTACGAATAAGGCTTTTGTCCTAGACCCTGTCGAAAGCCTTCGAGATGTCAAGGGATACAGTAAGCGCTTCTCCGGCCTCACTCTAGATGCGAATGGCATACGCTACAAAATTACGTCGTTAGCTTCTAGGTATGCCAGGAGCTTATTGTTCAGTACACGTACTCTTACAGAGGATGATAGATTAGTGATGCTACGGAGATGGGTCTGTAGTTGGCCGGTCAGCTGGACTGCCCTATTTGGGCACGGGCTGTGCGTTAGCTTGCTTCCAAGCCTTCGGCAGTTTGCCAGTCTCTAACGAAATGCGATATAGGCTTGTCAAGTTCGAGATAATTCAGGCGCAGTTCAGTTTATGGTATCTCGTCGGGGCCACTAGCCTTTTTCACATCAAGGTTACCCAGCAACCTAAGGACCTCCTTTTGACGGATGCAAAAGTCCAACACCTACTCTTCTCGTATCCATCAGAAAAAGGAGGGGGCCGCGCGTCACTAGGATTCAGACGCTAATACTCCACAAAAAGAGAGGCAAACAAGTTTGTCTTTGCCATGTTCTTTCGTGCCTCAGAAAGCACGTCTTTGATAGTCGTTACGGATAGACAGAAGCCAGGAAATGTGACACCACCCTTGCTAAAAAAGGGCTATCGTCTTACCCAGTTACTGGGTTGTGGTGGTCAGAAAGACAGTCGTTTCATGTAAAATACCACTCGTTCCACTAAAATCCCCTAGATGAGTCCTCCAGGGGATTACACAGCACTCAATGTTCCACTACGATCCCCTAGAACATTTCTCCTTTCTTTTTGTTTAATAATTTTATTCCATTTAGCCATTTAGGTACTAAAACTTAGTCCCGAATGATTACATTCACCCCTATTTTTTGTATTTGCCTAGTGTGGACCGCAGTTCAATAAAAGTCCAGGTAGGTTTTTGGGTCCCAGTCCAACGCTGGTAACCACCTGGTAACAGGCGCCTCTAGGACCATCAATCGCACGACAACCTCGTAAAGGCGGCGAAAGTCATATGTTACCTATCTATCATTGACCTATAATTCTGAACTATTTATTTATGTGTGTGAAGCAAAAGAAGTATGTAAGGATCGTAGCAGGTGGCGTTCTATAGTTTCTGCCTACCTACCCCCATGGAAAAAAGGCGTGAGTTTATGTAGGTATGTATGTATTTATTTAGACGGCTTTAAATAAAAATACTTACAGATGATAAATCCATTTGTTTTTAGTAATACCACGCGACGAAAGCATTTTAAATGGTAAAAAATCAATAAAACGAAATCGATTTTCAAAAAATATTTCGTGACATTGTGATATTTTTAACACAGATTATGTAAGTTAACACCCTACTGTAAACCATGTATAAATAGTTTTCACTGTCTACGATGGAAGTAGGTCGTTAAAATTTCTGTCCTTTGTTTCAAAGCGTATTTTCACGTTCAAAGCTGAAGACCTTCGCAGATAGGTACCTACTGGAATTAATCGTTAAAGTGCTAACAAACGTCCGGATTTGGTACGGCCGGACTAAAGGGCTTATATGGTAGGGCCGACTACACGGTATTCAGGCTCTGAATTCCGGCAGCCTAATTGCGTAAGTAAATTAGGCAACGGAAACAATCTGGTTCTTTCCCAAAAAAAAAAAAAAAAGAAAAAGTTGAATAAAGAATCAACTTTTTTGTGTATGTGTGTGATTTTGGGAAAGAACCAGATTGTTTCCGTTGCCGAATTTACTGGTATTCAGAGCCTGAATACCGTACCGTGTAGTCGGCCCTAAACCCTAGTTCTGGTGGTTTAATAAATATTAGGGAGGTAGGGTAACCAAATTATCGAGCTTATTGACACGGAATGGTGAAGTGACCCGCAGCCTAATTGCTATGAAAACAATGGCAGGCGTCAAAATTTCTTTTCTTGTTTTACTCTTTAGTTACTCATTGCATTGTATTTTCAGATTATATTTTTATGAAGTAGGTTGAAGGTACATTCCTCTGGTAAATATTAGATAACCATAAATATCTATTAAATTCATATCAGTATTCACCCGCCATTCTGACTGTCAGGACTGCGGCTCACTTTATAATTGTGATTGTTCTTGTTGCATGGAGGTACATTGAATTTAATTAAAGGTACATTTAAGTACATTGCTGGTACATTCCTTTCAGATATAAAATATTCATTTCTGCAACAATACACCCGCCATTCTGACCCACACAACCGACCAGTGGTTAACACTGAGTAACCCAGAAATCTGAAAAAAAAACAGCTGTTCATTATTCCATAAAATTAATGAAACATCTGATTTCTTTCATCAGCCAAATTTACCAACTCCAAAACATCCAAACTTTTATCCTTAAACAAACAGCTTCTTTCGTAATTTATTACACGTATGCATAATTATCATGATCTATACAATCTTTAGGGGCTCGGTCTTAGCATTAATGAGATTTAGATAAATAAATATTATTGGCCACCACTAAATGGACAGCAACAATTATAGCGATGTCCTGGGAAAAAAATAAATTAAGGTTACCCTACTTAGACAGAGAGGGTCTGCCCACAGAGAGCGAGATAGTGATACATAGGTTTCGCTTCAAGTAGGTATTCGAAGTGTGGTCTCCATCTTTATCTATACCTTCATGGATCTGACCCACCCATTGAGATAGGAAATATATGGAGGCGCCGCGATGTTCTGTAATTACATTAGCTTATACAAATATGAGTGAAAGACGATACAGAATGTGAAACATCGTTTTGTTTCATTCGTTCTAATGTAGTAAACGTATTTGATGAAAGAGACAACAATATTTCAGTTGTTGCTCATTATGGCAACATTTTGTTATGACTTGACTTGACCTTAGTGACGGTTGTAGGTACGTGCCATATTCGCCATTTTATGTGACGAATTTTGTGGTTGTGTTCGTGGTAGTCCTGCTGTCAAATGGTTGTTTACATATTGTATTATTCAGATTTGTGAGTGTGTGTGTGCTGCTTGATTGACAGTTGACACAACCTTAGAATCGGCGGCCATTTTATGAGACATTTTGAGGTTTAGGTAGGCACGTTTTTTTCGTAGGTATTTCCAGTCCATATTATTTAGTATGTCTATGGACCCAGCATGTTTAATTGTAAATTGTGTTGCTCTACTTGACAAAGTTAATTTGAGTTTACATTGAAACGAAGTAAAATTAAAGAAAATTAACAATAAAAAACAGTTACTATATATACAGCAATTTTTACATTAAGTGTACATAGAGCTGGCCCAGGCTCCATACATTTCTGGAACATCTAAAGGCCTCGGTAGCCAGGTCAACAAATTCACATTCATTCGGAATTCTAACCTAAAATGATACAGTTTCATAATAATGTCAATTTCAAAATGTTAGGCAACTAAATTAAAAGATTAAAACTATTGCATTAGAATGATTCACAAGTGGTGGCACCGGTTTGTCCGCAAAAGGACCAAGCCAATTCTAGAAGACACAGCAGTTCTTTGGAAACGACGGCTCAGTATAGCCTATGGCTTGTTAGCTTGGAATGCTTTTGGTTTAGTGATTTATAATGTTTACAAAGGAAAGGCTGACTGGGCTCACTATTATGGTATAAAATCAGACGAGGAACACTCTACTCCACCAGGTAATTGTTGACTATAAAAAGTTCATCAGGACTAAGTGCGGAAAGCAAATCCCTAAAGATACTAACTAGGCGAATGTGATTGTAGACACTAACAATAGCTTAAGGCGGTACCCCGAGCAAAACGCCGCGCAAGCCGTTTTTTGTGCTGTTTTTAGGAGCTATCTACCTACTCGTTATTTAAAAAGAAATATCAATTAATAAAAATACATTAAATTTCTACATAATATTGATTCTAAAATGGTAGATTTAGTTTTTTTTTAAATGTTGTATATATTGCACTAATCTACTTCCAAAATAACATAAAAATGAGAAATAATTATTGATATTTTGCATCTCCTCGTAAAGTGTTCATTGATTATTTTTTGTACTAACACTAAGGGATAGACAATTTAATAACGAACATTTTTGTAGAAATATTTTTTTCAAAAGACCAAAATTCGATTTTATAAAGATTTTATTCTAAAATCTGGGCGTATTCACTACTGTAATTCATGCGCCACCAGTGCCGCTAGACCAATAGGAACGCTCATATCTCATGCCGATTTTTTGGTCAGGGTACCGTCTTAAAGAGATTGGTAGCTCTGATAGTCTGGTACACACAACTGTATAGCTCAAGTAAACACTAGCAGACAGTTATGAAACATCCATAATAAATTATTGCAGATACTTACATTATGTCTGTTATTAATCTCGTAAGATTATAAAATCTCTATTGTCTAACCATTCCAAACACAAATATATCCCATCAAAATTCTATAGTTTGCAGTATACCTGTGCCTTATTGAGGAAATAGAATTTACAATATTAAATGATTTAATACATTGTTTTACTCAAAAATGCATGTAATGTGGTCATTATTTTGACAACCTTGTTTGAGCAAAGTCCACCTTGCCGTTCTGTTTCAAGGAGCGGCTGGCAAAGTTTTGCTGGCCGCTCTAACAGGCCGGCAACGTTTTGCCGGCCGCTATTTTGACGTTTCAACGTTTAAAAAAATCAAATCCAAAAAGTTTTTATTTAAAACACAGCTGTTTGTATCTATGTACAAAAACATTTTATTCCATATTAGGCTGTATAGTTCCAACTACCATTGCTCAAAAAAAAAAACAAAGAAGTAACATAAACGCGGTTCAGTGAAAATTTTGTTTTTATTTAGTGACTTTTTTGCTAAAACTGAGCTCTCAAAGTGAAAATTCTTCCGATTCAATGTGTTTAACACCGCCAGACATTAAAGATGAGTGTGCGTTTCGACGGCGCGGCCACGGCGTTTTTTTTAAAAAAACACTATGCCAAGATTATGTAAAAATTTGTAGAAGATGATTCCCAAAACCATAAATTTGTCAAAGTTATGGTTAAAAAGTTTCAAGGGTTTGAACGTGGCCGCGCCATTGAAACGCGGCGAACCGCGCGGCCACGGAGTTCTTTAAAACTACGCGTTGCAGATACCTGAAATTTGAGTGAATGAATTTGTAAAAAAATTGTAAAAATATAGAAAAAAATGCTAGGTATATATTTTAGGAGCTGTAACACTAAAACTCCATGGCCGCGCCATTGAAACGGTGAAAAACACGATATCGCCGATATCTCGCTGAAAAAGCATCGCAGAGGTCTGAAATTTTTTGTAATACCTAGATTTGAATTTGTCAAAACATGTAAAAATATAGAAAAAAATCCTAGGTATATATTTTAGGAGAAGTAACACTAAAACTCCATGGCCGCGCCATTGAAACGGTGAAAAACACGATATCGCCGATATCTCGCTGAAAAAGCATCGCAAGGGTCTGAATTTTTTTTGTAATACCTAACGTTAACCTAGCGTTTCAATGGCGCGGCCACGTTCAAACCCTTAAAACTTTTTAACCATAACTTTGACAAATTTATGGTTTTGGGAATCATCTTCTACAAATTTTTACATAATCTTGGCATAGTTTTTTTTTAAAAAAAAACGCCGTGGCCGCGCCGTCGAAACGCACACCAAGAAAAGCGCGGGAAACTTTCAACTTGGCGGACGCGTTTTTTTGGGATTAAAATTTAAAACAAAATTTTAACCTGTATATAATAGATATTTATTTGGAAAAAGTTCACAATTATATATTAGATCAGTAGTAGTAGTAGTTAAGATTTAGTTTTGTACATTCTTCGGTAGTGGTAAGTTTTTTCAATTCTCTTTAGCGTGTAAGGATGAAAGACCCGCCGGACCCGGGGGACTTTGTTCCCCCGGCCGGTGTTTTTGTCACAGTACAATCGAATGAATCGGGTATGGACACTGATGGGTCATCGGTTTCTGCTCGAAATTTAAAAAGAAGCCGCGTGCATGTTTGTAAGCACTGCAATAAACGTCGTCGTACCCGTAAACATCACGGTTCCGAGTCTTCGGGTTGTGGTTGTATAGAGTCAAACTCCTCTGAAGTTGTGGAATCTGCGCCTATCCATTTAGAAAATAAAGTAAGCAATGTATTGCCTAATGATATTCCCGCTCCTTCCACGGTTAATCCAACGCAGATAGGGAGAAAAACCTATGAAAAAACAGACAGCGCGCCTTTTGTAATTCATGTTCAAAAAATAACAAATTCACCAGATGATAGTACGACATTGCACCCAATCACATTTGGCAAGTTTTTAAAGAGTAACGCCTTCCAAAACATTATTAACGGTAGCGTCAAAAAAATCGGGCGCAATAAGATTTCTTTATCCTTTTCTAATTTTCTTGAAGCAAATTACTTTATTACTCACAATAGTCTAGAAAAATATAATTTTAAAGCTTTTATACCTACTTTCAACGTTACTAGAATGGGCTTAGTACGTGGTGTTCCTGCAGAATGGTCTCCGGAGGAAGTTATTGACAATATATCAGTACCAATTGGTTGCGGTCCAATTTTAAAAGTCAGACGTCTTAATTTTAAAACCATTGTTGATGGTTCAACCATTTGGAAACCATCCCAATCTATAGTAGTAACGTTTGACGGGCAGGTCTTACCAAAAAGAATATTTATGTGCTATAATGCTTTACCTGTAGAGCTATACATTTTCCCCACCATACAGTGCTACAATTGTTGTAGATTTGGTCACACTAAAATTCAGTGCAGGTCTAAACCCCGTTGCTATAAATGTGGCCAAGGCCATTCTGGAGACAGTTGTGACAAAGAACAAGGAAGTACATCTTGCTGCCTTTGCTCTGGATTACATTTTGCTATTAATAAGTCTTGCCCTGAATTCTCAAGGCAAAAATTAATTAAAACATACATGGCACAAAGTTCAGTATCATATGCTGAAGCTGCTAAAGTACATCCCCCAGTAACAAAATCATATGCTGATGCACTTTTATCTTCGCCCTCCAAAAACTTTGTAAATTCTGCTTCAATCTATTTACCCAATAAAACACCTACTTCAACTAGCTATAAAAAGACGGTCTTTCTCAAACCTAACTCCCCTCCTAAATCTGTACAAGGTTATAATAAAGTAGCTCATAATGCCATCATTAAGGATTTTAATATTCCCCAGCCATCGAATGGTTGTGCTCTTTCTAACAATCTTAATAATGAAATCAAAGACACAAATTTTTCTATAAACGATTTTCTTTCTGCATTACATAATCTTCTCTCTCAGTTCAATATTTCACCGTCCAACGTAGCCTCATCTTTCTATGAATCTCAATCCATTCATAATGGACAACACATCCAAAATAATCCAGTGGAACTGCCGCAGTCTAATAAACAAAAAGAGTGATGTTATACATCTTTTAAAAAAATATGAGCCATTTGCCTTTGCCTTTGCAGAGACTTGGCTCAAACCTAATCATATTTTTAAAATCAATGGTTATTTAACCATTAGAGAGGATAGATCTGATGGGTATGGTGGAGTAGCTATACTTATCCAGAATTCTATCCCATTCTCTATTATTACATTGCCTCCTCACAGTGAGGAAATTTCAATTGTAGCTATTAAAGTGCATCATACTTGTCTTGTTTCTATTTATGTTCCTCACCCTTCTTCTTCAGTTCTGCAAGAGATGAATAATCTCTTTTCTTTTCTTCCAAAGCCATTCTTAATATTGGGGGACCTTAATTGCCATCACCAATTGTGGGGTTGTTCGACTTCTACTTGTTATGGGGATGAATTACTGGATATAATAGACCTACATAATTTATGCATTTTGAACTCAGGAGCTGCTACACGTCGTTGTAGTCCCAATCAGAACCAAAGTGCAATTGATCTTTCTATCTGTTCACCAAGCTTAGCTTCTTCATTAACTTGGGATATTCTAAACTCCACTTATGGTAGTGACCATTTCCCAATAATCATTTCTTATCCTCTTTCTAAACCAAAGGCACCATTAAGGAGATCTAATTTAAAACATAAACTACCTAATAAAAATACTAATGACTGGGACAAATTTAGAAACATTGTTGACAGAAAACTTTGCACCTTGCCTGTTATTGCTGATGGCAATGAAAATAGTTGTGCTGAAGCTTTAGCACACATATTAATTGCAGCGGCAGATGAAGTTTTTCCTGTAAAAAATAACAACATGAGCACAATTCCTTCACCTCCATGGTGGGACTCAGAGTGCACAGAATTGATTAAAAAACGTAAAGAAGCTGAATTTAACTATAACCATGATATGTCTGATATTAATTTTGAAACCGTAAGTAACATAATTAATGAAACTTCTAAAATATTTAAGAAGAAAAAATTTGAATCTTGGCGTAACTTTTGCTCATCAATTTCACCGAATACTCACCCTACGATTGTCTGGCGCAATATTCGTAGATTTAGGTCTATTTACCACAACCCTTCTCCTATTCCTGATTCTTTAGCTAGTGACTTTTTAGATAAATTAGCTCCTCCTTGGGTACCTGAGGCTATTAACCCTATCCTGTCTCCCTTATCTTTATCTAATAACCAAGACACTTCAGACACACATTCGACGCTAGATCTTCCTTTCTCTCTCACTGAATTAAAGGGTGTTATTCATAGAACTAAGGATTCTGCGCCGGGCATTGATGGCATCCCGTATTCCTTTTTTGCTAATTTGAACGACAATGTCCTCAATTATTATTTAGAACTTATTAATTCTATCATGATTACAAGAAACATCCCAGTTGAATGGAAACGTCAAATGGTGTTGCCATTCCTTAAACCAAATAAAACTCCATCAGATGCTGCCTCGTACCGACCCATAGTTTTGTCTTCAATTCTGATGAAATTAGCAGAACACTTAATTAAGAATCGCCTAGAATGGTATGTTGAAAGTAAGGGCCTTTTGGCGGAATCACAATATGGCTTTAGAAAAGGTAAAAGCACCACTGACTGCTTAAGTATTTTTTCATCCGATATTCGGCTATCCTTCTCTGATAACCAATCCACTGTTGCAGTTTTCCTAGATATTAATGCAGCTTATGATAATGTCGTATTATCAGTTTTACAAAATAAATTAAAAGCCTTGGAGGTTCCCTCGAATTTGACGAATTTTATTATTAACATCCTGACTGAACGCTCTGTTAACATGTTAATTGGAGATCATGATGTCACCTATCTTGTATGGAGAGGTCTCCCACAGGGTTCTGTGCTCAGTCCCCTTCTTTACAATATTTACACTTTTGATTTGGACTCTTCCTTATCTAGTCATGTTAAGGTTCTTCAATATGCTGATGATTTATTATTATATTCTTCAAGTGAATCTGTTGAACAAGCTAGTTGTGCTATAAATTCTGCTTTATCTACTTTAGAGTCATGGTTATATTTAAATGGTTTGGATTTGTCCACGTCTAAAAGCGCGGCTGTTTTATTCACCAGGAAGAGAATTATTCCCGTAGTAAACCTCTTCTTTAAGGGAATGCTTATTCCAGTCAAAGATAAATTCAGATATCTAGGTATAATATTTGACTCTAAATTAAGCTGGGTTCCTCATTGCGACTTTATTATTAATAAATGCGAAAATCACTTAAATATGCTCAGATGCCTCTCAGGTGTATGGTGGGGAGCACATCCCTATTCTTTAAAACTCATTTACAACGCAATCATCAGAAGCATTCTGGATTATGGATTGTTCGTTCTAGAACCTGGTAGTGTTATGGCTTTTAAAAAGTTGGATCGAATCCAGTCAAAAGCATTACGCATTATTTCGGGTGCCATGAAATCTAGTCCCATTAACGCATTACAAATCGAATGTGGGGAAGCTCCTTTAAGCCTCAGAAGACAATACCTGTCTGATAAATATTTATTCCGGATTCTTCAGTTCTCAACTCACCCTCTCATTCCTAAACTGGAATCTTTAATGTTTCAATTTGAATCTTCAGTTTACTGGTCCCATAAACGTGCTCCTTGTTTAGTTGAAAGCTATAAAAAATTCCTCTCACTTTGTTCACCTATTCACCGTTCAAATAAACTGCCCCTATTTAACAATAGTTATGAGAGTTTACTGTTCACTCCCAATATTAAATATAACTGTGTAAGTAAGTCAGATCCCGATTGTCATTTAAATTTTAATACATTTCTGATTGAACATTCCGACTGCCATCATATTTTTACGGATGCTGCCAAGCGTTCTCCTACAGGTTGTGTAGGGGTTGGTACCTTCCATACTCAATACAAAATTGTGCAAAAAATCAAACTGCCTCCGGAGACTTCTGTTTTTACTGGAGAATGTTTTGGAATTCTAAAAGCTTTAGAATATTCACGTGTTTTTAAGCTTAAAAATATTATAATTTTTACTGATTCACAGAGTGCTCTTCTAGCCATCAGTAAATCCCCTTTCGAACACAAATTTCAGTCTCCTATAATTTATGCAATAAGAGAACTTGCGTTCAAAACCATCTATGAGGGTAACACACTACTATTTGCCTGGATTCCAGCCCATTCTGGAATTAATGGCAATGATGTAGCAGATGCACTTGCTGGTGACGCGGTGCAATGTGGGGACTTAGTTCCATATAAGAACTTTAGCTATGACCTCGAGACGCTGCCAAAGAATTTTCTCCGTGACACTTGGAAGGTAGCTTGGGATATCAGCAGCAAATCCAAAGGCCGTAACTTGTCTTTTATCCAACCCGAGATTCCAGAAAAACCGTGGTTTGGCAGGGCAAAGTTTGGCAAGGTGGAGACCTCCATTTTAATACGGTTAAGACTGGGCCATGTTTGCTCTCCAGCCCACCTTGCCAAACTTCATATCATTGACGACCCCAATTGCTCGTGTGGAACAGACGTAGGTGACTTAGATCACATATTTTTCTCCTGTCCTTTACATGACCGTTCTTCCTTTCTCTGTGACCTCTTGTCCCTTCGTATTCCTTTTCCTACCTCAATACTTTCTTTACTTTGTACAAATAGCTTTCCAGTGTATAAATGTATAGTCTCATTCATCACCTTAAATAATATTAAGCTGTAATTTACCTCATTGTAATCTACTCATTATTTATTTGTTACGCCATTACCATTAAAATATACTGATCCAATATCCGTCCTTTCCTAAATTCCGTTAAATTTAATATATAAATATTTAAATTTGGTTTCCCTACCTTTATTACTTAATAAAACAACCTGACGTGACATTGGCTGAATGCACAAACCGTGCGAAGCCAGAAGAGAAAAAAAAAAAAAAAAAAAAAAAAAACGCACACCAAAGATGAAGCTAAATGAGTGGTTGAAAATTTGATACCGCGAAACTCAAAGTTTTTCGTTTGAGTATAAGTAAGTATAAGCTTGCATATGAAAAATTTGTGCAGTGGAAAATCAGTAGGAAATCTAAATTTTTATCCGAAAATGTTTTTCTTTTCAATAATAAAGCAGTCAAACACCGCATTAGAATTATCGCAAACTATAAGTAATATCAAACCGGGCAAGTCGGTTTAGAATTTTAGTAACTGCATGTACTTTTCATAATTGTCATTTTAATAAAAATTCTAGTTAATTAATATATTTTTTATTTAAATTACTTGCTGGGTTTATTTAGATTAGGTACTTGCATTTTTGAGTAAAGCACTATACAAACCTTGGCCCAAAATGACTGCTTCGCTGGTCACGCTATGATTGCCTCGAGCTAGCCTATCTCTACGCTCTAAGCCTTTCAGCTTGGCCATCATTGCAGCCCTTGCTGTCCTCGCTGTAAAGGCCTTGACCTACAGTCTCGGCCTTTATCTCAGCTCGTCCATCAAATGCTGCACGCTGACCGCGCTGTGTCGGCCTGGAGCAACGCTACGCTGCGCTGTCGGCCATAATCAGCGCGACCAGCAAAGTAGTCATTATAGACCGCGGCAGTAATGTACTATAGTTAAGACTGGCTGGTGTTGGCAACTCCACATCCAAGCGCATATTTTGCATATGCTCACCTAATAAACTTACCGTGCTTGCAATAATCTGGTGACATCCATAACAGATTCTGGCAGATGTTGTGCTGCTGGCTATATAGTTTAAATTATGTTTGACACTCACCACCTTGTATTTAATGTTTGTATAAGTGGGCAAATAACAGGATGAGTGTAGGTAACACTTAACATGTTAACAAAGACTAAATATTTGATTATACCATCGTTTCAGTTCCCTATCCTGTAGTTTCCCTGTCATCATGTTTATATTATCACGTATAGACTTCAATCAAAAGAAATAAATTTGATGTTGCATCTTTTATCTATTTCAGGTGAAGCGTGGGCCAATACATTAGGTATTAAAAATGCAAAGGTTTACAGGATATCTGGTCTTACAAAAGTTGATGAATATGATATTGTAGATGGACAAGGAGTAAGAACTGACATAACAGTTAATAGTCAAGATAATGAAACTTTAAATGAATGAATAGATCTATTAATTAGGTAGATTTGAATTATTTGTGCAAGTTAATAAAAAGCTGTTAGTAAAATATAATATTTTATTTTTTATCTTAAGGCACCAATTAATTACCTACTTAGTTACAAACAAATTGATTTCAAAAAGTTATTCTCTTACAGTCAAATAAATTGTAGTAACTTAAGACAGTACTAATATTATACTTAGTTTAAATTTACTCTAGTTATTATATAACTGTCTAGAATATTGTTTTTGTAAGATCACAGTACAATAGGAACACTTAGACAATATCAACAATTGGAGTGTGCATGATATGTAATGGCGTGTCGCCTCCTCTCGATTTCTTGCAAAAGGGCAGATCTGTAACATGATAATAGAATATAAGCATATAAAATATTAATCCAGGTACACATTTGCCATAATTAGCAAAAAATCCTCCAAATTATTCACCTAGAAAGATTCTTATAAGATAAGTTGCAGCCTTAACTAAGTAGATTTTGTAATTTTTTTATTACAAAACAGGGTTCCGTATCCGAAGGGCCCAAACAGAGCCGCTTTTTTTATTTTGAGTATAATCATTATGGCTATGTCTCAAAAGGTATTCCAAAGTAGGCCTATAAATTAAAAAAAAAACTTAACAAAAAATCAAACCAGCTTCCAAAACATGGAGCACACAACCCGTGGAGAGAGCGTGCGGCGTCACACGCCCTGTACGTCACTAGTCTCCGATTTTGTTGAAACTTTTTGACGATATTGTTCTTAAATTGTTCTATTCAGTACCTTCAATGAAAAAAAGTGTACCTCTCGGGTTTCGCTAAAAAATGGAAAACAAAAAATGACGTACAGGGCGTATACGCCACGTACGTCATTTTTTTTTTCTGTAAGAGTTAGAGATGCACAGTATACATCAAATAAATGTTCCCGAATATAAACCTACGTATACTGAATATTGACTCTACAGTGCCCACCAAACCGCCACAATATTAAATTGAAAATCGTAAAAATATAACCTAAAAATTTAGGATCCAAAAAAAAGGCATTTTGATAAGATTTTTTTACCTGAAATAAATGTTCTCATTTAGCGCTCCACAAATATGTAATTATATCACAGAAACATGCGATACTTTCATAGATAATAGCAAATCAAAATTAAACTCAACATCACCAACACAGACCTACAGATTTTTGCAGTGCCTAGATGTGGTAATCAAATTTCAAGTAGGTACAAACTATCGTTGATACTATATTGGCTTAGGTTTTTTTAATAATAATATCAGTGGTAGTGATAAGAGAACGTACAAAATCGACGGTATTTTTTTACGCAATTCCTTAATGCTGCTGGCGGAAAGAGTTGCCTGGTAGAAATCGTCACGTAACGAGACGTTCGGTGCCGTCTGGCGAAGGTTCGGCTATTATCATTAATCAATCGCCAACATACATATTGTTACGTGTTTGGTCGCTATTAGAAGTGCAGCTATTACATGTGGCCTGTGTGTTTTGAAAAAAAAATGTTTGACTGATTATGGATGAGAATCTCGTTCATTTAAAAATGTAGGTATTTTTCAGTATATATTTTATTAATTGTTCATTTTATTTAATTTATACTATATTATACATAGATAGAACGTATTCGCGCTCATCTGAGAGAATTTGACGCGTCTCTGCGCTTCGATTCTGTATCAGCTTGATTTGACTATAAGCGCATGTATGTACTACCATCGAAAACACTGAAATGTTCAGATTATGCAAAATTTATGAATTTGTAGGTCGACTTGTGGCAAATAAATATGTTTTCTTTATTTCTTACTTTGTTTGTTTTTACATTTATTTGTCCACGTATTTCTCAGAATCTAGAAATGGAATTGCAATCTGGAAGCACGGCAGTTAAGCAAAAACAAAAAAACAACACATCACTACCACACACATCTATTTTTCGAAGCCATTCAGGACATTATGTACCCTCACGTTACTTCGTTGTGGTGGATAAGGCACTTGTCCCACCGCCAACGAGGAAGTGATGAGGTAGCTATTGACTATTTTCTCGCAGAAGAAACGGACAAAAGATATATACGTATTAATAGTTGATCGATGGATGTTCACACTGTCGGCGAGAACCCTCTCACCACTATTTTGTCACAGCGACAAGACCTATCAAAGATAATAATCGCTCAGCGATGCTTGCTTGGCAGTCGGAGCTCACGATGAAAGACCAACCACAACCGAATGCCCCGAGCGAGTAGTGAGAGTAATCGCCAACCGCACAAGAACTCGCTTATAATAGCCAAGCGACAAAACCAACGAAATTACACACTCGCTTTGCGCTGCTCGCCAACTCGTATCTAGTGTCTAGCTCTTCTCACTTCTCACTGATTGTCGGCGGAAGGCAGAGTGCCTAAAGCTAGAAGCCAGGTTATTAATATTATCGGAAATTCACGGGCTAAAGCCAAGGAAATATAGCGGCATTGTGAATTCAAGATGAGGCTGAGATTTCCTCGTCCAGCTGCATGTTTTTTCAAACTATTCTACAAGTATTTAATATGGCAGCTTTCTGTTGATTGGTATAGGTATAAATATATAATTTTTATCGTGTTTATTCAGGCCACGGATAAGATGATATTTTTTTTTTGTATATCTCGGGTCCTTAGGGTCCCGGTCCTTTGAAAGGCGTGCGAGAAGCCAAAGCCAACGCGTAGAGGCCCCGTTAGGCATGTTTCAGGAAATATGATATCAGATGATATTATTATTATTACTTTTTATTAACTTTAGTCTCACGTTTGACCACTATCTCAAGATGGTAAGCGATAATGTAGTCGAAGAAGAAGCACGCTTGTCTAGAAGTAACCTATTCACCGTTGAGTACTCTTTACTTAAAGAAGACATAATAACATGAGAGCGAGGGCCTAGGGCGATTGTAGCTATCATGATATTATCATCATCAGTGACTAAGAAGGCATAATATAACTAGTATGTTCTCAAATTTCCTTAATTTTGTCCTTGACATCATCACCCATCATCAATATTCTAAGGTACTTCTTCTCTTTACACAAGCTTCAAATTCTGAACACTATTGTAGTGTTTAAGACGTCAATAATATCAGCCCCATTTTCTGCAGGGTGTAACGTCATATTTTAAAATTTTCTTCTGCCCATGCCAATTTTTTCAAAGGAAGTTTTGCGAAAAAGTGAAAAATTCATTAATCTAACTTTTTTAACAAACAAAACGTCAAACTTACTAACTTTAAACTAAAAAATATAAATATTATAATCACATGTTCAGCATAAAAACGAAACAATTTCGCATGCTGGGAAGAGTGAAAAAATATTCCATGTATTCCAACTGATTGGGATAGCCAGTTGGGATAGACGGAACCGATCAATAAGGTTAAAACAAAGGTTAATAGGTTGTAATAAAAAAAAATAAAAAAATAACTGTAGATATCATTTACAGCATCTTCTCGAAATCGAATTGAAATCTAATTTTCGATTCGATTTCGAGAAGATGTTTCGTTAATGATACTTTATTTGAAATCAACCTATCACCTGCAAAGTTCAAAACTAAAATATCCATGAATACATGGAAACCTGAAATATGATTAATAAAAATTAAAATCGTTTTGTCACTTATTTTACATTAACAGTGGCAAATTATGACAATTTTAAATTAAATTAACTAATTGGCTTAAAAATTATTCAAAATTAAGCAATATTTTTCTCGAAAATTATGAGGTGTAAAATATAATAATATCCAAATCAAATTGATGCAGGTATTATACAGTCGAGGCAGAAACAATCAGTAACCAGTTATAAACAATCTCTAGATAACATAATTATAGTTCTATCTATACGCTCCAATTTGAAATGGCAACTAACCACATCTAGGTACTGCAAAAATCTTTAGATCTGTGTTGGTGATGTTAGTTTAATTTTGATTTGCTAATAACTTTGAAAGTTTCACATTTATCTGTGATATAATTACATATTTGTGGAGCGCTAAATGAGAACATTTATTTCAGGTAAAAAAATCTCAACAAAATGCCTTTTTTCTGGGTCCAAAATTTTTAGGTTATATTTTTACGATTTTAAATTTAATATTGTGGCGGTTTGGTGGGCGCTGTAGAGTCAATATTCAGTATTCGTAGGTTTATATTCGGGAACATTTATTTGATGTATACTGTGCATCTCTAACTCTTACAGAAAAAAAAATGACGTACGTGGCGTATACGCCCTGTACGTCATTTTTTGTTTTCCATTTTTTAGCGAAACCCGAGAGGTACACTTTTTTTCATTGAAGGTACTGAATAGAACAATTTGAGAACAATATCCTCAAAAAGTTTCAACAAAATCGGAGACTAGTGACGTACAGGGCGTGTGACGCAGCGTGCGGGGGCTACCGCGGGCGCCAAGCGTATGCAATATCAAGCTCATGCGGCGAAATTTGGTCAGTCGCAGCATCTGTTAGCTAAACGTACGAACGTCACGCGCTTCTGTCTTTAAAACAAATAAAACGAAAAGTAATGCCTATTTTTGCAATTAAATGGTGTGGGAAGTGTACTACTACTTCAAGTTGCACAAAAGATGGGACAACATTTCACAGTTTTGTGGTTTTCTACTCCATTTAATCAATTTCATAAAGTAAAATCAAATATATTTATTTCTGGATGGTTCGCCTTGCTATCTCTTTCTGGTACACAGATTTGCACATTAGCGGTTGTCTCTTTTTGTCTCGATAGTGCTGTTTGCAGCATCACGAGTTCACGACGATTATATCGATATGTAAGGCTCCAAGACTGAAATGCTCGTCGAGCACAAAAAATACTAAGTGACTTTTTCAAAACGGCCATAACGCCATTATTAAGCATTATATAATACTTTCTAAGTGTTGCCGAAATTAATAAGAACTGCAGCTGTGTATGTTCTTTTGTTTGTTATTGTCTTGCCCGTATTTACCTTATCATAAATGTTTCTTATACTCGTACATACCGAAGATTCAAAGAAATTCGTTCTTTTGTTTGTCTGTATCCCAAAGAAATCCTTATACTATTAATAAGTTAAACAATTACCGATATCGATATTTTTTTTAACTACTTGTTTGGAATCCCTAGATAATCAGTTGTCAAACTATCACCCAATCACAGCGAGGGAAGCTTACATTTGCCCCCGCTGTTTCTTGGTGACTTCGGTTTAGAACAAAAAGAAAAACGTGCTGATGCTCTCTCCACGGGTTGTGTGAAAGAAAGAAAACTTGTTTATTTGGCACAAAACCATGTTCCAAAACAAAACACTACAAAGTAAAAAATAACTTTCTTTTCCGAAGTCGGTTTCTTTTGTACCCATTGCTTTCCGTTAATCGACACCGGCTTCGAAAAAATTTCGTTTTGTAGTGTTTTGTTTTGGAAGTAGGTTTGATTTTTTGTTAAACAGTTTTTTATTTTTCTCTTTTTAGTTTTGGTAGGTACCTCCAATTCACATGAAAATACACGACAAGGATACATTGCTTTATTTCGGAGTTCCAGTGGCCATTGTGGTCTTCTCCATCAGTTCCAATTTATATTGGATGAAAAACTTGTTAAACACTGAAATTTTGTGTTTTTTTTTTATAGCTGATTTGTCCACTCTTGGGCAAACGCCTCCTTCCACTTCTTCCTCTGGATTATTAGCTTTATTTATAATTATGGGGGATTTTAATCGGAGGGTCCATACGGACCCAAGATTTCGTTACGTTGAACGTAATACCGGTTCTATGTTAAATTCTTACCTATATCGTTCATACTTCATAACAATAAGCTGTAACTCTTGCTTGTACAGCCGCGTCAGCATGTCCGAGTAGCAGTCCAGCTCACTCAGCCTGAACATGTTCCAACGTAGTTTGTGGTCAAGTTCTTGATCAGCTATAAAATAAGATACTATTTATAATTATGTAATTACCAAAATTGTTTAAAGATAAAAGTGCATTTGTTTTACACACAATAGGCATCATGCAGGATATTCATTATATTATTTAGCGCTTATAAACATAAGCTTGTTTGTGTTTATCTAACCCTTGAATATATTAACAGGTTCACTGTCCAATTAGTAAAACAATATAATTAATCATTTATGTTTCATTGGACAGGGAAACTTTTAATACACATCTAAACTAATGCGCTTGTTTGATTAAAAGGGACATTAGTCACTTGAAACAATTGTTTTTCTATTATCTGCTAATTAGCATTCAAAGGGATAATATATATCTCGAATTAGTCAAAACAAAGGCGGTGCCTGCCGTTATCGCTTAGGTTTAAAATTATTTAGACCTAGAAAATCGATCCGTGCGGCCTCAATATTATTAGTCAAAATATTTTTACTTCCATTGCATTATGAGCCGAAAGGTTAACATTGAAATTAAATTCCGGTTGATGCACTATTCTGAAAAATTACTAAAAAAAAATCTGGTGTGTTGTAGATACAAAAAAGTGGTTTTAGTTATCAGCAACTTAACACCCTTTACATGGACATAATCAAGAAAATGTTTTTTTTTTTTAAGTTGACCACGATGGGCGCCACGTTCTTTGATAGTTTTCTTAAATAGGGTTAGTTAGATTATCAAAAAAATATTGGACACGTATTTTTTGCTTTATAAAATCAATAAAAATTTGGGGGCTTGTCGAGCACGTCATTACTAAGTAAAACAAGTTAAATCAAAAAATCAAAAAACCCGACTGCTTCAAAAGCGAACTAAAAAGTCGTAAACAAGGAAAAAATCATGCTGTGCAGTCGGAGGATACATACGCGCGAGCTGGCTGACCAAAACCAGATGTATCCTCCTCCTGCACAGCATGATTTTTTCCTTGTTTACGACTTTTTAGTTCGCTTTTGAAGCAGTCGGGTTTTTTGATTTTTTGATTTAACTTTTTTTATTTATAACTTTTTAGTTATTTTTTTTTCGAATTAGATACATTTAAACATATAAGTGTTATATATTTTTGAAATCACCTTTTAAAACCCTTTATTGATACCCCACACGATGGGTTTGGAAGAAAAAAAAAATTTGGGCCCCTACAATATGGCGCCCAAAATCCGCCATTTTTATATTAACCAATTTAAATGTAGCCTATGACACTCGCAGGATTAAGACGAATCGATTGACGTATGAATCATCAAAATCGGCCAACGCGTTTGGTCTCTGGAACGCCACATAGGAACAAACATACATACATACATAGACTGATAAACACATTACCCTCCTTCGGCAGTCGGGTAAAAAGTGTACCAAGGGGTGATGTCACGCGAATTCTCAATGCACTACAAAAAATACAAAAGATAAAATATCACGTCCAATACTGTTTAATAACTAACTAGCGAACAAAAACACAGAATTGCACATTAAAATTCTCGCGTCAGTGTTTGTCTGCAAACTCCTCCGAAACGGCTTGACCGATTCTTATGAAAAATTTTGTGCGTATTTGGTAGGTCTGAGAATCGATCGTAAACTATTTTTTAAACCTATAGGTAGGGTAGCCGGTCATCTGTCCATCAGACCGAATCGGATTAGAACAATGGTAATTTCTATTGTGTCTGGAAATGGACAGTTGAAGGTGTAGGGTAGATAGGATAAAAATACAATGAATTCAAATAATTAATGTTTGGTGTTTCTAAGGCAAAACAATGTTTGCCGGGTCAGCTGGTAAATATATAAAAAATGTTACCTTTCGAGTATACAATGAGCCAATGGGGTATCTCTTCAAGTAAATAAGGCGGCACGAGAGTAGGAACGTACGGACTGACTAAATAGCAGCCGCCAACTAGACACGGATGTGCGTATGTTGTCTGATGTGTTATTTCACTGTAACAAAACAATGATAAATTAACAAAAAGTATCTATTGTAAATTTAAATTAGTGTAGAATGAAAACGGACAGTTATTTCACTAGCCGCGTATAGACTGAGCGAGCAGCCTCGCGAGGCAGCCGCGCGATGCAAACGTTGCGCGGCAAACGTCCGAGGCTGCCTCGCGAGGCTGCTCGCACAGTCAGTACACGGCTAACGAATAAAAAATATCGGCCATCCTATAAATTGGCTGGATATGCATAAATGAGGCTTGAACGATCGGGCATCAATGCAGTAAGCTTAATATGTCATGTTTGACTGCTCATAAGGGTTAAAGCATATTGACGCAGATTCATTCAGAATTTATTAAATCCGCCAATGTACCTTCATTCACGAAATAAATAAATATAAGTCAAAAAAAACAAGAAACGCGAACAGGAACACCGACTTCCGAAATTGAAGTTATTTTTCACTTTGTAGTGTTTTTGTTTGGAAGTCGGTTGTAATTTTTGTAAAAAAGTTTTTTATTTTTCACTTTTTAGTTGTGGTACATAATGGAGCAGTTCTAAAGACTAGGTGAACTGTTCACACCTGCGTACCTCTTTAGAGCGTACTGGCGTGATGTTATGTTATGAAATGGTGTAAACAATAAACAGACATGCGATTGTAGCTATCCCGAGTGATTTGCCGTCATTTATTGAAGAGTTCTGATGTATATCTCCGAAGTTCTTCATCAGATCTTGACGAAAATTAAATGGGACCACATGAAAAGCACCAGCGTTCAAATAAAAAAAATAATCATCAAAATCGATTCACCCAGTCGAATTGATAACCTCTAACCTCCTCCTTTTGCGAAGTCGGTTAAAAAAACAACGAATACAAGAAACCCACCCACTAACACATACCTGCTAGAAATTAAGTTAATATTGTACATAAGTACGATTGCAAGGAATAAAAGGCTTTTTTTAGGGTTCCGTAGTCAACAAGGAGCCCTTATAGAATCGCCATGTCTGTCTGTCCGTCCGTCCGTAAATTGATATCCCTGTACACGTTAAGTGAGGATGATTTTTTTTTCTGTATCACAAGCATTGCATTTGCACATACGAGATGAAAGACGCGATGTGGATTTCCGTCTATATGATTGGTCGATTGATGGCGATCATACCCTTTGCCTTGCCTAATTCATTTGCGCAATTAGGCTGTAGGAAGATGACGCGAATACAATGCTTGCGATATCATAGAAATTGAACGTCAATTTCAATAAATTGCATTATGTCGTGGGTCTATCGAGATCAGCCTGCATTCACGATATGGGTGACCAAAGACAAGGATGGCGAACCAAGGTCAAGCGTGCCAGTGGTGGTACGCCTCAAAAATAAATCGGACACGCCAAATCAACAATAGATAATACCAGTTAGGGTAGGCCACAGACATAAATCTAACTAGATAACGCAATTGTATGTACTTCGCGTGCCAAAAAACGGAGTAAAGTTACGATCAATGATCGTAATCTGAGCTTTTCATTTAACATTATCGCCACCGAGAATCCACCGAAATCTAGAAAAATGCCTTTACAATGCATGTCCGCGAAAAAGCGGTTTTCCAAGCAGCCAAACTGTGCGGAAAGTGTCACTTTTTTTCACTAGTGCTTTTTACTTGCCTGTACTTTTTTAATTTTTGACTCCAACGTCAGCCCAACGCATAGAGTTTTTATTATTTGAGAAAAGTTTTAAAAATTGGTTATGTACAGATTATCATTCATATAAAAGGTAAAATAAAACTAATACTTTATTTTAGGCGTTTTTAATTACTCTAGATTTAGATTTTGAACAATAAATTAATTTTAAATATTCATTAAATATGTTTGGCAGAACGCAATAAGGCACGAGCAAAATATATTTGCTCGTGCCTTATTGCGTTACGATGTGACAGCTATTCGCACATGCGCAGTAGATATGCCCGAGGAACTATTCGTTAATCTGTGGATATGCTGAACGCGCTTGAATAAGCCCGCCATTTTATTAATTTCATTAATTTATTTATTTCCTCGCACAATTCATAGTAAAATGTTGTATGATACACGTACGTAAGATGATTTCCGACTCGTGTCGATTTATCCACTCTCACACTATCACACTCGCTTCGCTCGCTCGTGAATAAAAATGCCACTCATCGGAAATCACCTACCTTCCGCACTTGTATCATAAATAACTATTTTATGACATATTGAGCTGTAAAAATGTATGCCCGAGGCATTGAAAATGTTTTCTTTCATTGGTAAGTAAATTTGTTTTTAAATTGTTTGTGAAAAAATGGTACGCTTGGTTTTCATACAGATGGTGGGACTTGCGTTATCCAGACAGATTTATGTCTGTGGGTTAGGCAGTTGACGGGAGCAAAGCACAGCTAGTTGTTAATATTAATGCCGTGTCCAAACTTATGTTAGATTCTAAAACATACAACTTACTTAAAGTAATAAACTCCATGGTGCGGTGTGGACACTCTTTGCCAAGGTTGCGGCACACTTTCCAAGGGGTGCGTCCAGTGAGTGGTCTGCGTGTTGTGGTCCATGTAGTAGCGGCGCCCGCGCATCGTCCGGTCGGCGGACCACCCTGGAGGCAGCGGCAGCTCGCACTCCTCGGAACCTACAACAGGTTTATATTTTGCTTACCTAGCTAGTCACTTATAAAATACCGGCCAAGTGCGAGTCAGATTCGTCACGAAGAGTTGCGTACGCAAAAAACGGCAAAAAAAATCACGTTTGTTATATGGGAGCCCCACTTGAATATTTATTTTATTCTGTTTTTAGTATTTGTTGTTATAGCGGCAACAGAAATACATCATTTGTGAAAATTTCAACTGTCTAGCTATCACGGTTCATGAGATACAGCCTGGTGACAGACAAACAGACAGACGGACCGCGGAGTCTTCGTTATAGGGTCAAGGTTTTTTACCCATTGGGTACGGAACCCTAAAAACTAACTCCTGCCAGCGGCTTCGCCCGCGTAAAAAGTGTTTTCTTATCCCAAGGCATCATTATACCGTGATGAAAAGTAGCCTATGTGCTATTCTAGACTATAATCTATGTCTGCGCCAAATTTCATCCAGATCCGTTCAGCCGTTCTGGCTTAATTGAGTAACAAACATACATCCCACATATCTATCCAAACTCACATTTATTATAATCAATCTGCCTAGCTTTTTCCCAACTATATTGTGGTCGACTTCCAGGCTTACTGGATTCAGTTGAGTACTAGTGTTTTACATGGAGCGACTACCAATCTGACCTCTACAACCCAGTAACTGGGTAACACGGTACCCCTTGGCAAGACTGGTGTCAGATCTCAAGCTTCTGACTACTCGTACCGACTGTCAAAGATCTTCAAATGACAGCCGGGACCAACGGCTTATCGTGCTTTCCGAGGCACGGAGGAAACTCAGTATGTTGAAATGGTCACCCATCCACGGACCAACCTCGTCAAGCATTGCTTAACCTTGATGATCGACCGTGTTATTATTAAGCCACGAGCTCCTCCACGAGCTTTCACATTTATAATATTAGTAAGTTTTTTTTAAGACAAAATTTATTATTTTGTACGGTCGGCAAAAAAATCCTTTAATAATAATTATTATTATGGTGATGTTCAGATGATAGAAAGACTAAGTAGGTCAGTAGTTTATTTCCAAATAATAAATTGTTGAAGTGAAAACTAAAAAATAAAATATGTTAGACATGTAAAAGCGTTTGTACAAACCAACTTACTTACAGAAATAAAATCATTTATCATTAAAATCATTTATCATTAAAGCATTATAATATTCACAGCGGATCTTTGTGTCTCTGAAGTTGGCTCTGTCAAATATTGCGCAAGAAACAGTTTAACTGCATAGAGTAAGCGAGATAGGATGATGCGACAAACGTAAGCGAGTGAAAAAGACAGTTATAAATGCTATCTTCACAATATTGACACAAAAATAGCTAATGCGCAGGACTTCACAATATTGACACAAAAATAGCTAATGCGCAGGACTTCACAATATTGACACAAAAATAGCTAATGCGCAGGACTTCACAATATTGACACCAAAATAGCTAATGCGCAGGACTTCACAATATTGACACAAAAATAGCTAATGCGCAGGATCTTGCAGCCAATTCAGAGACATAAAGATCCGTTGATAATATTATACCTGCATTAGTTTTCACTGTTTAGATATAGTTACATTACATACCTTGAGAGCTAGTGATAATCTTACTTCCATGGGCTTTATTGTATGGTAAAACTGACGTATTCACACAATTTGAGTAAATCGGTGATGACTGACTCGCCGTGGCATATGCTGCAATGATAAAAATATATATTCAAATAACAAATCGACGAACATCGTAGGATTATTATTAGGTAAGGACCGGTTTACTGGAAACTAACAAAGATTTTCGAGGATCTGCAGTAAAAATATTGTCATCACTGCCTAGCCTTTTTTCCCAATTATTGTTGGGGTCGGCTTCCAGTCTTACCGGATTCAGCTGAGTACCAGTGTTTTACATGGAGCGACTGCCTATCTGACCTCCACAACCCCGTAACTGGGTAACACGGTACCCCTTGGCTAGACTGGTGTCAGATCTCAAGCTTCTGACTACCCGTAACGACTGTCAAAGATCTTCAAATGGCAGCCGGGACCAACGGCTTAACGTGCTTTCCGAGGCACTTTCTTTCGCATGAAAGAAATGGGTGGACCACATGGTATGGAGTGTGTGCTTATGTCAATATTTTAACAGCAATTTCAATGGAGGGATATAAATGAACATAAAACGTTTTAACAAAAAAAAAGTTAAATCAAAAAATCAAAAAACCCGACTGCTTCAAAAGCGAACTAAAAAGACGTAAACAAGGAAAAAATCATGCTGTGCAGTCGGAGGATACATATTCGCGGGCTGGCTGACCAAAATCTGGTGTATCCTCCGCCTGCACAGCATGATTTTTTCCTTGTTTACGTCTTTTTAGTTCGCTTTTGAAGCAGTCGGGTTTTTTGATTTTTTGATTTAACTTTTTTTATTTATAAGTTTTTAGTTAAGTTTTTTTCGAATTAGATACATTTAAACATATAAGTGTTATATATTTTTGAAATCACCTCTTAAAACCCTTTATTTTGATACCCCACACACTGGGTTTGGAAGAAAAAAAAAATTTGGGACCCCACAATATGGCGCCCAAAATCCGCCATTTTTCTATTGTCCAATTTTAACGTAGCCTATGACACTCGCAGGGTTAAGACGAATCGATTGACGTATGAATCATCAAAATCGGCCAACGCGTTTGGTCTCTGGAACGCCACATAGGAACAAACATACATACATACATACATACATACATAGACTGATAAACACATTACCCTCCTTCGGCAGTCGGGTAAAAAATAAAATACTATAATTCGAAAACTGTCTAAAAAACAGTAGGTACCAAAGAAACCGAAACCGGAAAAAAAAAAGGTTTCGATTTGTAGTATTTTGCTTTAGAAGTCCGTTTTTTTTTTTGAAAATTTTATTATTTTTCACTTTTTAGTGGTAGGTACATAATGGACAAGTTCTATAGTAAGACTAGCATTCATAAGATACCTATAATGCCGACAGTGATGCCAGAATAGATTAACCAAAACAACATGTAACTTGAACATAACCGGTGCAATGAGAGTGCTCCAGGGAGAAATGTAGACATCTGCGTATCCGTTTAGAGCATACTGGCGTGATGGTATGTTATGAAATGGTGTAAACAATAAACATACATACGATTGCAGCAATCCCGAGAGATTTGCCGTCATTTATTGAAGAGTTCTGTTGTATATCCCCGAAGTTCTTCATCAGATCTTTACGAAATTTAAATGGGACCATTTCGGAACAAACTTCTTTCACACAAAAAATAATTTTGCAAATTTATGTTTATATATGACGGAGTTATGTTAAATAAAAAACATCTGAATTGAGAACCTCCTCCTTTTTGGAAAGTCGGTTAGAAAATTAAAAAGGTGGAGTTCTATAGACATGTCAGTTCAGAGATACAGGTGTAAATATAGATTAACACCTTAACTGCAAGGTGACTGACAAACAATACATTTTCTATTGTGTCTCGTTGTCTGGCAGTTAAGGTTACACTAGTCGAAAATTCTTCCATACAAACGTATTCTATCAATTACTCCACTGTTTGACGATGAACGTTCAAAATAAAAAAAATATATAAATTTGTCTTATCATTATCTAGCCCTGTATGGAAGCAAAAAAGTAAAAAAAATAGATTAGTAATTCAACAATGCAAATAATTTTATTTTGAAAATATACATTTGGTCGTTTTTTCATGATATCTAGACTCCCAAAGGACTGTTTATTAAATTTCGCGAGCTCGTTTTCGTCTTAAATCATCATCCATTTCGATACAAATTTGCAAAAGTGCTAATTCGTACGCGAACTAGCTTCTTACTGCTCATCACAGCATCTAACTCTTTCGCACGTGTTGTCGGATGAGACAGCATGCATTTTAACCTCGCGCACAAAATAGTTCGTGCCGTCGACTAGGGGAACCCTTAAGGTGTTAAATTAATAATAGAACAAAACTTACAATCTGTATAATTTTGAAGACGTAGTGAATGTGGAGAAGGGGAATGCAGTCTTGGTGTTAGGCTCATATTGGAAGACAATCTTGGCATGCTGGATTCTCTAGATCCATATTGTTGTTGTTTTTGCTGTTGTACCTGGTAAATGGTTAGAAATATTTTAGTTAAGGCGCCGATTCCCTTGAGTAGCTGATTTTAAAATGAGAATCACGTCTAAACGACTAGTCGTAATTTATTGGAAAAATATATGTTATAGTACACCATTTTCTTAATAATTTCATCTGAGCAAATTTTGAGTTTTATTCGTATAACATAGTGTAATTAATTTGTAAAGTTATGTCAAAAACACGACAATCACACCAAAACCGCTGGGCTTATTTTAATGAAATCGACACCATATCAAAGACAATTTAATTATCTACATTTTGATCTGAAGCTTTTTTTTTTAAAGTCAAAGAATAATAAGGAAAGTACAAAAAACTACTAAATTTTGGGTCGCGCGGGTGTGAAACGAGTGCGCGTTTTGTTCCCTCAAGGTCGTTGGTGTTAGTCGTCGTCTTAAGTAGTGGAGTATTCAGCCATTTTTTTTTTCATTCACATAATAAAACTATCAAGCAAACAATAGATCGAAATTATAATAAAAGCTCTTTCGTACTTTCATCTTTGTTTTGCAGTTTTTCTTCTTTGTACTGGCAAAGAAGAATCAGCAAAAAAAAAAGTAAAACAAGTAAGAAATGTAACAGTATGTTTTCAAAACGTGTTAATTGGTAAGGATATTATTGTAAAATATGGTAATAGTGTTTGTCCGCAGGAATATCTGGATATGTTATAGACTTCCATGCGTCATGGCCATACTCATCGACCACATAGCCACTAGACGCCTAATGCTTGATCTAATTCATCGAAACAATTCTGTCAACTAGCTGAGGTATGAGGAACGGGACGACTACGCTCTGATTAGTCCGTTCCCAAGGTCATACGCCTCATAAGGGTGGGACAGGTTTAAATAAAAACAGGAAGGTATCGATATTTTTATAAATATTCATCATCAGCCTAGCCTTTTCCCAATGGTTGTTGGGGTCGGCTTCCAGTCTTACCGGATTCAGCTGAGTACCAGTGTTTTACATGGAGCGACTGCCTTTCTGACCTCCACAACACAGTAGCTGGGTAACACGATACCTCTTGGCAAGACTGGTGTCAGATCTCAAGCTTCTGACTACTCGTAACGACTGTCAAAGATCTTCAAATAACAGCCGGGACCAACGGCTTAACGTGCTTTCCGAGGCACGGAGGAAACTCGGTATGTTGAAATGGTCACCCATCCACGGACCGACCTCGTCAAGCATTGCTTAACCTTGATGATCGACCCGTGCGACTGTTATTATTTAGCCACGAGCTCCTCTAGAGCTATATTTTTATAAATAGTATTTGTACTTATTTTTTTTATTAATATTACCTTTTTATTATTAATTATACGGCGTTTTAACACTTCAGTAATAACATAAAATGTTAAAACTAAAAAAATATATCAAAATTCTAAAGGTAACATACTTTTTTTTCGGTTTTTGGTTCTTAAATATTAGTAAAAAACGTAATAAAAAAATCGTTTCACAATTAATAAACTATTCAATTTAATGTCTTTATTTGTAAGATTTCTAGTTCTATCGATAACAGATTTGGTCATAGAGGATATGGTGCATCACTAGTTTTGTTTACGAAATCATAGAGTAGAAGAGATAGCGAAAAAATTACTTTAAAAAGAAAGAGAAGAGACGCAAACATGCGGTGGGCGTTTTCACCTACAAACTTGACCAGTATAATATGAACTCCGATAAATAATATCAGAAATAAATCTAATTATGTTTATGTAACTATTAACTTATCAATGAAATGTTAAGTCGAAGTCTGGCTGTTGTTACCATACCAACGTATTGAACTAGAGTCCATTGTAATATTTTTTTAATATTTTTTTTATTGACTGACGCGGCAGTGTTTACGGCTCTCAAAAGTGGTCGCTACTAATTCGAAATTACCTGTATATGATCTTTTAATCATATCGGTTGACTGACATCGCTCGCCTGTTATTCGGCGTCTAGGGGCTGTGTGGTCGCTGTCACTACTTATTATAAAATAAAGTGTACATGTTTGTACGCGATGAACTCAAAAACTACTGAATGGATTTTCATGCGGTTTCCACCAATAGAAGGAGTGAGAAACTGGGACGGTTTTTGTGTATAATTTGTTTTGTCACGGGCGAAGACGGGGCGGGTCGCCACACTCTTTGCGCTGTAGCATTGTGCGGGTGACAGTTTCAGTAACATTTTTTACGCATATACGTATAGCATTTTAAGGGTTCCGTAGCCAAATGGCAATAAACAGAACCCTTATGGATTCGTCATGTCTGTCTGTCCGTCCGTAAGTCACAGCCAGTTTTTCCCGAAACTATGCTGTTGAAACTTGGTAAGTAGATGTATTCTGTTAACTGCAATTAGATTTTCACACAGAATAGAAAAAAAAACAATAAATTTTGGGGGTTTCCCATACTTTGAACTGAAACTCAACTTTTTTTTTTTTTCATCAAACCCCTATCTTTGGGGTATCTATCGATTGGTCTTCAAAAATGATACAGAGGTTTCTAATATTTTTTTTTTCTAAACTGTTTGTCCCTAAAAATATGTGATGTACATTACCATGTAAACTTCCACCGAAACAAGTTTGAACGAGGTCTAGTAAGTAGTTTTTTTTTAAAGTATGCAACCCTTCGTGCGCGAGTCTGACTCGCACTTGGCCGGTTTTTTTTGTAGTTTAATATCATACAGGCAACTATGGTATGAATACAAAAAATACGTATATGTACGAGTATATGCGTAATTTTTTTTATTGAAACTGTCACCCGCACCTTACTACAGCGCAAAGAGTATAGTTGAGTATAAAATTATTGTATGTTATTAGTTGTTGATAAATAGTTTGAGGAAGATACCTGTTGCTGATTCTGGTATATAGGATCTTCTTGTTGTTGCTGCCTATAATACCTGTAGCTAGTTTGCCGGCTAAATGAGTCATCTCTTTCATTTAAAGTTGTATGAGAAGCCTAAAAAATACAAATTAGTTAAGTCAATGTTTAGTCAACATTCATCAACATATTGCTTGGTATTTGAAGATATTTCATTACCACAGTTGAATCTATGAGATATTGAGAGTTGTAGCTATTTGAGGTACTTGCTGTATCACTGGTGGACAAACTGGCAAACCTGCAACAAAATCATTACTTATTAGTACTACCCGTGTGTGATAAGTTGGGACTTTCTAGGAATGCGACTCCCAGTATCTATTTTACTCTCCTCATCAGTATTTATTTTACTAGGGTTCCTTAGTCTCGTAATGGCGTAACAACACGCTTTGGATTCTTTTTAGTTTCGTTTGAGTTATTATTTTGTCACCACGCTCAGGTCCTAACTTATCGCGCTCGGGTAGTACTTCTAAATGTTTGGTAGTAAGACGTCCTCAAGTATTTTAGTAAGCAGAAAAGGACCTTTCTACATAAAAATCTACATGAAAATATGCAATTATCTGCAAGAAACTGTAAAATATACAAATGCATATAATCCAGTCTCTATTTATTAGTAACAGGATGGAACAATAAACAAACATGTTAGGTATCTTAATTAACTAAATTATTACCTGTGTGCTAAATTTGGAACTGACTCACTGGGTGTATATTTTCCTGCATGTCCACTCATAGTTTGTGCTTTGCCAAATTTATTCTCATGGGTTTGCGAAATGGCATCATTCGCACCGAAAGGTTGACTTCGAGGTCGTTTATTGTGACCGGTTGTCCACACATTTATAACTGAAGGGAATAGAAAGTTCGTGAACACTTTAACGATAACGATTCTATAGGATTAACCTGATTAAATATATTGCAATGAAGTCTTGATTGCATTTTAACATTCCAGTAGCGAAAACTTACTGGGTAAATCTGGAGGCGTATCTTTCTTTATATATTTTCCAACCACACCCTCATTAACAGCTTTTTGACCTTTTCTAGATATCATGATTTCAGTTTCTATCAATCCTAAAACATAATTGTCGGGTTTTCAGCACATTAACATAACTAATTTTACACAATTTACAAATAAAAATTAAAATAAATCAAACAAAAGATTGCCACAGATAGAAGAAGAATAAAACAAATTGTAATGTAAACGATTGACGTTGACAATAACATGACAGTTGACGTGCATTGCATCACAGACTAGTATTCTACCATTGAGATAGGAAATATATGGAGGCGCCGCGATGTTCTATACATACATTAGCTTATACAAATATGAGTGAAATACGATACAGAATGTGAAACATCGTTTTGTTTCATTCTTTCTATAAATAATCGTATTTGATGAAAGAGACAACAATATTTCAGTTGTTGCTAGTTATGGCAACATTTTGTTATGACGTAGTGACGGTTGTAGGTACGTGCCTTATTCGCCATTTTATGTGACGAATTTTGTGGTTGTGTTCGTGGTAGTCCTTTTTTTTTTTTTTTTTTTTTGTTTACGGGGGGAAACCTTCAAAAGGCGCCTGGAATTTTGGGGAAAGACCAGGGAGTGTGGGATTTTTACCTCACTAAAACCACCCCGGTGATCACCATCAGCACGTAGAAGGGACCCCGTGACCTCTCAAAAGACCACCCCGGAACCCCCTCTGTGCACCGCCTGTTAGGGCACATCACTGGGGAGACAAATAATGTACCTCCCCTGAGCCTCGCTGTGCACGGCAGCACGTGACCACTGTGCCACCGTCTTTCCTGGAGTCACTTTGTGAGCAAACAGAACCCCCAATCTGACCGCCCATGACCCCGGAGTCCCGCCTACCTATACAGCAGGCGGGGTTTCGGCGTTTTAGGCATCAAGGCGGTTGCCTCAACGACGCCTTCTTCTCCGAGTGGGATCAGCCCTCTCACGATCCCGCTCGGCAGCCTCCTTCTGTACCATCACCGTCTCACAGAAGGATGCCATTTCCCTCCAGTTTTCTGTCTCTGCCAGCATGGCCCTCACAACTGCTGGTAGAGACAGGTCTCGCCCGATCCTGGCGACCAAGACCTGCCGCTCAGAGGCCCACGCTGGGCACTCCTCTAGCGTGTGCTGTGCAGAGTCAAGGTCGCCTCCACAGTGGTGGCAATTTGCCGTGGTCTCTCGCCCAATCCTATTCAGGTACTCACCGAAGCAACCGTGCCCGGTGAGTACCTGAGTGAGCCTGTAGGAGATGCGCTCCTCTCTCTTCAGCCAGGCTTCGAAGTGCGGCAGGACGGCTTCGACAACGCGCTTGCGCGAGTATTGCGGCTGCTGTAGCCGTTCGCGCCACCGCTCGAGCGCGTGTCGCGGTTCCTGCCGCCTCAGCCTTACTATAGCGATTCCTGGCACGCTATCACCATTCTGGCGGATGGCGCGTATTCGGTTATAAACCCTCGCATCCATGTCTGCCAGAATGTCCAGCGGAGGAAAGCGTGCCAGGAGAGTTGCCGCCTCAAAGGATACCGTTCGGTAACCTCGTGCGATACGAATCGCCATTTTCCGCTGCAGGCTATTAATTTTAGTCCTGCAGCGTCGGACACCTGATAATCGGCTTGACCAAACAGGTGCCCCGTAAAGGACCATCGATCGCACGACACCCGCGTAGAGGCGGCGAACTTCCTCCCGTGGTCCCCCGAGGTTAGGCAGCAGTCTATGCAAAGCACCCACTGCCTTTTCAACGCGGGGGACCAGGCGCTCGAAGTGCTCTTCGAAGCCCCACCGACCGTCCAGGGTTAGGCCAAGATACTTAATGTATCGACCCACCTGGACTTGTGCATCTCCAACAGTCACTGACGAGCTGGGTGGCTCCCTGCTCCTCGGCAGTTTATGGAACCATAGCGCCTCAGTTTTATGAGGCGCTATCTCCAAACCCAGCTCGCGGATCGACGCCACGACTCTTGCCACCCCGAGCTCGGCAAGCTGGATGGCCTCGTCGAAAGTATCCCCGCCGGTTAACACCAGGGTGTCGTCTGCATAACAGACGATATCAACGCCGACGGGGAGGTCTACACGCAGGACCGCATCGTACGCAAGATCCCACAGGGGAGGACCTAGCACCGACCCCTGCGGAACCCCACACGTAATTTCCCTCCGATGCACGCTACCATCCCGGCCCACATAGCGAATGTGCCGGTCGCGTAAGTAAGCCCCGACAATGCACTGCAGGTAAGGTGGCACTCCATGGTGTACCAGTGCCGCCCTAATGGCATCCCAGGGCAGGGAGTTAAAGGCGTTGACGATATCCAAACTTACCGCCAAAGCCACCCCACCCCGGGACACAACCTGTTCCGAAAGCGAGCGGACGCGTAAGATTGCGTCCACTGTTGAACGCTGCTGCCGAAAGCCATACTGGCAATCAGCAAGGTCGGGACCAACTCGCGACAGGTGCCCGACGAGTCTTTCGGCAATTATTCTTTCGAATAGCTTGGAAACCTCGTCGAGCAGGCAAATGGGACGGTATGCAGAGGGAGACTCCGAGTCCCGGCCTGCTTTCCTCAATAAGACCAATCCAGCCTCCTTCCAGTCGGAGGGGAACACGCCCGCACGAAGGCAGCTGTTAAACAGCTGTCTTAGGCGGTCCCCCAGAGCAGCCATAGCCAGAACCCACGCTCGGCCAGGGATACCATCCGGGCCCGGCGCGGTGTTTCGAGCCCCCATGCGTCTAACGGCTCGGTCTAATTCACCTTCAGTCACCCCCAACTCGTCAGTCCAATCCGAAGAGGTCAAGAGCGACGAGGTAACTTCCCTGGCTACTGGAAAGAGCGTGTTAACTACTCTCTCCAGCAGCCCCGCATCCATGGTTTCTGTGATGGGGGGGACCCATGGACGTAGCTTGGCCATTACCACCTTATAAGGTCGCCCCCATGGATCCCTGTCCAGTCCCTCAAGAAGCTCCCTCCAAGACCTCGACCTGGCATCCGAAATGGCGTGCTGGAGTGACATGGTCGCCTCCCGATACGCTCTGTAGGTTCTGGCTATTTCCTCCTCCTCTGCTCTTGGCTGCATTCTTCGTCGGGTGCGTTGATACTGGCGTCGGGACCTAAGACATAAGACGCGTAACTGCGCGATATCTTCTGACCACCAGTAAGCCGCACCCGGACGCTGGGTGCACCTGACCCGGGGCATGGAAGCGTCACAAATTGACGTCATCCTGTCCCGAAACCAGGCTGCCTCTTCTTCCGGATCGGGCGAGATCCCCTGGGTGTGAGTATCTTCCGGCCAAGCCACGACGTTGGCAGCTGCAATGAGCATATCTCGATTGAGCCGCTTGAGGGCCCAACGTCGTGCCGGTGGGTTAAGATCTGGACGGCTCGGGCTGTCGGAAGGGCACAGTGTCAAATCAAACACGATATGGCGATGATCGGAGAGTGTGACCATTTCATCTGCTACCCTCCAACCCGACACCATGCGGGCGACAGAAGGCGTCGCCCATGAAAGATCCACAATCGACTCCCCCTGCCACCGAACACAAGTGGACACAGACCCCCGATTCAAGAGTCGAAGGTCAAGCGACGCCGCCCAGTCATGTACCACGCGTCCCCTCGGCGCGTCCCGGCAGTTTCCCCAAGCTCTAGAGTGAGCGTTGAAGTCTCCCAGAACGAGCACTGGACGGGGTGAGCATTTGTATTGAATGCAATTCGCAACCCCGTCCAGATATCCCTCGAATTCAGTGAGGGAAATGTTGGGAGACACGTAACATCCCACTACGGCCAGAGATCCCCATTCCACAGCTATAAAACCATGCCCCCTATCTAGTAGGCAGCAGTGAGGTCCACCGCTTCCACCAGCCCAATAAATGGCAACAGAGTCTATAGTATCCCGGAACCAGCGAGGATGATCCCTAAGACCGTATGGCTCTGCTACCACCGCCAAGGCAACCGACCACTCCGCGACGGTCTGCAGAAAAAGATTCTGCGCGTTGCGGCAGTGGTTCAGGTTGCACTGGAGGACTTTTAAGGCTGGGAAGGCGATGCGTCCATTTTCTCCGAAGCATCCAATGATGCTGGCGTCGATCTTTGCAAAGTGGCAGGAGCAAGCGAGGCTCGCTTCTTGCGAGGAGTGCATCTTTTGCCCCCCAGCCGGTGATCTGCTGGGAGACCCTGGTCCGCACACAGCGGACACCGCATGGTCGGCGATGTGCAATCTCTCGCTTTATGAGCTCCCCCACAAGCATAGCACTGTGTGCTCCGATCCACTGCACTTGTGCACTGGGAGCGGACGTGCCCGGGCTCGAGGCAACGAAAGCACATCATGCGACGCGCCCCCAAAACTTGAACCCTGACAAACGTCCAACCCAAGCGCATGCGGTTGTCTGATGCCAGTTTTTTAATAGCCACCAGTGGGCCACGGACCCAGACGTGCCCAAGAGAAGCATGTGGACGACGGATTTCACCCACTTTTATGTCTCCGGAGGAACAGCCTCCTACCTCGGCAATGGCAGCTGCCACATCCTCAGGCGTTACGGCATCGTCAAGGTCCATAACCCTTGCCTCAGCTCGCTTTGTTGGACGCGAGATTTTGACGCCAAACTCGGCGAGGACCTCTCGCATACGGCTAGCGAGACTGTCCGCTTTGGTAGACGAATCGGTGCCAGCGACGGTTAACACCATTCCGCCATCGACAGCCCTCTTTTGGCCGACGGTGTCAATTCCGAAGTCAACCAAACGTATTCGCTGCCTCGCTGCGTTCATTACATCGCCGAGTTTGGCAGATGAACCCTCTGCTATTGAGACCGTGATAGCTTCCGTGGTTGGCACCCTCGGTAATTTCACTGGCTGCTTTTTGGCAACTGGGGCAGCAGGTTTCGTGCTAGATTGTGGAGTTTTAGCCATCCCAGCCTTCCTCCCGACCACAGTAGACCAGGCCTCCTTTTCAGCAATGTCTTTATCTCGCAAAGTCTGCGAGGCTAAACTGGATGCCGTAGATACTGAAGGCAGTTCCACCACCGGAGCTGCAGTTTTGGCAGTATTTTTATTTCCCTTGCCTTTTCGCTTGCCTTTCCCCTTCTTCTTGGCGGGATGAGGGGCATCAGCGATTGTCTCCTCTTGGGCAGCCGATGAGGGAGCTTTTCTCATGTCAGCAGCGAGTGGCGGACGCAGGGGCTTCTCTGGAGGCAACCTCCTCGCCAGGGCAGCCAGTTTGGCGTCTACCATAGTCCCAATTTCTAGGGCTATGGAACGCCGAAACTGGGCCTCTAGGTCGTCCGACCGGAAAGGTATGGTCACCGTAGCAGCTTGACTGAGTTCCATCGCTGATGCTGCCACAGTAGGGCTGGCTGTGGGTTCTTCCCGGCGACTTAAGAGGCTAACCTGCGCTGTCAGCTTTTCGACCTGCGAGGATAGATTGGTCAGCTGAGCCTTTAAGTCGGCGTTCTCAGACTGTAGCCTCTCAACGTTGACCTCAACTGCTGATCGCGAGGCCAACTCAGTTGCAGCAGCCTGCAATGTGACTGCCGCCACTTTGAGGCTGTGAACAAAAGTCGCTTTGAGGTTGCGTGCTTCGTTCGCAACCTCCTCTATAGTCTTAAGACTATTCTTGATACAGGCACTAAGATCCGCCGTTGGCTGCATCTGCATCGTCTTGGCCATCAACTCCGAATCTGGCAGGTTCTGGTTTGTCGCCAGAGTTTTAGCCTGCTTAGCAGGTGGGCTTGCTGGCTCTGAGTCTCCACCGTGATTTCGACCGTCCGCGTCGGTGAGGGGCTTGCTAAGTGTTAGCGACTTAGCTGACTTCTTCCTAGACGTGAACGGCTGAGCACGCTTGCGCGTACGGGATCGAGTCGACCGTGTTGACGACTCAGAGGCGTGTGAAATCTGCGAGCAAGAAGACTCGCAGGAATCACTAGCCACCTCGTCGGCAACCGGAGCAGGCGGGCGCAAAAACTGTGGCCGCTTTTTATTTTTTGGTGCTGCGGAAGTGCTGGAATTAAATCCCAGCGACTCCGTATCACCGGTTCGTGTGCCACCCTGGCTCACTCCTTCCTCCTGTTCGTGGTAGTCCTACTGTCAAATGGTTGTTTACATATTGTATTATTGAGATTTGTGAGTGTGTGTGTGTTGCTTGATTGACACAACCTTAGAATCGGCGGCCATTTTTTCGTAGGTATTTCCAGTCCATATTATTTAGTACGTCTATGCAATTGACAGATTTTTAGATTAAGACGGAGACAGAAACACACTTACGTGTCGTGGAGCGGCCGGGCGCGGGATCCACCCACCAATTAAACTACTCTGTTCCAGCCTAGGTCAAAACGCAACGAATTTTGTAACCAATCAACTGCGTCAGAAGGCGCCACGACACGCCACGCCACTTAAAAGTGTGGTTCCGCCTTTAGTCTATGCCTATGGCACAGCTGGCATGCCGAAAATAGTGGAAAGTGATTGTGTTTGTGACCTGACTGAATTGTGATTCTATTTGTCTGTCATTGTGAACCGGCAAACGTTGCTCTACTTTGATTGTATTACAACTAATATTGTACTAAAAATGTTCTATTTAATAGGTTTAGGGTTAGGTGACGCCAAGGACATTACTGTAAAAGGCTTGGAAATTGTTCGAAAATGTGACAAAGTTTTGTTGGAAGGTTATACTTCTATACTCACTGTTGGAAAAGATATTTTGGTAAATATTTTGTTTCTACAATGTGTAATAGGTCAGTGGGTCGGTTTAGGGGCAGAATTAACCATATGTTAATACGTTAAGCTACAAACCTACAAATTTTACGTGTAAAACTTGTGGAAGAGGTGTCGCTAGGATTGTTTACTTTCACCGTAACAATGTTTTCTCAATTTCTGCAAGGGTTTCTACCATGTTTCTACCAATTTAATCTTTAGGCATTAGATAAAATAAATCTAACTAACCTTTTTGCAACTTTCTAAGTCTAAGGGGCGTCTAAGGGGATTCAGCTGAGTACCAGTATTTAACATGGAGCAACTGTCAGAGCGAGGCTTTAGATATATAAAATAGGTAAATATATTTGAGTGTGTACTTTATTAAAATATTTAAATTTCAGGAAGAGTTTTATGGTCGACCATTGGTGCTAGCAGACCGTGAATTATGTGAGGGTGCAATTGACGATATATTATTAGAAGCCAAAAATAGTGAAGTAGCCTTGCTGGTTGTTGGTGACCCACTGGGAGCAACAACCCACACCGATATGTTGCTGCGAGCTAAACAATTTGGTGTAAAAACACAGGTAGCAAAATTCTTAGAGCAGCATAAGTTGTAACATTAAAGAATTACAGGAATTATTTTAAACTTAATTATCAATAACATGGGTTAAGTTTAAAATAATTGTTTCACTCTTTGTTTATATGGATAAATGTCCACATATAGACAAACAAAAGAACTGTGTTGACTAGAGATTGGATAATCGGAAGCGTATTTATCTAAACTTGAGCACGGATAATATAATACTAGCATATAGATGTGTCATCCCATACAAAGAAACCGTGCCGACGTAACTAGCGTTTTTCATCTGATTAGACCGATTATTTTTTGTATATAGATCGTGTTTGGTTCCGTTCCACAGCGATAGATAGATCACCATCTACATCCATGGAAAAGAACGGAATGGAACCGAATGCGATTGATGTACAATAAATAATCAGTATAGAATGTCGGCACGGTTTCTTTGTATGGGATGAGACACCACTGACTTAAGTAAATGTGTAGTTAATTAATATTTGGCAACAAAATTTACAGAATGATGTTAGTTTATAAATTCATTGTACAACATTATTTTGGTTAAAAGTAATTTGAGTTCTGGCACATGGCATGGTATCTCTGGTCATCCAATGAGTGGCTCACGCTCTACTACAATTTAATTGTTAACTTTTCAGATTATTCATAATGCATCAATAATGAATGCTGTAAGCTGTTGCGGATTACAGTTGTATAATTTTGGAGAAACTGTTTCAATACCTTTCTGGACGGATACATGGAAACCAGACAGTTTCTTTGAGAAAATTCTTGCAAATTTCTCAAGAAATTTACACACTCTTTGTTTATTAGGTAAGCATTAAACTTTATATTTTTTTGTCATAATCTTCATGAACTGATTGTAAATCAGTTGGTAGACTATAAGCAGATGTGATGAAATACCTATTTATTTATGTTGTTTTTAGAGCAAAGTCCTCCTTGGGATAATTGATCTCTGTAATAAATGAAGTGCTCTAGAGCCATGCATAGGTTCGGGTGGATTGCAAGTCGTGCTTTGTATTTAGAGCAGGATGATTGTATCTCTTACTTGACTGTCTTGAGGTTCAAAGGATCTTGTATTTCCGAGATCCTCAAGAACCACGGTGAGTTGGACATTTGTTTCAGGATGTAATTTTGAGCCCTATGTATTATACTTATGCTGGAGTCATATGTGTGCCGTATGGTGACGGACGGTGCCGTATGGTGATGGACGGTGGCGGACGTATAGAATTTCACCATCTCATATCTTCCCGTGAGTATCGTAAGAGGCGACTAAGGAAAAAAACCAGAGAATGGGCAGCAACATTCTCTGTGCACTTTCAAACTACGATCGCCAACCCGCCTGCCAAACGTGGCGATTATGGCAAACCCTCCCCCCACCAAACCTGATGAATAGCACACATAAAAAACGGCCCCGAGTGCCCGGTAGCCCGTCTACCCTCGGCTACGGTAGCGGTCGAGGCGATGGCGTGGCACGGGGTGCAAAGAATCCCCGGAGTGGACCTGGCTACCCCAATATACACCGACGACTGGACCTGGGAACATATAACACGCGAACACTCCGGACTGACGAGAAGGTAGCGAGGCATTATAGGGTTATCTGAAGTCCGAAGAGAGGGGGAGGACTCGATAATCCTCAAATCCGGTAACCTGCTCTATTTTAGAGAGGATGACCGGCAGTCCCAGGGTGGTGTCGGGTTTATCGTCCACGAGTCCCTTGTGAACAACGTGGTGAAGATCGAGAGTGTGTCGACCAGGGTGGCGTTCCTTATAGTCAGAATATCCGTAAGATATTCGCTGAGGTCATACAGGTCTACGTCCCGACCTCGGCACCCCGACGACGAGGTAGTGGCCATTTATGAGGATATCTCTAGGAGCCATGCATGGTTTCAAAACTCACTTCACCGTTGTCATGGGGGAATTCAACCCAAAACTGCGCAAACGAGACGAGGATTAACTGCAAGTGGGGCAATTTGGAGTTGGACGTCGGAAACACCGGGGTCATCAATTGGACAGTTTTATGGAGAAGGAGGCCCTCTACATGATGAACTCCTTATTCAGAAAGCGTGAGCACAGAAAGTAGACCTAGCAAGGCCCCGATGGTGCAAGGTGCAACTAAAAACAAGATCGACTTCATCATGTCAACCAAGAAGCAAATGTTCAATGATGTCTCTGTGATCAATTCGGTAAAAACCGGGAGCGATCACCGCATGGTAAGAGGCACATTGAACATTAATGTTAAGCTTAAAAGGTCTCGACTGATGAAGTCCATGCTCCGTCCAGGACAGATCCAGGTCCAAAACCCCGAGACCTTTGTGCTCGAACTCCAGAATCGTTTCGAGTGCCTAGGGAGCTCCGTGGACGAATACAGCGATGGGTTCGTGGAAGCTGTCCATACGGTCGGGTCTAAGTTTTTCAAGACCCGCCGCACAGATAGGAACAAAAAGCTCGCTGACCCTACTCTCAAGCTCATGAAGGAGAGGCGTGAGATGATCTTGCAGTCTTCAGACGATGCGTTGAAATACCGGCTGCTTTCATATCATATCCGTCTATTTACCTCGGCAGCTAAATAGACGGATCTCAAAGTCCTTGAAAAGCGACCGCCGCCGCTTTAATACCGAAAGTATTGAAGAAGCGATTGAGCGGAACAAAGGCTCCAAGGTCTTAGCAAGAGATCTGTCTATTGGGCAGAGCCAGCTCACGAAACTGAAGACCGATGATGGCAGGATCGTGTCCGCCAAACCTAGCTCTTTTGGATAAGCTAGATTTTGCACCAGACGGTACGTTTCTTCCGTGAGATGACACAGCAAAATTCCATTTTTATTTTCTTGATCGACCTTGTTAATTTTCAAAAGCAAATATTTTTAGCAATTTTTAAATCGGTCCAGTGGAAGGGTAGTTTCCGTCAGTTCCCAGCTAAGAATTGTAAGCTACATTTTTGAAAATAAAAAGTTTTTGCGCACGAAAAATCGTGGTCCTCGTTGCAGTCGAGTTGATATGAACGATAGCGCGCAGGCGCATCGTCCGTTTGTAGCCATTATTTCACCTAAAGTCATTTCCACGCATCATTGTGTAACGAGGACCATGAAGAGATTTTTTTCAAAAGATAATTGCGTCAACTTCCCTTTATTTATTTGCCAATCATTAGATTTGTGGTCAAATACAGTAGGGCGTCCCAGGTACGTGCTCATTTTGGTTTCTTGCGTGGATCGATTACCTCGTCGCCAATAATATGTATAGATATAAATATATGCGCAGGGCGCAATAATACGACTGACGGGTACTGAGCTTCGTTTATTACTGACACAAAGATGGAGCTGGCGGACACGCGCGGCGGCTCACACACATACGTGTCGGCACACACGCACACGTATACATCAGCAATGCAGTTTCCGTAGATTTGCCAGGGCTGTAGGCGCACTGTAGTTTATGTAGAGGGAATACTTTTAAGTGGTCCCTCTCTTAGGTACCTGTCTACCATTTTCTCCAGAGCTTTTAAGAGAAAGGATGATAGACTGATGGGCCTATAAGCTTTCGCTTCTTCGTAAATTGGTCTGCCCACCTTCGGTATAAAGGTGACTTTGACCTCCCTCCATGCCTTGGGTAAGTACCCAAAGGCTAAGCATGCTCTGTAGAGCTTACTCAAATTGGGTATCAGAACAGCGGCCCCTTCTTGCAATAGTATTGGGTAGATGCCATCCGGACCAGGGAGTTTGAGAGGCTGGAAGCCCGCTATGGCAAGCTTCAGTTTATTTTCATCTACCACTTCATTTTCCGTAAGCCTGTTATTTTTGGATGTGTGCCTTGTGAGCTCATCCCTTGTTACTGGTTCCGCTTAAAGCTGTACACATTCTGGGAAGTGAGTATTGGAACAGCACACTCAGAGTGTTCTGTCCAGTTTCCGTGAGAATGATGCTATATCATATGTTGTATGTCCTTCCATTTGGCGCTAATACATAAACATTCTGGGCGCTGGACATAGGTACGCGGACAAGCTACATAATAACCGGGCGTGGTTTGTCCTTGAGCTTTGTTAATAGTAGTAGCGCAAGACTACGTTTGATTGTAAACTGGAGTTCACTCTTCTTTAAATCAAAATGCCAAGGATAAAAAATACAGGATATAAACAGCGGCTGCACCCCCTTCCACACAAAGTGCACCTCACCAACATTAGAGGTCTGCACTCAAATCCCTCTGCAGTCCACTACCACCTGGAGACTGAAAAACCAGCGCTGTTTTTCCTTACGGAGACGCAGATAGCGAGTCCGTCAGACGCGTCGTACCTATCTTACCCAGGGTTTACCCTGGAGCACAATTATAAACCGTGCGCGGGAGTGTGTATGTACGCCCGTGACGACACTTGCTATCGGCGTCTCCGTAACCTTGAGGACCCAAGATTTTCGACGCTGTGGGCTCTAGTGGACACAGGTCTGGATAAAATTATATACGCCTGTGTCTACCGCTCGCACAGTGGAGATCAGGAGACAACCAGGCTCACAGAGTACCTCAGTGAGGCGGCTGATGCGGCACAGCAGCGGTACCCTTCCGCCCAATTAGTGTTACTGGGGGACTTTAATGCCCACCACCAGGAGTGGCTCTTCCCATACCAGTGCACTGACCATGCTGGACGGGAGATGCGTAAGCTTGCGCTTGCGCTTAACCTTACCCAGCTGGTCCAGGGGGCAACGAGGGTGCCGGATGTTGATTCGCACACTTCCAATTGCTTGGACCTTCTGCTGACAACAGAGCCAGACCGATACTCTGTGTCGATAACTTCACCTTTGGGTAGTTCCGACCATTGTCTGGTGAAGTCTGTGTCCGTCTACTCCCCGCCCGATCCCAGCCCAAGAGGCACGCGGCGGGTTTGGCGGTACAGGTCAGCAGATTGGGATGGCATGCGATATTTCTTCGCATGTTATCCTTGGCAGCCTACTTGCTTTTCTTCGGATGATCCTACGGCGTGCGCGGACAACGTGACGGATGTGTTGCGTCAGGGAATGGAGTACTACATTCCGTTTTCTGACGTAACAATGTCCAATGTTGACCGGCCATGGTTTGGCGCTGAATGTCATCGCGCCGACGCGCTTAAACATGAGGCGTACCTGGCATGGGTTGACGCTCGTTCGCGCAAAGCGAGTGACGTGGGTCAAAGGAAGAAAGCCTATAACAGGGCTGCCAAGTCCTGCAATAAGGTGTTGAGAAGGGCTCGGTTCGACCACATTGGCCGAATAGGGGCCAAACTTGCTTCTTACCCAGCAGGTAGTAAAGCGTTTTGGTCCCTGGCTAAGTCGGTCGAGTCCAACTTCAGCCGTCCCTCACTACCACCACTGCTGAAACCCGACGGGTCGCTGGCCCACTCTGCTGAGGAGAAGGCAAATTTATTTGCCTCTCTTTTTGCGGAATCTTCACGTCTGAACCCTGGTGACGCGCGGCCCCCTTCTTATCCTGATGGATGCGAGACGAGTATGTCGGACATTCGTATCCATCAAAAGGACGTCTGTAAGGTACTGCGCAACCTCGACGTGAACAAGGCTAGTGGCCCGGACGGAATACCAGCAATAGTTCTCAGAACCTGTGCGCCTGAACTGTCTCCGATCTTGACACGCCTATTCCGCCTTTCGTATGAGACTGGAAAAGTGCCGAATGCTTGGAAGCTAGCTAACGTACAGCCCGTGCCCAAGAAGGGTAGTCGAGCTGACCCGGCCAACTACAGACCCATCTCTGTAACGTCCATACTCTGTAAGAGTATGTAGCGTGTTCTTAACACGAAGCTCCTGGCATACCTAGAATCTAACGATATCCTTAGTGACCGCCAATACGGCTTCCGCCGAAATCGGTCTACTGGGGATCTTCTAGCGTATGCCATTCACATCTGGAGTGAGGCCATCGAGAGACACGGGGAAGCGCTTGCTGTCTCCCTCGACATCTCGAAGGCTTTTGATAGGGTCTGGCACGAAAGCCTTATTGGTAAGCTTCCTTCATTCGGTTTGCCCGGTGGTCTGTGTGATTGGATTGCAGACTTCCTGAGAGATCGGTCCATTCGAGTGGTTATCGATGGCTGCTCGTCGGACCAATTGGATATCAATGCCGGGGTCCCTCAGGGGTCGGTACTCTCAGCAACTTTATTCTTGCTGCATATTAACGATCTGCTTAAACCCGGCACCTTTGGGTATGCAGACGACAGCACTGTTGCTGAGAGATACTTGTCCAACGCTCGTGCTACCGGGCCTCAGATCCGGTCTCTCCGGGAGGCCATGGTGGAGCGCTTGAACCTGTCCTTGCAGGCAGTCTCCGAATGGGGCGATGCCAATCTGGTCAGGTTTAATGCCGCTAAAACCCAGGCGTGTCTTTTTTCCGCTAAAAAGAGCCAATTTTACCCAGATCCAACTATCCGAGATGCGACCGTGCCAATAACTGACCATCTTGAGCTTCTTGGCGTTACGTTGACATCTACTCTCAATTTTTGCCCTTACATTGAGGCAAAGGCTCAGCTGGCTGCCAAAAAGCTGGGGATCCTTGCAAAGGTGAGACGGTACTTCACGCCGGAACAGCTCCTCAACTTGTATCAAGCGCAAGTTCGATCATGCATGGAGTACTGTTCTCATCTCTGGGACGGATCAGCCAAATACCAGCTTGACGCACTAGAGTCGATCGAAAAGCGAGCCAAGAGGCTCATCGGCGATGAGGCGCTGGTCAAGTCAAAGCTCCAGAGTCTTGAACATCGTCGCCGAGTTGCCAGCCTGTCGGTTTTTTATCGGTTACATTTCGGGGAGTGTGCGATGGAATTGCACGATATAATTCCACCTAGCCCGTTCCATCATCGGACTACCAGACGTACGGCGATGCGCCGTCGATACATGGTAGACATCCCACCCATACGCACTAAACGTTTTGGGAACACTTTTATTATGCGTACAGCTAAGGAGTGGAATTCCCTGCCGGAGTCTGTGTTTCCCGATAGCTACAATCTAGGGGTCTTTAAGTCAAAAGTGAATAGGTTATTTCTAGGCAAGCGTGTTTCACCGTCGACCACATAATCGCTTACCATCAGGTGAGATTGTGGTCAAGCGCGAGCCTATAGGTTATAAAAAAAAAAAAAAAAGTCTTTTGAATTGAAATGGTAGGCTAGGTGTGAGATTCGACGTATGAACACGCTTTCCCCCTATATATCCTATAGGTAGGTCCACTATATTAGTAGGTACCTCCTGCTAATATAGTGGCACCTATTGTATTTTTCCCTTATTTGTGCAAGTAATACTAAGCCTCATCCTATTACATAATCGGGTTGCATCAATACTTTCGCATTTATAAAATTGGATCTTCAATTTGGTCAAATCAATTTTTTTCTCACTTTTATAACTGATATTGAACATTTTCTCAATTTGGAACTATAATAGTTCAAAATTGAGTCAGATAATTCAATCTACTCCCATCCGATTAGAATTAGTAGGTACTAATCGGATTGCTTTGGTGAGGGCCTGAATAGGATTGGGCGAGAGACCTCGGCAAATTGCCACCATTGTGGAGGTGACCTTGATTCTGTACAGGACACGCTCGAGGAGTGCCCGGCGTGGGTCTCAGCCAGCAGCTGTGAGGGATATGCTGACAGAGACAGAAAATTAGAGAGAAATGGCCTCCTTCTGTGAGACTGTGATGGCCCAGAAAGAGGCAGGACACCGAGCGGGATCGCGAGTGGCCCGATCCCGCTCGAAGAAAAAGGCGTCGGGAGGCAACCGCCTCTATGCCTAAAACAAATCCTCCGGGACTCCGGGGTCGTGGGTGGTCAGATTGTGTACTCCGTCCGCCCATCAAGTGACTTCAGGAAATACTGCAGCATAGTGATCACGTGCTGCCGTGCACAACAAGGCTCAGGAGAGGCCTCCCCAGGGATGTGCCCTAACAGGCGTTGCACAGTTGGGGTTCCTGGGATCTTTTAAGAGGTCCCCTCCAGATGCTGATGGTGATCACTGGGCTGGTTTCATCATATCAGCCGAAAGACGTCCACTGCTGGACATAGGCCTCCCTCAAGCGTCGCCACATTGACCGGTCCCGTGCGTCTCGCAACCAGCGGATCCCCGCAAGCTTCACCAGGTCATCGGTCCACCTGGTGGGAGGACTTCCAACGCAACGTCCTCCGGTTCGCGGTCGCCACTCCAGAACCTTTCTGTCCCATCGGCCATCCGTTCTGCGAGCAATGGGCTGGTTTTAGTGAGGTTAAAATCCCACACACCCTGGTCTTTGCCCCAAAAGTCCAGGCGTCTTTTGAAGGAAGCCTACTAAAAAAAGGTACTAATCGGATGCGAGTAGGTTGATTTAGGTAAATTTTAATGAATTTGATTAATCAATTAAATTTGAATTAGGTAAATTGTAGGTAGGCACCTACCAGCTACCGTGCTATTTATATTTAACATTATCCTCAACTTGCTCTCATTCTATATTTCAGATATCAAGGTAAAAGAGCCTACTGAAGATTCATTAACAAAAAAGGTCCGCCAGTACATGGAGCCGAAATTTATGTCCGTCAAAGAAGCAGCTGAGCAATTGGTGCAAATAATCGAAAATAATCCAGACAATACAGGTTATTTTAAAACTTTATTTATGCAGTAGGTACCTACTGTAATGGTTGGGCTCATTGGGGACTTGTTGGACTAATGGTATTGTTAAGTTATGTATTCACAGCGGATCTTTGTGTCTCTGAAGTTAGCTCTGTCAAATATTGCGCAAGAAACAGTTTAACTGCATAGAGTAAGCGAGATAGGATGGTGAGACAAACGTAAGCGAGTGAAAGAGACAGTTATACAATGCTATCTTCACTTTCAATATTGACACAAGAATAGCTACTGCGCAGGCTCTTGCAGCCAATTCAGAGACACAAAGATCCGTTGATAATATTATATTCTTTGAGAAACAATGGTGTCCATATTATTACCTAGTCGTTTAGAATTATGTTGCCTTATTAATTCGTCGTCTCACACTATTGCCATGTTTATAAAAAAGTGAAACACGCGTCTACACTCGTATGCATTAGCGCAACAACTACTGTGCTGCTCTCCATAGACCCAACCAGGGATTGCAAAATCCGGTATTTTTTTAACCCGGATGTTTGTCTTCTCGTCCGATTTTTTTTTATTTTTTTTATTTAAAGCCGGATTATTCGGTTTTCCTTTTGTATTATTATTATTGATAGGCTCGCGCTTGGCCACTATCTAAGCTTAAGTATTTTAAGTTGATTTGATAAAACTGAAATAAAATAGCATAAATTATTTAAAATCTGCATATTTTATACGCTCAATTACGACGCACGACCGAATAAAAAAATGTTCACCGTCGACCGCATCACCGTTTACCATCAGGTGAGATAGTGGTCAAGTGTAAGCCTATAGAAAATAAAAAAGAACCAACTAAAATAAATAACATAAACTGTACTTAAACTTAGATAATTAAGGTACCCTCCTTTTAAAAAAAAAAATGCAGACTCAAGTTATTAGTAGTTATTATTGTTAGTTAGTCAGTTACAAATAAGAAAAGAATTACTCAATAAATCATATTTCTATTCCATCTAATCAGTCGGTCATATCATAATAGTAATACGTATTTTAATCAGTCTTCTTTGAAAAACGAGTTTTTTTTTTTTGAGCTTTCTCTACTAACGTCTCACCTTCGCAAGGATCCCCAACTTTTTGGCAGCCAGCTGAGCTTTTGCCTCAATGAATGGACCAAAATTGAGGGTCGATTCAACGTAACTCCAAGAAGCTCAAGTCGGTCCGTTATCGGCACGGTCACAACTTGGAAAGAAGGAGCCGGGTGGAACTGGCTTAGCGGAAAAAAGACACGCCTGGGTCAGCTTTGAACAGCAGCATTGAACCTGACCAGATTGTCATTTCCACATTCGGACTGCCTTCATGGACTGATTCAAGCGCCCAACCATGGCCTCTCGGAGAGACCGGATCTGAGGCCCAGTAGCGCGCGCGTCGGACACATATCTCTCAGCAGCAGTGCTGTCGTCCGCTTACCCAAAGGATTTAGCAGATCGTTTTATGTAAAGCAAGAACAATGTTGCTGAGAGTATCGACCCCTGAGGAACCCCGGCATTAATATCCAGTTGGTCAGACGAGCGGCCATCAATAACCACTCGGATGGACCGGTCCCTCAGGAAGTCTGCAATCCAATCGCACATACCACTGGGCAGACCGAATGAAGGAAGATAAGGCTTACATGCCAGACCTTGTCAAAAGACTTCGAAATGTCCAGGGAGACGGCAAGCGTTTCCCACATGATCGCGTCAACTGTCTTATTGTTAAGGCGCGGTCTTATTTTATTACAGAACATGCCAGCAGTAGAAAAAGCTCTTTCTGTCATCCAGTTGATCTATAGAATAATAGTAAAACCTAAGCCTACCAACTCAAATATTATTCGGATTTGCGCATTAGAATAGTTAATATCGATCTACCGATTACTTAAAATGAAAATTTGTGGATAAATACAAATATTAGCCGTTAAAATTAGTTTTGAAATAAATCCGATAAAACCGGATTTGAGTCTTAAAATGTAAAGAAAAGCTGGATTTTTCAGTTATTTTCGTATTTCGAAGAATCCGGATTGCAATCCCTAAAGCCCACCCCTACCGCCAGCAGGGAACAAACAACAACAACAACAAACAACAGATACGTTATGGTAAACACGTGCCTATGACGTATGGACTTATTTATAAAAACTTTAATCAGGTTCGTTTCAGCACTGAATAGCAGAATCCTAAGTGATTAAGAGCCGAAATGTGGGTGTACGTTTACCATAGGTATATCCATAGACATAAATCTAACTAGATAACGCAAGTCCCTCCATCTGAATGAGAACCAAGCGTGCCACTTTTTCACACACAATTTAAAAACAAATTTACTTACTAATGAAAGAAAACATTTCCAATGCCTCGGCCATTGATGTATTAAAAAGAGGAAGATACGTTACGCGCTAACATGGCGATCAGAAAACCTGGGCTTGGCGCACGACTACATGCACCGAAACTCACACATCTGTCTTCAGTGTCATCACCAGTATCAAACCTACAGTTACCGATAGACAAGGACAGAGATATGAGACGGCGCTGTAGTGCAAGCGAAATCGCGTTAGCCGCCGAATGTTGGCCAAATCACCGAATGTTTACTATTATGAATGAAATGACATTGCAATATGTGCGTATCGTGTCTCTCACGCATGTTTGTAATATCTATCTCGCTCTCACAAATATGGCGAAGCAAATATAATAAAATATTATTGTAATTTTCAACAAATTAACCTTTTTAACTGTACTTACGAGTGGTAAGTGATCCCGTGTGACTTATTTTTCTTCCTGTTATTATTACCCGACTGCCGAAGGAGGGTAATGTGTTTATCAGTCTATGTATGTATGTATGTTTGTTCCTATATGGCGTTCCAGAGACCAAACGCGTTGGCCGATTCTGATGATTCATACGTCAATCGATTTGTCTTAACTCTGCGAGTGTCACTGGCTACATTAAAATTGGTCAATAGAAAAATTGCGGATTTTGGGCGCCTTAACGTGGGGGCCCAAACTTTTTTTTGCTTTCAAACCCATCGTGTGGGGTATCAAAATAAAGGGTTTTAAGAGGAGATTTCAAAAATATATAACACTTATATGTTTAAATGTATCTAATTAGAAAAAACTTAACTAAAAAGTGATAAATAAAAAAAATTAAATCTAAAAATCAAAAAACCCGACTGCTTCAAAAGCGAACTAAAAAGTCGTAAACAAGGAAAAAATCATGCTGTGCAGGCGGAGGATACACCAGATTTTGGTCAACCAGCCCGCGAATATGTATCCTCCGACTGCACAGCATGATTTTTTCCTTGTTTACGACTTTTTAGTTCGCTTTTGAAGCAGTCGGGTTTTTTGATTTTTAGATTTTTTAAACACTGTTTAAACACACAAGAAGTCATTTTGATGCGTATTTATTGCAAAAAAAAAAACAAAAACACTGAAATTAATGTTCTGTGTGATCAACAATGTGCCGTGCGCGACTGAGTACCCGCTACGGGCATTCACTTAGATTAGTAGGACTAAGCGCTGTGAGCAGTCCCGTATCTTCCTCTTTTTAATACATCAATGGCCTCGGCAAACTTTTTCTATGCAGTCTTTACTGTTCAATATTTCCGGTGCCGATAGATAACGCGAATGAAAAGCTCAAATTACAATCATTGATCGTAATTTTACTCCGTTTTTTGACACGCGAATACAATCGCGTCATCTAGTTAGATTTATATCTGTGGGTATACCCTCTGTCTAGCCCTTCGGGAATAAAGCGTGATGTTATGTTTCATTAAATTTTTCTATGGAGAATTTGAATTTAGAATCTAATAATCAGTAATTTAAACTTATCATAATTATGGTTAGATTTATAATAATTATAAGCCTGGCAGTGATAACTGCAAAAGATATTTTAAAATATACGCATTTGTTTCACAAACATGTAGATTTCTTAGTGAATAGTATAAGTTCGTGCCTACCTATGCACATCATTCTAATATAAGTAGTTCTTTAGAGAATCATGATTTCGCGAGCTCGGCTATCTTTAACGGTGTACCTAAACATAAAATTATTTTCGTTTTCAACAGGAATTAGCAAAAATAACACAGCAGTGGGGCTTTCTCGAGTCGGAGCTACGGACCAGCAGATAGCAGTAATGTCACTCGACGCGATGCGAAGCTGTGACCTCGGCCCGCCGCTCCACAGCCTCGTCATTCCCGCTCCCAATTTACATCCGTTGGAACTGGACTATCTTGCACAATTTAAATCACTCAGTTGATTTATCAAATATTGATGTTATACAATGAATAAAAAAATAAAAATGAGTTTAATTAATATATTTTTATTATTTACAATATAATAATAATTAAAAATCATGATATTAACAGAATTTGATACGACCATGAGAAACCACATTCAAACCCATCATTGGTCCACAAAGCTACCACAAAATACATACTACAACAAAATTATTCTCAATTATAAATGTTAAAAGGTACATTAATTATTATTTGGTCTAAGTTTCACAATTATAAATAATGAAAACTATTATTATAATAATATACAAATAACGGAATGTAGATATACCAACATTATAATAAAATAGTACACCTATTTATTGGTATACATCAAACATCTCTAGATAAAACTGGAAACTGGTGGGTCAAATGATTGTAATTAATAATTAGGATCTTACAATATCCCTTCCGATGTCCACTCTGCCTCTCTGCCAGCTGTCATCGGTCGCTCAAATGTCCAGTCTGCCTCTCTGCCAATTTTTGATATTCTATGGCTGTTCTTGTTTTTGGCTTGAAATATGTCAGTAAGGAGGATATTCTCGACAAATCTTGGTTTCATTCGATACTTTAATAGACAATTATGAAAAAAAAATACCCCGCTGGTCTTTGGATCCGCCCAAGACCGTAATATTTATTTATTAAATCTGTGCATCGGGCGGTCGCCATTTTTGACAGCACAAGGGGCCGTGCTCAAACTTTTTGTGATTAAAAATTTAGTTTTTTTATTTTGAGTGGCTGTTGTTTTCTGCTGGAAATACATGGAACGGTAAGTTTTGAACTGTTTTTAATAGTTTTTTTTTGTATTTGGCCTAAATTCCAGCAGATATACGTATTTCAACGAACGCCGTCCGACATTGTTGTTTATTTTTTTCTGCGTGCGAATATTTTATTTTTTATTTCTTATTTTTGCAAATATGACTATATCAAACTGTTGTTATTTACAATGCTACGTTAATTAACAACAGAAATAATGCATTTAATTGTAGTGGTAACGAAACAAATTCGAATAAAAAAAAAACAGCCACCAACTGTCCACCCTGCCAATTTGCATTATTTTTTTTTTGAAAAGTTTGTAATTCTCGTGGGATGAAAAAATGTATCGGGGGGTGTGTAATTTTGATTGATTATTGTGAAATAGGGTGTATTCCTGTAAATAAAATTAAAACTTTATGAAATAATGGTTTATTTTTTTATTTCTATCTCCTTTTATACACGAAACTGGAAAAAAAATCCCTTACACTGACTTTACACAACAATTACCAATACTTACAAGGTAAAACTGGATAAATCCATTTGGAATATGATAGCTTATTTCATAGAGATTGTAACAACATAAGTTTCATACATGGTTCCCATACAAAACTTCCGAGAAATCGACGATTTACTGACACCGCGCCCATAGCGCAAAAGGCGCCAGGGTACCCGGACACATGGGTGATTTTCGGCCTGCCTGGTGGACATCTAAGGGGATATCCCCTTAGATGTCCACACAATGTCGAATTTTACATAACACTAGCACATTTCTTAACATAATTATACAGTCTTTAGACTTAGTTGTAAAGGGTACATGATTTTAATAATATATTAAACGAATTCACATAACTCGTGCTTTCTATTTATCATGTGAGATTACAAAACAGGGAACTATATAAATAGACATTGAGTTAGAGTATTTAAATTTTTAAACAGCTGATACTTGTTGATCGTCATCGTCATCATCAGGCGTGTCGTGATAATAATCATAAGGGCGCGTGACGCCCTCGTGAGAATGCGCCCGACTAAGCCGCTCGAGCCGCGCCACTTGGGCCGCCAGAGTGTAGGGCGCCTGCGGCATTCGCGGCGGAGGCACGGGCCGCGCGCAACTCGCTGCCGTGCACGAGCCGTGCCCGCTGTCACTCGACGTGGCTGACCCGGTTTTTCGTAGTGGCAAGTTTACTAACGATGTAACACTACTACTCTCTGCCGATAGGTCGACTGGGAGTGGCGTAGGTGTATCAGAATGGGATCTCTCGTGTGCTGTTCGAGGACAACAAATACCAGGGCCAGGTCCATCGCGGCGATGCGAACATGGAGAGGGTCCCGGTGGTGGCGGCCGAGGCTGATGTGGCCTTGTTTTAGCTGGTTCTGATAGAGCCAGCAGTTTCCTCACTGCTTGAGGAGATGCTGTACCAAACTTGTTCCCTGCAAAGCTCTTTTTACTCTCACTGGCTGATGAAGCACTGCTTGTTGTAGATAAAGATGGTGAAGGGTGTCGTCGTCGTGGGATGGCAGGAGCTGGCCCGGCGCCTTCACATTCCAGAGATAAGCTGTGAAGACGTTCTTCATCAGTTTCAACATGCATTCGATTTAAATATGCTTTTACACGTCGAACCATTTGTGCTTCCTCAAACATTTTTTTAGGGTTTGGTACGTTTGAAGATTTTTTCCTTCTTTTTACTGTCACCTGACCTTGCTGTACTCCTCCAGTAGTAAGTTGGTTCAAGGCGACCATAGCATTCGAAGGTGGCTGCTTACCTAGCTCCAATAAGGTAAGGAGATCATAGGGAGCACTGCACATATTTGTAAGTGTGCGAACTTCTTTAGCAATCATTCGCAACTTTTCGAAATTGACCATGCCTTCAACTTTAGTGTCATTGCCCAAATGTATAAAGGTAAGATCTTTTTTAACCACTGGGTAAAATGGTATAACGGGTGACCTGCCTTGCTCTGTAGTAACCAGCTGTCTGTACTTAGACATGTTCCTTGAAGGATCCATCAGCATTTGCAAATCAGTGAACAATTTTAAATACTTTGTAGGTAGTTTCTCCCAAGTCATCCTTAACCTTGACACTGCACCATGTCCCAATCCAGATATTATCGCAAACATAGAATTAAAGTTTTTACACTCCTTACAATGACGAGCCACTTTAATGAACTGTTTTACTATTTTCTGTCGGCGTGCAAGAGTCTGCTCATTAACAACTTCCGTGACAACCCAAAACATTTCCTTGTTAACAAGTTCGGCAAATTGTGATAACATTGGTGTACCGTATCTACTTTTTAGTTCAAATAGATCATCAACATACTCGGTACTCTCAATTTGTCGAAAGATACAAAAATCTTGTAATGTCAGTTGCACAGCAACCTCAACTGCATTCAATTGCAGAAAGTGTACCACACTCTCTCTCAAAAGTTCTGGTGCCATTTCATCAGGTACTAAATTCTCAGTAATTCCATTGGTTTTTAGGTAATATCTAGAGCTGAGACCAATCCTTTCTGCAAGATTTTGTAACTGGTCGGGCAAGCGGTGTTGTTTTATTATACCACCCTGAGCAACAGACACTTCACACAGTGAAAAGTTAGAACTGGGGTCAGTGATACCAAATTCCTGCAAAGTCAACATTACAACTTCTCTTGCAGTGGTCTCTTTGTGTACCAACAAATATTTGCAAGTTTGATCAGATTTGTATACTTTGAGTACATGTTCAGGATAATCAGAGGATTGATATTCATCATAACATATAGATATTAAATCAGGATTACTATGTGAGTTATAAAAGGCGGTACTGGTATTTGCTTTGTTTAAGGATTCTGAGTTGGAAAGAATACTGTCATCAGTAGGTAAACCATCAGTAATTGTATTTTTAGGAAGAAGATTCATTTTCATTAAAGCTTTCTGTAGTTTTCTCTTAGGTCCCAAAGTCATGAAGCCTTTCTGAGGTTCTTTCTTAATGTTCAACTGCTGTGGTTTCTTGGTGGGAGATTGAAATACTGGGGCTAATGCGAGGGGATCATCATTGAGTAGTTCTGCAGTTGATAGTCTGGCTCTGGGATCAGTGTGCCAGTGCACTCTATTAGAACCGCCTCTCTGTCTTGGCGAATTTTCTGGCATTAACAACATTTGTTTAAATGCTAATAAGTTACTTTTTACTGTGATGCTTAAATGTGTTGATCCTGTGATAATTTCCATTGCCTTTGCATGACTCACATGCTGAAAAGATTGACCATTTACCTCCAAAACTTGGTCTCCTCTTTTTAAACCAACATCTTCAGCCTTCGAATGCTTTTCCACTTTAAAGATATATATGCCATAACCTCTTTCATATCCACCCAATATAGTAAAGTTCAAAGGTTCATCTCTTGTAGGACGAGATAAAGTAACACTTCGTGTTCTAGCTTTTGCTGAACAAGCTATGTTTAGCAGCCTCAATTGACTTTCCATTTTTTCACGCTCTAAGGCAACTTCAAAGCTCTCAAGGAATTCCATCATAGTTGTGTCAGTTTCAAAGTCAGTAAAATGATTGTTGACCCAAAGCAGCACCACACGAGTAACCTTGTCTCTAACAGATGGTTCAGAGAACCAAGACAGTAGTTGTTTTGCTACAATTAAAGGACTTTCAATGAATGTTCTGTGTGTCAGTAGGAAGTCTTCAACATATGTAGAATCCCGTGAGTTATCTTCAATGAGTTGTAACATTAATTGTTCAGGAGTTCCACGGATCACAACATGGCCTTGTTGCCGTCCTGACTCTCCAGCAGCTCCTCTATATTCTGTAACCAATACTACTACACCATTCTCATTTTCATGCCTCCTTATATTTTCTTCACCTTGGTGGAGTATTCGATAATAGTCAGTTTGTGTAATACAAACAAACTGACAATCATCACATTTTGTAGTCATCACACCTTTATGATATAATTTCTCGAGTGTCGCTTCGCCCATCCCAAAGCTGTCACCAACATTCAGGTGTTCTACTTCACCACTTTGGTGCTCAATATTAACATGTCCATTAATGAGAACTGACCAGGAGTCGTGTTCTTCTCCATCATTCATAACTACTGTTCCAGATTTCTCAACCACTGCAAACACCATGACGGCACATAATGCCCGACGCACTGTCAATGTCATGTTTGTAAATGCTTTCAAATGTTGAGTGAACTCCAAAAGTATTTCTATATCTTCATCAGTTCGCTCACTTGGATCCTTTTCAAGGCATTCTCGAACAGCATCACGAACAGTCAGGCTGTCCATACTTTCTTCTAAATCTTCTTCTTCATCGGAGTCAACAATGGACTCAAGGAGACCTGAAAGGTCTACCTCCATATCCATGTCGAGAGAGCTATGTACTGAGGTCATTGTGTCACTACCACTGTATGCAGAACTAGTGTCACTGGCATTGGAGCACTTTAACGTGTGGGGGTACAGCTCCGGACTGTGACGGCCTCCACGCCCACCTCTCAACATCGTGAAGTTTCGGACCTGTCCGAGTGACGTCCAGCTTCTGAAATAATGTAAAAAGAATACGTGAAGAAAAATCGATACTTCCTCCATTTGTCAAATCCTTGTTTATTTATTTTTCATTTAAAGCTACTATGTTTTACATGTATCAACTCAAAAATTTAAATCATTATCTGTCACTATGTGATGAACATTCAAGCAAGAACCAACAAATGCGGGAGACTTTCTTCTGTTGACTTTGTAATAGATTACAAGATTGAGAGGCGCAATTAAAATCATAATAGTTACGTCAGTCTTGTTTATAATGTCCATATCAAACAATAGGCGTGCATAACAAAAACAATAAATAATTATAGGAATTTCAAACCTTCACAATTTCTATTTATTTTGCATTCATGGCGGAACTGTCAGCGCTTCCATGTTGCTTTCTAAATTAATTACCGTTTTCCAACGACCCACAATAACTTAATGTTTCTATATTTCACAATACACACAATTTTCAATTGTCTATATAACTTGAACCAACACACAATAACTAATAGATAAGCCGATATTTAGTTAGTATTCGAGGAAAATCATTAGAAAGCTACTTTCCTCTTCAAAGCTGAATAATATACCATCATAGAGAACATAGAAGATAAAGTTAGCATAGAGTCAGAGCCAATCAGTGTAGTATAATTATTATCATACTTGTAACAGGCCTCTATTATAATGTGCTTAATAAAAACATTTTGTTATTTTTTTAACCCCGATAATTAGAAGCTACAAACACAGAATGACAAAAATTACACGAAGGATCAAGTAATTATTTTGTTGGGCCTAAAAGGTAACCGAAAAGGTGTTTTACCGATCTCAAACTTACAATTTGTATTAGTTTTTGCAACCCCTAATATCCTTAACAGTGGCTGCAAAAGGATATAAAAGATAGTACTATCACTTATCTTTAACATCTCAAATGGCGCTAAAGCTGCAAGATACAATAAACATTACAATGTTATAAAATGCCTGGTGTCATTTGCATATTATGGTGTGATTTCTTGACCACATTTTCTAATAAGGAAACAGGCTGATGGCTGTTGTAAAGGCTTCTTTGCAACCTCCTTGCCATTTAATAAAAAAGATGAAGCATGTCATTTAGTTATCACGTCATGTCAATTTATTATCTTGGAAATACAAGTCCTAAAATGTTCTACGGTGAATTTTTATTTATCTTATTGCGTTATATCAATTGGCGACGAGGATGAACCAAGAGCAATTTAACGATTTTTTACGCGTGCAGCAAGAACAACAACAACAAATCACGCAAATACTGCAGTTACTTGTAACAAAACTACATGATGGAACACCGTCAGCAACAAGGGATGGAACACCTACCCAATCGGAAACATCCAACACCACAAAAAAGATATCGATACTCAAAAACTTTGACGTAGGAAAATTCGACCCAGACAGTTGTCGAATCGAAGATTTCATCGATTATTTCGACGCCAAATGCCAAATACTGTCAATAGACATCAGCATAAAAAAAGACCTACTGCTTAGTTGCCTTACTCCCGAAATATATCGAGACGTCAAAGTAGCACTTATACCAAACTTTGATGCTAGCACTTTTACTGATATTAAAAGAAAACTATTGGACATATATCGAATTAAAAAAACAAGATACCGAGCATTAACTGAATTTTGGAGTTGTATTAGAGAGAACACGGAGTCAATGGAACACTACGCTAACAGGCTGAAACAGTTAAGCAGGGACTGTGGATATGACGACCAACTCGTGGAACGCCAACTACGAGACCGATTTGCAACTGGCCTGAACCACACTGAATTAGAAACGGATTTAAAACAGAAATGGCCCGACCTTCAAGAAACATATGATGGTATAACAAAAGAGGTTAGTTTTATACAAATTTTCTCGGTAGCTCAATCACGAGAGCAAGCTGAATACGATACACCCGGAACAAGTATACACAGAATCAGGAAACATGTAAGTCGAGAAACAAAACACCGACAAAGCAGCTCTCCTCGTAAAATACATTCAGATCAATGCCTACGTTGTGGAAAACACGATAAACACAAGTTAGACATGTGCGTGGCCAAAAACCATACATGTGACGCGTGTGGCATTGAGGGACATTTTGAATCATGCTGCATTAAGAGCGGTCGAGCTTTCATCACAGGACCAAAGAAGAATACCAACGACAGGAGAAACAATGTCAAATTACAGAAAATAAGGAACAACCAAATGGCATCACTGTCATCACTCTCAACTAGCGATGACAGCGACGACGAAATTATATGTGCTGTTAAAGGCAGCAAAGATTGCAAGAAAATAGATGTCTACATCAACGGACGTAGGTGTACCATGGACTGGGACCCAGGCTCAACTTATTCCATTATTAGCACAACATTTTGGAAACAGATTGGAACACCGACCCTAACAGAAGCTCCAAAACTGACAGCCTACGGCAACAATAAACTTAAACCTAAAGGCATTACAGACGTGACAGTAGAAGTTGGAGACAGAAAAATCCTACTTCCCGTTGTGGTGATGAGAGATGCCGACCCGATGCTTTTTGGATTACGTTGGAGTGAGATGTTTGACATGACCTTCCCAAAGTCAGTCTACTCAATCAGAACGGGACCAACTACAATGAAACAGGTTTTAGACTCTCATACTTCTCTCTTCGACGGCAAACTGGGGAAAGTAAAGGACTATCTAGTCAACATACATATTAAAGCGGGGGCAGAACCAGTACACATGCCAGCTAGACCCATCAAATTTAACATGAGAAAAAACATTGAACAAGAATTAGAACGCCTAATCTCAGAGGGCATAATTCACCCAATTGACCCTAACATAACGCCTATCGAATGGGCTACACCTACAGTAAATATAGTCAAACCAACTGGACAAATACGAATATGTGGTGACTATCGTAGTACCATAAACTCGGTACTCATCAAACATTTACACCCAGTTCCCATCTTCGACCAGTTGCGACAACATCTATCAAACGGCAAGATGTTTTCAAAAATAGATCTCAAGGATGCATACTTACAGTTCGAAATAGCACCAGAGTCAAAAAAATACTTGACGTTGGCCACTCACAAAGGCTATTTTCAATATAACAGAATGCCTTTTGGAATTGCAACAGCGCCTTCAATTTTCCAACATTACCTGGACAAACTTCTGGGTGACCTATCTAACGTAGCAGTATACTTCGATGACATAGCAGTAGCGGGCAAGAACTTACAAGAGCACTTACAACTCCTTTCCACGGTATTCGACCGATTGGAGAATGCAGGACTCAAGGTCAACCTAAAAAAGTGTTCATTTCTTCAGAAGGAAATAGAGTACCTTGGCCATACTATTGATCCAAACGGAATACGCCCAACGAAAACTAAAATTGAAGCAATAACAAATGCTGTTCAGCCTACGTCCATGAAGGAACTACGTTCGTTTCTCGGACTAGTAAATTTCTACGAGCGTTTCATTCCACACTTGCATAGCATCTGTGCAGATCTTCATACATTAACGGGCAATAAACAACAATGGCAATGGTCAGAACATGAGAACCAAATTTTCGAGAAGACTAAAGAGTGTATCGCAGCATCAAAACCCCTGATAGCATTTGATGAAAGGCGTCAACTCTACTTGGCTTGCGATGCCTCTGAAAAAGGTGTCGGCGCAGTGTTATTCCACAAAGACAAAAACGTTGAACAGCCCATTGCATTTGCGTCCAGAAAACTGCGCTCTGCAGAAAGCAATTATTCGGTAATCGACCGGGAAGCATTAGCTATTCTATTTGGTATCACAAAATTTGATCAATACCTACGAGGAACCAAATTTAAACTAGTAACAGACCACAAACCTTTAATACACATCTTGGGACCACAGCGAAATTTACCAAAATTAGTAAACAACCGCCTAATAAGATGGGCGTTGATAATAGGCAGTTATGATTATGAAATCTACCACCGGAAGGGGGAAAACAACATAATCGCAGACTGCTTGTCGAGACTTCCTAACGCCCGAGAAAAACCGTCACCCGCCGAATGCGCTGTCCATAAAATAACTGCGCGTGGCCAGAACATCAAAATCACAGACCTTGCGTTGACGGAAGAGATAATTAAAGGGGAAACATCAAAAGACCCTGTCCTCTCTCAAGTCCGACAATATTTGAAAACGGGATGGCGAAACATTCAGTATGACAATCTCCTGAATCCATTTTTCCGCAAGCGAAATGAATTATCGATCGAAAATAAAATAGTTATGTGGCAGGGCAGGATAATAATACCGGAAACCTTACGTCATTCAACACTGACCTATCTTCATCGGGGTCACCCTGGCATATCAGCGATGAGAGCCCTCTCACGTTTCTACGTATGGTGGCCAGCTCTAGATGAAGATATCGATTCATTCGTCAAGAGATGTCGTAAATGTCAAGAAAACAGACCGTGCAACCCAGAGCTTCCAGTTTACTCATGGTCTATTCCGGAAAGAGTATGGGAAAGGTTACATATTGATTTTGCAGGGCCCTTTGAAGGAACATATTGGTTAGTGCTTTGCGATGCTCTGTCAAAATGGATCGAAGTTAAGCCTATGAAACATATCACAACAAGAAACCTATGCTATGTCCTGGATGAAGTTTTTTCTACATTTGGTCTTCCTGAAATGATTGTTTCCGACAACGGCCCACAATTCACATCCCATGAGTTCAAAGAGTACTGTAGAAACCATGGAATAGTAAATGTCACGTCAGCACCATACCACCCGAGGACAAATGGCTTGGCGGAACGCCTTGTGAGGACATTCAAGACCAGAATGCTATCCAGTGAAGGAATTGCTAAAAATCGACTAAATGAATTTCTTTTTTCCTACCGGAATACCCCTCATAGTACCACAGGGAAGTCCCCGTCACAAATGATGTTTGGTCGGCAATTGAACTGTCTTCTCTCAAACATCCGGCCCAACAATAGGAGAGAGCTACAATTTAAACAAGTACAAGGCAATATTGCGTCGACTTCACCCAACTATTGTCCGGGAGAGAGAGTTTTCATCAAAACTCGCTTAGACAAGATTTGGCAGCCTGCTACTATTTCAGCACGCACTCACCGATATTCCTATGTCGTCACTACACCCAGTGGGGAGGAAAAGCGTCGTCATGCGGATCATATACGGCCTCGCGTTTTAGTTCTCTCACCCACACCTGAGCTGCCAGGAGATTCCCCACCTAGAGACGATGATCGCGAACCAGATGATTTACCAGTGGGATCTTCATTTCAAACACCATTGATAGTTGAACCACCGATTGCTGAGCTGCCAGTTGAGCCTACTTTCCAAACACCTCCAACATCTGCTAATCATGCTTTACCAGACACCAGTACCAGGCAGCTGCAACCCCGTCGCAGCAAGCGTTTAGGCATGCCACCTCGCAGACTCATTGAGGAGATGTAATTCACTTAGGAAGGGAGAAATGTTGTAAAGGCTTCTTTGCAACCTCCTTGCCATTTAATAAAAAAGATGAAGCATGTCATTTAGTTATCACGTCATGTCAATTTATTATCTTGGAAATACAAGTCCTAAAATGTTCTACGGTGAATTTTTATTTATCTTATTGCGTTATATCAATGGCCAATTCGTGTTTTTTCATCGTTTCGAGGCGACGGAAAAATGTTTTTAATGAGTTGGGTCCAGTAGGTATGGCCCACTGATCACGGCATTGGCCTTTTTGATCCGCAGTTCCTCAGAAATTAAGGTGTGTGGTAACTTTGGACACATCGACATGGACGTGATTTGTTCAGGAGCAAACAGCGCATTCGCAATGAGTGTCGGAAAAGTCTATAATCCTCGGTTTAATTTTGGTAATTTTGAGGTCTGGAGTTTAACAAAATTGGGTAGTGTTTGATAGGTACCGTTTTCTCTCAACGACCATTGCAACTCTTTGCAACTTAAGTTGGTCTTGAATTATATATATGTGAAATTACTTAATTATTTTGTATATGTTGTGTTATGCTAGCCTTAATTTAATTTGGTCTCCAAATATTTTGGTATTTTTTTTTATTTCGCGCCTTGGTCTATTGTCTATTATCTTTAACATATTTTTTTACCTGTACCATTGCTCCGCTTTACAACCGGAAGAAGTAAAACCATATTCGTAGCTTTTTATTTTTAAAACAAAAGTTTTACATACTCTGCTTATAATATAGTCGTTGAAGACGTATTTTACCACATAGTTTATTAAATTTTAATTAACTACGACGGGTACTGACGAATACAAGTAAGAGTATTTGGACTGACTAACTGAACATTTTCTATCTCCATCTATTTTCAGAAATAGGTACTTTTGTATGAGTGTAGCGTTTTCGCAGCAAACCAGTGATGTTAATCTTTTAGTTACAAATTTTGTAAATTGATCGCTTCTCGTTGTGAAAAAAGTCGCATATACGTTGGATTAGTCTTGTGAAAGTGCAACATCCTAAAATAATCTTGTGTATAGCGTTAAAATGCGCCCAGTTTTAGAGTCGAAACGGATGGTGAGCGATGGCGAGAATACGGTGATAGATTTTTGGTGTTAAGTTTTGCTCCGTGTCATCACCGCTATAGTTTCCGATTACGTCCAGGAAAGACGATAACCGTTTTGATTCGCTGTTTTACGCGTTATTACAAGCAAATCTTATAAAATCTATTGCGATTATTGTTAGAAAATATATTGTCATTGACTGACCGGCTGATATTACACGAGGCTTGTATGTATATGCGACTTCTGCCTTCTGCTATTCGTGACACGCCTCAGAAAATAAATCTAAATTTGTGAATCGAATTATTCCTTTCTGTATTTGTGTCATTTTAGTGATAGAGACGGTTTTAAATTACGTAACTGTTGTGGAATCTTGAAGTGTATAAAGAATGGCCTGAGTGTGACCACTCCATTACCGTCATGTGTGACGAAGAATTGTTTGTTTAGGCTCTAATATTGTGCATCCTACGGAAAGTGCGCGTTCGTCTCGTGGACTGGGCCAGATCATGACCCTGCTTGAAACAAAACAATTTTCGCATTGATCGCCGTCTACCTATCGTCATTTGGGACACTTTTATATTACCAAAATGTCTTCGGGAACTTTTGTGGACAGAATTGACCCTTTCGCCAAGCGGTCGCTGAAGAAAAAAACCAAGAAGTCTCAGGGCTCTTCTCGATACCGCAACACGCAAGATGTTGAGCTGCAGGCACTGCCCTTGCTCAAAGGTGGGTCCAATAATTTTCATGTCGATTTATACGCTAATCTGCCGTTTTCTTTGCAATTTTGCATGATATTTACATTGTTTTGCTGCTTTTTAAACAATATTTATTCCAATTTTTCCAGTTCATTGAACTTTTGCCTTGATTTTTGTTGAAATATGTAAATAGGTTAGGAATAGAATCTTGTTTATTTAGAGAAGAAAATGTTGAATTGGGATACATAGAAGCCTAGTTAAGAATTTTATGTTAAAATTGAAACAATGAACTGAAATATTTAGTAATTTTTGAATGAGTTCTTAGGTAAGTTATGTCAGACTTATGACTGTTCACCTAATTTCTACCACTGTATTAAGTAGTTTCTGTGTAAAAAAAATAAGTAATTCATGGTCAATTGATTAAATGTGTTACTTGTAAAACCCATTATGCATGAATATGATAATTAAATTAGTTTGTATTTATTTTGTCATTTGGATCTCATATTTCTTGGGCAACACACCCATTCCTAATTTATTGTGTGTATGTTATTATTTAAAATCATTAATGCAAAAAGGTGGTGTTATGAAAAACATATATTTTGCTTCTACTTGATATTGATTGACCTTCTCTTTTAAATTTGTCTTGTGACTGTTGAATGAGTTAATATTGATTGCACCAAATAAATGTTCCAACTGACAAATACTCCCATGAGCAGTATGAACTATGTATGTTAAGGGGCTGGCTACTAACAGCTAACTATATTATAAAAGGGAATGAGAAGATGGCTTTTGCCCTGCTGTTGGATTAATACAAGTATTCTATTTAAATACCTACATAGTATAGGTAGTAACTAGTACATAGTGTAGGTACATAACTATTTAATGTAATTTTCATGACATGAATAGATTTGCCAGATCTTGCAACTATTTGTAAAAACAGCTATATGATGATAATAAAAACTATGGTATCCAGCCCATTAGCATGTTATGAATTGAAGTATATAATGTGAGAACTCACTAACAAGCGCCGCCTGAAGATTGTGTTTGTTAGTTGACACATTAATGTCATATGTTAGTTAATAATTGTAACATTTTAGTTGTTGTTGATGCAAAAATGTTGGCTAGTCAGACTGGGAAGCAAAAGGCAGTGGAGTTATATGCCTCCCTAGCTTGAAACTAATCCAGCCGCAAGAATACACTAGGGTTTTCATTATTAGTTGTTTTATTAGAATAGTATACCTCATCATTAGCCTATTAATGTTCCCACTGCTGGGACACGGCCTCCTCGCTGTGCGAGATGGGATGGGCCTTAATCCACCACTCAGGCACTGTGCGGTTTGGTGGATGTCACATGCTTCCGGTATCCTCACAATATTTTCCTTCACTGTTTTTAGAGCAGTGGTGATGAAATAATTTACTCAAAGTAAAGCACCTGCCTGGGTTCGAACCCACAACCTACAACACGTAAGTCGGCCGTTACCACTGGACCACCACTGCTCTTAATCTGCTAGAGAATGTATTCTAATTAAGAGTCTACTCAGGCATATGCAGTAGGCAATCAATAGGATAAAATATACATTTTGTACTATAGTCACATTATCCTTTTAGTAACAAATGTATAGTATAAAATGCTCACACTAATGTAATTGTTTTCAGATGTTCCAAGCAGTGAGCAAGAGGAGCTATTCATCCGTAAGCTGCGACAATGCTGTGTAGCATTTGATTTCATGGATCCTGTAGCTGATTTGAAGGGGAAGGAGATCAAGCGTGCCACCCTCAACGAGCTTGTAGAGTACATTACTGGAGGACGTGGAGTTCTTACTGAACCTGTTTACCCAGAGATTATTAAAATGGTAAGTGTAAGCAGAGCCCCTGCAACTATAATAGTAAGAATATAATGCACAGTTTCAACATCATCTTCCTGCCCTTGTCCCGTGCTACTTGGGGTTGGCGCAATGCGTTTTCTTCTTACATACCGTCCTGACCCCCCGTCATGCCATCACTGACTCCCTTTTCTTTCATATCACTCCTCACATAGTCCATCCATCTTTTCTTTGGCCGTCCCCTCCCTCTCCATCTATCCACATTTATATTCATAACTCTTTTAGTAACATACGTTTCATCCCTCCTCATCACATGACCATACCAGAACAAACGGTTTCCTTTCAACTTTTCTGTCACTGGCGCCACTTTTAAACTTCCTCTAATATACTCATTTCTCACTTTATCCATTCTCGTCACTCTGCACATCCATCTGAATATTCACATGCACAGTTTCATAAAATCTATAAAAAAAGATGAAGGTTTATGATCATGTAAAAATGTACAGTGGCCTGTATGTCAGTGGTATCATTTGTACTATGAAAATCACCACTAACGCTGTGGTGTAATGGCACTGTATAAGTAATGTCAAATTATTGCGATTGAGGCCTGTCATCCACAGAAGACTTGAATTTTCAGGATGAAAAGTATGCCACTCGGCGAAAGTGTAGCTTCCTTTCCACGAAAGAATTTTCGTAATTGCATGAGTCTTTCGTTTTCAAATGAATAAACCAGGTCTAAATGTGCCCTTTTTGCCTGGCATAAAAAGATTGCATACACACTTGTTTGAAAACAGACTGAAGAGTGAACTGAACTGCCAGAATGTCTGAATGTAAAAATAACAACAGTATATGCTTATTCTTATTGATTATTCTATAATCCAATGTGAATTGCCGGCAGCTTGCTATAATCACTCACTGACCAGTTCCTGGTCACCTGTATCCAATTAGTAATTTACTATCGCATTTATTTGTTAATTAGTGCATTGGTATTACCTCCACAAATAGTGGTAAGTACTTGAACTTGCATTGCACCCTAGACAGTCAGTTTGCAACCTTGCTGACATGCAGAAAATCTAATTTATCTCGCCATTTCAGCTGTTACTATGATCCTTAACAAATCACTAGTCACCTATCTCCTCTCCGATTATCTATCTATCATCGATAACCTATCACTAATCGCCAATACCCTATCACTAATCGCATTCCACTGATGAGCAATAGCAATTGGAATTAACATAATTTACAAGTACACAATTACACACACAGGTCAGCATTTTCCTGTGTTTCACCAGCAAAGCCATGCACAGTTTGATTTCATCATAATCCTTATGAATGAGACTGCATGCAGTAAGATTCTTTTCGCGTCGTTTACATCTCGGAATCTACTGATCCCGTGAAAATGAAACCTACCTTACCTAAAATTTTATTTGAAACGCCGCCGAGATTTTTTACGTCCTCAAGTAGTTGTAAAAGAAATACTGATTTCGACTCATGATAGATTTTATTGGCTTATAGAATGCCTGACCTTTGTGTGAGTGAAAATACTTTAGTGACATTCATCAATTAATCATACTTTATTATGGAAAGATGGATGATATATAAACAGACAACATGAACCATTTCTAATAGTCTCTCTCTATAGATAGGTATAAGATTGTGGTTGTGTTGCTGTACCTAGTGTTGTAAGAAACTCGAGTCTTTGAAGTCTTATTTAATAAAAAATAAGCTATTTTTGAAGACTCGATTCTTATAAATAAAACTTAGACCTCAAGTTCTTCAGAATTTGTAGTCTTTTGAGACTTGAGTCCTGCCAAAAAAGAACTCATGATTGAGTCCTCTAAATCCATAGTTGTAGTTTGAAGTAAATAAAATAGCAATGAACAAATTATCGATTTATTAGGTACGTAACTAATTTATACGTATTATATTATTTTAGTATATTAAGCCACGAAGACAGGCACATTGAAGCCCTTATAGTTGGTGCATATTTTTTAATAGGTTATTTACGTTTAATGAAATTTAATTGTTACAAATTTTTTAATGTGTGATTTAATTTTAATCAGTAAATAAATATGGATGACGATATAAAATCACCCAGTATTACCTTTTATAATACACCAACTCAAGTTGCACTCAGTCTAGCTCAAAGAACTTAAAAGACTCTAAAGGACTCAGAAGACTCAATGGACTCGGACTCATGTGACTAACGAGTCTTCAAAATCTACTCATTTCTCGAAATGAAGACAAGAAGTCTCCAGTCTCTTACAACACTAGCCATATCATCTGGGCAATGTATTGTTTACCAATTTTGACAACAATTCCTAGTTACTTGATACTTCACTAAGGTTCAAACTATCCAACGGCCACATAGACAAATAGACGTTATAGACGAGAAAACTACTGAATATCACTTGTACGTCATAAAACTACAAGGTCTTAAGACCTTAAGGTGATAAACAAATTAATTTCCGGTACTGCACGTACAATGTTGAAAGTATGTCATCTGCTTAGAGTTTTCCAACTATGTTGGAGATGGCTTCCAGCAGTTTAACCCAATCCAGCTCAGGAGCGACTACCTGATCTCAACCTAGTAACTGTGTAATACGATATCCCATGGCTTACCATAGGGTATATATAACCAGTCTTAAGACGGTACCCTGACCAAAAAATCGGCATGAGATATGAGCGTTCCTATTGGTCTAGCGGCACTGGTGACGCATGAATTACAGTAGTGAATACGCCCAGATTTTAGAATAAAATCGAATTATGGTCTTTTGAAAAAAATAATTCTACAAAAAAGTTGGTTATTAAATTGTCTATCCATTAGTGTTAGTTCAAAAAATAATCAATGAACACTTTACGAGGAGATGCATAATATCAATAATTATTTCTCATTTTTATGTTTTTTTGGAAGTAGATTAGTGAAATATATACAACATTTAAAAAAAAACTAAATCTACCATCTTAGAATCAATATTATGTAGAAATTTAATGTATTTTTATTAATTGATATTTCTTTTTAAATAACGAGTAGATAGCAAAAACGGCTTGCGCGGCGTTTTGCTCGGGGTATTTGCATGACAGTTCGACTTTTGGACTTCTCACTAAGCTTGAGGCCTCATTAGTGCGTTGCGTCGTCGCTGCGACGACGCTGCGTCGTTTTATATATATATGCCACATTATGCGTTGAGTCGTCGTACGCGACATTTCAACGGCTCGACGGACGAGAGACGAACCGAGGGGAAGTTGATGTGCTGCGCTGTAGGAGCTCCGGTGCGACGACGAACAGTGTTTGTTCCGAACCATTGTCAAATCAACACGCAGGTGTGGCATACGACGCGTTGATTCGTTGCGACGTCGCAACGCAATGTACTATTGAGGCCTCAGCCTAACACGACCTGATTTCACCAAATTTTATGCATTGGTATTTTAAAAACACCAATTTTTTTTTCAGTAACTCTCATTCTAGATCGCACATTGTCAAACTGTAAAAGTAAGCTGTCCATTGCATTGAAGGCAGGTGTTTATAAGCTTAGGCATAAAACATTAGTGATTAATAATATATTTATGTTTTAATCTAATAGCTAATACCTCCTTTTTTATTTTAAGTTTTTTCAGTCCATCGGTTGTCTGGTAGATATCGCTGTCAGCGATAAGACCGCCTTTGTACCCGTATAATTAAGTTTTTCTTGTAAATGTGTATAACTTTTATGGTTTACAATAAAGTATATTCTATTCTATTCTATCGCAGATATCGGCCAATTTATTCCGCACTCTACCGCCAAGTGAAAATCCTGATTTTGATCCTGAAGAAGACGATCCGACTTTGGAGGCCTCGTGGCCGCATCTTCAGCTAGTCTACGAATTCTTCCTGCGCTTCCTTGAGTCAACTGATTTTCAGCCTACTATTGGCAAGAAAGTCATTGATCAAAAATTTGTACTGCAGGTAAATATTTATTTAAAATATATGTAATAATGGCGTTACAACCGTCTTCTTTCTCTGAAGGGTTCAGCAGACGTTAACTGTGATCAGCGTTGCCAGACGTCCCGATTTTGGCGGGGATATTTAAACTGGTGTCTTTCTTATTAAGTATCCCAACATCAAACTGCTTAACTGATAGGGTTTTTCCCCAGATGGATTTAAAATGGTCGGATGCGGGCAATAAATGCTCCAGGAAACTTTGAAAGAAGTTAAATCTTCACAGAAACATCATGAATGAGTAATAATTATAAATAATTATTCTATTCTTGTAACACTCACTCCACAGACAATTGTTTGAAACACCACATTTGCTAATGAATTAAACTTTTTTGTATAAATATACAAAAAATCATTATCAATGACTATTTTTGCTATCTATTGTCATGTAAACGTAATTTAAAACTCAAATACAAAAATGAATAATTTAAAATTCTGATTACATACGTTTATTACTATGTCGGTGTCCCGCTTTCGACGAAATAATTCCGCTTTTTTTTTTCACTCAAAAAGATTTAAAGTCGACTTGTCAAAAAAAAAAAACTGGCAACGCTGACTGTGATGGTTCTCAGTTTGTCTATAGCAAGCCTAGTACCTCATTTCATATTCAGTTATTACCACTAGTATGGGTTGTTTTTCCTGCTTCATTTCTAGAGATTTTTACCCAATAGAAAATTTACAAGACTGCTTCATAAGATAAGTATAGTTCTCGCCAAACTTCTTGGCCGCCCTGAACTTGGCTACAATGGCTGCGCAGTAGTAAGTCTCATACAAAAACAGCACCGATCCGTGCCTTGCGCAGGGCGGCCAAGAAATTTGGCGAGAACTATACTTTGCGTTCGTCTTTAGGCTAAAGCAGACGTGGAAACAGTTGCAGCTTTACTGCGAGCGCTTGATGACTGACCAGGGCCTGCAGTCTCGACATAGCTAACGATCGTTACGTTAACTAACATTCGTTAACTCTTACCACAAAATAGTAAGTATCTGTCAAGTTTAGCTGTCAATTTTCCAAACGGCGGGAGTGGCCCTTCTGTATACTTACTATTTTGTGGTAAGAGTTAACGAATGTTAGCTAGCGTAACGATCGTTAGCTATGTCGAGACTGCAGGCCCAGGTAGTAATATGTAAACATTTGCGCACCCACTGTCAGTCCTTTGAACCGGGCACGAATTTTTTATTTCAGATATATTTATTTCCTAAAACATGTTTATACATACAACAAATAGTAATAAGTGCATTTAGGGTTACAATAAAAGAAAAGGTTCTATCATGTATGCCATATTCTATGGCGTGCAAATCTTGAATGAATTAATACAATAATAATAAATGAAATGACAGGACTATTGTTGCCAATAAGCCTGACATAATGGTGATAGACCGACTAGAGCGTCGTGCAATGATTCTTGATATAGCGGTCCCCCATGACGAGAACCTCGTGAAGGCTGAGAGAGATAAGAAAAGCAAGTATCTTGATCTGGCTCGCGAGGTTGTCGACATGTGGGATGTGAATACAGCACTCATTGTGCCGATAGTTGTGACGGCCAATGGCATAATAGCCAAGAGCCTCGACGAACATCTTAGGAGGGCAGCTAGATCAAGGGCTTGATCCAAAAAGCGGTACTCCTGGACACGGCGGGTATCGTTAGGAGGATCCTCTCTCAGGAGCCCTGACCACCGGTAGCTTGGACCCTGTTCCCGATACCGGTGGGCTACTTTTTTGTATTTTTAAATGTTTTTTTTATTTTATTTTTTATAGAATAATATTTAAAAATAAGAAATGCAATTAAATAAAGGAAATGAAATGATGAATGATCCCACGGACCTGATCTCCAGGGAGAAGTCTTGTCCCTCATCTCCGGCTTGCCTTTATTGGCCGGTCGGAGTGAACACTGATGGGGAACAGAGCTCCCATCACTCTCTTGCCTTAATTGGCTGGCTTCACAAGAGCAAACGTGCTCGTAGGCAGGAAGTTAACCCAGTAAGATGCTGGCAGGGATCTTTACCGTACTGCCGAGATTGTCCTGATAGCCATGGCATACGATGGGGCTGACATGTCTTTGATAAAAGCCCCTAAACAAAATTAGATTAAAAAAAAAAAAAAAAAAAACCCATGGCATACCTCTCCACTCCTCAAGCACCTCCGTATATGTTGCCACCATGGCTTACGTCACTAAAGTGCTAGCGACTATTAATGGAGGGGGGGGGGGGGGGGGCATTAATTGAGTGTGCAAGTCATCCCCTGCCATTTTATAGCCGTGTAGATCAACAGTGGTCAGGCAAGGGTCAATAGTTTGTCTATAGTTTTAGGTAATCGATCCACGAATCCTCCCAAATCCATAGCCTAATGTATTTTGTCTCCATATTCCCCGGTTGGTGTCACATTTCATCCTACATGCCTAACAAGGCCTCTGTGAGTTGGTTTTGGCCTCTGGTACGCCTTACACAGGTCCGGGACCCTGGAGTCTCGAGAATCTCAATGAAATCAATCTGCCTAGCCTTTTCCCAACTATATTGGGATCGGCTTCCAGTCTAACCGGATTCAGCTGAGTACCAGTGTTTTACTTGGAGCGACTGCCTATCTGACCTCCACAACCCAGTAACTGGTTAACACGGTACCCCTTGGCAAGACTGGTGTCAGATCTCAGGCTTCTGACTACCCGTAACGACTGTCAGCGATCTTCAAATGACAGCCGGGACCAACGGCTTAACGTGCTTTCCGAGGCACGGAGGAAAACTCGGTATGTTAAAGTGGTCACCCATCCACAGACCGACCTCGTCAAGCGTTGCTTAACCTTCGTGATCGACCAGTGCGGCTGTTATTATTTAGCCACGAACTCCTCTCTCCACGAATCTCAATGAAATGATGAATGAATAAAAATATTAAATGGAATCCAAAATTTAAAAGCAATTATTACTAATGTCAACAAGCAAAGAAAAACAGTGAAAGTAAATAATAAAAAACGACAATAATTTTAGAACAGTATAGTGACGCGTTCACATATTTGCTCCGCCCATATGCCATAAATACGCTAAGTACGGTACATGAAAATAAATGTACTATTATAACTATCGCAAAACCGCGCCGGTAAGACGTCAACATAAAATTGTGCAAGCTTTAACTAAAGCCATCTTAGTTTTGTTTATATAAATAATGCTTTTTTCGAGATGTCCGTGAAAGGCCTTTTATTACCCGACTGCCGAAGGAGGGTAATGTGTTTATCAGTCTATGTATGTATGTATGTATGTTTGTTCCTATATAGCGTTCCAGAGACCAAACGCGTTGGCCGATTTTGATGATTCATACGTCAATCGATGCGTCTTAACCCTGCGAGTGTCATAGACTACATTAAAATTGGACAATAGAAAAATGGCGGATTTTGGGTGCCATATTGTGGGGCCCAAATTTTTTTTCTTCTTCGAAACCCATCGTGTGGGTCATCAAAATAAAGAGTTTTAAGAGTTGATTTCAAAAATATATAACACTTATATGTTTAAATGTATCTAATTCGAAAAAAACCTAACTAAAAAGTTATAAATAAAAAATAAAAAAAAAACAAAAAACCCGACTGCTTCAAAAGCGAACTAAAAGTCGTAAACAAGGAAAAAATCATGCTGTGCAGGCGGAGGATACACCAGATTTTGGTCAGCCAGCCTGCGAATATGTATCCTCCGACTGCACAGCATGATTTTTTCCTTGTTTACGACTTTTAGTTCGCTTTTGAAGCAGTCGGGTTTTTTTTTAATAATAGTGATCCGCCCCTGCTTCGCACGGTTTTTACAAAATACAAATATCTTTATTTGTTGACCATTGCCTATGGTTAGGTATGTTGTGATTATTAAAGAACGCTATGTCTACCCGTCTTCGGCGTACACATATTAATTTGGTACAAACATGCTGATTTTTATACATACAGTTATCACACTTTATTAAATAATTCCAAATTAAATAGTCGACAATAAAAATAAAAATATTCATTCCAATAAAATATTTTAATATACAAACACATTCCTAACTAAGAACAAACATGCAAATTTGAGACAATTTATATTAAACCAGTTCTAAAATAGTACGTACTGCTGTAAGCTAAACATGGGAAAATTTGTTCCCTAGTAATTGGTTAGCAAATTCGCCAAACTTGTATTTTGCATCAAAACATCTCAAAATTCTTCACTGAACCAAAATAAAAACAATTTACTCACCAAAATACAATTCAAATAAAATATAATAATATATAATATTAAATAAAATTAATTATATTATTTTATTTGATTTTTTTTTATTATTATATTATATATAATAATATTGAAATTGAAATAAACATTTTAAAATTAGATGTCAAAGTCACAACGACACGTCAAAAATCTGTCTTATAACTAGTCAAATAACCCGCCCCTAACTGTTCCCGGGGCAAAGGTGCCCATAACGCTTGCTGCATTGCCACGTTGGATGGCAATGGCTTGCCTTTTTAAAATCATCTATGTTGTTTATTTGTTTAATACGTCTAGGGATCTTATTATAGATCCTAGGTGCCATTCCTAAAAAACTTTTTGCATAAAGAGCAGTGCTATGCGGCTTGGTGCATATCTCTCTGTTCCGACGTTTAGATCTCAAGATTTCAAACGTTACGTTACGACTTAACAAAACGTCATAATTACTTTACCAAGTTAAATAATGATTTATTAATATTAAACTAATCACACCGGAATAATTTCTTAAAATGATTTTGAGCAATAGTTGAACAGCATAGCGATCACACAAGACACGAAAAGCGACTTTATACATAGATATTTATAAAAATGAACCCTATTGTAATAACTATAGTTATACTAATTGTTAGGTTTAACATTGAAAGTGCTAATTGTACTTGAATTACGTTTCGTAACTGCTTTAAGAATAAAATCTACGTGGATATGAAATACCCATAAAGCACAGTATAAATAGACCAAAGAGAGAGTTATGTCCGCTGATAAATTGGCAAGCGTGCTAAACTTGCCACTGCTCGCTTCAAAACCGAATCTCCGATCATAACCTCCGCAACTGTAGGAACTCCTTCAGACCCATAAAATAAATCTACAATGCGACCACGACGCTAATACAAAGGCAACAAATTAGATTCTTTAACAAGTACAAGATGACAAGATCTCCGACTTTGGGAGGTTACACTAGTCGAAAATTCTTCCATACAAACGTAGTCTAGAGATTACTCCACTGTTTGACGATGTACGTACAAAATAAAAAATAGATTAATTTGTCTCATCATTATCTAGTCCTGTATGCAAACAAAAATGTAAAAAAAGAAGTATATTTGAAAGTTATGTCCGTCGGAAGTTCCATATTTCTACACTAATTTTAACGCGACTTTGGGCGGCAATAAATATCATAAGAAGAAGGAAAATTGCAAAACGACCTCCATACAGGGATAGATTAGTAATTTAACAATGCAAATAACGTTATTTTATAAATATACCTTTAGTTGTTTTTTCATGATATGTAGACTGCCAAAGGTCTGTTTATAAAATTTCGTGCGCTCGTTTTCGTCCTAAATCATCATCTATTTCGATACAAATTTGCAAAAGTGCTAATTCGTACGCGAACTAGCTTCTTACTGCTCATCACAGCATCTTTTTCTTTCGCACGTGTTGTCGGATAAGATAGCATGCATTTTAACCCCGCGCACATAATAGTTCGTGCCGTCGACTAGTTCAACCTTAACCTTGCTGCAAAATATGCAAATATTCCAAAGACCAACGATGCCAGAAACTTTGGGTCATCTGTTGGACCAACCACCGACGAGACCCCTAACCAGCGTTCGCGGTGCTGTCAGTAGTGTGAGCCGCTTAGGGGTGTCCTCGATTCGCATGTTTGTGGGGAGTGTGCCGTTTCGAGCGATTGTAAGTAGTTTCCGTACTGTTCGTCGATATTTATACTGTGCATAAAGTGCCGTTCCATGTAGGCAAAAAGTTTATAAATGACTAGATATACTCGAGATAAAATTTTGATAAGTGATAGGTGTCATCGTGGTGTCATCATCACACCGATATGTATTATTTTCTTATTGTTACATTTTATGCACAAACCTGTGCTTGTTTTCACTAACATTAGAATACAATGTATTTATAATCACTTAAAATATCAATACGTATAGCTCTCGGAATTATATTTTCTGCAATTGATAATATTACATGTGCTAGACATCAAATAAAACAACTGCTAGTTAAGTATCAGGTCATGAGGTCCCATAAATATAGGATACGGCGAGTTTTCATTAAGAAGCAAAGTTTTAGCACGTAACTAGGGTTATAGCATTTGAGGCTCTGAGAGTCGGAAAATCAGTCGTTCACTGGTTGCTTTTAAAGATGTATCTCCAAACAATGCTCATATTAATGAGCCGCAAATTATAATACGAAAAAACGGAGCTATCTGCAAACGGAAATATTATTATTCCATTTATTAATTTTATTCACCGGTATCGGGAAGAGGGTCCAAGCTACCGATGGTCAGGGCTCCTGAGAGAGGAACCTCCTGACACGCGCCGTATCTAGAAGTACCGCTTTCTGGATCAAGCCCTTGATCCAGCTGCCCAACGAGAGCCTCCTCAGAGGTTCGTCGAGGCTCGTGGCTATTATGCCATTGGCCGTCACGACTATCTTTTCTCTTTAGGCTTTTCTTATCTCTCTCAGCCTTCACGAGGTTCTCGTCATGGGGGACCGCTATATCAACAATCATTGCGCGACGCACTAGTCGGTCTATCACCACTATGTCAGGCTTATTGGCAACCATAGTCCTGTCAGTGATGATAGACCGATCCCAATACAACGTGACATTGCCAATTTAGAGAACTGGGTCGGGCACATACTTATAGTAAGGCACTTCCGATTCCACAAGATTGTTTTAAGAGCAAGTTGCTGATGGATAATCCTGGCTACAAGGTTGTGTCTATGCAAATAGTCTCCGTTAGCCAGACTAGAACAACCGGGTTGATTCCCCCGGCCGTTGACATGCCCGACAAATGTCAACTGTGCCGTCTTTCACAATGTATTTCCGGTAGTTGTTCGGCATTATAACTTCGTCCATAATCGCAAAGACAAAACCTTCGGTTTCCACGAAAAGGTCACCAAATCGCAGCCAGGCCACGGACGCTAAAAGATCTACATCGGGCCCATGTAGGACCCGCTAGATGCGTCCGTGAAGCTCCTTGCTCTGCCATACCATACGTATACTTTACTAACAAATACCAATATAAAGTAAAATTTTCTTTGGTACGGAACCCTATGCGAATCCCGACACGCACTTATCCGGTTTTTTATTATTATTTAAGACGGTACCCTGACCAAAAAATCGGCATGAGATATGAGCATTCCTATTGGTCTAGCGGCACTGGTGGCGCATGAATTAGAGTTGTGAATAATACGCCCAGATTTTAGAATAAAATATTTATAAAATCGAATTTTGGTCTTTGAAAAAAAAAATACTACAAAAATGTTCGTTATTAAATTGTCTATCCATTAGTGTTAGTACAAAAAATAATTAATGAACACTTTAGGATGAGATGCATGCTATCAATAATTATTTCTCATTTTTATGTTTTTTTTTGGAAGGAGATTAGTGAAATATATACAACATTAAAACAAACGAAATCTACCATTTTAGAATCAACATTATGTAGAAATTTAACGTATTTATATTAATTGATATTTCTTTTTAAATAATGAGTAGATAACTCTGAAAAACAGCACGAAAAACGGCTTGCGCGGCGTTTTGCTCGGGGTACCGCCTTAATTAGGTCAAACTAATAATGGTATATATTTTTTTTAGCTTTTAGATTTGTTCGATTCCGAAGACCCGCGTGAACGCGACTTCTTAAAAACGGTGTTGCATCGCATCTACGGCAAGTTCTTGGGGTTGCGAGCCTTCATACGAAAGCAGATTAACAATATATTCCTACGATTTGTTTATGAAACGGAACATTTTAACGGTGTGGGCGAACTTTTGGAAATCTTGGGAAGGTCAGTAGACATAGACTCGTCTATGATGTTTAGTTAAAATATTGTGATAAGCTTGTCTGATATATTATTACCGTTTGTCTGAGATTCAGTGTGTCATTTTTCTCGTTACAGTATAATCAATGGATTCGCCCTTCCGTTGAAGAGCGAGCACAAACAGTTCCTGGTGAAGGTGTTGCTGCCGCTGCACAAGGTGAAGTGCCTGTCGCTGTACCACGCACAGCTCGCCTATTGCGTGGTGCAGTTCCTTGAGAAGGACGCCACACTTACGGAGCATGTTGTGCGTGGCCTTCTCAAGTTTTGGCCCAAAACATGTTCGCAAAAAGAGGTAAGCATTTTTATTCTTCTTACTAAAAATATGTGTTTATTATGATCATTATTTATCTGTTTAAATGGTACCTAAATTCGCCAAGTTTGAGGCACTGTTTTACTCAAATTATTGTCAACTTCAAAGTCTCTGATTTTAATCACTATCAGTAATTCGATTTGACGAAAGTTTTTTTGATGACAAATGGCAATTCTCAGTCATCAATACTATAATATTATAAAGAGGAAAAGTTTGTGAGGTTGTAGGGGGTAATCACTGGATCTACTGTAACAATTTAGATGAAATTTGGATTGGCGATAGTTTGAGACCCTGGGACATGGACACAGGATAGTTTGTATTCCCTTGGGATGATAAAACGCTTTTTACGCAGGTGAAGCCGCGGCCAGAAGACAGTTTGTTATTGTATCGAGTTACATTACAAATACTGTAACATGCCTCTCTTATACTTTCCAGGTGATGTTTTTGGGTGAAATTGAGGAGATATTGGATGTGATTGAGCCAGCTCAATTCGTCAAAATACAGGAACCGTTGTTCAGACAAATAGCTAAATGTGTTTCCAGTCCACATTTTCAGGTAAGTCACAAATATTTCGTATTTTAACCCGGCGAGGATGTGGAAGGCCATGATGTGCCTTTATTTCATTTAAATCGTGGTCATATTTAGTAGTAGGCTTACTCAACAGTTACAGATGCCAAAATTTCCAATACCGTGTATTTGATTTCAGTATGCAAAAAAATGGCACGATGTGGGGCATAATATTTCACTATTAAAAGGCATGCACACCAATTATTTCAAAATATCTATGTAAACCTTCCATCATCGGTCCCCCGAACTAAGCATAATCAGGGTAGGCGCTCCCGGGCGTCCCGACGCCCCGCAATTCAGCCCCGTTTTCTGTGCAAGTACATTTGTTGCGCTTCTGTATAGATTGTAATATTGGGCCAAAAAGTACTGTACTAACATCTATGAAAAGGAAATTTTCGTGATACTTGCACTTCTCAACTCTTAGTTTCAAATCCATTTATTGTAAAATAAATTACTCAAAAATATGTGGTTCTGGTTGGAGAGCAGTGGTGGCCCAGTGGTATCGGCTGCGACTTACAAGTTGTAGGTCGTGGGTTTGACTTTGTGTAAATTATTTCTTCACCACTGATCTCAAAACGGTGAAGGAAAACATCGTGAGGAAACCGGCATGTCCTAGAACCAACAATTCGAAGACATGTGACATCCACCAACCCGCACTGGGCCCACGTGGTGGATTACGGCCCATTCCCTCTCACAGAGAGGAGGCCTGTGTCCCAGCAGTGGGAACATTAATAGGCTGATGATGATCATGATGTGGTTCTATAGTGGTTCTGTCTATTCCAAATTTTAAGGAGGATCACGTCTGTGACAGTAGCTATATCCATAACTACTAATATTATAAATGCGAAAGTGACTTGTTTGTTACCTTTCCACCACTAAACTGTTGAACCGTCATAGGTGTAATTGATTATGGACATAGTTTGAGACCCTGGGAAGAGAATAGTTTCTATCCCAGTAGTGTGTTGATAAACCACTTTTTACACGGGCGCGAACTTATTTGGTACAAGGAACCACAAAAGTGACACCAGCTAATTATTTCTGATAGTATCGTCCAAGATTGGGTGGGTGGGTTTGGGTAGCTTGGTTAAGCTTGTGTGGGTATTTAGCAGGCGAAACATTTAAAAAATATAAGGTATTAGAGTATAATACCCACCCAAACCTCCTGCGTTGGCGTACCTGGCCAGTCTCAATCGAGGTTGTACTCCGTCAGGAGATGTTCTTGCCTGTCCCCGGTATCCACCAAAGAGGAGAGGAGTTTTTTTTTTTTTTTTTTTGTGAATACCTACAATCGTACATTGTATATATTATCTAGATACACAGTAGGTATGCTATGAGTAAATGTACAATCCACTACGTTTCCACATATTACTAGCTTATATTAGCTACAGTTTTGGTAAAATTAAAATAAATAATTTAATAACAACAATACAATTTTTTCGCTATTTTAGAATCTAATAGTTAATAAATACTAAAATAATACATAATAATTAAAATCATTTTTTTTTTTGAGCAAGGCGCTTAATAATTTGTTTTTTTTAAATTCATGTTTAGATAGGGCAAATACATCGATATCGTTAAAATTATTATTGTAAGCTTGAACCAATCTCCGGAGCGGCACTCTCTCTCCTGCATTTGTACGACAGGGAGTCGGACCAAACAGTGGATAAGAGCGTGCATCTCGTCTCATAACTGTTCTAGGTACAATATAGCAAAGGGGAATGCCCATTTTGTAAGGGAACTTGGGCCCCTTTGAAAAAATGGTTGTATCTTGATAAATTTGGTTGCATATTGTAGAAAAAACACGTTTTATTCATAATTAGAAAATATTTATTATTTATTTTGCGGGGTTCTCGAGATATAACAATGTTTCTGTTCTTGAAATGAACCCTTATTACAATGCAATAAAGTGCATACAAATGTCCAAGTGAAGGCACCCCATCTTTTGTTGTCTGTGCATATAAAGTAAAGCACACGGATGAAAAAATATACAAAACTAGCTGACCCGGCAAACTTTGTTTTGCCATAAAAAGACCAAACATTTATCTACCCTACCTACCCTACCTTACACTACCTACCCTACCCTACCCTACACTACCCTACCCTACCCGACCCTACACTACCCTACCCTACCCGACCCTACACTACCCTACCCTACCCTACCTTTCCAACGAATGCAAAACCGTGGAAATCGGTTCGTCCGTTCTGGAGTTATAGCGCCAGGGAGGAAAACCCGACTTATTTTTATATAGTAGATATAAATCCTATTTTTGAATATTATTGAAATCGCAGACACCTCTTAAGGGGCCTATGTATGGACAATCTCCTTTGACTTATCAATTCAGAGCAATCAAACTTATTATGTACAAGTCCATGGATCATCATTCCTTGAAGTAACAAGCGTCTAGAGCGCAATCTTAATAGTTTTAAACTTATTCAAAGCGTTTTTTATAAGATAAACGTTCGATGCGACATTTGTACTGCATTGTACTGAGAAACTTACGCTGAACTCTCTCTATTGCAGCCTCATATTTAATATAATAGGGATCCCAGATCATACAAGCGTATTCAACTTGTGGGCGAACTAAAGAATTAAATAAATATAGATATGTGGTAGGTCGTTAAAAATGTGACGTCGTTCTCAAAACAAGATTATACATTTGAAATGCTTTAGAAGTGATTTTATCTTTATGTAGATTTAAATGAAGTTTGCAATCAAGAAGAACGCCCAAGTCACAAAAATAGGTTTCTTTAACAAGAGTCTTATTACAGAGTGAATAATCGTAGGTTATCACATTTTTATTTTTAGTGAAATTCATGTATTTACACTTAGGGCTTAGTTTTAATTTATAATCTAGTCAAGTCTTCCTGCAAAAGGCTGCTATCAAACGTGTTCTTTATTGTTCTAAATACCTTGAGGTCATCATCATACAACAAGAAATTTCTATTTTGAAAGCAGTTACAAATATCGTTTATATATATAATAAACATTAATGGGCCCAGAATTCATCCCTGGGGAACGCCTGAAGTCGCCAGAAATGAGTCTGATTTGTAACCATTGCTCACTACAGAGAGAGAGAGATGTGGAAATAAAGAAATCGGATTGGTTTATTCAAACACATCTCTTCTCAGCTTTGGTGGATACCGGGCCTAATAGAGAGCGTATGTGTAACAAACGAGATACATGAATGTTGATGCGACAAGAAAATTGAATGATTGTAGCATCGGAATTTTATTTTCTGAGAAAAGAAGTAAGGAATTAACTAATAGCAGCCATACAGCCGCGATTACAAGTTGAGTGACTCATTGAGTGAGTCAATAAATAGCGTTATGAAATGCATTTCTTCAAACCCCAATAACCTAATGATATTCAAACTCTCAGAGCTCCGCGTTTTTGAATTTCGTTTCTTTTATTATGTACCTTTGAATGTCGTATGATATTAGAAGAAAGATAAAATAAAAACATAAAAAAAATACAAGTAACAGGACCCTTTGTTAATAACATTAAACATAGTGATAGAAACAAGCATTGACATAAAGATCTTAATAAATATTAATAATTGCTTCCAGGTGGCTGAAAGAGCACTCTATTTTTGGAACAACGAATATATAATGTCACTGATGGAAGAAAACAATCACGTGATAATGCCTATAATGTTCCCCGCACTGTACCGGATCAGTAAGGAGCACTGGAATCAGACCATAGTGGCGCTGGTCTACAATGTGCTCAAGACTTTCATGGAGATGAATTCCAAGCTCTTCGATGAGCTCACTGCTAGCTATAAGGCGGAAAGGCAGAAGTGAGTACATTTTAGTTTATTATATGCTATAAATACTACCAGGATAATACCTATCAGAACCATTGATTGTCAATAGAATAATAGCAGCTTGTTTTCATTTCAATGCATTGTTCAGCCCTTTTTTACCCGACTGCCAATATGTATGTATGTATGTTTGTTCCTATGTGGCGTTCTAGAGACCAAACGCGTTGCCCGATCTTGATGATTCGTACGTCAATCCATTCGTCGTAACCCTGCGAGTGTCACTGGCTCATTAAAATTGTAAAATGGTGGATTTTGGGCGCCATATTGTAGGGAACAATTTTTTTTTCTTCCAACCCATTGTGTGGGGTATCAAAATAAAGGGTTTTAAGAGGTGATTTCAAAAATATAAAACTCTTAGAGTCTGGCAAACGAAAGGAGAGACAGAAAAGCGCGGCAAATTTAAAAAATATCAGCATAGCAACCCGAAAAATAGTATGAAATACCTGGAATAACCAAACTTGATACTTTAGAATTATTAATTTTACTTCGTTGGAATAAAAATAATATAGGTACTTTAGGTAGGCAATACTTTAGATATTATGTATCTATCGATCCGAATAAAAAAAACAACAGTATTCTATAACAATTTTGGTTTATTCATAATCAAAATCTGAATCTAAAACTTCCATGTGAAAAGATTCATTAGAGTTACTGGAATCACTGTGTCGTACATAATGAAACTTCATAAATAATTTTCTGTAATTTTCAATATATTTATTTTCAACATGTATGACATGATCAGTTATTTTCTTCCACTCATCTGCTTGCTATTTCACCCAAGTAATGGTTCTAGGTTCTTATCCTATCTTTCTGCTCTAAATCCGTAAGTTTTCACTATCTCAATAACCCCTGCTACATATCCAGATCTTCTGTAAAAGAAAAAAAAATGTTAAACGTACAATGCAACTTTTATTGGTATGATAAAAAACCATAATGAATTATTATGAAGATGTTTAACATATTATAAAATGAATGTGAATAATAATAGAGAAATAGTTTTTGCATCAATAGTAATTACAAAGTATCAAATTATTAGCGTCCTACTAACTTATGAAATCTAACACCACACGTAAACAATCTTGTTTTTGTTTGAATTCGGTGTCTTTCTCCTATTGTTTTTCTTTATATTTAGACATCATGGGAAACAAAATCTCCTATAATCCACTTTTAATTGTTTTATTCATTATTCACTGAATAAATGCTATTAACAATACCACAACAAAACAAAACAACACGCCATCTTGTTTTGGAAAATTGAGGTTGACATTAGTATAGCATTGTCATACAAAAAGTTTGCAAATAATTCGAGTGTCTACTTTCGTTTGCCAGACTCTTTATGTTTAAATGTACCTAAATCTAAAAAAATATAACTAAAAAGTTAATAAAAAAAAACAACTTTTTAAAAAACGAACTAAAAAGACGTAAACAAAAAAAGTCATGCTGTGCAGTTGGAGGATACATCTGGTTTTGTCAGCCAGTTCGCTTTTTAAAAAGTCGGGTTTTCTACAAATTCCTAAATTGTACTCCGCGCGGGGCTAGTTAGTTAGAGCCATGGTATAATAACATACTCCGTATACTTCGCCTGGTATTCTCTTCCCAGGATGGCCTAAGCCTACGTCACGATAAGTGTTACCATTGATTGTCCTTTTTAGAAAATTTAGGTACTTTCTCATGTAGTTAATAAAAATAAAATAAATTACTAACTAGAATAACTATTTAGTAACTCATGTAATTCATCTATTTATTGTCAAATTTATTTGTATATTGAATTATTAGTTCATAATTGCTTTGTTAGGATAAAAATGCATTTTGCTCGGGTAATTCAATCACGCACAGTGGCAACATATCGAATTGACAAGTGTCATACTGACAACTAGCCATTTCGTCGCTATTGTCGTGTCGCTCACACCTATAGCGTTGTTTCGCTCTGTGAGCAAAATACTGTGGCTCCCAAACGTTTTTGGTGAACCCGTGAACTTTGATAGATACACAAGAAAAATTGTTAGTTGTTCCGTAAACTATAAAAACAGAAGTATAAAAGGCGGTGTAATAAGGTTTTTTTTATTTTCCCAATGAAGAGACGCTATCATATGCGTGGCTTCAAATTTGTAACTAAATTCAACTAAAATAACTGGTATGTGCCTTTCTACTTAATATTTATTTTATCTACGCGTTGTAAATTCCATAATTTAAGTCATAGTTGTGTCAATACGTCTTTACGCCCGAACTTATTAACCTAACATAATAAGTTTTTGACTTATTTTAGTCAAGTTAAGTTTAGTGGGTTTTCGTCCCGAACTAAATAAAAATACTAATATGTAAACAATAAAAAAAGCAAAGTAAATAAATACAAAAAGTATCAAATAAGACGATTTATTAAAAATTATAAATATGTTGTACCTATTGTAATATTTTTATCTTTTTCCCCACTAAAAAAGTTTGAGAACCGCAACGCAATCGATGACGTAGTCTTAGGCCAATCACGTGACCCAGCTGTCACGGGAGGAGACTACCTTGTCTTATTATACCATGGTTAGAGCTGAGTGCTGAGCGGCGTGTAACCGTGTACTTGTTGCACTTGCAGAGAGAAGAAGCGCGAGAAGGAGCGCGACGAGCTGTGGAAGCGGCTGGGCGAGCTGGAGATCAGCCACAAGCGGCAGCCGGCGGCCGCGGGCGGAGCGCCGGCGCCCGCCAAGTGATGCGCCACACCGCACCGCTCCATCCACGACCTAGAATAATGCGATTGAATTTGTTTTCAGCTATGTATTGATATTTTCTATTCGATTACATTTTTGTTAATGACGTTATTAATTTTTAATACCTCTAACGGTCGGTCGTCCGCTGTACTGTACGCTGTCGTGATGTCTCCGTGGTTCGGTCCGTCGGAGCTCGGGACTCATGTTCGGTGTGACTACAAATTACTAATAGTGCTAAATGTTAATATGTCCGCATCCCGATGCACTGTCATAATGATTATTACTATTTTATATACGTTTACATAGGTCTCTAGTTTACTTTAGGATTTTTTAATATTGTTAAATTGTTTAAATAAGTTAAAGTTGTATGTATAATTGATGCATGATCGATTGTAACGCATTTCGGATCACCGATAAATGTATTAATCGGGCACCCAGCTTTTGGCTGAATATGATTGTACAAAAATGAATAAGAAAAAATTAAAAATGTAATTTGTTTAGTGTACGTGGGCAGTCGCGGCCTCGCCGGGGCGGCCCGCGCCCGTAGATCGTTGTATGAAGTTTTCATTTCAATTAGATGCTCGATTCAATAATGTAATTTCGTCGTACTATCATTTTGTATAGTTACATAGTGTAAATAGGCATTTATTTATTATAAATTTATAGCAGTGTGGTTTCTATACATAGCTGCGGGAGAGGAACACTTTACAAAATCGGTCTGAGCGAACTGGAGACTATTCGACTATTCATGTATCATGCATACAGCTCGGTAAAACTAAAAAGTTAATTTGGATTATATTGGAGTAGAACAATGCTAAAAGTAGATATAATAATTTGTAAGGGAATAGTCATTAATTTGTATGATATTATTGTAGCTTATAATTTTTTCTATCATCACTTGTCTCTCGTCGCGGACCGCAGGAGGCGTAGTACTGCGTGTGTATGTATGTACACTGTGGAGATGTTTGTTATGTAAAATGTATTAACATTGCAAAAATTATATATGATCTTATATAAATTACTATTATAGAACACAGTATGGAAATAAAAAAGTTGACTCACATGAATTGAATTCTTTAAGTAAGCGTAGGCGCCCCGCGGCGGCTAGTAGCAAGCGCCAGTCGCCTACTGTCCTCCAGAGATAACGTTCCCCTAGTGATTACTCAGTTGCGTAAACTACATTGGAAATACACAAGAAATTTTCACATTACCCGGTTTTTCATTTCAAAACGAGGCCCGATTAGACACTTGCTGAGGCACAGTTTTTTGATCATTACTTAACTCAAGCAATGGTTTTAAAATTCGGTAGAACGCGTTTATTCGTCAATTGTTACTAAACTGACAAATAACTTATTTGACCATTTGTAAAGTTAACTGAAAAAAATATGGTCTGTTACCGAAATTTGCAACCATTGGTTAAGTTAACAACGGATCAACAAACTGGGCGGTACGAAAAAATACGTTTTCTGAAAATAATACCTTATCAAGCGATCTTCAAGTCTTAACCAACCTTTTATAATAACGGTCGCAACTTTTGGACCGTGCAATGAACCCTATGCGATCGATACACCGCAACAAATCAAGTTCAAGTTAGCACATCACTATGACTACCGCAGCTCAAACATTTAAGCTCAAGGTGATTGGGGCGGATACTACACACAATTTCCTTCATTTCTGATTTCTACACTGCTTGGAATATATACTAAGTTGTTACACGAGCAGGAGTTAGTGCGTTGTGAAAGTTCGCCCTGAATACTCATTAAAAGTTTCATAAATTTTTAAAATAATGAGGCTAACTGGCTCTCGAGCATATTATAGGTCGACGCCGCCAAAGATGCCAACGGGTCTGGTAGAAATAATAGAAGGATTAACAAGGGAAGTGCTGAAAAACAATCCGAGCGATATTTATGGGTTCTGTGCCGGCCATGTGCAACAACTGCTGGAAGTAAGAGATGGTCCGCGTAAGTTAAACATTATTCTTTCATACCAATATATACTGACAGTATAAGGCTTGTAATAATTTGACTGGAGTCCCACAGGAAAACATTCTTGAAATTCTCCATAACTCAGTTGGCAAATGCCAACGTTATTTATTATGTGTAACCCAGATAATCGATTTATGACAAAAGTTAATTAAGTCCCGATTTTTCAACAGTGTGATAACTTTTAACTGAGTAATAAATTTTAAAATTTAAACTCCCTTAAACATTTATCTTGCGAAAACACCCCGATTCAAACACAACTTTTGAACGGCTGAACCGATTTTATTCAAACATAGCTAAGAACACTCAACAAAATCACCTTTCAAACAAAAAAAAACTAAATCAAAATCGGTTCATCCGTTTAGGCGCTATGATGCCACAGACAGACACACAGATACACACAAACACACGTGAAACTTATAACACCCCTCTTTTTCCGGCGGGGGTTAAAAAATGTCAAACCGCGATTTTTATTCCTGAGTTAAAATTTATACTGTTGAAAAATAGTCGGTAAAACTTTCACATTCTTATAACTCACAGAATTAATTGGGATTTTAAAACATTCATCATAATATCAGGATATACAGCAAGTGTTTTAAATGAGTAATTACAAAGATAAAAAAAAAAATATGTTTTTGTATATTTTAATGAAACAATTGCACTCTCCTCCCGGCGCCCATGAACGTAGCAGATCGTCACGAGTAGTCGGATGATGCACAGGGCAACTCTTAAGCGCTGTCCAGTGATCGCTCACAAATACACTTATTTATATTGCATCTAAGGTGCCTAGTTCATTATGGTTGATAAGTGCAACAATATACGGTTTGTCCTCGCTTTGCGCGAATATTTATGTCTCTTCGTCTGCCGGACCGTGGCAAAAATCTTTACAAGCTAACTTAGACCATAAATTGTCATCAATAAATTTTAAAACAGCTTGTTCGCGTTAGCGTCACACAACATTAGGATGTTAATAATAATAGAACTTAATAACTTTACAGTTCAAAAGAAAACGTTAACATTGGAAGAAAAAATTGTCAAGGCCCAACAAAAGGTACGGCAGCGGGCAGAGCAGCGAAGACGACAATATAATAACGATCTACTCATTCAAAAGAGTGGCAGAGGACCTGAAATAGAGGTGAACCCAATAAATAAAGATGATACAGCACCGATTCTTCTACAAGAAGTCGACGGTCTTAAAAAGCCTACTCAGAATGAACAAGATTTGGGTAATTCATCAGAGGTTGAATCATCACATGATTTGTATAAAACAAACGTTGATCCTCAATCCCAAGAAATTGAAGACTTAGGCGTACCAGACGATGTTGATGTAAAAAATGATATACAATCTGAACCCAAAGATACGAAAATAGCGGAATTATCTAATGAAACAAGTGATAGTATTATTTCTCAAGACGCAACGTTAAACGAGGCAACAAAGACCGATACTGCTGCTACTAAAGTAGAAATTTTAGATCACGCCCCTGTACCTATTGCTGAAGAACAAATAACGCATGCTGGGGAACAATATTTTAAGGAAGATCAACAACTTGTAGCGGACGCTGGTGCTTTGCATGAATTAGCTGAGGTCACTCTTGATCCTGAACAACATTTCTCAAGTCCAATTCAAAGTGAAATTGCAAATCAAAACTGCGAAATAGTTGATGCTAATGAGAAAGATTCTACTGTTTTGTCACTGTTCGAAAACACCGCTGATTTAGATGATCACGACTCAGTTACACAGGAAGTAACTGTAATTAATAATAACATTAATGAAGCTCAAAGTGACAATATTACTTTACCACTTAATAAAGAAGAAAACCATAAATCAAATCATACTGATACCATTCAGAATGTTATCAATCCCGATATTATAAACCATTCAAACATAGATAACGTCGAACTGACAACTAACAGTGATGATACTGTAAAGAGAAACGAAGAAGATCCTCAGGACACCAATACATTTGATATTTCTATCAAAGAATTACCTACCGTGGAACTACAAGATCCACAAATTAATTCAGATATGCTTGAATCGCTAGTAGAAACAAACGCTGATAGTGATATCGTGACGCTTTTTACACAGGATTCCCCTAGCGCCGAGTTTAATCCGTCATTAGTGGAATTGCAACAAAACGCTTTTAAAAATACTTCCTTAAATGCTGAATTACCCAAAGGTTATAAAGATAATTCCGGAACTAACGGAACAGTTTCCACACGTGAAGAGCTTCAAGAGAGTACCCAACACAAAAATGTAATGAATAATATTGATTTGATTGAAAATAACAAAGAAAATGACGCAATTGATAACAATGGTGATGAGAATACATCAACCAAGTTGAGTGAAACTCCTCAAATTCATAATCAAGATGGTAACATGGATTTAGAGACGGCAGCAGTAACTATACAGAAAGTTTTTAGGACATTCCTCTTTAAAAGTAGAGCCTCAACTTTCGACGAAACAGTAAACGATGAAACAATATTTTTAAATGAAGGTGACAAAAATAAGGTAATTCTTGAAATGTCTATTTCGATCGTCTGCTGCGCTGTTTGTCGCGGGTTTGATTCCCGCACGGAACAAATATCTGTATGGCCTACAGTTAGTTGTTCCGGATCTGGGTGTTTATGTATACATATATATGTTTGTAAACGCACTCACGATACAGGTTAAATTCCTAGTGAGGGGCAAAGTCTTTTTTTAAGACAAATATGTCTTTCAAATAGGGTTTGAGTCTAAAAAAACAGGACAAGCTAACTAAAACCGTTTAAAAATGCCAATTTTGTGTTCCAGAAAGAATCCGATTTTACTATTGCAGGAACTTTGAACGAAAGAAGATCGCATGGATTGACAAGAATGGATACGGTATTGCAAACGGTCAACGAAGAAAAATCTCTTTCCTTATCTACTGATGACTCTTCTACGATGTCCAGTGCAGCGACTGTCATTCAAGCCCATGTCCGGGGTTTCTTGGTTAGAAATAAGCTTAATTCAAATAAGACAGTTTCTACAAATTCGTTAGCTGCTACTAATTCCAACGAACCATCTCTTACGTCGCTAGATATTGACAACGAACAAAATAAGCACAAAACAGTGCTGAACATTCATATTGTTCCCGAAGGAGGTAATTATTTGAGTCGAGATGAAAGTTTAATCACTTCAATGGACTTGTCTCTAGACAGCAGCCCGCCGTCGTCTATCAACTTACACCCTTTGGGTTATGATAAAAGTGAAAGGCGGAAGCAGTTAAAACGAGAAGATGCTATACAATCTATATCTCCACCAAGTAATAACAGTGGAAAATTAAGCGAAGATGTGGATTCCGTAAAAGAATTACCACTTAATGATCTTGAAATAACGGAAGAGCATCAAGCAGAAAGCAATGTCGTAAATGATGATTCGAACGGTGCAAAAGTAGAAGAAGGCAAAAAAGGAACCCATGCTGAACATATTGCATTACAAACGATCGTTTCTGATAATGCAGAAAAACTCGAGAAACAAAAAGAATCTGTAGAAAAAATGAATTCTGATGAAATGGATGTTGTAACTCCTTTCATTTCAAATGAAGATAATAATTCGTCGAATCTAATGCATTCTGGCGAGTTCCACGACGCCGTGCTTCCTACCAAGGTGTCGCGCAGTGACACAACAGTCACCAGTGGTGAGTGAAGACATCTATTATCAGGTGATAATAATTTCCGTTCTATCAAGGCCATCGCATGAACTGCTATTCAGTAAATCGATGCCGCTTGCCTTGTAATGTAGATAGCGATCAGTAGCAAGTAATGTAGTTTATGCAGCCATTACGCATTTAATAGAAAAACAAACAAGACACTTATGTCTTTAACGTCAGCATAAAAGCAGGGAGTTATAGTTGTGGAACGGTGGAACAATATGGTCCAATATCCCAAAACCCCCAGTCGTTTCAGAGTTCTTTCTACATAAAATGAAAAATGTGTGGGACTGAAGTTTTAGCATGTCCCTTGAACGAACTCATTCTTAATAGCTTGGTGCACCAAGCTAGCAAGTATGTGTTCGTTGAAAGATGTCCAATTTTCAGGTACCAAGTTCTATAAAATACCTAATAATCATCTAACATTTAACGCATAATAATCTTAGATTGGTTGCCACCTCGAGTGAGGTCCTATTCCCAAGGCTGCAAGACCTCGGTCAAGATTTGGGACGGTGCAAAACTCCTTTCTTAATTTCTGGAATGTGTTCTATATATAGCTATTTATGGTCATATATTATGATGATATATGTTTCATATTTATATAACTTAAACATATGCTCCATATTAAGTATCAGTACAATGCTCGATGACCTCAGTAGATCTTTCGAAAGAGTGGGTCTTAGGATGAACATGGACAAAACCAATGTGATGTTGATTGTCCATGTTGCACCCACTCCTATCAAAGTCGGAGACTCTACACTCGAAGTTGTGGGCGACTATGTCTACCTGGAACAAACGATCCAGTTGGAAGTTGGCCCTAGCCAACTTCGAAAAAGAGGTCAACCGTCGGATCGTTCTACTAACACTACTCAATCCCACACATTTTGCGTAGACAGAACTCAGAGGCGTCTGGGAGCTCTGGGATCTTGCTCTAATAGTAAAGTAATTGAGTAGCCTTTGTAATGCAGCAGGGGTAGTTTTTGGTAGTTTAAAACAACAACAAAAAAAAGTAGGTAATGGATAATAAAAATAATTTTTAATAATTTTGGTGTGTCTAACGGTAGATTTTTAAATATTTTTACACTCGTTTTCTGAAAGGTATCAAATAATTTACTTTGGATTGCATTGGTTCTTTCAGAATCCGGGGGTTAGGCTGTGTGTTATGTTGACTGTGCTCTTTTTTACATATTATTCCAGTACCTAAATGTAAATAAATTAAGTAAGTACATACCTAATAATAACAGCGTCGTATTTTAGAAATTAAAGGCAGGTCTATACTGGGCTGAAAAAGCTTCATCGTGTTGATTAATATTGTTTTTAATTTTTCATTATGATATTAATTATTCTAATTTTCTTTTCAGAATTCAAGAATGTACTGGTGTATTTCTTGCTTTGGAATCATTCATAATGTTATAATTATCCATTATGTTAAAGATGTTATCACCGCAAAATTGTGAAGTAATATTGAATAAAGCACATGAAAGTTTACGCTTGTGTTTTGATGGCAAACAAACCAACAATTCCCAAAAATATAGAGCTTCACGATGATTTTCTTCACTGTTTTGAAACAAGGGAATAGCCCAAAAAATCAAACCCACAGCTCTGTCTGTAATAAAATATAATAATAATAGATCTTATTTTCAGACCAGAGTCCTTGGTAATATTAAACGTTACACACACACAAAAACAATTACATTCACACACACTATGATGAAGCAAATATTTATAAATAAATGGTACTGATGAAAATGGTACCATCGAACTGATCTGATGATGAAGCCGGAAGGTAGGCACTGGAACTTCGAATTTAAACAATGATCGTGTTTGGGTTTATTGGAATTGTCATGAGATGTACTTTGGCTATAAAATGATTTACGTGTTAATTTTGCTAGGTACCTCCATGAGTACCTACCAAAACTAAAAAGAGATGAATAAAAAACTTTTTAACAAACAATCAAACCGAATTCGGTGTCTTTGGTACCTGTATTGATTTCGGGTTTTCGACACCGACTTAGGAAAAGAAAGTTATTTTTCGCTTTGAAGTATTTTGTTTTGGAAGTCGGTTTGATTTCATGTTAAAAAGTTTTTTTTAAGGAAGAGTTCTATTGTATATCTCCTAAGTTCTTCATCAGATCTTCACCAAATTAAAATGAGACCCATTTCGGACCATACTCTATCTAAAAAAATCGGTCCACCATTGACGGAGAAACCGGTGAACATAAACAAAAAAAACAAACAATGTCGAACATAGAACCTTTTTGGAAAGTCGGTTAAAAACACACACTCACAAACTTGCTTTTTTATTATTAGTGCGATAGTGTGATGTATCGTACTAGGTCTGACTGCTTAGCATTTTCTCAACTATGTTGTGGGCGGCTTCCAGTCTATGAGTACCATTATTTTACATAGAGCGACTGTCTATCGGACCTCCACAACCCAGTAACTGGATAACACGATATCCCCAGATAAAGACTGGTGTCAGATTTTCTACAATGACTATTTATTTTAATACGTTCGCTGCCATAATTACTGATACAATTAAAAAAAGCTATCGTGTCTCGCGCCGCGGCCAGCCGAGTACTTGCTTTAGAAATGACAGCCAACAGCGTGTTTTCCAAAGCACAGAAGTACGGAGTTATGTAAAGACCACAGAAATCTTAATAATAAGGCAATAGAAGTCGCATAGACGCGTGACCTTGTCGCCGCGCTTATGTGTTGGAGGACACAAGTGCACGCGGAGCGTTTGTTGCGGTTTCTAGTGTTATTTGAGACGCGGCGCGACGCGCGGAGAGAGGTAAACATGGTGTTTTGCAGCATATCCAACTGCGGAAACTCGTCCAAAACTTGTAACTTAACAAATAAAGGAATAACATTTCATATGTAAGTACTTAATTTTTGAAATATTTTCGTTTTTTAGCAAATAAAAAATAAAATAAAAAAATCGTTTATTCTCAGGCATGTCACCCATATTAAAAATTTACAATTAAATAATTAAAATTAATCGGACATCACAATAACACAAAATTAAAATTAATAATTAAAATAATCAAATTAAAAAAATAATAAATAATTTGACAACACATTTACACAGCTTTAGACCGAGAGAGCCAAAATAAACGCATAAAATAATCAAGTACCTTTACTTTGTCTCCCTCAGTATATGTACATTTTGAAACACCGCCGATACAAGATCATTTCGACAATTAACTACCCTCGCGTAAAACGACGCCCTGAGTTTCCTCATGAGCGCAAAAAAGTCTGTAACTCTGTTTACAGCAAACATATCAGTCGCACTACACCGCCAGGGCAAGTTGAGCATGGCCCGAAACGCGTTATTATATTGTACACGAAGAGTGTGGTAAGCACTCTTCGTGTACAATAAAGACAAATCAAATATTTTCACTATCACTACTACGATTTATCACAAAAAACGATTTTTTGTCAAATCAATAACCATTAACGCTTAAGCTTATTCATGTCTACTATTACTACTGCTAAAAGCAGCAATGAAATTATAGTCATACGCAATAAACAAAAATCGCCGTTTGCGTAAATTCTAGGTACAAGCCGCATGAGTTGGCCGAGAGCCGAGGGCCGAGAGTGAGCACGCAATATCATTTTTTGCTTTTCGCACACGTTTCTTATTGGCTGCAGGAGTCGCGCCCCCTGACATTATGCGTTTATAAAAAATATTGCGTAATGTCATCGCATAAAGGTTAATTTTGTAGCAGAAATGCAAAGTGCATTTGTAGATGTAATTGTGTATCTATTTTTTGTTTATGTAGTAGTAGCTGTGACCCCGGCGACACTCGTCCCGATATAAAATTTAGTACTATAGCATTTCTATTGCCTTATTATTAAGATTTCTGTGGTAAAGACCCATGGTTGAGTATGTTGAGACCATCCACATACGACCTTGGCAAGGTATCTTAAGTTACTACTACCCCTTCTACACAGTCGGGCAGCCGACCACGGTGCCCTTGGTTGTGCTGGTTGTGCAACAACCAAAACAGATCGTGTAGACGGTGATTGGCCAACCAAAAACCTTCAACCTTGGTTAGGAGGTATTCCTCTGTAAGAGTGTTGAACGTGTGCTGAATAAGCTCCTGGTAAACCTAGAAGACAACGACATCCTTAATAGTGACCACCAATACGACTACCGCCGAAATCAATCAACATCAAAAAAAAAAAAACAATCAACTAGGGATCTTCTAGCGTATGCCATTCACTTCTGGAGTGAGGCCATCGAGAGGAACGAAGAAGCGCTTGCTTTGTGTCCCATGACATCTCGAAGGCTTTCGACAGGGTCTGGCACGAGCGCCTTATTGGTGAGCTTCCTTCCTTCGGTCTGCCTAGTGGTTTGTGTGACTGGATTGCAGACCTCGTCCGGTCAGATAAGTATTACGTCGGAGTCCTTCAGGGGTCGGTGCTCACGGCAACATTGTTCTTGCTGCACATTAATGACCTGTTAAAAACCGAAATCTTTGGGTATGCAGATGATCACAGCACTATTGCTGTGAGGTACGTGTCCGGCGCACGGGCTACTGGGCATCAGGTTCGGTCTCTCTGGCAGGCTATGGTTGAGCGCCTGAACCTGTCTTATTAGTATCAAATTAGGTTATTCCAATTATTTCATACTAGTTTGGGGTTCCTATGCCGAGATTTTTTAAATTTGCCGCGCTTTTTCAGTCTACTTTCGTTTGCCAGACTCTACATCCGCATTTTAATGCATACATAATAGAGAATGTTAGCACTTAAGACGAGGCGGTATGGTCCAAAACCTTAGCCTGCCTGAGTAGGGCGAACAAAAAAAAAACCAAGTAATGTGACACATATCTCCACTGACTTATTGCCATACCTACGAAATTAGCGTGCATACCTACAAAAATCTGGCGCATAAAATGGCTGCCTTGTAGGGTTGTAACTGCGAGAAACATGCGCAGCTGATATCGACGTAAATATCGACCTTCATGAAATTGTTTACGTTGTTATTCTACGATATAATAATGTAATAACAATATAATATGAACAAACCAGGCCCATAGAAACCGAAGTAGCTAAGGGTATAGAGTATTGTATGACTGGTAATATACAGGGTGGGCAAAAAATATATCGTGGATCTAACGAAATAGCGATTTTTGGGGATAGTGGGAGATGTTTTTCTTTTGACCTGCTAGAAAAAGCCCCAAATTTCGCCCTGTTTCGTTAGATTCACGATTTTTGGCCGTCCCTATATCTAACCCATTAAAAACTAAAATGTATTTTGTTTTCTATCAAGTCAAATCAGCCTATCACTAATCCACTAGACATAGGCCAAAGGTGTAGTAATAATAAATAATACCAGCCTGTAACTGTCCCACTGCAGGGTAAATGCATCTTCTTATAGTAAATAAATAATAATATTTTGATATCTTCCTACTTTTCGAACAACTTAATTTATGTAAAATAATAACAATATTTTATGTAAAAAAGACATTTATTCATTTTTGAACAAAATTAACTTATTGAAATTCACTATTTTATTTATTTCTATAAAGCCAGGTTCGGCATTAACATGTTGGTACCTTATGCTCAAAGTGCGAGTGTTTCAAACAAGTGTTGTCGGTATTACTTATAAAATCATACGCTTTCGGCTAAAACAAATTGAAGCGTAAGGGCAAATTTTCTTAATTCTTCAGAATACTTTTTTCTAAAGTAGGCCTTTAGATTTGGCAATTTGCTTTTTACGAAATCCTTCTGCATATTCTTAAATTTTTATTTAGAATTAAACTTCCTTCATTATTGATATATTTTAGTTTCTTAAGGTCTTGAATAATATTAGAAATCTTTCCATCACATATCCGGACCTTTTCATTTAAAGTTCTCACTTTTTGATTTAGTAAAGCCCATTTCTTTGTGAGATAAACATATATATATAAGTAGGTTGTTGTGAGGAACATATTTGCCTAGGCTGAAAAAGAAAGTCGCATAATTATATTACTTATTTACATATTATTTAATTCATTTAAAGAAATACTGTCAATAAAAAAGTATGTAACAAGATGTGTTGAAATTACTGTATTTTGCAACTTTTGTTTAAAAACATACCAGTAAAGTCGATGTGGGCACTACGCCATCAGGTAACCTTATCACATCGAGGGTTCTGTTAAAACAAGATTCCTCAAAGTGCGTGGAGCAGATATGCCACATTTTATGTCTAGGGTTTGTATTTTCAAAACCAATAGCTTCTATCCATTTCTTCTTTAAAATTTCGTTTCCAGGAAATCTGTGGATTAAAATATCATTGCAATGTATTTTACATACTATAAATTTTATCGATACTTATCGTATGCGAACATCGATCATCACTAACCTTACTTGTCAATAATTATTGTATGTAAACAATGCAAAGAAATATAGAAAATAATAACGTTTTATGCCACACAAACATGACACAGGTTCGAATAATATTCAAAAATACCATCTTGTAACAATATTTAACACAAAATTCGACCGGATTAGTGAAAACTAGTTACTAACCTGTGCAGAGTCAATTTAGGCTGATTTTTGTTTTTTCTCATACCAGACTGTTTTAAACAATACGAGGGCATGATTTTCCTATTAATGTCCACACTCAGAACACCAAAATAACTAGTTTCTAGACGTATTTCCTTGTAAAACAACAAAAATATTGGTTCTGAACAAGCAACTGTTTGACAGCACAACTACCACAAAAACAAAGAGTACTTTTGGCGCATAAAATGGCGACCGGTCACGCATAGGCATGATGTTGACGTCACACAAAAGTGTTGCCAAATTTAGTCCTTGACAAACATTTAGATGTCTCTCTTTTCATATGCAGCTCTTGGTTAGTTAAAAAGAGACAAAACGCTTTTTGACATGTGTGTGTCGATATGATAGATATTTGTATAACTATTCTTCATATAGTAGAATAGGCCGTCTCCATAGTTATCCTACCTCATTGCATATCTCTAAGTAGTCTGTGATGTGACAGATGAGTGATGAGTGTGATGACAGCGTGATAGTGTTAATGTCAATGTCAAAACTGCAAGAGTCCCAGAAGGCAGCGCAGCGTCGCTATTTATTATTTTCCTAAAATAACAAGTAAATAATTTTTACCATGCCTCTACCACCGGCCTTAGCTGCGCGTCTAGCTAAAAGAGGACTGTTGAAACCAAAATCTGCAGATCCTAGCCCTAACGATGAAAGTGAATCTACTCCTGTACAGGCAAATGAAGAAATCATAGCAGAAGATTATGACAATAAACTTGATGAGCGTGCCACGGGTATCAATAAAGAACACTTTTGGGAAGGAATCGAGGGGGTCAATGTTGACCCTATCAAAGGTCATAAAAGTTGTCCGAATAAAAGTAATATATACCACGAGTGCTCTAAGTATTGTGTAAAACGATGGAAAACGGGTAAGTTAGTCCCTAGCGAAACTTACTTGGAATATAAGAAAAAGGCGTTGGACCTTTGGCCCTTGCCATCAGGCTGGGAGGAAGTGTATGATGAAGGAGTTGGTCAGCATTATTTTTGGAATGTTCATAACAATTTGGTTAGTTGGCTGCCGCCTGCCCATCCGCGTGCAACCCCTTCTGAAAGTGCTGCACATTTACGCGAAGAGCGATTATTGAAGGAAGGTGATGAAAGTGATGACAGCAGTGAAGCTTCTGACCAAGAAGTACCTCAACAGCAACAGCACAAGGAGAAGAAGCATGAACGCAGAGAAAAAGAGAAAGACTTGGTGCATCACAGAAATAAAAGACTCAGAGTTAAAGACAATGACTTAGACCCAATGGACCCGGCAGCTTATTCTGACATATCTAGAGGAAGCTGGACGTCTGGGCTAGACACCCATGCTAAGACAGGCGTGGACTCAACTGCTACTGGTTCCTTGTATCAAATGAGACCGTATCCTGCTCCTGGAGCTATACTTGCAGCTAATGCAAAGCAATCATCTCCATCACCTTAACTTAATAAAATATGTCAGTCATTTTTTTTTTATTTTTTATTACCTTAACTTAATAAAATATGTCAGTCGAATTTTTTTTATTTATTCCAGTCAATTATGAATGACGAAGTGATCTATGAATTCTGGCTTGTGAGGGATGCTACAGGCTAAATTTATTAGATAGGTTAAGTTTGTAAGGCTCTCACACAGCCCAAACTGCTAAAGATAGAAACTAAGCATATAAAAGTTTTGCTGCTCAGCTGAGCTGATTTATGTTGACCTGAATTAGTGTGTCGCATTCCTGACTGACTGAAGTCTGAATTGGTTTATATAAAAAAAACATATTTCTTGGGTTTTTGTAGTTGAAACTTGGCATGAATATGAAACTTAAGTAAATTAAATTATTCCTGTTTAAAAACTAAAAAATCCTGTTAATAACTAGACTAAGCACAACAGGATCTTGCTATGGTACTCTGCTGTCATTGTGACGATTGTCATTATTGCTAATGGACTATTTTAATGGCCACGATGACCATCTGTCGAAGCTATAGTTACATGAATCAAGTGCTTGGTATAGAAGGCAGTTCTCCTCGATATTATAGTTCCTGCCTCTGCCTGAAACCTTATCATAGCTTGGACCCGTTTCCCGCCAATGGCTACTTTTATTCTTTGTATTTTTAAGTTTTTGTTTTCAAACTAGCCGTGCCCAACTACCCACGGCTTCGAACCCACGCTACCCTACCTATCCAATCTATTTTCTAGGGTTAATCTTAAAACCGCCATTCAGAAAATGAATAGTACTCTGTGGAAAATGACTTCAAATGAACAGCGCCATCTATCGAATATGGAGTTCAACTGCCCGAGTATTGAATTGCGTGTGTTGTGATAATTTTACTTCTTGAAAACTTTAAATTCATCTAAATTTTGATAGAGTGAACCAATTGCGATGAAACAAAAACTAAGTAATACTTCAAGTTACGCAAAAAATATGTACACAAGTTATCTATATTGGTTTCGTACATTTTACGTGATGCATGCACAATTAAACAGACAAAAATTCTTAAAATGCTGGCAATGGGTTCTGTTGGTTATCCTTTAACACTGGCTTATTTTTTAGGGAAATATTTTCGGTACAAAAACGACAGACAGATTTCTGTTAAGTACCTAATTGATATTTTAAAACTTTGGTAAAATATGAGTATTTAAAATGAATAAAGGAATTAATTATTCCCTCGTTAAGTAAAGGTACTTTTAGCTAATAAACACTGCTTAACGGATTTTTTTATATAACTAGGCACAACGGTAGACCTGGGTAAGAACTAAGGATACTTTTCATCCTGCCAGTAACTACTTCCATTGGTATAATAAAACACTTTTTTAAGCAGGCGAAGTTGCAAGCAGTAGCTGATAAATAAAATCACAAAATCAAAATACATAATTATTATTATTTATAACCAGATTATTATACAAGATGCCTAAAACTCATAATAGTATTTCATCATAATATTTGGCTTTTGATTGTGAAAGTATATTTATATAAAAATAAAATTGCAGGTATAATTAATTACATTCCTGAAGTTATTTTTTTACCAGAAGTAATACAGTCTAATTCTAATTACTGGGCTGTAAAGTAATTAATGATAATGTAAAGTATATTCTTGGACGTTCACAATTTAACTGCTGACGCCAATGATATGGATAATAATTCAGATCAAATAAAAAGTCAAGATGGAACGTTGCAAACAACAAAGTGATGCCGGTTCAAACTATGCCTTGCCGTATTAATACATAATTACACGCGTACACGTACAACGAAACTACCCCTTAGCTTGTCAGTTCAGCTTTATTATTTGATCTGTTCGAATGACAAGCTAAGGCGTAATTTCGTTGTACGCGAGTGCGTGTAATTGTGTATTTGTACGGCAAGGCATAGTTTGAACCGGCGTCACTTTGTTGTTTGCAACGTTCCATCTTGACTTTTTATTTGATCTGAGCTTGATCTGAGGGTAATAATTATTAGCAAGCCTATAACTGTAATTATTTACAAAAAATCCTTTCCAAAACGACAATAAGCAGCTATAAAAAGTTTTTTTTTTGTGAAAGTTAAATGTTAGTTCACAATCAATAACATTATTTTTGCTCAAATTTAGGTTCAAGCTAAAAAGTATCAGTCAATGGATATTTAAAATATCTTGGTTGTTTAATATCATTTGCTTGTCATAAATTGGTTACTTTTAGCTTCCATTTGTGTATTTAGTTTCCGTGGAGATATTCTTCAGTAGATTTTCTGAAGTAAAAAGTCCAACTGCGCTTTGAGTTTTCGTTGATGCATCTGCAAAATGAAATAATGGTTCAGTATTTTCATAATAATGGGGCTAGAAAGGTCAAAGGGGTCACTAAAGAGATATATGAAAGGCTAGTTGCGTTGACTTCAAATAATTTGAGAGATTAAGAGAATAAGCTAACTTAAATAAAACAAGATATTAGAGAGAATGCACTAATCAAGGTCTCAAGGTAACTGAACATTCGATGAATATAGTGAATCGCACGTCTATGATAACTTGGCGTCGACAATATTCTTTTTTAACCTTGCAAAGGTAGTTTTCGCAGTGAAAGTTGTAGGTACTACAGATTGATGTGGTGGGGTTGATCGTATAACATCAAAATTCATAGTCTCAGAACCCAGAGAGTTGCTTACATTACATAGACTAATATATTATAGACTGTACAAAAAATATAGGGTAGTGTAAGTACCTATGCACTTTGAATTACGTATACTACTACTAGACTCGCTTAAGGCGCCGATTCCCTTGAGTAGCTGATTTTAATATGAGTATCACGTCTAAACGGCTGGTCGTAATTTATTGGAAAAAATATATGTTATAATAGACCATTTTCTTATTAAATTTCATCTAAGCAAATTTTGAGTTTTATTCGTATAACATAGTGTAATTATTTTGTAAAATTATGTCTAAAACGGACAAAAACACGACAATCTCAAAGACAATTTAACTATCTACATTTTGATCTGAAGCTTTTTTTTTAAAAGTCATAGAATAATAAGGAAAGTACAAAAAACTACTAAATTTTGGGTCGCGCGGGTGTGAAACGTGTGCGCGTTTTGTTCCCTCAAGGTCGTTGGCGTTAGTCGTCGTCTTAAATCTGCGCAAGATGTTGATCTGTTCACTGACTATCTCTACAAAATTATATCCACAGCGCATGTCCGCCTCACGTTCCGTTAAGCGAGACATTTGGCATCAACGGCAAGGTTAATTGTATTAGTTAAAATATGTATGGAATACAATGCAGCAATGGTTAGAATATTTATTTATAAAATAAAACTATGTTTGTAGATGACAATGAATTAAAGGTATAGAACATATTTCAAAAATCACGGCGGGTGTTATTTTGTACCCCTCAGATCATGGCAGACTTAGACCTAGTAATATTTATTATGTTCAAAACAAAGAAATAATGAAATTTGTTTTTGCAACCTTTATTAAGATAAAGTAGTAAGTAATACGTACCTGATTTAACAACAACAACGTATGGGGCAATGTCGAGCATCCGTGACACTAAACCTAGGGTTGGTTTGTGCGTCAGGTCTACTTTGTAAAACTTTTTGATGGTGAATTTTTCGAGCTCTTCCGACAGTGAACCCGACAGGTTGGCCAGCCGGCGACGGACATTGTCCGCCGTAAACACACCAATCACAGATCTGAAAGAAAATACCATTTATTTGTTAAGCTTACTAATCACACTTTGGCACGGAGATAGATTATAGTCTGGAATAGAAAAAAGGTTACTTTTAATCCCGGTAGTATGTTCCCGTGAGATAATTTCCAACAATCTCGCGAGCGAAGCCGCTGGCAGGACCTAGTAATATTATAACTAGAGTAGAAGCCCGTATGAAGTAACTTCGCTAACGCATAACAAGAACCTGTTATATGGACGAGAATCCTGTACATTTTATAATATGTATTAATACTAATAGGACAGGAGCTCGTGGCTAAATAATAACAGCCGCACGGGTCGATCATCAACGTTAAGCAACGCTTGACGAGGTCGGTCCGTGGATGGGTGACCATTTCAATATACCGAGTTTCCTCCGTGCCTCGGAAAGAACGTTAAGCCGTTGGTCCCGGCTGTCATTTGAAGATCTTTGACAGTCGTTACGGGTAGTCAGAAGCTTGAGATCTGACACCAGTCTGGCCAAGAGGTATCGTGTTACCCAGTTACTGGGTTGTGGAGGTCAGATAGGTCGCTCCATGTAAAACACTGGTACTCAGCTGAATCCGGTTAGACCGGAAGCCGACCCCAACATAGTTAGGAAAAAGGCTAGGCTGATTGATTGATTAATACTAACACATTATTCAAAAGTTAATATAAATCAGGGCAACGTTTTTCTCAGTAGACGTACTTAATATTTACTCAGTGAAGGTAATTTCCATGGAAAATTGGTCTAACTAGGTTGTCCAGCTACTGATGCGCGCCGGCTTGCTTTGGCCCGGCCCCTGTTCCAGTATGAAAAGCATCACTACGTATGCAAATAAACATAACACTAAACCTAGACATAGAAGGAAATAAAACATAGGTTTATTTAAAATTTAAAGCGAAACTACAAAATTTGAACATGTTTGTTTTTGGGTTTATGTTGTGACAGCTGACAGCGAGCTACAGGTATTTTTTTGACAGCTGTCAAATTTTTGAAATGAGTTTATTTGAAATAGGCCGACTATGGACTGGGCTTTGATTATGGACGGAGGATAAATTATATTTGGACTTCGTTGCCAATTTAGGTTTGAAAATGTGTCGAGAGTGAGTAAACAAAATGCAAATTTTAGTCACTATGTGGTTAGGAGCGTCGGAAATTAAGAGTCTTCAATTCACTCTTAAGACGACGACTAACGCCAACGACCTTGAGGGAACAAAACGCGCGCTCGTTTCACACCCGCGCGACCCGAAATTTAGTAGTTTTTTGTACTTTCCTTATTATTCTATGACTTAAAAAAAAACGCCTCAGATCAAAATGTAGACAATTAAATTGTCTTTGAGATGGTTTCAATTTCATTAAAATACACCCAGCGGTTTTGGTGCCATTGTCGTATTTTTGTCCGTTTTAGACATAACTTTACAAATTAATTACACTATGTTACACGAATAATACTCAAAATTTTCTCAGATCAAATTATTAAGAAAATGGTCTAGTGCAACATCTAAACTAAACGGCTAGACGTCATTTAAAAAAAAAAGTATGTTGCATTGGACCAATTTCTTAACAATTTGATCTACGAAAATTTAACATTTTATTCATCACAACATAGTGTAATTAATTAGTAAAGTTATGTCTAACGCGGCCAAAAAGTAAACGACAATCGCACCAAAACCGCCAGACGTATTTTATTAAAATTGACACCATCTCAAAGACAATTTAACTATCTACATTTTGATCAAAGGCTTTTTTAAAAAGTCATAGAATAATAAGGTAAGAACAAAAAACTACTGAATATTTGGTCGCGCGGGTGTGAAACTAGTGCGTGTTTGTTCCCTTAAGGTCGTTGGCGGCTGTCGTTGTCTTAAGGTTGCCCTAGACGACGGCACGAACTATTTTGTGCGCGGGGTTAAAATGCATGCTATCTCATCCGACAACACGGGCGATAGAGATAGATGCTGTGATGAGCAGTAAGAAGCTAGTTCGCGTACGAATTAGCACTTTTGCAAATTTGTTGCGAAATGGATGATGATTTAGGATAAAAACGAGCGCGCGAAATTTTATAAATAGACCTTTGGGAGTCTAGATATCATGAAAAAACGACAAAATGTATATTTTCAAAATAAAATAATTTGCATTGTTGAACTACTAATCTATCCCTGTATGGTGACTGTTTTGCAATTTTCCTTCTTCTTATGGTATTTATTTCCGACCAAAGATGCGTTAAAATTATTATTGAAATATGGAACTTTCGACGCTAATAACTTTCAAATATTATTTTTATTTTTTTCCATACAGGGCTAGATAATGATGAGACAAATTGATATAATTTTTATTTCGAACGTATATCGTCAAACAGTGGAGTAATCTCTAGACTACGTTTGTATGGAAGAATGATCGACTAGTGTAACCTTAATGTATTGTTACGTCTTATTGGTCAGTGGGTCGTCTTAGGGGCGAAGTTATTCTTACCCTTTATCATTTACAATGGTCAACAGCTGTGATTGAGTTTCTTTTAGAGTGGCGAGTGCTTCGGTGGGCGTGCTGCTGTGAGGTACGCTCTTGACAGGCTGCACCATGTCTTGCGTCACTGGTTTGCTCCACCACCTAGAAAGTTTACAAACAAAAGATGAATAAATAAATAAAAAACGCTACTTGGCATAATACTCACAACGGATCTTTGTGTCTCCGAATTGGCTGCAAGAGGCTGCGCAGTAGCTATTTTTGGGTGAATATTGAAAGTGAAGATAGCATTGTATAACTGTCTCTTTCACTCGCATACTTTTGTCGCATCATCCTATCTCGCTCTGTTTCGTGCGCAATAGTTGACAGAGCCAACTTCAGAGACACAAAGATCCGCTGTGAATATTATAGTCGGGCACTTAAAACCGAAAAGAGTTTGTATTCGCCTTTACCAGCGCAAGTAGTAACGAGAATCGATAGGGTCCGCAACGAATACATCCGAGGTAGTTTAAGGGTGGCTCCAATACAGGACAAGTTGACGGAGAGTAGACTGAGGTGGTATGGACATGTCATGAGAAGGACAGAAGAACACGTCGTGAGAACGGCTCTGAGCCTACCTGAGGGCAAAAGAGGCCGAGGACGACCTCCTTTGACATGGTGGACCAGTATGACGAAGCTCCTCAAGAAGGAGAAATTGCCTGACCCGACCCCACCTAAAGTGGGAAAAGGCTAGGAAGAAGAAGAGCAGCGCAAGTAGGTGCTCCACCACAGACAAGTCAGACAGTTGGTGTTTTACCACAGATAATATAATACTAGCATACAGATGCCTCATCCCATACAAAGAAACCGTGCCGACTTAACTAGCGTTTTCCATCTGATTATACCGAATATTTTTTGTAAATCGATCTTGTTCGGTTCCGTTCCACGGCGATATATAGATGACCATCTAATAATCAATCGATATCGATAGATAAATCAAATAATCAGTACAGTACGTCGGGACAGTTTCTTTGTATGGGATGAGACACCACTGGTTTTACTGATATGTAACAGGCAATTGCCGCTCGTAGGTATATAATAAATTATTTCAGGATTTCAATCGAGGCCTATTTATCAGTTAGTTATACAGCTTCCTTGATCTAGGGTATCCAGTGATCATGTCTAAACAAATTCTTACTTTTCTAAAACATTTTTTCTTTACAATTTCCCTGATCAATAATATTAATTTTAAACGATTAAAAAACTGGCCAAGTTTAGGGTTCCGTTCCGTAGTTACTCTCGCGAAAACCATGACAAAATGAAGTGAATGGAGTATGCGTCTATAATTTGTGAATTTTCGTGGACAACGAAACGTTCCATATTTATATTGCAAAAGAGAGCAGTCAGAGCTCACACACTGTTCCGTTATTGTTGAATTAGGTATTTTACCTATGTTGGTATTATTTGTAAGTATGTGAGAACCATGTTCCTATTTATCAAATTAATGAATTTACCTGTTATTGCTTTAATACTTTATACCTGTCCGTAGTACCGTGTGTAGTGCTATTCTGGGTGCATGGTCCTCACATATATTAATTTATTATATACTTATCTAAATATTGTAAAACACCTTTTTTTTTAAACAGTAATTATGGAGTTTCTTGCATTCTCCTCCATAACAAACTACTTTGCCGAATGCACGGTAGAATCAACTTTTATTATTTGTAAATTTTAGTTTTTGTTTGACGTTCTAAAGTGCCGCTTAGTGGCTCCTAGTTGAATAAATATATTTGACTTTGAAAACTACTTCAACTTGCCCTGACTTTCCAGAATGTAGGGGTGTGCTAGATCGCATCTCAAGAAATCAAATCAAAATAGGTTTGTTGATTCACAATAAGAAGCAGCCACGTCGATCATCGATCCTAAAATGGGTATGTGAGCTCGTATACCCATTCCGGATCGCTTGTCATATCATATCAATCACGCTGAGAAGCCATCTTGAAATAGGTATCGTGCGTACCTGTGTATTTATTTCGCGAGTACTTTAGTACCCAAGTACTACCTACATGCTTCACAGGGGCGTAGCTAAGACGGTATCAATTGTATCAATAAAACGCGGGCCCCCGAGCTACACTCCGACGTGAGGAATCATAAGTTCGTAAAATCACATCTACAATCTCAAATTCTTTTTGATAAGAGACCCCGGAAGAAATTATCTTATTTTTAGGGTACCGTACCCAAAGGGTAAAAACGGGACCCTATTACTAAGACTCCACGGTCCGTCTGTCACCGGGCTGTATTTCATGTACCGTGATAGCTAGATAGGTGAAATTTGAACAGATGATGTATTTCTGTTGCCGCTATAACAACAAATACTAAAAACAGAATAAAATAAATATTTAAGTCGGGCTCCCATACAAAAAACGTGATTTTTTTTGCCGTTTTTTGCGATAATGGTACGGAACCCTTCGTGCGCAAGTCCGACTCGCACTTGGCCGGTTTTTTATTTATCCAAGTCAAGAGTATTATTTCATTTATTTTGAAAAACATTATCTTCCTTTTGGTCTTTGCCGCAGCCGAGTAAAAACGGCCCCTATTTTTTTTTTAAAACAGGATTAGGGCCTACTACTACGACCCCTATAGGACTAGTTACGGCACTGATGATTCGGTTTATCCGTTGATCCGATTTTTTTTAAATAAACGTTGCCCCTCACTAGGAATTTCGTCCTGTATCGTGGGTGCGTTTACAAACATATAAACTCATACAAACACCCAGATCCGGAAGAACTATCTGTAGGCCATACAAGTATTTGTTCCGTGCGGGCATCGAACCGGCGACACACAGCGCAGGAGTCAATCGCTCAACCATTATGCTAACCCGGCGCCCAAAACTACTAGCACAGAATAAATAACAGCGTACTAGTGTTATCAACACAATATAATTATTAGAAACGTTATCCGCGTTATCGCAAACATGTGCTAAAATTCTTAATAACATGATAACACCTTGACACTCAGATGATTTGCAATTGTTGACATTAAACTTAAGATTGAGTTTAATATGACGTAATTTTGACGAAATTGATTCAAGTTTATCTATGAGGAAGGTCAACGTCAATATTTAACGGGTGATCTGCTAACTAATGATAAGCCAGTAAACTATGGGAACAAGTAGGTAGGTGCATAATTAACAAGTCTTTTCAATCTATGCCAATATTATAAAGAGGAAAGATATTTTTGTTTGTTTGTACCAAATAGACTCCGAAACTACTGGTCCGATTTAAGAAATTCTTTCACCTATGGAAAGCTACATTATTCCCGAGTAACATAGGCTATAAATTATTTTCAAAAAAAATTAGAGATTCTTATGAAAATTGCAATAATGTAACGCAAGGTAGCAAAATTTTGCCTATAAAATTAATTATTTGGCGTTCATGACTCGCGTTCCGACCGTTTGTATGAAGATAGAATAATGTATATATCTTTACCGTGGGTAGGTAGGTAAGGTGCGTGGGTAGGTAGGTATGTAGGGTAGGGTAGGTAGGTTGATCGGTAGGGCAGGTGAATGGGTTGGTAGGTAGGTATTTTTCTTTTCTTTCTATGTAAGGTAGGTGGGTAGGTAGGTAGAGTTGGTAAATAAGTAGGGTAGCTAGATAGCCAGTTGAAGGGACCGTAGCGGCAGGCGTCAGCTAGTATATTATAGAGCTAATTACTAAGACTAACAATATGTTTTCATAGGCTTTATTCCGCATACACATTCATAGAATTATAGCGTATCTTGTAGATAAGTAGAATTACGTAAACATTATTATAAGAAGGTTTTTGCTATAATTTTATCAGCATTTAGTTCTGGTAGGTACATATATCATGCCGATAAAAAGGTTATCATTACGAAAACGTACAAATTGAAGGCCGACACAATTTTGAGTATAAGTCTTGGGCTGAAATATGTTCTACTGGAAGGTGTTTCCAAAGATTACTATTATATACTGGGTGTTTCCTTCATAGGTTACATATGTATTACGTCAACATCGAACTTGACGTATAATCCCCGACACGTAAATCAAGGTAAATGGAGCGGCCAAATTTTTTACGGAGTTGCCCAAATGCTCGCACATTGGTACGCTCCTTCTGGACGCAACGTACGCGCGAGAGATTCACAGCGACTTCGCCCTTTCTGGACAAGGTCTTATATGCGCAGAAGTCGTCGAGAGAATAGGTCGAGCAAAATTGTAGATTATGCAATTATCTATAAAAATTGTCTCCTAAATAAACGGTGACGTTTAGGAGAAAAATTATAGAGACAATTGCATAATCTACAGTTTTGTCTAACCAATTTTTATCATAAAACTTACCGTTCGGCTAAAAAACAAAAAAAAAAACCCATATTTTCGAAGTTTGACCTTGAATATTTTTTTTAGCAAATGTAGGATCGATAGGGACTTAATACATTTAATTTATAATGGTGTTCCGAACATTCATACCAATTTTCAGTTCTATGCGAATTAATGCAATTTGATATGTCTAATTTGATCGGACTATTAAGCCGTTGGGCGTTGTCTTAAACATTGTATTTTCTTTATACACAAGTCGGTCTGAATCCTACTAACATTATAAATGCGAACGTTTGAATGGATGTTTGTTACATAAACATGCCAGAACGGTTGAACGGATCTTGATGACATTTGGCATAGGGATGATTATAGTCTGGCATATCACATAGGCGAAGCCGCCGGCAGAAGCTAGTAAATTAATAAGCTTATCAAAACTCGTAAAGGTGAGTAGAGACAGAGCATTTACTTGTAACAGAACCACAGATTAGAAAAGTTACTACGTAACAGATATTTCACTCTCCGAGATCAAGTACACAATTTTGAGCTGAATATCGGCTCGTTTATTGCGAGGCTGTTTCCTCGCCTCACACTGGCCACACTAGCAATTTTTTCCTGTATCATGGGTGCGTTTACAAACATTTCAACTCACATACACAAGACACCCAGATCCGGAAAAACTATCTGTAGCCCATACAAATAAAAAAAAAGCCACTAAGCTAACCGTGTCGTCGTAAGCAATTAATCGCTGAAAGTACGGTCGAGGTAAGGAGGCCTGATAAAGCATCGAGCATTCGTTGTTATTTTTACCCGACTGCCGAAGGAGGGTAATGTGTTTATCAGTCTATGTATGTATGTATGTTTGTTCCTATATGGCGTTCCAGAGACCAAACGCGTTGTCCGATTTTGGTGTTTCATACGTCAATCGATTCGTCTTAACCCTGCGAGTGTCATACTGGCTACATTAAAATTGGACAATAGAAAAATGGCGGATTTTGGGTGCCATATTGTGGGGGCCCACATTTTTTTTTTCTTCGAAACCCATCGTGTGGGTATCAAAATAAAGGGTTTTAAGAGGTGATTTCAAAAATATAAAACACTTATATGTTTAAATGTATCTAATTCGAAAAAAACCTAACTAAAAAGTTATAAAAAAAAAAATCATGCTGTGCAGGCGGAGGATACACCAGATTTTGGTCAGCCAGCCCGCGAATATGTATCCTCCGCCTGCACAGCATAATTTTTTCCTTGTTTACGACTTTTTAGTTCGCTTTTGAAGCAGTCCGGTTTTTAAATTTACACAAACTGATTTTAAAAACCAACGAGCGTTTTGGTGTAACATTTTAGCGCAGGTGACGTGGAGTGAGGTCAATAATGAACGCATGGTACAAAGAAATGTTACAGGTTAATGCCACTCGCCGTGAGCATTAAGTCAAACATTCGGAAGAACGTAACATTACATGGAAATGCTTTGGGAAACTGAGCATTTGTCTGTATTGTACCATTCATAAGAACGTTACATTATATTGTAATGCTCGCGTAAATGCTCTAGTATATACTCACTTTTAGGAACAAATAAGACAATAATACTCACGGAAGGTTTTCCTTTTTGACTAATGGTTGGAAGTCGCGAGCCTCCATCCACTGGTCGGAGATGAACTTGGTCATGTAGTTGCGAATGTTATCGGGCAGCAGCACGACGCACTTCTGTCCCTCCTTCAGGGAGCGCGCCGCTTGGATGGCGCCCCACATGGCGGAGCCACTGCTGCCACCTTCACAACATCGATATTTTTATCACATCTATTCAATAACCGTCATTCGGCAGTCGGGTAAAACGAGCTAGTTTATTCTTCGTATACAGGGACTAAAATAGCTCATTAATCCCTAGGGACTAAAAGTGTTTTCAGTTTGGAATGTGGATATTGTTAGTAAATGTTCCAATCAGCAAAGAGATGAATCACAAACCATGCGGTCCAAAATAGGATTACACCGCGTAAATCAATTACAGCGAAAGTATGCGGTGAATGGTTAATGAGCAATTGTAATTATATTTCGGACCGCACGGGAACATTGTATTGAACAAGTGACTGGCTGGAAAACCGCTATTTTATATTACACTATTTACTTACATTATAGGATAGTTTACTGAAAAGTATTTTTTTGTCCGTCAGGTAGATTAATAAAAAATATTGGACACGTATTTTTCTTTGACACGTAACAATAAAGTGAGGACTATATAATGCGTTGAAATTTTGTGAAACGTCACGCCGCTAGTACATTTTATACTGCATTAGTGACGTCACAAGCCCCAATCTTGAACTTTGATGCGCTTTAACTTGATGACGGACAGTTTGAGGCAGCTGGGGGAGGTCTCCTATGATAATAATGTGGCCACAACCTAACCGAGACAGTAATAATGAAGTAACTCACCACATAGTAATCCTTCGTCTTTGATAAGTCTTCGCGCCATTTCCAATGAGTTGTGGTCCTCGGTCTTCACCCATTTGTCAATGACACTTCTGTCGAGGGAGGCGGGCAGGAAGTCGTATCCGATGCCTTCCACCTTTGTACAAATAATAGCAGTTCTACAACATGTTCATAAATAATCTTATATTTATACATATAAATAATCCAAGGGCGAAGCTTCAGAATTTAAATATTCTTGCAGAAATTCATCCTATCTATATAGTAATATTAAAATTAAAAGATAGACATATGCTGTCGCGGACTTTTTTTTAACTTTTAACGAAGAACAATTCCATCATACATGATATTTGCGTAACTGAAACCGTTTACGCAGCGCACGCAACAGAAGTTCTCAAAAATGTTTTTTTTGCCCGTTTTTGCAACATTTTTCATTTATGCTCCGCTCCTAATGGTCGTAGCGTGATGTTATATAGCCTAAAACCTTCCTCGATAAATGGACTATCCAACACAAAATATTTGTTCAATTCCAACCAAAAGTTCCTAAGATTAGCGCGTTCAAACAAACAAACTCTGCAGCTTTATAATATCTAGGTACTAAACGACTTATTATTTTCAATTTGTATATGAGCATTCTTTGCGACTATTTCATAAACATGCAAATCGTAAAATAATAAAATATTGATAACTCTATGTTTACAACGAATGCTGAGCATCTGGACCATGACCTGTTGATGTAATCGAGCATCAAGCTTGTGAGATGAAAAATATTTTTCATATAAAACGATAACAAAACATTGGGTTTTACAGTTTTATCAGTGTATTTTGTTTGATCTGCATGCAACATCGCGCAGCGGGTCACGGCTGATGTACAATGGATACGGCATGGCAGGCCATCGTGTTGAATTGATTATGATTTAGAGATTACTCGAAATAACACAACGGCTCCGTGTGATGCTAAGTTAAATATAATAACAAAAGTACGTGATTTACAATAGCGAGTCAATGTATCGAACGGCTTAAGAGGAAATATGGGCAGAGAGCGCCGACTGAATTTCCTTAGTAAAAAAGCGAACTAAAAAGACGTAAAAAAGGAGAAATCATGCTGTGCAGTCGGAGGATACACATTCGCGAGATGGCTGACCAAAACCTGATGTATCCTCCGCCTGCACAGCATTATTTTCTCCTTGTTTACGTCTTTTTAGTTCGCTTTTTAAGCAGTCGGGTTTTTTATTTTTTTATTTAACTTTTTTTAGTTTTTTTTTTTTGAATTAGGTACATTTAAACATGCAAGTGTTACTTATATATTTTTGAAATCACCTCTTAAAACCCTTTATTTTGATATCCACACGATGGGTTTGGAAGAAGAAAAAAAATTGTGCCCCCACAATATGGCGCACAAAACCCGCCATTTTTCTATTTTCCAATTTGAATGTAGCTAGTGACACTCGCAGGGTTAAGTCGAATCGATTGACGTAAGAGCCATCAAAATCGGCCAACGCGTTTGGTCTCTAGAACGCCATATAGGAACAAACATACATACATAGATTGATAAACACATAGCCCTCCTTCGGCAGTCGGGTAAAAAGTCATAATTCGAGGTTTGGCTCTCGTCTATTTCCTCCTCCAATATTGGACCAATTTAAAAGATATTCCATGTCCTGGTAAAGTTAGATATACTATGCCCCTATGTTTTCCTTTTATCATTTATATTTGTCAAATTTGTACACCTATTTGCCTCCGTTGACAGCGCAAAGTTGAGCATTTTTATGTAGGTTCTAGTGCTTCTAAAGATAATATATCATCAAAAAGGAAAACATAGGGGCATAGTATATATCTTTAATTTTCAGAATATGGAATATCTTTTAAAATGGTCCAACATTGGAGGAGGAAATAGACGAGAGCCAAACCTCGAACTATGAATTTTTACTAAGGAAATTCACTTGGCGCTCTCTGCCCCCGTTTCTACTTAAGACGACGACTAACGCCAACGACCTTGAGGGAACAAAACGCGCAATCGTTTCACACCCGCGCGACACAAAATTAAGTAGTTTTATTGTACTTTCCTTATTATTCTATGACTTTTAAAAAAAAGCTTCAGATCAAAATGTAGATAATTAAATTGTATTTGATATGGTGTCGATTTCATTGAAATACGCCAGGCGGTTTTGGTGCGATTGTCGTGTTTTTGTTAATTTAGACATAACTTTACAAATTAATTACACTATGTTACACGAATAAAACTCAAAATTTGCTTAGATCAAATTATTAAGAAAATGGTCTAATGTAATATATATTTTTCCAATAAATTACGACTAGCCGTTTAGACGTGATTCTTCATTTTAAAATCAGCTACTCAAGGGAATCGGTGCCTTAAGCGATGAATAATGTATTGTGTAGTACACACACACAATGTGTACTAAGATGTTATGTTACTTATGCTTTTATATATTGGATTTAGCTATACTCAAGCACTGCATCAAATAGTTATACCAAAGCACGGAGTCCCAGTGCTAAGAAAGAACATTTGGTTCGAATAAATCTCGCTAGATGGCGCGATATGCACCGATTTGTTATTAAATGATTTGATTTGTATGTTCTTGTTTAATCAACTCTCCTAAGCACAAAATTATGGAATATTGGGATCTTAATTCACATTTCAAAGATTATTTGAACGGATCATTTAAAATTGATGCCAATAGATCGCGCGATTTTAAATTTCTGAGGCATTCCAATCAATTGTTTAAATTTGTATTGTACGACATTTTGGTGCAATGTAACTGTAAAAACGTGCAAAAAAATACCATAAAACAAACTTTCACTGTATTTAAAGAAAAAAATATTCATGAACCAAGCAACGCATTGCAAGTCGCTGCTAACACCATCTATCTATCGCCGTAGAACGGAACCGAACGCGATCGATTTACAAAAAATAATCGGTATAATCAGATGGAAAAGCTAGTTACATCGGCACGGTTACTTTGTATGGGATGAGGCATCTGTATGCTAGTATTATATTATCTGTAACCAAAGCTACCTTTTATATGTGTCTGTGTCCGTTTCGAGGACACATACAGGACGGAAATACTGATACGACGATGCAGTCCTAATAGAATGACTGTCGCAGAAATAGTTCATTTAAGCGTAAATGTGCGTCGCCATTGTCGTTCTAATGCATGCATTATATATACCAATATTTTAAAGAGGAAAGTTTTTTTTTTGTTTGTACCGAATAGGCTCCGAAACTACTGGACCGATTTTAAAAATTCTTTCACCTATGGCAAGCTACATAATTCCCGAGTAACAGAGAACATATAACCAATATATTTTTTTTAAACAAACAAATTCGTAAGTACATTTTTTTTGCAAAAGCACCTTGGAGTTCTTTTAAAATTATAACTTCTGAATATAAACTGTCCATGTGTATTTATGTACACACAAAACACTTAACAGAGAAAAGAAGGTAATCAGATAGAAGAGCATAAAGGTATGGTATATGATGTATGTTTAGTCTTCATATTCTTTTTTAACTCTTCTCAAAAAAATTTTGACATGACATTGTCGACGCAGCCACTAATGTCATGATGAAATTAGTGGCTGCGTTCAGAAACGTCCTAATGTGGCTTGGAGAATTGGGGATACCAACATATTATGAATAGCAAATAATCGACTTTTTTGGTTATGATAATGGGTTTGCATTACATGACTGGCACTAGTATAATAAACATTGTGTAAAAAAGAGTGTTTCAGGATACTCTATTAGTGTTATAGATAATAGAGTACGCCTACATGATATAGAGTACAATACTCTGTTTTAGAGTACGGTAGGCAACCCTAGTTAGCGCATAAATTGATCACAGCTGTGCAAATATTTACCTCGTACACCTGCACGTCGGATTTGTTGAGTTCCTCTGGCTGCGCGAGTATGGAGCCGTAGGGGTCGACGCCGACGACCACGCACTGCGGGCAGCGCTCCTTGATCTTGTGGCCCACGCCGGAGATGGTGCCGCTGGTGCCGGCGCCCATCACCACCATGTCCACATCATCGTCCAGAGACCACAGGATCTCTTCAGCCGTACTGTCGTAATGCGCCAGCGGGTTGCACGGGTTATTGTACTGCAATTATTTTAAAACTCATAGAACCCGCAGGTTTACTTGCGGCAACTACACCGTGGGTTCTGGATGCACCCTAAGGCGCAGGCCACACAGAAATGGCATCGGGCGGCTTCCTATTCCATTCTAATTTCAAACAAAATGCATGGAAATAAAGCGCAATTTAGGACACACGATATGTCGTTGCTCGGAAGTGGTTATGACGCGACATTTCGGCGCCCGTGCCTTATCAAATTATTCGCTTTATTTCCATGCATTTAGTTTGAAATTTGAATGGAATAGGAAGCCGTCCGTGCCATGTCCGCGCCCGACGCCATTTATATGTGGCCTGCGCCTTAAGACACTTGTATTAGTAATGGCAGTGTTTTGTTTTCATTATATGCATCTCGCTGTCTCTCATATTTTTTGTATGTTGATGTCAAAAATCAAATGGCAACTGTATGACCTGAATTACATGTACAATATTGCTAGATTACATGAAAAGAATTTCAAATTCTATTATGTGAATATAACAGTCGGTTTTGAACTTAACACAATCCAAATATCTCAAGCAGTTCATTATTATGGTATCTATTCTAAAAGACGTGTTGTAGTGATGGTATGAGAGGAGTAGTCAGCACCTACAGCTGTTCTGTTATTAGTAAAGTATATGTTCTGAATCATGAATAAACCCGTTGGGTATGTATCAGGTAAATGTGTATAAGAATGCAACTTGAGGTAAACAACAACTATTGCAGAAAAGGGAAAGGTATCGGCCCACACTGACCAATTAAAAATTGTTTGGCGTTGGCCTTATTTTTTAACAACAACACCAGAGTTCGCCCCACATTCCTGTTGCAAAACCTATAAAAACATTTCATCAAGTATACATGATAGCGCTGGTAAATGAAACTAGCAGCAGAGACGAAATCAAAACGTCAAAAAGGCAGATGACATAACGGAAACACGAAAAATGTATTGTTATTGTAAAGATTTGTTTTTATTTGAGTAATATTTTAAAGTCAAAAATGGAAGGTAGATTCACCGACTGTTAGTTTATTTCAATAAAATAATTGGTAACTATATTCGTTAAAAATATTTGTAAAAAGTATTATTAATTACTAAACAAATAATGTACACAATTACTGTATTTTTACAAACCTAAATCTATAATTAATTGATAAACGAATGTCACCGGATGTTGTTGCTGTGTGACGTCTTGTCATTTGTTTAAACGTATAAATAGGCTGGTTCTAGTCGAAAAAACTCAGTATTGAATTGTATTGAACTGTGCACACATCATTATAAAATTAAGTTGTGAGACTTACTGTTGGTGTGAGTAATAAAAAGTGTATACAAGATGTCTGATCGTTATCATTTGAGAATCCTGAGTACGCCCGCTCTTACATCAGAAGTGGGATCAACCCGAGCCTCAACTGGACCCATCAACACAGTCGCCTTGCCTAGCCTACCGACCACTCGACCAGGACATTCGGATGAGCTGAATTTACTTCGATGCCAGATCAAGTTGCAGAAAAGGATGTTTTTCAAAAACAAAACACCAATACCCACAAGCTAAGTAAAATTTATTTACCTAATTATGATCTTGACCAGCATAAAATAACAATTGAGTGAACAAGTTACCTGTCTATCCACCGTGCGAGGTAGTTCAGTCTATTGCTAGGATGAAGGGATTTTCATGCTTGCTAAGACACGCCAAGCAATTGGTAGACACTAATGCTCATTCTTTTGCACTCGTAGCACAATATTATGTAGCTAAACTAGATATTATATTGTGTATTGCAATTGTGTGTGTATTGAATAGACTTCAAATCAAGCTAAATCTTTTTTTGAATATGGTACCAAGTCATAAAGTTTACTTTCAAGTATTTTTCCTAATGCTCCAGTGGCATAAAATCATAGTTTTACCAAGCTGAACCCCTCGGGTCAAGCATCAAGAACACAAAACAAACATGATTTGCGCGAAACTTTGACTTTGGATATCAAAATACTTCATTAGATGCCACTAAATATGATACACATACAAATAAAACTTTCGGTTATGCCCATTATTTTCATATCCCTTAATAGAGGAGCTCGTGGCTAAATAATAACTTAAGTTAAGCAACGCTTGACGATGTCGGTCCGTGGATGTGTGACCATTTCAACATACCGAGTTTCCTTCGTGCCTCGGAAAGCACGTTAAGCCGTTGGTCCCGGCTGTCATTTGAAGATCTTTGACAGTCTTTACGGGTAGTCCGAAGCTTGAGATCTGACACCAGTCTTGCCAAAGGGTACTGTGTTACCCAGTTACTGAGTTGTGGAGGTCAGATAGGCAGATTGATTGGTTTAGGTTACTACACCGGTGCACAGGTTAATTTCCATCAAAGCTGTGTATGGTTAAGATAACCGTGTGAACATTATACTCTCGTAATATTTTTCATGTTTCAGATACCATATTGTGTTGCAGCCTGAAGCTTCTGCTGAAGGCTAGCGATTCAGATGCTGAGCGCGAAGGTTGACGTGTCAACATCTGAGAGGTTAAGAAGAACAGCATGCAAGCAGTTCGCTGGTCTTAGCCGAACGGTACGAACGTGCGCAAGTTTGGAATGGAATACTCGGTGAGTCGCTTCCATTTTATTTTGATAGTGAAGTCGAATATTCTCTAGTGATGAGATGCTATTTCGAGTTTTAAGTGTTCATGTTGGAACACTGAATTGGTTGGTAGTGGTTATACCTAGCACTACCACTAGGTAATTAAGACACACCTGGTAAATAGCAAGTAGCTAATAAGTTACCTATTGGGTTGTTAGTACTTTCCTAGTTTCAACATTTGGTTCAGTACGAACTTTAGGATGAGATATCCCATAAGAAGGAGATGAAATATCCAAAATGACTGAATAACTAGTCGTTTTCAGTGGCAAAGCGAGTTAGTAATGTCGTTGGGCTATCGTAATTGTATCGAGTTGGTAACGGTACTGGTCATTTGCGTGTATTCAGGACGGATCTTGTTGCGTAACGATGTACAACCACCGTCTTCAGATCTGAATTCACTTGCTTACTTTCAAAGTAATATTATGATAACAGTAGATCACGCGATTGTTTTTCTTACATGAAAACTAAGTTAGTGACCGACAGTAAAGGGTTACTGTTGATAATCTGATATTTATGATATTGATCAGAGTTAATTCGTGAAGCTCCTTAATAGTATCAGGGTTAGTTGTTTCCCTTTTATAAGCCATCAGTATGTTCCAAAATCTTTAAGTAGAAAACGCGAATCATGTTGGAAGGATACCCGATCGCCAAGTTCTTTGAGAATTAGACGTCATAGTTGATGACTGTGGTAGTGAAACCGAATCTGATTAACATGTCTACTCATAAGACCAATTCTGGACCGCACCTCATGCGTACCATGTGGCGATGGGTTTTTTTTTTAAAGTGGGTTTATGAGTTGAGTATGCATTGCCTTTACTTTGTTTAGTTTAACTTGTTGATTGTAGGACCTTTTTCTAATGAATAGTGTTGTGTGGGAAACTTTAGTACGAAAACTGAAGAGGCCCGGTATTAAGTCCGCGATAGGTGATTATGACAGGATAGTGGTCGTTATACACCGAAAGCTTTAAATAGATACGCTTAAACCTACAAGTATGGACACGGTAGGTTAAGGAAGATGCCAGCGGGTCATGTACCAGTCGATGTTGATGTTAAAAGGATTTTAATGATGATGAGCAGCTCAAAATGTCGAGTAATTGAGTCTATCAGCCGTATTATGTTTGACCGTACCAGTGGATTCTGGCGGAGGTCGGGGTCTTGAGAGACCGTTGTGTGAGAGCAATATAATTGCTGTTCGGCTACAGAGCCGTGGCGTTAGAGGTTTTACTCGAGGGTTTCTGTAAGCTTGGCAGTTTTCGCTGCAGAAGAAGTTTTAAAGTTTGATTTGAGCGACTGGTGGTACATGGCCCAGGGTAATGATTTAGTTAAAGATCAAAGTTCTAAAATTTCCCTATTGTCACGAACCCAATGATCTAGTTTGGTCAGGAGTAGCCGAGCGTTGTGCGTTGGCCTGTGTGGCAACTGTTGGCCTTTATGGCAACTGTTGGCCTGTGTGGCAACTAAACGCCAGTGTGCCAACTGGAGGCCTTTATGGCAACTGTAGGCCAGTGTGGCAACTGGAGGTCTTTGTAGCAACTGTGGTCCTGTAAGTTGGTTTAAAATAAACACGTTTGTGTAAGGAACCTTACAGAGGATTCCTGTAGAGTTATGAGGTTAAAATAAAGTAAACTCGCATAGTCACGCGAGAGATGAGGTCACCATGTTAATGTTGATGACGTTCGAATCGACAAGCTTTCGTTACGAAAATTGAAATAATTTTGGTTTTCTAATTTTTATTACTATGCGTAGATTGTGTTAGTAAGATATACAAAGCTGAAGTACCAATTGAGATTGTAGATGATGAATAGACGTAACATAGGACAGACTAAATCTCTGTGTGAACAGGTTCTGAGTTCAGAGAGTTGAGTTGACTCGACATCGTAGGGATGTGCGAGTAGAGCAATTGAGAAGAGAGCTATGTGATGGCTAAAGGTCGTGAATAAGATACCTGGTGTCTTTTTCTTTTGTTTCATTTAATGTGACATTAGTGACTATCAGTGGTACTTGGACTTTGTAATCACGAAGATTAGAAGCTTTTGCGTTCCGAACTTCACCCTATTGATGATCATTGAATAAGTATAACTTTTCAATTAATCTTTTGGTACCTCATGTAGAATTATTACAAATGGGGAATCCGCTACAATGGCACAGATTACAGCCATTATTATTTTCTTTTTCTTCGTACATCATGCTATTACTCGCGGTACATCTAGAGCTAACAGTCAAACTGAATGGGTTTGGGTTAATAAAATAGGTGAATTGTAATTGGCATTAAAATATACGAAATCTAAGGCTACTGAGTGGCCCTTTTGATTAACTAGGTAAAATAGCCCCTCCCCTGCAATTGAAAATACCATATCCGTTTAGACCCTAAGCATAGAATGGCCGAAACGGAAGCAAAAAAAAAAAAAAAAAACAATAATAAAAAAGGTTTTGGTTTTAGAAAAAGACTTTGGTCACTCAATGAACTTTGAACGACTAGACCGTGATAGCAAGAATAAATAATAATGAAAAAAAAAAAGGATTAAAACTTTTTATAACATTATTCAGAATTGAAAAGCTTAACTTATGGATAAAAAAAAAGAATGTTTTGTTTGGTTAAATAAAATTTAGTCGAAACAAGTCAAAGACTGGCCTCTGAATCTTTATGATCAAGCAACGAACTACGACCTCTGAGTTTCAGAATTAGTTGGTTAAATAAAATTCTGTCAAAACAAGTCAAAGACGGGGCCTCTGAATCTTTATGATCAAGCAACGATCTGCGACCTCTGAGTTTGATAGTTAAATAAAACTCAGTCAAAACAAGTCGTAAGACTAGCCTCTGAATCTTTATGATCAAGCTACGATCTGAGACCTCTGAATTTGATTTGAGTTAGCAAAATGGATGTGTAAAAAGGCCTTGGTCATGGCTATGGTTTAAGTTGGATGATTCAATAAAATTTAAGTCAAAACAAGTCAAAGATGGGCCTCTGAACCTTAATGGACAAGCCACGATCTGCGATCTCTGAGTTTGACAGTTTCACCAGAACAAGCAATAATGTTGCCTCTGAGTCTGGTCTAAAAGGTTTTTGCATATTTTAATTTTTTTTATGATTTTCAGAGATTCGCTGGGCCTAGCAAGGCCCGCTCGTCAGTATGGCCGTGATAGCGCTGGTAAATGAAACTAGCAGCAGAGACGAAATCAAAACGTCAAAAAGGCAGATGACATAACGGAAACACGAAAAATGTATTGTTATTGTAAAGATTTGTTTTTATTTGAGTAATATTTTAAAGTCAAAAATGGAAGGTAGATTCACCGACTGTTAGTTTATTTCAATAAAATAATTGGTAACTATATTCGTTAAAAATATTTGTAAAAAGTATTATTAATTACTAAACAAATAATGTACACAATTACTGTATTTTTACAAACCTAAATCTATAATTAATTGATAAACGAATGTCACCGGATGTTGTTGCTGTGTGACGTCTTGTCATTTGTTTAAACGTATAAATAGGCTGGTTCTAGTCGAAAAAACTCAGTATTGAATTGTATTGAACTGTGCACACATCATTATAAAATTAAGTTGTGAGACTTACTGTTGGTGTGAGTAATAAAAAGTGTATACAAGATGTCTGATCGTTATCATTTGAGAATCCTGAGTACGCCCGCTCTTACATACATGTTCAAATCACAATTAAAAAACCGGCCAAGTGCGAGTCGGACTCGTGCACGAAGGGTTCCGTGCCATTATTGCAAAAAAACGGCACAAAAATCACGTTTGTTGTATGGGAGCCCTACTTAAATATTTATTTTATTCTGTTTTTAGTATTTGTTGTTATAGCGGCAACAGAAATACATCATCCGTAAAAATTTCAACTGTCTAGCTACAACGGTTCTTGAGATACAGCCTGGTGACAGACAGACAGATAGACAGACGGACCGCGGAGTCTCAGTAATAGGGTCCCGTTTTGGTAAGGAACCCTAAAAATCATCTGGTATTTTATAATTAGTTTGCTTAAGCAAACTAAAAATATGTTAACAAGAAAAAAATCATGCTGTGCAGTCAGAGGATACATATTTACGAGCTGTCTGACCAAAACTTTTTTAGGTGTTTAAAAGATAAATATGAGGTAATAAAGAATACATACATAGAATCTTAATAGCCTAATGATAAACGCGGTGACTTACTACAATATACGCGTGACAAATATAACCCTTTCCTTGCAGCCGGGTAAAATGTTATTAAGGCGCAGGCCACACAGAAATGGCGTCTAGCACGGGCGGCTTCCTATTCCATTCTAATTTCAAACTAAATGCATGGAAATAAAGCCCAATACGATAAGGCGCCTGCGCCGAAATGTCGCGTCATAACCACGTCCGAGCAACGACATATCGTCTGTCCTAAATTGCGCTTTATTTCCATGCATTTAGTTTGAAATTAGAATGGAATAGGAAACCGCCCGAGCCATGTCCGCGCTCGACGCCATTTCTATGTGGCCTGCGCCTTAAACTTAAAAATATTTTCACAGTCAAGTAATATTATTAATTTATGGATTCATAATGTGGCAACAATTCTGCTCATAGTCCTAAGACTGATTACAGAAGAAAAGAGAAAAAAAAATGGTTTGGCACATACTTGATCCAAGAGGACTGCATCTGGGATCTCTTTGGCTAGTCTTCTGGCCACCATGATGTTGCTAGTTGGATCATCCCACGCTGCTTCAGTAGGGGTTCGGATAATTTCAGCCCCCAGGGCTATTAATGTGTTCACTTTCTCATCGGACATTTTTTCTGGTAATACTATAATACATCTATAACCTGGAAGAGATATACAATGTACTTTTATTTACATATGTGTGGAGATAAAGAGTTTATTCACTTCAATCATTAGCAATTCTACATCACAGAAAAGTAAAAGACAAGGGGATTTATTTATGCTTGCATAGTGAATTTTTCTAAATATTGTTAAGGTTCCCCTAGTCGACGGCACGAAATATTTTGTGCGTGAGCTTAAAATACATGCTATTTCATCCGACAACACATGCTAAAGAGATAGATGCTGTGATAAGCTAGTTCGCGTACGGATTAGCACTTTTGCAAATTTGTAGCGAATTGGATGAAGATTTAGGACGAAAACGAGCGCGCAAAATTTTATAAACAGACCTTTGGGAGTCTAAATATCCTGAAAAAACGACTGAATGTACATTTTCAAAATAAAATTATTTGCATTGTTGAATTACTAATCTATCCCTGTATGGTGCTGCTTTGCAATTTTCCTTCTTCTTATGGTATTTATTTCCGCCCAAAGATGCGTTAAAATTAGTGTTGAAATATGACTTTCGACACTCAACACTTTCAAATATTTTATTTTCTGTATCCATACAGGGCTAGACAATGATGACACAAATTGATATCAATTTTTATTTTTAACGTATATCGTCAAACAGTGGAGTGATCGCCAGACTACGTTTGTATGGAAGAAAAATCGACTAGTGTAACCTTAATACTTATTTACCTCTAACAGCAGCAGCGAGGGCCAGCCCAATGCCAGTGTTGCCAGATGTAGGCTCCACAATTACTGACTTGCCAGGCTTTAGCACACCTTTCTGCTCAGCGTCAAGCACCATCCGGTAAGCTATGCGGTCCTTTACAGATCCTCCAGGGTTTAAGAACTCACATTTTGCATCTGTCATAACAAAATCATAAATAAATGAAATTAACTTATTAAGCCTGTGAGCACATGAGTTATCCCTATTTTATAAATACTTAGGGCCTCATTAATAAAAAGGCTGGAAGTCCCAACATTGGAAGGAATAATATCTGTATATTTGGCAACTAGCTTTTCTTCGCGGCTTGGGTCCCGTAGCCCACCCCTTTTCGGGATAAAAAATAGCCCATGTTACTCAGGAACAATCTAGCTTTCTACTGAGGAACGAATTTTCAAAATCGGTTCAGTAGTTTTTGAGTTTAGCCATTACAAACAAATCTTTCCTCTTTATAATATTAGTCTGTAGAAGAAGAGCAGTGGTGGCCCAGTGGTATCGGCCGCAACTTACAAGTAGTAGGTTGTGGGTTCGAGCCCAGGCAGCGCTAAACTTTGTGTAAATTATTTGTTCACCACTGCTCTAAAAACGGTGAAGGAAAACATTGTGAGGAAACCGGCATGTCCTCACACCAAAAATTCGAAGACTTGTGACTTCCACCAACCCGCACTGCGCCCGCGTGGTGGATTACGGCCCATTCCCTCTCACAGAGAGGAGACCTGTGTCCCAGCAGAAGGAAAATTAATAGGCTGATGATGTGATGTGTAGAAGAAAAATAGCATAAATTATATTATTATTTATAATTACAAAATAAATAAGCAAAGAAAGAGGGAACTGCTCAGAGGGTGTGAAAAATTTGTTTGCATCACTGTCAATGGGAGAACCAGAGAAGTACCCAAAGTTTACAATTTATTGCAAAGTGGAGGTTTATCTAATGATTATAGTCATAATCTAATCACAAATTAAAAAAAAATAGCTTTGACACAATTAAGTTTATATCTATACTTAATATTATAAAGCTGAAGAGTTTGTTTGTACTACTGGTTGGAATTGGAAAACTATTTTTGTGTTGGATAGTCCATTTATCGAGGAAGGTTATAGGCTATATAACATCATGCTACAACCAATAGGAGCGGAACATAAATGAAAAATGTTGCAATAACGGGAAAATTTATTCCATTTGAGAGCTTCTGTTGTGTGCGCTGTGTTAACGGTTTAAATTACGCAAGTATCATGTATGATAGAATTGTTCCTATTTAAAAGTTTTAAAAAAAAGTCCACAACAGCTTATGTCTATCTTTTAAGATTTTTAGTTTGTTCATTTGCAACGGAGTTTTATCAAAATCTCTACTAATATTATAAAGCTAGAGAGTGTGTTTTTTTGTAGGGTAGGTAGATAGATAGCCAGTTCACGAGGGCGAAGCCGTGGGGATCAGCTAGTTTATTTAATAAATTTCAAAAGTGAGTACTCACACATATCACATTTTACACCTTCTTCTTTAGGTATTTTCGATAGTTTTACCAATGGAGTATTACCAATTACATTAAGAATGTGCGGATGAATTTTCTGATTTCTATCACTAAAAAAAATAAGAAAACATTAGATCACACTATTTTATTATTAGGTTTTCTTACAACATGTATATAATCCAGGTTGTAATGTATACTTACAGAGGTCTTACAATATGCGGCAATTCCTTTAGGTTAAAATATTTCTTCACCACATTTTCGGTAGAGTTGTTCACATCCACATGGTTCGACATTTTACAGAATCTTAATGTTATCTCACCTGTGGGTTATAAAACTCTGTTAACTTATGAATGCTAAGAATTTAATTAGCACTTAGAATCGTGTGATTTAAACTACTGATAACTTTCAACACAGGTTATAAGATGTTGTGTTGACATAATAATTACGAATATAGTTTAAGTTTCATTACAAACCAAGTCACTGAATTTACTTCGCTAGCCACGCCGCTTATGAGCAGGTTTTAATTCAATATAATAAAAAAAAACAGTTCAGTTTAACTTAACACACAGCTCACGCTATTACACACCAATAAATACACACTGCCTCAAAGATTACTATTATATATATATACTCATACTGCACTGCCTGTAGAGTGCTAGTGCTGTGCTGTACTGTACTTCTCACTCACTAGTGATGGCAATCTGAGATAGATGGATGAATCGACGAATCGACTTTTTTAATCGATATCTAGTTTTGAATCGATCCAGATTATCTATATTTCAATCTAGAAAATCGAGATGCACTTTTCTGTTTGATATACTATTCATAATTAGTGAATGTACTTTACAAACGCGTGTAAAGATTTATGAGTTTCTTTGAAAACCTTTTTAATGTAACGCAATTATAAATGTCTTTTTTTTACCCGATACTTGCATTCAATTGTAAAAACAACTATGTCAAAAGATCGATTATTGTTATGGTTTTAGTTTGGTTTGCCGTAATTGGATTAATATTTGTATTGAAAATACAATCGCGAAAGCAAATCAAATGAATGAGTGATTTTACAAAAGTCATTTTTTTGGTGTATTCAATTCAAATCGATTCAAGAATCATCTTTTTTAAAACAATCGCCCATCCCTACTACTCACACGGCATGACGGCACAAACAAACTGTCAGTGTCAAGCTGTCAACTTCAAGTCAAAAATAGCTAGGCAGATTACTGAACGAAAGAAAGAACCGCGCTTGATAATGACATCTTCTACTATATAAAAATAAGTCGGGTTTCTCCCTGACGCTATAACTCCAGAACGCACGAACCGATTTCCACGGTTTTGCATTCGTTGGAAAGGTAGGGTAGTGTAGGGTCGGGTAGGGTAGGGTAGGGTCGGGTCGGGTAGGGTAGGGTAGGGTAGGGTAGGGTAGGGTAGGGTAGGGTAGGGTAGTGTAGGGTCAGGTAGGGTAGGGTAGGGTAGGGTCGGGTAGGGTAGGGTAGTGTAGGGTAGGGTAGGGTAGGGTCGGGTTGGGTAGGCTAGGGTAGTGTAGGGTAGGGTAGGGTAGGGTAGATAAATGTTTGGTTAATGTTTGGTTTACTTGGGTTGTATGTGCTATGGGGCGCCTGTTTGGGCTGATAGGGCCACCATAGGGGCGGTACGACGTAAATTACTTCAAAGTCAGCGTTTGGCTTTGATATTCTTATGCAAAGCATACAGGACGGTTAGTACTGAGGCCTTACCGATACTTGCTGGTGTACTTCCGGTCGACCTTGAAGTGCAGCGACGTGCTGCAATGTACTATTCCACACGAGAGACCGCGGACGCGAACTTTTTAACGCGGAGTGACCGTGAGAAAATCTCTAGATTATTTAAACCACCTATTGACGTCTGGGAGGAACTTTTATCCGAATGGCAATGTAGGTGGGATAATTCTATCAAGGGCCGACACCTCCACCAATTCTTTCCATCCGTTCGCGTGCGGCTGGCCAGCACGTGGCTGGAAGTGGATCACTGTGTTGCCCAATTTCTCACGGGACATGGTAACTTTAAAAGTAAATTATTTTCTTTCAAGCTCGTAGCCTCGCCTTTATGTCAGTGTTCTACATCTGACTGCGAATATGTACAATCTGCACATCATATCTTATGGGAGTGTATTCTTTGGCAGAATGAACGTAATATTATGTTGAATAATGTACAGGCTGCATCAGGAGTTGTTTACTATACGGACCTTGTGGAAACTAGAACAAATTTCCGTGCGTTCAAGCGTTTTTGCCATACCTATTATTGGAACCAAATATAACAGCTCACAATGTTAGGACCCATTAATATGTATTAATGCTAATTTTTTTTATCCGTGGTGCTAGGCAACTGGGCTTATCCCAGTTGTATATGACCCTTTGTGCCTATTGGCCTTGTTTGTTCTGTCTCCTGCTTGATATGGAGGGAAGTGGAAATTTACATTTTTCCTACTCCTCCGTTATTCTTTTCTGATTAATTTCGTTGCGGGATCCAAGACAGGTAAATTCATTCTCCGGGACTTCGTCGAGCTTCATTGCCTCGGCGCTTTTCTGGTGGTCGCCACTGTTGATTCTGGCTTTCAGGAGTTGCAGTGGTTTGGGAATAGTGCGGTGGGATTGTCCCATTAAAAAAAAAAAAAAAAAAAAATGTTTGGTCTTTTTATGGCAAAACAAAGTTTGCCGGGTCAGCTAGTTTGTTATAAAATAATCAATCCAAAGATTATCAAATGAAATCGGTAAGAAAGCTGAAAGCTGATCTAGAGCTAAATTGCAACAGTGACTGCGTTGTTGAAAAATGCTACAAAGAATTTTTCATTTTAAATATATTTTTTATACATGAGGCACATGCGCGAAAGCGAACTTACCCCCACTACCGAAAAACCTTTCCAGGTGAAGCTGTCTATAGTTTAGAGTCTGGCTATTAAAACTATGCATAACTCAAAAAATATGGGCACCTTAAAATTTGGGGAAGGTAGCGCAGTCTGTACTACTAATAAGGATTTTGATAGGTAATTGTTTTTAGGGTTCCGTACCCGAAGGAAGGGTCCCAACGGAGCCCTATTGCTGTCACTTACGTATCCGTCTGTCTGTCCATCAGTCCGTAGTCTGTCACACATGTGTTACAGACAAAGGCCTCGGCACCGTGCACCACCGCGGTAGGCGGTAAAGCGGATCGCATGTCGCATTGGCCTCTAATAAATCCGTTGATGCCTAACCCTCAGTTTCCCAGCTCAAAATTATCGGAGAATTAATGTGACAAATTGTCAAGCACGCGTTATCTGCTCTGATTGGTTAAATGAATTTTCAACAGCTTTCAAGGTGACAAATTAGAAATTCATTATCTAGGATTATAATAAATTATTTTAAGCCCATAGATGAAATTGGGAACTTGTCATAATAATAAGGTTCAAGTCATACAGCTTACAAATATGTTTCCTCCGACTGCACAGCATAATTTTCATCTTGTTTAACATTATCTTTAGTTTTTTGATTTTATTAGGTACCTTTTTTTCACATTTATATTTTTGTCGAGCTTGGAGCTTTTTACAATTTATTTTTTTAAGTGGGATCATTATTACACTATTATTATACTACGTCTTTTTACTCTCCAATATTCATCGTATGTGGCGTAATATTAAATGTTTCGTGATATTAAATGGATGTTTGATGCCCTGTCTACCCTCTAAGGCATGTAAGCATGATATGATGTATGTTTAGACGAATCTATGTATTTATGTTTGTAACTTGGGCAACCTACTCTTTTTTTTAATTCGGAATCAATATAGTAGCAAACCTAGTGAATCTGTCAAGTTTAGCTGTCAATTTTCTAAACGGCGGGAGTGGCCCTTCTGTATACTTACTATTTTGTGGCGCTACCTTCCCCAAATTTTAAGGTGCCTATATTTTTTGAGTTATGCATAGTTTTAATAGCCAGACTCTAAACTATAGACAGCTTCACCTGGAAAGGTTTTTGCGTAGTGGGGGTAAGTTCGCGTTCGCGCATGTGCCTCATGCACAATGCGATGTATATACAATGTACGATTGTTTGTTTTCCCAAATAAAATAAAATAAAATCTCGCTAAGTAAAGATGATCACCCATCCACGAACCAATCTTTCCAAGCATTACTTTGCTTAACCTTGACATATACCCGAGTGGCTGTTATTAATAAGCCACGAGGTCCTCCATGAGATAAAATGATTACATTAACTTGACCTAATAGTGCCTATGTCTACTAGATGGGACCGAGAGCCCTCTGCATACCATTCCATTTGCCTGCTCATCGAGATTTCCAAATTATTCGAAAGAATAATTGCCGAAACACTCGTTAGGCCGTTGGGCACGTTTTGCGTGTTGGTCCCGCAGCCTAATTTAAGTAAACTCGGCAAAGGAAACAATCTGATTCTTTCACAAAAACGACTTTACGCAATACGAAATGTCGTTTTTGGGAAAGAAACAGATTGTTTCCTTTGCCGAATTCACTTACACAATTAGGCTGCCGATTTCGCTGATTAGCTGTATGGCTTCTGTCTGAAGCGTTCTACAGGGGATACGATCCTACACGTCCGCTTGCTGTCGGAACAGATAGTGTCCCGAAGTGGGTGGAATTTAGGGAATAAATGCAAGCAATGAAGCTCAGTAGGTAGACGTGATTATCGCGCTATTATGACTATCTATCTATAAGGTGTATAATAAAATTTATGTAATAATGCTTTGAACTTTTTGTGAGTCTGCTTGTCCACGAGCAACAGTATTTAATTGGTTTGCTGAATTTAAAATAGTACGGGAATATCACAAAACAAAACGTTCGTACAAAGACTATAAGTGAAAAAAATAAGGGCAGTGATAAAATGGAAGAAACGTATTTTGTCGACGTTCTTACAGTTAATATTGTTTTCGGTTTATCGTGAAAACGAAATTCTTAATACTTTATGTAGGTAGAGGTAGATATATGGTAAAGTTTGTGAGGATGGATGAACGTTTGTAAATGTTTCATACAGAAACTATTGAAAAGATTAAGGTATTTGTCACACTGTATAAATACAAAGTACGTAAGCGGCGGCGCTTTCTATTTTGTGGTATAAAATAAATATAAAAGTTATCTAAATTGGTTTCGTCATGCGCGAACAACTAAAAAGATAGACAAAAATTCCAAAAATGGTGTCTGTGTTTAACACACTGGCTAAATTCAGCAAACCAATTAAATACTGTTGCTCGTGGACAAGCAGATTCACCAAAAGTTCAAAACATTATTACATATATTTTTATTATACACCTTAAAGATAGATAGTCATAATAGCGCGAAAATCACTTCTACTGAGCTCCATTGCATGCATTTATTCCCTGAATTCCACCCCACAGCAAGCCGACAGTGGATCGCATCCACTGTAGAGCGCTTCAGACAGAAGCCATACTGGCAATTAGCGAAATCGGGACCAACCGCAGCAAATGGTGCCCAACGGCCTAACCGTTGGGCACCATTTGCTTGTTGGTCCCGATTGAGTTAGTCCCGAGTGTTACGGCAATTATTCTTTTGAATAATTTGGAAATCTCGATGAGCAGGCAAATGTAAGGGCAAATGGGATGGTATGCAGAGGGCTCTCTGTCCCATCTAGTGGACATAGGCACTATTAGGTCAAGTTAATGTAATCATTTTATGTCATGGAGGACCTCGTGGTTTATTAATAACAGCCACTCGGGTATATCTCAAGGTTAAGCAAAGCAATGCTTGGAAAGTTTTTTTTTTTTTTTTTTTTTTTTTTTTTCTCCTTTATTTAACTGCAATCAGTCCTTTCTGGACTATTATCAGTTTGGTTGCGTGCATTATTTGGCGTTTCAGGTACAAGGGCCATTGCCGCTGATACCTTTTCAGATTACTTGACCTCTCTTAAGTCGATTTATACATTTGCTGCTGTCCAGCAATTCTGCAGCCAAAGGATTTGGGTGGATGGCTAGACGATCAGCATAACGCTTTTTATGTTTATTAATTTCCTCAAAAATGGTCGGAGTGTTGAGATAATCATGGATTTCTTCATTCCGTGTGAACCATGGTGCATTGACAATATTCCTCAAGATCGCGTTTTGAGCTCTTTGGAGGCACATTATGTTGCTTTTGCTGGCCACTCCCCATAGTTGGATGCCGTACGACCATTTAGGTTTTAATACAGAATTGTACAGCAGTAGTTTGTTGTCCAAAGATAGAACTGAGTTACGACCCATCAACCAATACAGGTTTTTATATTTGGCATTTAGATGTTCTCTTTTTTGTTTTATATGCGTCTTCCAAGTGAGCCTCTTATCCAAGTGAAATCCGAGATACTTAACACAATCTGTGTGTGGAAGAGTTTTATCTCCTAATGTTACTGTGGGACAGTCACCTCTTCTCAGAGTGAATGTAATGTGACTTGATTTTTGGGCACTGGCACAGATACGCCACTTTTGCAGCCAGGTGTCCATTTTATCCAGTACCGTTTGTAATTTGTTACTGGCAATATCCGGTTCTTTGGCGCTCGCCAGATAAGCAACGTCATCTGCGTATGTCGCTACCGTAACATCTGCTGTAGTTGGAAGATCAGATGTGAAAATATTATATAAAACGGGTCCCAGGACCGATCCTTGTGGAACTCCAGCTTCGATATTATACAGACAAGATCGTTCGTCTCCTTGTTTTACTTGGAATTGTCTGCCCTCTAAATATGAAGCTATGATGGGAAACACTGAGTGGGGGAGCTTTTCCTTTACCTTGCACAGTAAGCCCTTGTGCCACACACGATCAAAGGCCTGTTGCACATCCAGAAATGCCGCAGAGGTGTATTCCTTCTTCTCGAAGCTCTGGCGTATTGCTTGATAGACTCTGTGGACCTGTTCGGTAGTTGAATGTGACTTTCTAAATCCGAACTGGTGTGCAGGGACAAGTTCACATTCATCCATTATTACTTTGAGCCTGGACAAGAAAATTCTTTCCCAGAGTTTAGACAACACTGGTGTGAGGCTTATAGGTCGATATGATGTAACATCATGTGCTGGTTTACCAGGTTTATGAAGCATGATGATTAAGGAGATTTTCCATAAATTAGGAACATAGCCCGTTCTGAATATTCCGTTAAACAGAGTAGCTAGGAACGTAACTGCTTTTTTTGGTAGCTCCTTGAGAACTCGAGGCGTAATTAAATCAAACCCAGGTGCTTTCTTTGTATTCAACGATCTGATTTCTTTCGCGATTTCTTTGGGTGATGTTGGTCTAATAGGCAAACACAACTGTAAGTCCTGATTCAGTACGTCTTCAACTTCTTGTTGGTCTAACCCCTCATTGGGTTTGAAAACGCTTGCCAAATATAAGCCAAAGATCTCAGCCTTTTCCTTGTCTGTTCTGGCCAAAGATATGCTTGATCTAATGGGTGGATTGTGATTTTGAGACTTGTCGAGATTTTTAACGGCCTTCCACAAGGAATGTTCGCCTTGATCAGAATTAGACAACATAGATATTTGCTTTTGCAGAGAAATATTTGCGGCATCTCTTAGCATGACTTTGAGTTCTTTCGCGGCACGATTAAATTTTGTCTTATCCAACGAATGATGAGACAGGTGCCAAGCTCTTCTGAGGTGACGTTTTTCTTCGATTTTTTGTTTTATTTCTAAAGGTTGTGAAGGAATTTTGCGTGACATTTCTAGCTCAGGTGTATTGATCCAACAGGCCACTTGTATTAAGTTGGTGATATATTTGCATGCGTCTTCGATGTCATCTGGTGACTGAAGTGCTATTTTTAGATTTAAATTTTCTTCAAGGTAACCTCTAAATCCTTCCCAGTCTGTTTTGAAGTTATGCAAGGATTCAGGTTTCTCTGTGGTGATAATATTGCTGCTAATGTTAAGTATCACAGGAGTGTGATCGGATGATCCATCCAAGCACGACTCAACAGACAGGTGTAGATTACTCATTCCACCAGAAATAAAAAAGTCTAAGAGATCGGGAACTTTCTTCGGATCAGAAGGCCAGTAGGTCGGATTACCATCCGACCAGGACCTCAAATTGTTCTTGTCTACTGAGTTTTTTAATGCTCTGCCTCTGGTTACCGTGCATCGTGAGCCCCAGAAAGTGTGCTTGGCATTCCAATCTCCCCCAGCAATAAACCGATGCCCAAGAGATTTGAAAAAATTAGTGAACATTACTTCGCTTATTTTATGCTTCGGGGGGCAGTAGATGGCCGACACAGTGATTGGGCCAGCTCGATCCTCCAACCTGACTGTGGTGGCTTGTAGATAAGCCATTGAGTGTTCTTCCAAGATGGAGTGCTTTATGTTAGATTTAATAATGACTGCTGTTCCTGCGTGAGCGCCACCATCAGGATGGGGTGTAGCATAGATGTTGTAACCCCTTATGCGAAACGAACTTCTTGTTGTTGCATGAGATTCTGATATCAGCATTATATCTAGTTTATTTTTGTAAAGGATTGCTTCAAGTTCCAGTATGTTAGGACACAATCCATTTATGTTCCAAGTTGCGATACGCAAGGATGTCATTTTGTATTAATTTTGGATATTACTGTTGTCAATAGGTTTATCAGTGTTCCTATTTGTTGAATGAGGGCATCGATCTTCTCAGATTGTTTTATTAAAATAGCTTCGATTGAAGATTGTTTTGAAAGTAGAGAATCAGGATCATCTGCTCGGTCAGTATTTCTACGATTGGAGGTAACATCGGAGTAGGATCTGTTATCAGATTTATTTATTGATACGGGTTGTTGTGGTCTGTTGTTTAATTCAGATACAAGAGGTGATGCCTTATTTTTGTGCTCACTGTTTACTGCGTGATTGGGACCTGGTCTGCTGGTTTTTCTAGCAAGGATCTCTTTGTAGACCTGGCACCCTTTGTAGTTTGCGGGATGGTCGCATGAACACAATGCACACTTAGCAGGGGTGTTGCGGTCTTTTTTTGGGCACTCTGCTGTTCTGTGTCCTTCGCCACATTTGACACACCTAAATGGCCGCATACAATTATTTTTTGAATGGCCATATTGCTGACATCTCTGGCATTGCACTATTGTCCTAGATTTACGGGGATCTTCGATTTTAACACGTTGGTGATAGATGTATTGCATATTTTTAATTGATTTGTTACACGTACTAGGCTCCAGATTTATGAAAAATGTGGATGTGGGTTTTTTGTCAGGTCCATATCTGCAATTGATGATTTCTCCTCTTATTTTATTGCCTGTTTTTTCAATTTCTTCTACAATGGCATTAAGGGGCGTGGTGTGGTGCAGATTTTTTATGACTATTCGGTAGCTTTTTGTGTCTTTTCTTGAGAATGTGTGACCGATTAGACCCTTTTGTCTTATTAGATCAACAACTTTTTTGTAGTCTTCTATCACGTCGACCATAACGCGAAGCAGATTCTTATTGACTATTTTAAATCTGAAACAGGTTGGGTTAATGACAGTTTCAATTAATTTAGAGAGCTCGTGGACATCATCTATTCCATAGAGCATTATGGGTGGAGGTTTATTTGGAGTTTTTGGTGTAACTTGCTCTGGCTCATCAACTGGGAGATTACAAAAGCTGTTCCTTGTAACTGTAGTTGGGCTTGGAGGAGAGTCCAATAGTTTGCGTTTTTTAGAGCCAGGTACTCTTTGCCAAGGTGGTGGTATTTGTTCTGAACTCTCGGGCGGTCCCAAGGGCAGGTTTTCAGTATTTGTTGACATTTGTGTATCATCGATTTTTCCTATGACTGCAGTTTCTGCTGTTGTGGTTCCATGAAACGAGTTTGCTCTGGGTCGAGTCTCAAATAAGCTTTTATGGAAAACTTGTTGGTGGTAAATTTTCCGATTTTGCTGGGTTGGGGGTAGGTTTTTGTTTTGATTTAAATTTGTATCCATCGAGGTTGGCGCTAGAGACTAGTTTCCCAGTAGCCACCGATTGGTATCCTCTTGGCACGTTCCCACCATAGGATAAGGGTAATTTTTTATTGAGGTGTTCTTCCTCTTGGCCCGGGCGATTAAGCCAAGACCACCGTTCCCACTAAAATGACTACAGGATTACGGCTTGTGGAGGTCATTTCCTACCACCACTGAGCAGGATTTTTAGTCCTGCAGAGTCAGGTTTGTTACCGCCGCCTGAGACTCGGCGTTTATATAGCAACACTTTTTTTTTTTTTTCTTTTTGTTTTTTTAAGTGTCAGATGACATTTTGAGATGAACAATAAAAATTAAAAATATTGAGGGTGGGTGGAAAAAAAGCTTTGAAACTAGACTGTCACTATAGTGTTTCAATCACAGTTTTTACTTGAATCACTAATTGTTTTAAGCTACAAACAAAAAAAGCTTGGAAAGTTGGGCCCGAAAAACATTTTCTAGGTGCGCGACGCCATATCTGGCTTCTAATGCTTCCATAAGCTTCTCGAAAGTGACGTCTTGTCCCAGCGCCTCTAACACAGACAAGACCCGGTCGCGAAGTCCCAAGGTTAGAGCAGTCAAGGCCTTTTCTTTAGTCCATCCATTCGATTTCATCACGGCCTCAAACTGATTCTTCCATGACAAAGAGCCATCAAATGGTGGCAGTTTAAAACCACGTGGGGAAGGCGCCACCACCGCAGCTACCACGGTCCCATGTCCAGACTTGAGCCCACGTACGTATTGACTTTTCCATCTCGATAATGCGGGTCTCATGTTGCTGGACCTGGTCCTTTACCTCCTTCATCTCCTTACCGAAGGCGGTGAGGCGGTCCTTGATTACCATGAACTGCTCCTCCTTACGGCGAGTCTGTTTCCCCTTGTCGCGCTGCAGCTGCTCATCTAATCGGCGAGCCTGCTCCTCCTGACGGTGAGCCTGTTCCTCTTTGTCGCACTGCAACTGCTCTTCCAAGCGACGAGCCTGTTCCTCCTAACGGCAAGCCTGTTCCTCATCACAGCGAGTCTGCTCCTCCTGACGACGAGCCTGCTCCTTCTGATGGCGAGCCTGCTCCTCCTAGTCGCGCTGCAGCTGCTCTTCCAAGCTGGGGGTCTGTTCCTCATGACGGCAGGCCTGCTCTTGCATGAATGCCATAAGGGCGGCGAGGTCCTGGGTTTCCGGCGATTGAGCTGGTTCCACTGCAGTTGTGGAGTCTCGTTGTCCACTTGATGACGGTGAGGGAGCATCTCCAAAGCGCCTCTGGCCTTCGTCTTGGTAGCGCTGTCTCTTGGTGCGCATCCCCTCCGTGTCTTCCTTCGGTAGAAATAGCATAATTTATCCCGCACTTCTGACACCAATTTGTTACGATCTGGAGTTCAGGGATAAATTACTTAAACAGCAGACTTCAATTAATCACATTTTATTACAAAACACTTCTTTCACTTCGCACTTTTTCTCACTTCATCTTCTTCTCGTCACTAGATGGCGTTGCCATATCTTTGTAACAGTATTTAATGTCGATAGGGAGAAATCATTTACTTAGAAATTATTATTAGATCATAGGAAACGTCTCAAAGTACCTACTGTCCAAATTTGTAACGGATAAATTAAGAACAGATAAAGTTAAAGTCAAAGTAAAATGTGTTTATGTCAAGTAGGCCATTATGCGGCAACGTTAAAATTTACAAGTAATAAAAATTGATTCTACCGTGCATTCGGAAAAGTAGCTTGTTATGAAGATGTACGCACAAGAAACTCAATTAAGGTAAGAGATAAGAAGGGAGGTGAAGAAACACCAGTCCTAAAGACAGAAGATAATATTTATGTGAAAAATACTAGGACTAGGCAAGCTAAGGGAAAACCTCGCTACGAAAAAGCCAAAATCACTGGTGAAACTGAACGTAATATAGTGCCTGTAGAATTAAATAAACGGCCAACTACGTAGAGTGGCGATAAAACCTACTTTACATGAAAGGACTCGTCTATCTGACATGCCAGTAACTGGGTAATCGATACCCCTATACCAAAACTGGTATCAGATTATCTGGTATCTGACCACCGATCTGATCTGTCCACTGAATACGAGACGCACGGAACCGGTCAATCTGGAGACGTTTGGGGTGGGGGGGGGGGGGGGGGGGGCTATGTCTGGCTGAGGACGTCTTGGGGCTGAAATGATGATGATGACGATGACTGTCCGTAACGATTTTCAAAGACCAAGGCTCAACGTGCTTTCTGTACCCGCAGGCTCTTCCGTGCCTCTTCCGGGAAGAATCTCGCTAAGTAAAAATGATCCAATACCATACCCATCCAAGAACCAAACTTTCCACACAACATGGGCACGATTTGCGTGTTGGTCCATCACTGCTTGGAAAAAAAAAACAAAAAGAATTAATGAGAGTGAAAATAGTTAGAGACATCCACATATTTGTGCCGTTTATGAGTTACCAGGGAAGCCGCATGCGCAGAAAGGAAGTAAAGCCAATTTTTTTATCTTCAACGTAGTCCTTGATTTTATAAGATCCTTTTTTAATAAGGACACGTTTGATGTACTTTTTTACGTTCCATCGGTCAGTTCTATAACTGACTTTGGCAACTTGATACAAAAGCGTATACTGTTTATATGAAAAGACTTGCTAGTTTTAGTTAAAAACAACACTTACCAAGGTTAGTCATTGGATGGGCCACGTTTATGGTTCGTTTGTTTTTGGATGGGTGACACCGCCAGGGTAAGCGACACTAACCAACGTCAGTTTTGAGAAACCCAAAACAAACTGACGGTTGGGTAATTTGTGGCAAATTAACAGTCTCCCGCCATATTTTACTCTGTTGCCGGACAGCCTCTCTCTAACATGCTTTATATGACTGTCTTACTGACGTTCACATACAATATCTAATGGGATCGGAACTAAGTAAGGCATTCATGAAAAAGTGAAATAAAAAACTTATATTTGTGGGTTTTTTTTTTTGGGAGATAGCGCAGTTATGTGGGACCCTAACCCACTAAAACTCCACGGTGTCCACCTGTGCCGCTTATGTCGGGAACACGGGTACGCGTTAGCACTCACCGCGAACCCGCCGCGGCTGTCCGTCACCGGACCCTCCTCTGGGGAGTACCCCCCATCACTGGCGCACCAGAACACACTGTGCGCCGTGACCACCCCAAGGACCAAAACAGCACATGGGTGCCAGACGACCCCGTGTATGGCACCCTTGGTCCCCTTGTGACGGGTCAATGGCCCCGCCACCTACCATTTTTCGGCCGCAGGGGATAGGGAGAACGGCCAACGCTATACCGACACTCCTCCTCCCCTGTGACCACACTGCGTCGGCCATCAGACGGTATAATAGCGACCCCGTCCAGGCCGCGGCAGGTAGGGAAAGCGGCACACCACAATGCCGGCATTCCTCTCTTGCCGCGGCCTCCAACCCTCAGCCGCGATATCGTATGGGTATGGGAGACCCCATACGACATCGCGGCCCGCCTCAGTTGCGATGTCGCCTAGGCAGCACCACAACCTACATATCGGCAAAAGCCCTGACGAGCGGCCCCTCCTCAAGTAGAAAAGTAGCTTGTTATGAAGATGAACGCACAAGAAACTCAATTAAGGTAAGAGATAAGAAGGGAGGTGAAGAAACACCAGTCCTAAAGACAGAAGATAATATTTATGTGAAAAATACTAGGACTAGGAAAGCTAAGGGAAAACCTCGCTACGAAAAAGCCAAAATCACTGGTGAAACTGAACGTAATATAGTGCCTGTAGAATTAAATAAACGGCCAACTACGTAGAGTGGCGATAAAAATGTAAAACATCCTCCACAGATTATGCTTACTACTTCTGGTACTAGTGATTTCAAGATTCACGCTGGACCTCCAGAGCTTCACCACCGGAATCCAGGGATAGCGTCGTTGATGATGGGAGTAGCAGTGAAGAAGAATAATTATTGAAATATATATATATATAATAAATATAAAGCATACTATAAAATCAAGGACTACGTTGAAGATAAAAAAAAATTGGCTTTAGCTCCTTCTGCGCATGCGGCTTCCCTGGTAATTCATAAATGGCACAAATATGTGGATGTCTCTAACTATTCTCAATCTAATTTTTTCTTTTTTTAATAAGACTTTTTACAATGGTTTATCATCTTTATAGCCCTTTGCTAAGAATAGTTACAGCACTGATAACAATATCTGTTCCACATTTTAAATTTAGTCTTGTTATACTCTGTATAGATTCTTTTAAAAAAAAAAAAAAAAAAAAAAAAAAAAATAATCTTTATTTCGGAACATTGTAGGCCTTTTAGATTTCTAGATGCTTGTTAACATTTTATCTCGTTTTACTTTTTTTTAAATCTTTTGTTTATTTATTATATAATTATTAATTTCTTTAGTTTCTTACGACTTATTGTCGGGCTTGCGTTGTCCCCTCATCTAAGTACTAAACCAAACAATTTTTTAAAAGAGTAACCATGGAGTTTCTTGCCGGTTCTTCTCCATAGGATACGACCAACCCGAACCGTGCACCTTTTGTCGACGTTATATAAGTGCCCATGTAGGCCTATGTGAAATAAAAATGATTGATTTTGATTTTTTGATTGGACTTTATTTAAGATTTTAGATTTAGAATCCTTAAGCTTACAAATAGGTAATAATATTAGCGATTTTAGCCATATGAAAGCAAAAATTATAGAAAGCAAATTAAGTAATGAAACTTTAGATATAGAAAACCAAATAGAGTATTTAATTAGACTTACTAAAGATAAATTATATCAAATTCTTCCCCTTAATCATAGAAACAAACGAGCTTTGTTCAATCCTCTGGGCTCATTTGTAAAAGCTATATCTGGTAATTTTGATGAAGACGATGCAATTAAATATGATAAGGAAATCTTTTTACGCCAGAATAGAGAACATGCAGTCGAACGTAAAGTTTCTTCAATGCAAAAAGCTTTCGATAAATTAGTAAATCACTCGGAAATCATTAATTCAAACATTAACCGTATAATTAATAAAAAATGGCGTATTACTAGCTTACTCTGAAGTTACTCTTGGACTAGTTAATCCCGGAGTAACTAAGGATTAACTTAGCTTTAGCAATGTTATTAATAAAAATGGAATAACCTCGGACTAACTATTCATTCCTTACTCTTGGATTTACGCGTAACCTAGGTGAATTTAAAAGTAAAAATAAATAAACCAGTGAATGAAATCAAGAAAGTTGATGACATAAAGTAGAAGAGAAAATATAGCGTACACAGGTCACTGTCATACAGTTTTGAAAGTGAAGGGGGCAATTTTAAATTTATCTCTTTTTACAAGCTTTTAATTAACTTGCAATGTATGTAAGTATGTTTGCATGTATGTATATGTAAGTGTGTTCCGCAGCCTAATTGTGTAAGTGAATTCGGCAAAAGAAACAATCTGGTTCTTTCCCAAAAACACACACATACACAAAAAAGTTTAATCTTTATTCAACTTTTTTGTGTATGTGTGTGTTTTTGGGAAAGAACCAGATTGTTTTGGTTTGTTGAACCAATTTTTTTTTTGTAAAAAATGAAAAGATCATATATAAGTTTCTGTACAAAACTATTTTTAGTTTTTTTTTTTTCACTGTAATTACAAAGTAAAATCCAATTGAAAATATATTTTTGAATCCAGTACCGAAAACACCCCGATAGTTTGCCGAACAAATCCGAGCCCGTGTGACGTCACAACGTTCATTTCTACTCATTGTAGCACATAGCTGATACATTGTTTTGACTTTTAACCGATTCAATCTTGTTATTATCGTCAATATATTGATAAATATCGAATTTATTGATCATAAATATCGAACCTTAAAAGTTATCGTGCTTGCTTCGTACCATTATGTACGAATACTACAAAAAGATCCCAATTATATGTGTTTCGCGCAATAGCCTAGTACCTAGCAATCTACTAAATTTAAGCAATGTTCTATGTCTAACTAGATTCCAATTATAATGTGTTAATTCTGTTGTTATCTTGTTCTAATTTAGTATTAGATTCGTATTAAATTCTTACTTTGATCATTAAAGACTGATAATAGTAATTATTTAAGGGAACTTTCGAGCAAAGTTGACATTGTTGTATAATTACGTAACTTGAAAATATGATTTTTTGTTTATGGTGATATATTCATTATTTTATACTTAAATGACAGATATAGGCGTAAAACTAACATTTCTGTTTGAATTGTGAGAATCGATCGACGTATTTATGAGATATTTACTGAAGAATTAGTGTAACGAAAATCTTAGTACCAAGTTAATATTTTTACGTTTTTGTTCTACAAACTTTTTAGTGTTTGTAAATATATAATATAGACATTAGTGTTCAATATTATTAAGGGATATTGTCAATCTGCCTAGCCTTTAACCCAGTAACTGGGTAACACGGTACCCCTTGGCAAGACTGGTGTCAGATCTCAAGCTTCTGTCTACCCGTAACGACTGTTAAAGATCTTCAAATGACAGCCGGGACCAACGGCTTAATGTGCTTTCCAAGGCACGTAGGAAACACGGTATGTTGAAATGGTCACCCATCCACGGACCAACCTCGTCAAGCGTTGCTTAACCTTGATGATCGAACAGTGCGGCTGTTATTATTTAGCCACGAGCTCCTCTATTAAGGGATATGTAAATAATGGGAATTACCAAAAATTTTATGTGTAAGTATGTGTATCATATTTAGTGGTATCTAATGAAGTTTTTTGTTAACCAAAGTCAAAGTTTCGCGCCAATCGTGTTTGTTAACTTTTTATTTTACACCGATATCACCTACCTATATGTAAAAACGATTACATTTTGACAATTATGTTTCCTAATGTACCTGGTAAACAACATTATCTAACACCGGTCCAGTCTCACGTATTAGATATTTATTACGACTACTTTATTTAAGCTCAAAACTTCCAATTTTATTCGTCCATCAGGTGGGTATATTATCGACATTAGCCTTTATAAATCCTTTATCACACATGGCTAAATAAAATTTGTTGTTTATTAATATTTTTGCACTAATTTACGGATATTTTTAGTCAATCTACGTGTAGTTGACACTATAGTATCATGATTTCCTTGAACGTTATGACGTCACCAACATGGCGACCAATTGTGGCCCGTTTGTAGTCACGTGGTTCTATTCAAATTTTTATCGATTTTCAATTGCTTATAATAAATTGACAAAAAATATTTAAGAGTATTTTGAAACGACAATATAATTTAAGTTATGTAAAGTTTCGAAATAAATTTAAAAAAACGTAATTTTTTTTAAATTCAACAACCCAATTAGGCTGCGGGTCAAATCTTGCAACTGAATTTTAAAACAGTTATCCTCCACCGATTAAGATGAAATGTTGCATACACGCTTGTTTAGTTTGGATGACAATGCATGGTTAGCTAAGTGACGACATTCTAAATGCAATATGGCGGACAGCCCAAGATGGCGGACTAGTTATTTTGTGTGCATTGCCATGATATTGGTATCAAATGAAAGGGTTTACTGAGAAGAATACGAAAAAATCTTGATTAAAAAAAAAGGTTTTTAATAAATAAATTATTCTCTTTTTCCTCCTCTTTTTTTTAAACTTTGCTCCACACTAGGAATTTCTTCCTGTATCGTGAGTGCGTTTACAAACATAAACTCACATGCACAACACCCAGAGCCGCAACAACTATCTATAGGTCATACAACAACAATACAAACAATTTGTTCCGTGCGTGAATCGAACCATCGAAACGCAGCGCAGCAGTCACTCGCTCAACCACTGCGTCAACCGTGCGCCCAATTTCAATATAAATCGCATGTAATAAAATATTATAAATGCGACTGCTGCAGTGCTGCTCATGTCGGTCTGTCTTTTAAGCCGCGTTTTCACTAGGGGACAAAGTCGCTCGACATGTCGAGGAACAGTCGCCGGACATTTACGTACGACTGTCCGGAGACAAAGTCGAGTGACATTTTGCTGAACATTTTGACACGTATATGTCGCCTGCGCTGTCGGGCGATGTCCCACGCGACGTCGTCCGACACGTAGAATTCGTGTCGGGCGACAAGGTCGCCGAACAAATGTCGCCTAGTGAAAACGAGGCTTTACTATTTCACGTCTAAACTTCTGAACCGATTTTGGATGGAGTTAGTCATTGAGATAGTAATACACTAAGATGGAGTTAGTTTGAGACCCTGGGAAGGACGTATGATAGTTTTTATCCCAGAAACTATCCTTGTACTAATGCTACGCAGACGAGGTCGCGGGCAACAGCTAATATTCGTAGTGCTTTGATAGATGAGTGTACGCCTCATACTCATCATCATCATGATATCAGCCGAAAGACGTCCACTGCTGGACATAGGCCTCCCCCAAGCGTCGCCACATTGACCGGCCCCGTGCGTCTCGCATCCAGCGGATCCCCGCAACCTACACCAGGTCATCGGTCCACCTGGTGGGAGGCCTTCCAACGCAACGTCTTCCGGTTCGCGGTCGCCACTCCAGAACCTTTCTGCCCCATCGGCCATCCGTTCTGCGAGCAATGTGCCCTGCCCACTGCCACTTAAGTTTGGCAATTCTTCGGGCTATGTCGGTAACCCTGGTTCTCTTGCGGATCTCTCGTTTCTGATTCGATCACGCAAGGAAACTCCGAGCATAGCCCTCTCCATTGCCCTTTGAGTGACTGTAAGCTTTCTGTTGAGGCCCATTGTAAGCGACCACGTCTCAGAGCCATAAGTCATCACTGGCAACACACACTGGTTATAGACTTTCGTCTTGAGACACTGCGGTAAGTTGGACGAGAAGATACCGCGCAACTTCCCAAACGCTGCCCAGCCGAGTCGGATTCGCCTCATACTAATGTTTATAAAATACTTATAATATTAACCACATCTCCTTCATGCTATTTCCTGATATATTTTTCAAACTAAACATTTTCATCATCAATTCACAACCAGCATAATGTCAATCAATTTATAATAATTGCAGTCGCCATGGATACACTCTTATTCCAACTTTATCCGACCTTAAACTAGCTAGCACCATGGTGTAACTTTTAGTCCAAGACGGGATTATAATCCCTTCTTATTCCGTGTTTATTAATACGGCAATTTGTTAGTACCAAATGCTTGGAATAAAGTTAATTCTACCTTAGTCCACGTTTATTAATAAGACGGTAAAGATGGAAGCGAGGGATATTTATTATGCAGTTATGATTATTAAATAAAATTACGAAAACCGACGACGCCGTATGAGCTTGATGCCTTTGCTTTTCCGACAAAAAAATATTAGTCTAGGAATTTGCCTCGTTTTTGTTTTCTTCAAATACATAAACGTTAAGTTTATTTTACTTTTAATTGTCATTATTTTTAATAAATGCTTATCTCATATTATTATTATTGTGTTAATTTTTTCGCAAATGGTACGAAAAGTAGAGTATTTTCTTCGGTGATAAAGCTGTCTTAGTCTTGGGTGAACTTAAATCCCTCGCTACACTCAGGACTCGTCTTAAATCCCTCGTTTCGCTCGTGATTTAAGCTTTTAACACCCTCGCTACGCTCGGGAGTAAACCTCGAGTCCTTCGTTACGCTCGCGATTTAAATCGTTACCCGCGACAGAAGACACTGCTTTATCCCCTTGGTTAATAATCTACTATTTCAGCTAAAAATTCGGAGACACTATAGTAAGCTTTTTTCGAAAGAAACATTTTTAATTGACGCTTGAATGTCACACCATTCAGCTCCTTCCAACGTTTAGGCAATATGTTATATATAGTAGGCGCCATACATACGATATTTCTGCGCATGAGTGCAGTTTTTGCTGAATAGCCTTGAAGAACTGTCATATCCCGTCTGTTACGCGGTACAACGTACGTCCTGTAGACGTGGAAACAGATTGGCGTTTGTTTTAACAAACATTGCGGTTTAGAGGATATATAGACAAGGAAGAGTTAATATCTTGTTCTACCTTTTAAAATATGGTTTACATGTATCGACAGTTTTTAGCCCAAACATAGATCTAATGCATCTCTTTTGCGCCTTAAGGCGCAGATTCCCTTGAGTAGCTGCTTTTAAAATGAGAATCACGCCTAAACGGCTAGTCGTAATTTTTTGGAAAAAATATATGTTATACTAGAGCGTTTCCTTAATAATTTCATCTGAGTACATTTTAAAATATATTAGTGTAACATAGTTTAATTAATTTGCAAAATAATGTCTAACGCGGACCAAAAATCGACAATCACGCAAAAACCATTGGACGTATTTTTATGAAACTTTCACCATCTAAAAGGCAATTTAATTATCAAAATTTTAATCTAGGGCTTTTTTTAAATTTATTATTAGTAAATAAATGTTATTAGTTTTGCCGACTAAACTTGGTGCGCGTTGAAGCGGGGGCCCCACCGGGCGACGGGCGGCAGTGCATCGCTGACCACTGTCACGGGTAGACGCTGACGCTCGCGCGCTCGGAGCAAAAGGACACTATTTTATTTGCTTGTTTATAAGGTTCGCGCTAAAATGGGCGGTAAATTCAAATTTTTGAAAGTGAGATGGCTTATAATGAAAAAAAAAATTATTACTTAGGTAAGTGGCATATTTTAAGTATCAATAATGTATTCCTAAAGTTTAAATTAGTATAGGTAACTAAATAAAAAAATACACATAACATAAGTATAAAGTAAATTTGTAATAAACATACTTTTATTTTATTAAAATGTATTCCTAAAGTTTAAATTAGTATAGGTAACTAAATAAAAAAATACACATAACATAAATATAAAGTAAATTTGTAATAAACATACTTTTATTTTATTAAAATAATTATGTTATTTCTGTTTTACCAAAATAGCAAATAACAAAGATTATCTAGATATAAATGCAGAGACGAGGTGAGTATTGCCATTGCATTCAATGTAACCATACCACCATCCTAGTAGGGACAGTCCGGATAACATTTTCAAAAAGTATGTGAATGTAATTATTAGCAATTTGGCATAGTTGTAAGTATAGTACTCCACTCCAAGTACGTACTGCTCGGGAAAAATAACTGTGCACCCGGCGCTGTCACGTCACTCTGTCGTTCGTCTTGCTCGGGACAAACGTAGGGCGCCGCGCGGGTAGGCAGAAGTGGGTTCGCAATCCAGCGAGGTGTACATTTATTTTGACCGTGTTGTACCTCTATTACATCTCCGGATGCGGAGATGTAATTTTTTGGGTCTGTTTTGTGGTAGTGCGTCATGTACGAATACTTTACTAATTTCGCCTAATACAATATAATGGTTTATCTATACTTACAAACATACATTAATATTGTAGCCCCGGCTGTACAGAACAGGAGAAAAAGGCAACTCCGCTTATTGGTCATGAAAATATGGACATAAGTACCGACAGGTAAATGCATAGGTACCTAATTTAATATTCCGACTTTAGTATTATTTAAACATATTTTTATTATTATTTTATCAGTAGATTTCGCATTATAATATCAGCAGCCTAATTGCGGAAGTGAATTCGGAAAGGCAAAGTGTCTTACCCCATGAAAGAGTATGAACAATCGACCAATGACATAGACGGAAATCCACATCGCATATTTCATCTCGCATGTTATTGGTCAATTGTTTATCAGGGCAAAGGGTATGGATGGACTCCATGAAAGAATATGAACAATCGACCAATCACATAGACCAAAATCCACATCGCGTCTTTCATCTCGCTTGTGATTGGTTAATTGTTCATGTTCTTTCATGGGGTCAAACCCTTTGCCTTGCCGAATTCACTTACGCAATTAGGCTGCTGTTTGTAGTTTTTATACATTTTTACTAGTAAAAGAGTATTTATTTATATATTATAAAGAGTTTTATATTTGGCACCACCAGGCGCGAATACCGGGGGGAGGAGTTGGGCAGGGGAAATGGTTTTCATGTGGGCTATTTATTGCTTTTGGTTTTAGTAATACCTATTTTTTTTAAACATTAAAATATTAATATTATTTTAAAATATAGTTAGTAAAATAATAATTTAAATAATAATTGCCATATTTATGCATATGAGTGTTTGGTATTTGGTTGTTGTATGAAATAAGCATCTCATGATGTTTTTATAGGTCTACCAGAATCTCATGGCAAAAGGGGAAATAAAAATTTGTTGTATGCAATACTGGGGAAATTGGATCAAACGATCTTGATACTGTTTAATTTTTATTTATATCTTTAGTATTAATGAACATGAGGTACCTATATTATAGTAGTGACAACGGATCTTTGTGTCTTTGAACTTGGTCCTGCCAACCATTGCGTAAGAAACAGTTTGTCATCGAGTATACTGCATAGAGTAAGCGAGATAGGACGATGACAAAAAAGACAAAAGATATTTATTTCAACTGGGCCACCAAGTGGCACTTTTGAATGTCACAATTTAAATTTACATGCAATAAAAGTTGATTCTACCGTGCATTCGGCAAGTAGCTTGTTATGGAGAAGAATGCACAAGAAACTCCGTAAGCTTATGTGACATACATAAGCGAGTGAAAGAGACAGTTATACAGTGCTATCTTCACCTTCAACATTGACACAAAAATAGCTACTGCGCGGGGTCTTGCAAACAATTCAGAGACACAAAGATCCACTGTGAGTATTATAGGTATGTGTATGAATAATGTTGTTATACATCGTGTTCTTAACATAGGAAAAATAAATCAATTGAATATTAATTTATGTACTAATTTATTATTTAGCATTTAAATCATACTAATAACTTAAAACCTCATTCAGAACTAGAAAACTGGAATACGATTCCATGAACTCCACTGGCATTTCAAAAACTTGTATCTTTGTAGTTTTATGTCATCTCTCTCCATCAAAATGGTTCTTTTTCATTTGCATTTAACATATTCAAAACCAATCTCTTTATGTATAAAGTCTGTAAAAAATAATAAAATGTATCATGTTACTTAAAGTCATTCATCATCGTCAGTATTTTTTTTTTTTATGTAAGTTTTATGGCCTGGTTGCTAGGACCTGTTAGCCACGTCTTTGGAAAGAGTTTTGGATCTTATATTTATTCTTTAGTATGCATTAGAATGCGGATGTAACAGATTCTAATGTTTTTTGGAGTATTTGGCAGCAAATTGTATCGAGTCAGTCTTCCCAGTAAGCTTTGCAGAGGCAGTCAATACTACAATAAAATACACCGCTCCACTATCCCGAGATCGCTTTTGTCAATGATTTTACAAATTGTCCAGTTGCGGAGACAGTTGAGACACAAAACTACACCAATAATATATCACAATATCCACTAGGAATCAATTTGCAAATAATATTAACAGCCACTGAACTTCACTCGACAATATCCCGCCAAAAACTCCCGTCTATATACACGTCCCACTGCAGGGCGCAGATTATTACTTAATATTTTTCTTACGTCAAAGATTCTCAATCTCCGTTAAAATCAATATCTTGTCGAAGAATTAGTAACAGTTACATTACTGTTGCCATTTCCTTCCGGCCATCATTCGATGTGCCCTGACCTACGATTTACCATATAATAGTAATGGAAAGAAATTAAAATTAAGTACGAAAAATATAAATTATACTAAAAGTATCAAAACAAGTCAGTCCAACTTACCGGGCCACTCTACGACGCACTTTAAAATCAAAGATTGAGTTTGATTTACGCCTTCTTCTTCCCTTATTTTATGATACACATTGAAAACAATATGTCTCGCATGAGATTGAAGTGGGTTTTTCGACATTTTCACAAATATAACAAACTTTCATGATAATATCAAAAAATTTCAGCAGCGGTTGACACATCAAGTACTTTGATTCGACAGGTGACAATTGACATTGCCATATGAAAATCACAATTTAAAAAAAATAAAAAATGCCATGAGATTCTGGTACACCTATATTTTAGATGTTTGAGTGACAGCCTGACAGCAAAGGAGACACTGTTAAAACCTTTATTATGGTTTGTTCATCTTTTATTTTTTGCCCCAGCTGATATAGCATAGATTGTTTCGGTGTATTTATCATTGTAATTATATTTCAGTTCTGCAGAAATTTAAACAACTATATCTGAGGGGGATCCATCATCCTTTCACAAAGTGACCGAAAATGAGGAACAGTCCCTACTAGGTAAACAATGATTTTAACATAGTCGGCTCATATGAATATTTATATGATATATTCTTGTAGAACGCAAAAGAAAACAAGAAGGAGAATAAGAAAAGAAAAATAAACGAAGGAAAAACCGAGCAATAGCGATAGACACTAGTACACAAGACGACATAATACAAGAAAGACAGGACAATACAAAGAAACACATCGTATAGATATAAGTGTTCTCGGTTTTGAGGAGTTTTAAAGCTAATAAAATAATGTTAATAATTCACATCATTTTATTTCAAGTACCAACCCTCCCCACTCCTGGATCCGCCAGTGCACACAAATCAATTGTCTTTATTTTATGTTTTTATCACTTGTTAAAAATAAAATAATGTTAATAATTCACATCATTTTATTTCAAGTGTCCTGTGCTCCCCTCCCCCCTGAATCCGCCCATGCTCACAAATCACATGTCTTTATTTTATGTTTTTATCACTTGTTAAAAATAAAATAATGTTTATAATTCACATCATTTTATTTCAAGTATCCCCCCCCCCACTCCTGGATCCGCCCATGCACATAAATCACATGTCTTTATTTTATGTTTTTATCACTTGTTAAAAATAAAATAATGTTTATAATTCACATCATTTTATTTCAAGTATCCCCCCCCCCCCCACTCCTGGATCCGCCCATGCACACAAATCACATGTCTTTATTTTATGTTTTTATCACTTGTTATTATTTTTACACTATTTACCTATCACTTGTTACCTTTACGTTACTTGTTACCTTTTCACGTCTAAACCACTAAGCGGAATACAATGAAATTTGGCAAGGAGATAGATGGCATCCTGAGGAAGGACATAGGCTATATATAGTATTTTATTGTTTTTATTGGTAGGTACGTAGGGTATGGTAGAGTTGGGTGGAGTAGATAGGGTAGGTAGGTGGGTAGGGTAGAGTAGGTAAGGAACGAAGCCGCGGGGGACAGCTAGTTGCCCATATATGAATGAGCACATTGATTACTTACGTAAATATATAAACCACTAGCTTCTGCTAGCGGCTACACCCGCGTGTTGTGTTTTGTTGCTCCAAGGGAACATTTTACCGGGATGAAATAAATGTGATATTCCGAACTATAATCTGTCTCTGTGCCAAGTTTCACCCAGATCCGTTCACCCGTTCTGGTGTGATTGAGGAACAAATAGCCATCCATTCATCCATTCTTTCGCATTTTTAATATTCGTAGGATCTCACCACTAATAAAATAATATTTATTATAAGAATGCTACCTTATTATTTCTCACTACAAAAAAAAGTTAAATCAAAAAATCAAAAAACCCGACTGCTTCAAAAGCGAACTAAAAAGTCGTAAACAAGGAAAAAATCATGCTGTGCAGTCGGAGGATACATACGCGCGAGCTGGCTGACCAAAACCAGATGTATTCTCCTCCTGCACAGCATGATTTTTTCCTTGTTTACGACTTTTTAGTTCGCTTTTGAAGCAGTCGGGTTTTTTGATTTTTTGATTTAACTTTTTTTATTTATAACTTTTTAGTTAAGTTTTTTTTCGAATTAGATACATTTAAACATATAAGTGTTATATATTTTTGAAATCACCTCTTAAAACCCTTCATTTTGATACCCCACACGATGGGTTTGGAAGAAAAAAAAAATTTGGGCCCCCACAATATGGCGCCCAAAATCCGCCATTTTTATATTGTCCAATTTTAATGTAGCCTATGACACTCGCAGGATTAAGACGAATCGATTGACGTATGAATCATCCAAATCGGCCAACGCGTTTGGTCTTTGGTACGCCACATAGGAACAAACATACATACATACATACATACATACATACATACATACATAGACTGATAAACACATTACCCTCCTTCGGCAGTCGGGTAATAAAAACAAAAACAGTCAGTAGTCCTCGCCGTCTGAAGCATATGGTTACCCTACGAAATTACGAGCGTGTAGTTGCGGGGTCGCGGGGGTGCGGCGCAAGCTCCTCCCAATCGCTCAAGGTCGCTGGGGCGTGTTGTCGCCCATCGTCTGTAGAGTTGCCCAGTTTAAAATATGATACCGTATCTTAGGTGAGACGCAACTAAGCCATGGTAGGCCGCAATCAAAGTATCTACATTCACAACTGCAGCTAAGGAGTGCAATGCAAATGCAGCACTACATTTTTTTTGCAAACGTTCTCGATTTGTGATTTCCAGTCAATTACGAGAACATACAAGAAATTGAGTCCGCAATCGACTTTAGCAAATTAAATGTTTTATACCAGTCTATTATAAATAGCCTAGAACTATACAATACTTAAGAAATAATTAGTAAACATGCTAGGACAATATATCCAGTTAGTTTAAGTAATTTAATAAAGCTAGAACGTAATATCATTGTCAAATCATATTTAAATGACAATAGGTTAGTATTTGTGCTAGAAGTCCCTCTAATAGACAACGAAACATATTATTATTATAATGTTATTCCTATTTCTATTTTCCATTCTCGTCGTTTGATATACATACATGCCCGTGGTAAGCTCACGTACTGAAATTGAAAATGACAGATTTCTTTGCGATGGCAGTAATTTAGGTCGGAACCAGTGCTGCCAACTTAGCGCTTTCAGCGCCAGATCTAGCGCTTTTTTAGGGTTCCGTACCCAAAGGGTAAAAACGGGGCCCTATTACTGAGACTTTGCGGTCCGTCTGTCTGTCTGTCTGTCTGTCACCAGGCTGTATCTCATGAACCGTGATAGCTAGACAGTTGATATTTTCACAGATGATGTATTTCTGTTGCCGCTATAACAACAAATACTAAAAACAAAATAAAATAAATATTTAAGTGGGGCTCCCATGCAACAAACGTGATTTTTGTGCCGTTTTTTGCGATAATGGTACGGAACCCTTCGTGCGCGAGTCGGAATCGTACTTGGCCGGTTTTTTGTTCAATAGCGCGTTTTAGCGCCTAGCGCTAAATCTAGCGCTTTTTTAAACTCTGTACTTTCTTTAAAAAAAAGTAACTGCGCAAACTTTCAACTTCCCAACGACGTGTTGAGGAAAATTTAATCCACAGATAAATATAAATTCAAGACCAACCTTATTTCAGCTTCAGAAGCAATTGTATAGGTCTACCAGAATCTCATGGCATTTTTCATTTTTTTTAAATTGTGATTTTCATATGGCAATGTCAATTGTCACCTGTTAAATCAAAGTACTTGATGTGTCAACCGCTGCTGAATTTTTATGATATTATCTTGAAAATTTGTTATTTTTGTGAAAATGTCGAAAAACCCACTTCGATCACAAGCGAGACATATTGTTTTCAATGTGTATCGTAAAATAAGGGAAGAAGAAGGTGTAAATCAAACTCAATCTTTGATTTTAAAGTGCGTTGTAAAGTGGACCGGTAAGTTGGACTGGCTTGTTTTGATACTTTTAGTTTATTTTATATTTTTCTTACTTAATTTGTATTTCTTTCCATATGGTAAATCGTAGGTCAGGGCACATCGAATGATGGCTGGAAGGAAATGGCAACAGTAATGTAATTGTTATTAATTCTTCGACAAGATATTGATTTTAACGGAGATTGAGAATCTTTGACGTAAGAAAAATATTAAGTAATAATCTGCGCCCTGCAGTGGGACGTGTATATAGACGGCAGTTTTTGGCGGGATTTCGTCGAGTGAAGTTCAGTGGCTGTTAATATTATTTGCAAATTGATTCCTAGTGGATATTGTGATATATTATTGGTGTAGTTTTGTGTCTCAACTGTCTACGCAACTGGACAATTTGTAAAATCATTAAAAGAAGCGATCTCCGGACCGTGGAGCGGAGTATTTTATTGTAGTATTGACTGCCTCTGCAAAGATTACTGGGAAGACTGACTCGATACAATTTGCTGCCTAATACTCCAAAAAACATTAGAATCTGTTACATCCGCATTCTAATGCATACTAAAGAATAAATATAAGATCCAAAACTCTTTCCAAAGACGTGGCTAAAAGGTCCTAGCAACCAGGCCATAAAACTTACATAAAAAAAGTATGTATAGACTGATGATGATAAATGACTATAAGTAACATGATACATTTTATTATTTTTTGCAGACTTTATACATAAAGAGATTGGTTTTAAATATGTTAAATGCCAATGAAAAAGAACCATTTTGATGGAGAGAGATGACATAAAACTACAAAGATACAAGTTTTTGAAATGCCAGTGGAGTTCATGGAATCGTATTCAAGTTTTCTGGTTCTGAATGAGGTTTTAAGTTATTAGTATGATTTAAATGATATATAATAAATTTGTTCATAAATTAATATTCAATTGATTTATTTTTCCTATGTATAACAACATTATTCATACACATACCTATAATACTTACAGTGGATCTTTGTGTCTCTGAATTGGTTGCAAGACCCCGCGCAGTAGCTATTTTTGTGTCAATGTTGAAGGTGAAGATATCATTGTATAACTGTCTCTTTCACTCGCTTATGTATGTCACATCGTCCTATCTCGCTTGCTCTATGCAGTATACTCGATGACAAACTGTTTCTTACGCAATGGTTGGCAGGACCAAGTTCAAAGACACAAAGATCCGCTGTGATTACTATAATATAGGTACCTCATGTTCATTAATACTAAAGACATAAATAAAAATTAAACAGTATCAAGATCGTTTAATCCAATTTCCCCAGTATTGCACACAACAAATTTTTATTTCCACATTTGCCATGAGATTCTGGTAGACCTATAGTAGAATCAGACGATGATGAATTAATTAAATCCCCTTTATTTTATAAAATAATTACATTAAAACGTCACTACTATATTTTATTATTACTAAACAAGTACTATAATGTGTGTAACTCTTGTAAATTACATAATTTGCTTAAATAAAAAATAAAAAAAACTGCGTTTATACATTTCTAGTCTCTTAATATTGGGCATTTTGTTTGAATTTGGCGCCGAATTTTACCGATTTTTGGAGCTATTTTGGACAGCGACCATTTAGGGCGTTCTAGCGCTTTTTTAAAGAGCCAACAGCGCGTTTTTGCTTTAACGAGTTGGCAGCACTGGTCGGAACCCAGTCGAGATCTCTATAGAACAAATTATGTTGATGAAGAACAACTACAATAGCTGCGTAAAGAATCGTATTAAGATAGAAAAACCTAAGGGGCAGAAGATAACCGATAGTCAATGGTTTGTCTACACAGAAGAGAACCTGATCATTACTGAAAACTTCAACGAAGAAATCCGCAAATACAACATCTTTGGGACCTATATTGTGACACTGGGTCAACAATACGAGACGCCAATAGGAGGAGTACTTGTCGGTGCCGCCATAAACACTACAATTTCCAGTTTCTAGCTGCCATTAATCGTGATTCCGGACATCGTCGGCCTAAGATTCTAAGAAACGTGGCTTTTAGTGACGTGAAAGAAATGTTACAAATTTAGTGAAAGTAACGATACAACCTAAATAGTGACAATAGAAAAAAAACGTTTCAACCATTTTAGAGTATATCATTATCATAATAATTATTGTCGTCATCTCTTACAAATTGAATATTTATAGTTTTGCCGAAATTCTCCGAAGTCATCTGCGACGCCTTCGGATAATTTCTCTCTTCGGGAGGGAGGAGTTAAGGAACCCAAATCTCCCAATATTATCTTCATCAGCCAATAATTATATTATTTTACAATAACAACTATATGTTAGCGTATGCTATCTAGGACATGCGTCATTAGCAGAGATGATTGGTTAGCAATAAGATTAGTATACTCGTATAAGATCAATATTCTGTAGAATTCATTAATTACTGTTTTGCTGTAACTGGATACAAATAAAGTTGTTTTTTTAAACTCTTCTGTTGTCGCTTAATTAATTCGCGCGTGACGGTGACAGCGGTTTATTTTCGCGCGCGTTAGTTTGTATTTTGCGATAAATTCTAAGATATTAATTTAAATTCTATGGTGTAAAGGATTATCTTAATGTGCATGAAATGTTTAAGGTAACTAACGCGCTTCTTATCGCTATAGTAGCAGTGGGCGACAGCGGTTTATTTTCGCGGGCGTTAGTTTTATTTTGCGATAAATTCTAAGTTATTCATTTAAATTGTATGGTGTAAAGGATTATCATGCCTGAAATGTTTAAGGTAACTAACGTATTTAAGTTGAGGATTAATACCTACTGTATCCGTCTAAATAGCTTTCCGATTACTATATTGAACGTGGCATTATTTTTGAAGTGACAATGGGTATAGTAAGCTGTCATTATAAGATAGACATATGCCATCACGGACTTTTTGTACAACTTTAAAAGAGAAACAATGCCACAATACATTGTTTTGTTATATCTCAAAGGGATTTGGCAGCGTTTTCATTTTCAACAATTATCGTCATATTTTATTTTATTTTATTTTTTATTTTATTTTATTAAGGACAACCAACAAAGCATACACCAAAAAATACATGTTAAAGTACTCATATTTTTACATTGTATAGTGTAGCCTTAATTAAAGGCTGCCACGGCATGCATTAAACAAAGGAATAGGAAATGTAGAACAGCTATAAACAGCAATTACTTTTTTAAATAAATTGTTACACAAAAGAAGAAATGAAAAATTACAATATTCATACCTCTTTTTCACTCTTGTTATATAGCCCTATGCAAGACAGACTTAACTTTATGTAAAGAGTAAGACATATCAATATCCCCACTGGGTGAGCGTGACAGGCGACTAAACTGAACCTGCAGTCTGTTAATGGTGGAAAAATGACCCAGATTGGTTTTAAAGCCCTTAGCGCAAAGTACCTAACTGATATCTGGACTTACGAGCAAGTTTGCAAGGTACATTTATATTTATCTGACTCAGCAACCTCGGACAATCAATGTGAGTGTTTATTATTTTGTATAGGAACAGATGATCTAGGATCATACGACGATTTTCCAGACTCATAAGTTTGAAATATTTCAAGCGTGAGCTGTAGCTAGTTAAATTTTTGACGATATTGCAGTGATAAGACAAATGCCAAAGAAATCTTTTCTGCACTGATTCTAATCGACGTTTATGTATTTCGTAGAATGGAGTCCAAACTATGCTGCAATATTCTGAGCCTGACCTGACTATTGAGTTAAAGATTGCGATTTTAGTTGAGGCGCGTTTAAAATCTTTACTGTTACGCAGAATAAAACCCAACATCTGAAACCCCATATTAGCAATTTTATCAACGTGAATATTAAACCGAAGCTTATTGTCTATATAAATCTTCTTTCTCGTAAATAATTTGGTTATTAATTTTATAATTACGAAAATATGGTCCCCTTTTTCTAGAAAAATGCACGTGATTGCATTTGTCAGCAGTAAGTAACATGTTATTCTCCAAACACCATTGGGAAAAACGGTTTAAGTCTTCTTGGAGCTTAAATGGATCCTGATTGGACTCTATTCGTTTTATGATTTTTAAATCGTCTGCGTATAAATATATCTTCGAGTGTACAAAACAAGACGCTATGTCGTTAATGAATATATTGAAAAACAACGGGCCCAGATGGGAGCCTTGGGGTACGCCTGAGGGCGTCGAAAACAGGTTTGACGAATAACCGTTGACCACAACCCTAGATGTGCGCTTAACAAGGTAAGACTCACACCACTGCAATAAATTGCCTGCAATTCCGATTATGTGCAACTTTAACTGCCATATTCTAAGTTGGGTATCCCATACTGTTTGATTGTTCTCTATTGCATGATGTGGTCTCCTATAATTGAGGAAGCACATAGTTTTTTTTTTTGTGTTCTGTTACTTTATAATTATATAGCATGTAAGGTGTATTCTTTGTTGGAGATCCTAATATAATAAAATAAAATAAAATCCACCTTGTCAAACGCCTTGCTAAAATCAGTGTAGATTACATCCACAGGTGATCCATGGTCTACAGCATCGGCCAAATCTGATATGAAGCACGCAAGATTGGTTCCAGTAGAACGGCCCTTCATGAAGCCGTGTTTTTCAGGCATCAATATTTGTTTCACATGCCACGAAAGTACAGGGTACACCAAAGCTTCGAACACCTTTCCAAAAATAGACAAAATAGATACTGGTCTATAGTTATTCGCGGCGGACTTGTTACCAGACTTAAAAATCGGTACTACTCGTGCTTCCTTCCAAGTCTTCGGAAAACAACCTGTGCTCAATGATTTATTATAAATCATAGAGAGTGGTTTCCCCAAACAGTCAGAACATTTTATTGCAAAAATGGAGGGCAATCCGTCAGGTCCTGGCCCTTTATTAGGGTCAAGTCTCTTTAGAGCTTTAATTACAGAATCCATGGATAGTGTCAATTGGGTCAGAAAATTAGTATGCTGACATTGCGCAGTCCCGTATTTAGCCATATCGCCAACAGCATTGCCACTATAAGGGTTATAGACAGATGAAAAACATGAGGCAAATATGTTGCAATTATCTGCTCCGTTACTACCTTTGACATCGCCGTTATGTATTGATGAAGGGTACGTACTGTTACCGTTACGTTTATGTTTTACAAAATGACCAAAATAGCTTAGGGTTAGAAGTGATCGAAGATTCAATTGACTTTATATATTGCCTATAATTAATATGAATTAATTTTGAAACTCTGTCTTTTACTAAACGATATGAAATTTTATCTAGGGGGTTTTTAAATTTGGAATAAAGTGTATGGTACTTATTCTTCTCTTTTAGTAGGCGAATAAGATCCCTGCTAAACCGAACTGGATATTTACAAGATTTAGGCTTAGTCTTAGGTACGCATATCTCAATAACATTATAAATAGCTTTGTAAAAACAGTCTACCATTGCGTCGACATCGCAACATTGTGAAAACAAGTCTTGCCATGATATTTTACTTAATTCTTGAATAATTTTACAATAATCAGCTTTATAGAAGTTAAATTTTGACTCCTTGTTAGGGCGTAAAGTTTCCTCGTGCAAGTTACACAGCAGTTCGAATTCAAGGGGGGGATGGTATGTGTCTATTTTACTTAGAGGGCTTTCGGACATACTTAAACTTTTCACCGTGGTATCGGTCAAAACAAGATCGAGTATCTTATTTTTATGGTTATACACACAGTTGTATTGAGCTAAATTATTTAAAGAAATAAAGTCCAACAGTTTCCGCTCATAAATTCCGTTTTTATTTAAAGTAGGTGCAAGCGGTGAGCCTGGTGAACCCATCCATTCAATGCTACTAAGGTTGAAATCACCCAATATTAACGTAGCGTTAAAGTTTTCCAAGGCATTATTAGCATTATCGATAAAATGTTCTAAAATATGCTTTTATACTGGAGGTGGAATGTACACCGCACAGATCAAAAGTTTAGCCAGTTGATTGTTTAAGCAAATGTCGATATTTCAACAATCTAAACAAACCATTTTGAAACACACTCTTTCAAACAAAAAAAGAATTTTCAAAATCAGTCCACAATTGACGGAGATCATCGGTGAACAAATATAAAAAAAGAAATACATACATGAGGTCGAACATAGAACCTCCTCCTTTGTGGAAAGTCGGTTAAAAATAACTTTCTTTTTAGAAGTCGGTGTCCATAACGAAAAAAATTGGTACCTACCAAAGACCGACATCCAAAAAGAAAGTTATTTTGGTCGGTGCTCCGTAGACCAATTCAAATTTGACCAATTGGTCTATGGGGAAAATTACATGTTTCCATCGTCCAATTACCAACTGGGCTATGGAGAACACTGAACGTAAACCAAAAGTATGTTCCATTATAACCCCGAGTTCACACCATTTTTTCACTTTTTCGGTTTTTATTTAGACATTGACAGTCGTTACGAATAGTCAGACGTTTGAGATCTGACATCAGTCTAGCCAAGGGGTACCGTGTTACCCAGTTCCTGGGTTGTGGAGGTCAGATAGGCAGTCGCTCCATGTAAAACACTGGTACTCAGCTGAATCTAGTGAGACTGGAAGCCGACCCCAACATAGTTGGGAAAAGGCTAGGCAGATTATATTCGGTTTTTATTTAGAAGTTGATGGTATTTTATTTTAGTTTCGGTGTTGTGTTTTGGATTGCTACTAGATGGCGCGCAGCAAATATGTCCTTACTTTTTCGTATGAAGTCGATATTCTTCTCCCTAGAGTAAATAGTATTCTGTGCAGTGAACGCTCGGTCTAGGTAGGTAGAAAGGTAAGTAAGATAGGTAGGTTTAGGTAAGTAGGGTAGGTACAGGTAGGTAGGTAAGTAGGGTAGGATAGGCAGTAAACGGGAGCGAAGCCGCGACGAAGTAGCACAGCTAGTTATTCATATTATTACAATTTACAATTACAATTTATTACCTACCTACAATTAATATTATTACAATTTTAACTATCGGTAGTAGGTGCATAATGAGAACTTAAGAGAAAAGAAGAAAATAAAATTTTAAGCATTTTGGGGTGTCTAAAAGAATGAATAGGTGTGCGAAATACGAATAATTGGGTACCCACCTAACTACTTAGGTATTTTAGATTTTCGTGTTGTTCACAAATAAAATTTATTCCTTTTTTTATTGAACAGTTATCGTTTTGTTCACATAAACGTTAAAATTGCCTAAGTAAGTAGTTATCTACCTAGTCTAAGATTGTGCCAATAGCCTGAGTAAGTAAGGTGTAGGTACGCACTTGTTAACGTTTGTATATAAAACTACCTATTTATTTATTTTAATTATTCTGTGCTTTTTGCACTTAGAGCGACCGATCCTCTCTTTGCGAGCTGGTCATCTTTAGCATAGGGCGTCAGGTTAGAACTTAAATCAGATACTGCCACTAATTAATGTCGGCTTTTTTATTTAACATTATTTTTATTTGCGGCTCATTCAATGGATAGGAATATATAAATGAATCTGTCTAGCCTTTTCCCAACTTTATTGGAGCGGCTTACCGGATTCAGCTGAGTACTACTGTTTCACATCGAGTGACTACCTATCTGACCTTCACAACCCAGTAACTGGGTAACACGGTACCCCTTCGCAAGACTGGTGTCAGATCTCAGGCTTCTGACTCGACGACTGTCAAAGATCTTCAAATGACAGCCGGGACCAACGGCTTAACGTGCTTTCCGAGGCACGGAGGAAAACACGCTATTTTGAAATGGTCACCCATCCACGGACCGACCTCGCCAAGCGTTGCTTTACCTTGATGATCGACCAGTGTGGCTGTTATTATTTAGCTATTGAAGAACAAATGAAATTTATATGCACAGAAACCAAGTAAGTATTAAATGATCGGTGGTGTGCGCCAACATTATTGAGGCTGCTACTTCCTGAGGTGACTGAAAGAAACGTTTGGCTGCAGTGGATGTCTTACTAGGTAGATATTTGTAAGACAATTATAGGAATAGATGGTAAACTTAAATGAAACAAATAAACTTTATTTTAATTAATAAATATATTTCATAATACTAGGTATTTATTCCGTAGCTTACATGAGTAATTGTATCTTAATAATATATTCTTGTTTGCTTAAATATGGCTCTGATGTTCGATGATATAGTCCAGAACGATTTCAGAGGTAATTATACCTTTTGGTATGATTCCTGGAAAAAATATATAAGGATTTTAGTTCATTAACGGGCAGATACCTGTGAGTAGCTGATTTTAAAATGAGAATCACTTCTAAACGGCTAGTCGTAATTTTTTGGAAAAAATATATGTTGCATTAGACCATTTTCTTAATAAATTGAGCTGAGAAAATTTTGAGTTTTATTCGTACAACATGGTTTAATTAATTTGTAAAGTTATGTCTAAAACGGACAAAAACACGACAGACCGCTGGGCGTATTTAAATGAAATAACACCATCTCAAAGACAATTTAATTATCTACATTTTGATCTGAGGCTTTTCTTTAAAGTCATAGTTTAATAAGTAAAGTACAAAAAGCTACTAAATTTTTCGGTCGCCTACTTTACGCTGCCTACTTTCAAACGTGTAGTAATTTTTCAAAATTTGAACGAGGTGCGATACGTTTGGACATCGGTTACATCGGAGATTTTATAAATTTTGGAAACACGGGCAGGCTGTCGAAGCGCTTTAACAATAGTCTAATATTATACAATATAGGGGAACGGACTAGTAGGTACTGTTATTAACGGAAAAGTTTTGTTATTTCTAAGACCTAACGGAAATAGCACGACGTGTGAAAAAATAAAAAATCGAACAAAAAAGTTAAAGACTATCTAACTAAAGTTTCGTACACGATTTAGAAGTTTTAGGTGAGAGCCTTTCTATCCTGTCGCCCGAAACAGTAATTGTTTGTACCACAGATAATATAATACTACAGTAGTTTGTACTGTGAAAAGTATCTAAGGCGGTCATATAGATGGCGTCAGTTGTCTGCAGCGCTGTCTCTGTCTCTTATCTACAGTAACAACCAAGCGATTTTGAATCGGTTAAATTAAAATTGTTTTAGAAAACAACTTAAAATACAAAGAGCTATCTAAAGTAGATTCTTCAGTTGGTGATGATGGAAGGAAGTAAGCTCCCTATATAAATCCTACACATGACCAAGTTTAGGTGCAAACAACAAGTTCGGGATTGGCTACTAGGACTTACCTATAACGAAACTGAAAACCTACTAGCAATTTAGTGTTAAATCAACATATACCATACACACCACCACATACACACCATCACATACACACCACCACATACACACCATCACATAAATACCATCGCATACACTCCATCACTTACATACCAGCACACTTACGCTTACACCTTTAGTTACCTTTCAGTTTTTGTTTTTGTTTAGTGATTGGAACCGTTGCATTTGATATATATAATAAAACAATCATATTATTTGTCGAGAGAGACTGGATTCTGCGACACAGGGTATCCTAGTGCAGAATCCAGTGTCACATCTTAACACTGTAACACTCATTTATTGAATCAATAAATTTAATTTAATTTTTTATATAGAATTATGAATTCATATACCTACATCAGGGGCGTAGCTACTGCAGTATCAGCCGTATGAACGACACGGGGCCCCTGAGCTACTGGGGCCCCAACGTGCAATGTGTGGAATCAAAATTCTTATAATGTTATTCACAATTTCAAATTCTGTTTGATGAAAGGTCCGGGAGGCTGGAATTATCTTTTTTTATTAAATGAACCTGATTTGATGTGAAAGATGTACACAAGTAATGTAGATCTGTCGCTTACACACACTCAAAATAACCTTATACTAAGAGCTTATGGTCACCCCCCAGGTCTGAATGCGAACGAAGTGCGTGTATTGAGACATATTATTATAATTGAGTACATTTATAATACCCGGTATATTTATTCAGTGTTGTTTTCCTTATAGACGCAGCTATGTCGCCATTTATGTTACTTAGCATTACTTAGTTGTAAGCCGGTTTCCTTTTATTGTAATGTATGCAACGTAACTAGGTTAGTACCATCATATTTAATTGTAATCACTTCCTTATTCATCTACAGTACACATATTACTAGGCTGACGCTTCTTCTTATGTACCTACTATATAGGTCAAAACTGCAGTGACACTCTACCAAAACAAAAAAGGGTTTTTTTAGGGTTCCGTAGCCAAATGGCAAAAAACGGAACCCTTATAGATTCGTCATGTCTGTCTGTCTGTCTGTCTGTCTGACTGTCTGTCTGTCTGTCCGTCCGTATGTCACAGCCACTTTATTCCGAAACTATAAGAACTATGCTGTTGAAACTTGGTAAGTAGATGTATTCTGTGAACCGCATTAAAATTTTCACACAAAAATAAAAATAAAACAATAAATTTTGGGGTTTCCCATACTTGAAACTAAAACTAAAAATATTTTTTTTCATCAGACCCATACGTGTGGGGTATCTATGGATAGGTCTTCAAAAATGATATTGAGGTTTCTGATATCATTTTTTTCTAAACTGAATAGTTTGCGTGAGAGACTCTGCCAAAGTGGTAAAATGTGTCCCCCCCCCCCCTGTAACTTCTAAAATAAGAGAATGATAAAACTAAAAAAAATACATGATGTACATTATTATGTAAACTACCAGTGAAAATTGGTTTGAACGAGATCTAGTAAGTAGTTTTTTTTAATACTTCATAAATCGTAAACCGCAATTTACCAAGTACGGAACCCTTCGTGCGCGAGTCCGACTCGCACTTGGCCGGTTTTTTTCCTAGGCAGCAGAATTTCAACACTTCGCGGTTAGTAGGAATAATCTATACTTTAATTTCTATACAAAATATTAAATCAGTTGTGGATAATTTAACTTCTTCTACAAAAACCAGCCATTTGAGTTTTGGGAGAGTATGACTGCACTTTTGACCCTTGACTGTACCTAAGAAGAAGAGTATATGTGGGTGTGGTGTGGGTGTGTGGGTGTGGGGGTGTATGTGGGTGTGGGGTGTTGTGTGTGTTTATGTATGTGTATGTGGTGTGTGTGTGTATGTTGTGTGTATGATACAGTCGTTATTATTTTCTGGCCTTTATGAAAAATAACACCTAAAACACGTTAATATTTACCTGGACCGTTATTGTTGCCATTTACATATTCTTCGACGACCACCACAAATGGCGCTATGTCTAATATCCTCGCTGCTAGCCCGACTGTGGGGTTCCCTTTGTTTTCAGCAATCTTGTAATGCTTTTTCATCATATATTTTAAGACTGTATCGCTTAAATCGAGATCACCCTTCTTTTTTGGGTTTGTTGCTTCAGATCTTAAACTATCTTTACTAACGACGCCTTTGAGGAATCTGTAAAAAAACGTAAGCATCATTTTTTTTCAACACTCGAAAACTGGCTCCTACTGCTTTTAGACACGACAAGACACTCGTATTTCGTACTCTTGGGATATGGCGGCGGGCAACCCCCACCCAGACGTGGCTGTGAAATTTTGGGGGCCCTACCACTAAACTCAAACTAACTGACATTCAGGGTTGGGCAGTATTTGAATTACTTTTTATTAAAATAATTATAATTGAAATACAAATACGTTTGGGGGTAAGCGGAACAGGGTGTAAAGTCCCACAAACCTCCATAGAAAAGGGAGGATCCTCCGACCAGACGGGTGTTGTGTCTGGTCCGGGCAACTGCCCAACGGTTGTTGTCGGACTGTTGTATGTGTTCTAATCGCGCCGAAAACTTTGCTTGCGCGATGCAAGATTTGTGTGACGTCATGTCATTAGTTCGTAAGTGGCGGCGTCGGTGCCGCTACATCACTCCCCTCCGGAGACCGGGGGTCGATAGCAGGGTTAGGTTGAGCCGTCCGTACATTTTGTGATGTGTGCCTGGCCAGTGGAAGGTTGGTTCCCGTGAGTCGGAACCGGAAGTCGCAGAGTTCGCGGTGAGTCGGAACTGTATGCGGTTGTGCCCCAGTGAGTAGGGGTGATGATATCCCAGTGAGTCGGGATAGAGTTGCTGGCTCCAGTGGGTCGGAGCGGTGATGATGTCCCAGTGAAACGGGACAGTGGTGCTGGCTCCAGTAGGTCGGAGCGGTGATGAAAGAAGCTGAGGGTAATGACCAGGAATGCGCGTCCGCTGCATGCAGGTGGTCAGTCAACGCTCCGTTGACTTCGGTCATCGACGTTAAATTGTATTCCACACTCACAGCAAAACGTAAGATTTTAGTTAATACAATACATACAATTTATAAAAAAAAAAAAAACTAAATCAATAATTTTTATTTCACATAGGCCTACATGGGCACTTATAAAACGTCGACAATGTGCACGGTTCGGGTTGGTCGATTCCTATGGAGAAGAACCGGCAAGAAACTCCATGGTTACTCTTATAAAAAATTGTTTGGTTTTACAATATTTCCATGTTACAGCAGTACTTAGATGGGGGGACAACGCAGGCCCGATAATAAGTCGTAAGAAACTTAAACAAGAAGTGATTATATAATAAATAAACAAAAGATTAAAAAAAAGTAAAACGAGATAAAATGCTAACAATCTAGAAGGCCTACAATGTTCACACATTTACAAACCAATCGGTAAAATAATCTATACAAAGTATAACAAGACTAAATTTAACATGTGGCACAAATGTTGTTATCAGTGCTGTAACTATTCTTAGCAAAGGGCTATAAAGATAATTGAAAACCATTGTAAAAAGTCTTATTAAATGAAGAAAAATTAGATTGAGAATAGTTAGAGACATCCACATATTTGTGCCGTTTATGGGTTACCAGGGAAGCCGCATGTGCAGAAGGAGCTAAAACCAAATATTTTTATCTTCAACGTAGTCCTTGATTTTATAATATGCTTTTTTAATAAGGACACGTTTGATGTGATTTTTGAACTTTCCGTCGGTCAGTTCTATAACTGACTTTGGCAACTTGTTATAAAAGCGTATACTGTTTATAAGAAAAGACTTGCTAGTTTTCGTTAATCTGAATTTGGGTAATACAATTTCGTGTTTACTGCGTGTATTTAAATTATGGAAGTCGCTTCTAGTTTTGAAAAGCCCTCGATTTTTGCGGACATACAAAATACATTCTAAAATATAAAGTGAAGGTAGAGTCAGTATATCGATCTCTTTAAATTTTTCTCTGAGGGTCTCGCGAGGACCCATTTTATAGATCGCGCGGATTGCCCTCTTTTGTAATATGAAAATTGAGTCAACGTCTGCTGCTGATCCCCACAGCAGAATGCCATAAGACATAATACTGTGGAAATAAGCATAGTAAACCAGCCTAGCTGTGGCTACATCGGTTAACTGCCTTATTTTCCTTACTGCATATGCAGCTGAACTTAACTTACCCGAAAGAGTTCTAATGTGCGCGCCCCACTGCAGTTTTGAGTCGATAATAATCCCTAAGAATACAGTTTCAGCTACAACTTCAAGATTTTTGCCGTCAAGATTTAAATTTAGGTCACGTTGTGGTACATTTGGTAAAGAGAACTTAAGACATTTAGTTTTTTTCGCATTCAGTAAAAGATTATTAGCTGCGAACCATTTTGAGAGAATAATTAGACTTTCGTTGACCTGTAAGACATCCGTATCTTTCCTATCTATTTTAAAAATTAGCGAAGTATCATCAGCAAATAGAATTATATCCGATAATTTGGCCATCATAAAAAGGAGGTCATTAATGTAAACAAGGAAGAGGAATGGGCCGAGAATTGAACCTTGAGGCACGCCCATCTTGACTAGAGACCCGGAGGACGTCGCCCCATTAACATTTACTTTTTGCTGTCTGTTTGATAAATAGGAAAGCACAAGATCAGCAGCTCGTCCTCGAATTCCGTAGTGGTGTAATTTACAGATCAGTGTGTTATGGTCGACGCAGTCGAACGCTTTTGAGAGATCACAGAAAATGCCAATGGCATCCTGGGACTTCTCCCAAGATTCCAAAATGTGACTGATGAGTTTTACTCCCGCGTCCGTTGTCGACCTACCTTTCGTGAAACCAAACTGCTGACTATGCAGGATCCCATTTGAATTGAAGTGAGACAACATCTGATCCAGCATGATTTTTTCATAGATTTTACTCAATGCTGGAAGCACGGATATAGGTCTATAATTAGAGGGATCACTCTTACAACCTGATTTGAAAATTGGTACTACTTTACTGTGTTTCATTAAGTCAGGAAACGTGCCGCTGTCCAAACATTGATTGAATATGCCTGTTAGGACAGGAGCAATTGAATCAATAATATCTCCAAGAACCCTAACGGATATCCCCCATAAGTCTTCAGTATTTTTTATATTGAGACTTTTGAACGCGTTTTTAATTGTATCAATACATATTGGTTTAAATCTAAAGGTTGGTAAGTCTTTAGTAAAGTTTTCCTTAAGAAGAGCTTCAGCTAATTTAGATGAGGAGGGAAGAGACTTCGTAACCTCTAACGGAATGTTGGTAAAGAAATTTTCTAATGTCTCAGCGACTTCTTGCTTATCAGAAATGGTTTGATTAGTTATTTTCAATGACAACTCATTCTGATCGCGTAGTTGTGTCTTTCCGGTTTCTCTATTAATTACTTGCCACACAGTTTTTATTTTATTATTAGAAACACCAATTTTGTTAATTATTATTTGAGATTTTGCTTGAGCGCAGACTCTTTTAAATATTTTGGAATAGTTTCTAACATAAGTGTGGAAAACTTGATCGGAAGTCAAATATTTTTCGTAATATAAATTATATAAGATATCTCGGCTTTTTCTTATGCCCACAGTGGCCCATTCGCTAAATTTAGATTTGTAATTGTTAACGTTAACTGTTTTTACAGGACACGTTTTATTGAATTCTTGGCAAACTGTAGAAAACAACGTGCCGTAATTTATATTGGGGTAGGTACAAGGATTTGCTATTGCACTAAAGAAAATAAATATTACCTACTTTATTTACATTGTCGTTAAAACGGCAGTAAGTGTTCATAGAAAAGCCAATGATTCCTTGAATATTACGAATAAATTCTTAGATAAAACAATTGTGTTCAAGTAATGTTCGTTGAAAAGCAATTTCTTTATATGTGAATATATTATGTTAAGCATCTAATGTTTCGTTTTAATGAAATACATTTTTATTTATTTAGTAAGCAGATATTTTGATTGTCACAACGTTGGTTTTAAGTGAAACGACTGATTTGTTATGTTGACCTTGTATGGGACCTTGTTTTTAGCAAGGCCGTTTGGAAGAGTTTTAGAAAACTTTAAGTTTTTTTTTTGCCCGCTGCCTCGGATAGGTTAGGTTTTTTTTTTGTTAATTGTGGGGCGGCAATAATTTTATGGCCAGGGGCGCCAAATATTTGAATACGCCACTGTATATAAAACCAAAAGTGATCATCGTTGGACGTTAGGCTGTACGGATTTATTCGGCTCAGCTCGTAGCAGCCCAGTTTCTTAAATATACACAATACACGCGAAAAAAAAATCGGCGTAATATGCGTTCTTAAATCAACTTAGTATGTAGGTTAGGAATTCAAAAACCAACATTGCATTTTATAATAAATTGAATAATCGATGGAATGTCGAATGTTGATATCGATTTGTCCAACAATTATGTTATGATTTTGATGAAGCCTAAAGCTGCCTACCGAAAATTTTAGCAACCCACCTCGGCATTTTGATTGTTTATGTAATTCAAGCAAATACCAGGCCCCTCAGAAAGTATTGCGAAAAAAAGTTTTTATATATGGGAGACTGGCCAGTTATAATGTTTTTCGAAAATATGATTATTCATAAGTAAAAATAAGTAAGTTCCAATTTCAAAATTTCCCTCCACATTTTTTGCGAGTTAATTCAAAGTATTGTGTCTCACCACAAAATAATAAGTATACAGAAGGGCCACTCCCACCGTTTACAAAATTGACAGCTAAACTTGACAGATTCACTAGGGTTGCTACTATATTGATTCCGAATTAAAAAAAAGAGTAGGTTGCCCAAGTTACAAACATAAATACATAGATTCATCTAAACATACATCATATTATGCTTACATGCCTTAGAGGGTAGACAGGGCATCAAATATCCATTAAATTTCACGAAACATTTAATATTACGCCACATACCATGAATATTGGAGAGTAAAAAGACGTAGTAATAGTGTAATAATGATCCCACTTAAAAAAATAAATTGTGAAAAGCACCAAGCTCGACAAAAATATAAATGTGATAAAACAGGTACTTAATAAAATCAAAAAAACCAAAGATGATCTTAAACAAGAAGAAAATTATGCTGTGCAGTCGGAGGAAACATATTTGTAAGCTGTATGACTTGAACCTTATTATTATGACAAGTTCCCAATTTCATCTGTGGGCTTATAATAATTTATTATAATCGTAGATAATGAATTTCTAATTTGGACCTTTATAACTTAAAAATAATTGAAAGAAAGAATTAAAAACGAAAAAGTAAATTCGGTCTGTAACAAATATCAAAGGTAACCCATCCAATGCAACCAACCTCGTTACAGTACTTAATGTATGAATGACGTGACAAACGCCTGCACAAAGCAATCATGACAGCCGCGACTGAGCTCGGTCCAATATTGTCCATTATTCCCTGTAAAACCGAAATGTCAAAGTGAGAGTGGCCCCTCTGTCTGCGGCGCGCCGCCGCTTACGTACTTTGTGGTCTCACTGAAATATGGATCTGCGCCGGGAACATTTTAGAGCTATGATTTTATACGATTTCAAGTGTCGCCTGAAACCGGATGAATCGTACGATAGACTTCAAATGGCATTCATGGATGAAGGCCCTTCCAAGGCAACCGTGTATCGTTGGTATAACGAATTCAAGCGCGGTCGACCAACTTTGGGGGATGACGAAAGAAGCGGTCGCCCTTTGACGGCTGTTACCGAAGAAAACGTGCTAGCAGTGAAAAATTTAATCTAAGACAATAGGCGAATTACATATCAGGAGATTCAACACATATTGAAGATTGGATCGGGAAGCGTTCACGAGATTCTACACAGCCATCTTCGCGTGAGGAGGATAGTATCACGCTGGGTGCCGCACAACCTCACCGATGCTCAGAAGCAGGCCCGGGTGGAATGGTGCCGTGATATGCTTAACAAATTTGAAGCAGGCTCGTCTCGGCGTGTTTACGACATCGTTACAGGTGATGAGTCCTGGATTTATCAATACGACCCAGAAACCAAGCGCCAGTCGACTGTTTGGGTGTTTCAAAATGAGCCAACGCCTACCAAAGTGAAGCGATCTAGAAGCGGGGGTAAGATTTTGATCGCTAGCTTTTTTAATTTGACTGGCCACTTGGTATCAATTCCCTTACGGGATCAAAGAAGCATTAATGCCGAATGGTATACTACCAAATGTTTGCCAGAAGTTTTCTCTGTTATAAGCAACAAGCGACCAAACACAGGGCTCCGCGGGCTACTGCTCCACCACGACAATGCACCTGCGCACACCGCACTCAAAACGAGGGACTTCCTGGACAGCACGCCAGTCAAACTCCTGGGTCACCCTCCTTACAGCCCTGATCTAGCACCGTGTGACTTCTTTTTATTCCCAAAAATAAAAAATCAGCTCAAAGGGATACAATTTTCGTCGCCGGAAGATGCGCTGGCTGCGTTCGAGCAGGCTGTAAACGAGGTGTCTGCGGCGGACTGGAAAAAGTGTTTTGAAAACTGGTTTAGGCGCATGAATCTTTGTATAGAGGCTGGTGGAAAGTACTTTGAAAAGATTTAATAAAAATATATGTACGTATAGAACATTTTTTTTTAGTTTCGCAAAACTTTCTGAGTGTCCCACGTATACGGGGTGCCATGCGGGGTCTACTTACCCATCATCATTGACGACGAAGGCTACTGTGTTGTCAGATCCCATGGCGGCGAGGGCGTCCAGGCAAGAGCGACTCGCTAGAACACTAGGCACCGAGCGGTTGATTTTTAAATTTGAAATACATCTTTGCCACCAGCTGAAACCATTTCAAGTTATTATTTTACTTAAATTTAAAATCTAAACTAATGTTTATACGAATGGCCCAGCAGAAATCGTCATTAAAATCGAAAAACGCATTGTTTTAGAGCAAAAAGTGAAGAAGGTTTTAGAGGAAAAAGTGAACATTGTCTATCATAATATCAGCCGAAAGACGTCCACTGCTGGACATAGGCCTCCCCCAAGGTGTCGTCACATTGATAGGTCACGAGCTTCTCGCATCCAGTGGATCCCCGCAACCTTCACCGGGTCATTTGTCCACCTGCTGGGAGGCCTTCCAACGCAACGTCTTACGGTTCGCGGTCGCCGCTCCAGAACCTTTCTGCCCCATCGGCCATCCGTTCTGCGAGCAATGTGCCCTGCCCACTGCCACTTAAGTTTGTCAATTCTTCGGGCTATGTCGGTTACCCTGGTTCTCTTGCGGATCTCTACATTTCTGATTATGAGGCAACTCCGAGCATAGCCCTCTCTGTTGCCCTTTGGGTGACTGTAAGCTTTCTGATGAAGCCCATTGTAAGCGACCACGTCTCAGAGCCATATGTCATCACGGGCAACACGCACTGGTCATAGACTTTCGTCTTGAGACACTTTGGTAAGTTAGACGAGACGATACCGCGCAACTTCCCGAACGCTGCCCACCGAGTCGGATTCGACGGTTGACCTCTTTCTCGAAGTTGGCCTTACCCAACTGGATCGTTTGTCCCAGGTAGACATAGTCGCCCACAACTTAGAGTGTAGGTCTCCGACCTTGATAGAAGTGGGTGTAACATGGGCATTAAACATAATCTTGGTTTTGTCCACGCTCATCCTAAGACCCACTCTTTCGGAAGCTCTACTGAGGTCATAGCCTAGCCCTCTCCAGTCCAGAACCTCGAAGAAATCCTCCAGCGCAGCGGTGAACAGTTTCGGAGATAAGACCTCTCCCTGTCTCACACCTCGCTGCAGATGGACGGGTTCCGAGGTCTGATTCTGAAGTCAAACTGACATGGTGGCATTTTTGTACAAACACTTTAACACTTCGATGTACCGGTAGTCAATTTGGCACCGTTGGAGAGACTGCAGTACACCCCAAGTCTCGAACGAATCGAAGGCTTTCTTGTAGTCCACAAACGCTAAACAGAGGGGCAGGTTGTACTCTTCGGTCTTTTATATAACCTGCCGCAGCGTATATATGTGGTCTACTGTGCTGAAGCCTTTACGGAATACGGCTTGTTTGGGAGGTTGGAAATCGTCAAACCTGCGCGCGAGACGATTCGCGATGACTCTTGAAAACAGCTTGTAGAAATGAGATGGGCCTATAGTTCTTCAGTACGGCATTGTCACCCTTCTTGAAGAAGACTACCACCACGCCCCTGCACTACGCCTGTGGCGTTTTCCCCTCAAGTATGACAGATTCAAACAGCATCTGAATGGCCTTAAATACTGGTTTTCCACCCGCCTTCAGGAGTTCGGCCGTAATTCCGACATCACCCGGTGCCTTGTTGTTCTTAAGCTGTTTCAGAGCCATCCTAATCTCATACAGGCTGACGTCCGGAATGTCTTCGGTATAGTGTCGGGTCAATCTAGCTCTAGGGTCATTCGCTAGATTCGCGACAACTGGCAACTGGTCCATACAACTACGAAAAAATCAGAACTACATCATGCTTTGCGATTTTAGCATTTTTCAGTGTCGATTTCTATTTACTGGGCTAGAAGGCATTTTTTTTTAAATAGGAGTGAGTAACATAGAGTACATACAGAAAGTCGCGTTCAGGAGGCTCCTTGAAGAGATGCGCCTCCATCCACTGGTCGCTAACGAACTTTGTCATGTAGTTGCGGATGCCGTCAGGAAGGATCACCACCACTTTCTTACCGGGACCGAGTTTGTACTCCTTCGCGGCTTCAATAGCTGAGTATGTAATTGCCCCGCTGCTACCGCCTGAAAATATGATGGAATGAAGTCTTAGGCTGTGAAGTTGTGCAATTACAAGACACCATATATACAGGGTGGGATTTAGTAATGCACATGAAGGGAAAGTACCTACTCTTAATACTGTAGATAGTAAATTTTACTCAAAGAAAACATTCCTTTATTTTTGAAAAGAAAGAAAACTGCATTCAAAGATTTTCGAAAATTCGCTTGCCACACCTGGGAATCGAACAGACTAAAATCTGTAAAAAATACGCTCTGTACTTTTATTGCATCGATCGTTAGAGTCAATTATAAGGATGAAATCTCTCTAACAAACTTGATAAATTAAATGAAAGGAAAACCATGAAATCTGGACTTATAAATAAATTTGTGTATCCAAGAAAATGGAGCCCATTTCGTGAAACTAATTAGTTAGTTTACCATTTTTTGTAAATAATTTAAGATTTCATCAAGAATGCAGTTTTCTTTCTTTTCAAAAATAAAATAAGGTTTTCTTTGAGCAAAATTTTCTATCTACAGTATTAAGGTTGAACTAGTCGACGGCACGAACTATTTTGTGCGCGGAGTTAAAATGCATGCTATCTTATCCGACAACACGCGCGAAAGAAATAGATGCTGTGATGAGCAGTAAGAAGCTAGTTTGCGTACGAATTAGCACTTTTGCAAATTTGTATCGAAGTGGATGATGAGTTAGGAAGAAAACGAGCGTGCGAAATTTTATAAACAGACCTTTGGGAGTCTAGATATCATGAAAAAACGACTGAATGTATATTTCTAAAATAACATTATTTGCATTGTTGAATTACTAATCTATCCCTGTATGGAGGCCGTTTTGCAATTTTCCTTCTTCATATGGTATTTATTTCCGCCCAAAGATGCGTTAAAATTAGTGTTGAAATATGGAAATTTCGACGCTCATAACTTTCAAATACATTATTTTTTAACATTTTTGTTTCCATACAGGACTAGATAATGATGAGACAAATTGATATATGTTTTTATTTTGAACGTACATCGTCAAACAGTGGAGTAATCTCTAGACTACGTTTGTATGGAAGAATTTTCGACTAGTGTATCCTTAAGGTTGAACTAGTCGACTGCACGAATTATTTTGTGCGCGGGGTTAAAATGCATGCTATCTTAACTGACAACTCGTGCGAAAGAAATATATGCTGTGATGAGCAGTAAGAAGCTAGTTCGCGTACGAATTAGCACTTTTGCAAATTTGTATCGAAATGGATGATGATTTAGGAAGAAAACCAGCACGCGAAATTTTGTAAACAGACCTTTGGGAGTCTAGATATCATGAAAAAACCACTACATGTATTTTTATAAAATAACATTATTTGCATTGTTGAATTACTAATCTATCCCTGTATGGAGGCCGTGTTGCAGTTTTCCTTCTTCTTATGGTATTTATTTCCGCCCACAGAAGCGTTAAAATTAGTGTTGAAAAATGGAACTTTCGACGCTCATAACTTTCAGATATATTATTTTTTTACATTTTTGTTTCCATACAGGACTAGATAATGATGAGACAAATTGATATATGTTTTTATTTTGAACGTACATCGTCAAACAGTGGAGTAATCTCTAGACTACGTTTGTATGGAAGAATTTTCGACTAGTGTATCCTTAAGAGTACTTTTCCTTCAGGTGGCATTACAAAATTTCAACCTGTATATTTCAAACCGAATTATCGCAGACACTGTAGGCAATTTTTACCATCGTGGATTTCTTTTTTGGTGCTTCAGTCAGTAATAGAACATTTCCATTAATTGTTCAATTAAATAGATACCTACCTACTTAAAAAAAACTATAAGTATGAAAGTAAACATCTTTCTAAAATGATAACTTTTTTTTAGTAACTGTTCAAGTTTATATTGACGAAATTTTACAATGGAAAAATATCATTTGAAATACAATAAATCCCATCCAAATTATATAGATAGTTAATATATACCCGTCTTAAAAACACGGGTAAATTTTAAACTATATACTCAGAGAAGAAAGAGTTCACGATATCACACGATGTATGCAAATTACGGTGTTCGCAATAATTCGATGAGAAGGTCTCAAAACTTTTCTTACCGCATAGTAATCCTTCTTTTCTGATTATCTCTCGCGACATATTGAAAGACTGGTAATCATTAGGCTTTACGACTTTGTCGATGACTGATTTATCTAATACTTCCGGCACAAAGTCACCGCCAATTCCTTCCACCTGTAAAATATAATCGGATCAAAATTGTAAATTAAAATCATGGTAAAACTGAGGCCATGATAGCTCGGTTGGCGAGCATTGTGTGTCACTTAAGGAACGTCCTCACTGAGAGCATTCATGTGTAATGAGCATTCGTCGAATATTCGAGTGGTGTGGACGCTGAGCCGAGCTTTACAAAGCTTACATGCAAGCGCGAACTTCGGCCGGTGTAGACGTCGCAACGATTTTCGCGGAAACGGCGATTCGAAACGGACATTCGAATGTGAGAATGTTCACGCAAACAAAACGCTCGAAAGCGAGTACTCAGATAATGAAATCAATGAATCTATGTATGTAGGCATATTACTGGCCTCTTGTAAAGCAAGGAACAGTTCATTTATCTTATGTGTTGGTGACCTACTTGGTCAATCGTATTATCGAATGAAAAACATTTAACGAGATCGTATTCGAATGCTCCAAGTTCGCAAGGGAATGTTCATCTCGAACGTTCATAGTTTTGCTCGAACGTGAATGCTGGGTTCGCTGGGAAGCATTTGTTGCTCGGTTTTGGACAGCTGCGGCGCCGGTACCACGCTTGCAATACTGCAGAACGAGGTGTGTGCATAAATTGTATGAAAAAAACAACTGGTTGTGCGCCAGCGCTGTACGACACCCACACCGCTGCGGCGCCGCAGCAGTTAAACACCAAACGTCTAAATTGAAAGAGCCCTAAGATAATTAACCAGGTAAATTTCAAAAAGCTGGGCTGTCGGGTCAGAAATTAGTAGTACCTGAGTACCTTTTTAGAAAGAATAAAACTTACAAAGTAAAGGACCGGTTCGCCTTCACCAAAAATGATGGAGCCCTGCGGATCCACGGTGACGATGATGCAGTTGGGGCACTTCTCCTTGAGCTTGCGGCCCACGCCGGTGACCGTGCCGCCCGTGCCGGAGCCCATCACGAACATGTCCACGGTGCCCAGCGCGTCCAGGATCTCCACCGCCGTGTGCTCGTAGTGAGTCAGGGGATTCACTTCGTTTGAGTACTAAAATATTATACAAGATTGAATTAGTCACATGTCTCTGTGTTGCCACTGGCAATTGGGCACTTGATTAACCGACTTACCAAAAAGGAGAATAATTCTATATGCGACTTTTTTTGGTATGCTTTCGCATATCTCCGTCAATTTTGGATCGATTATGAATTATTATTTTTTTATTTCTTAAAGTATGTTTCGAAATTGGTCCCCTTTTAATTTGGTGAATATCTGATGAAGAACTTCGAAGATATACAACAGAACTCTTCAATTAATTATGGCATATCTCTCGGGGTTGCTGCAGTCGCATGTCGGTTTATTGTTTATACCATTTCATAACATAATATCATACCAGTACGCTCTAAAGGGGTAAGCAGATCTCTCATTTCACCGGTTATGTTCAAGTTTCATGTATTCGGGTAATCTATTCGGGCGTTATAGGTACCTCACAACTTGCCTATTAGGTGGGTACAACTAAAAACCGGCCAAGTGCGAGTCGGACTCGCGCACGAAGGGTTCCGTACCATTTTCGTAAAAAACGGAAAAAAAAACACGTTCGTTGTATGGGAGCCCCCCTTAAATATTTATTTTATTTTGTTTTTAGTATTTGTTGCTGTAGCAGCAACAGATATACATCACCTGTGAAAATTTCAACTGTCTAGCTATCACGGTTCATGAGATACAGCCTGGTGACAGACAGACAGACAGACGGACCGCGGAGTCTCAGTAATAGGGTCCCGTTTTTACCCTTTGGGTACGGACCCTAAAAACAGAGAAATAAAAACTTTTATACAAAAAAATACTACCGACTTCCAAATAAAACAACTACCAAGTGAAAAATAAGTTAATTTTTGGAAGTCGGTGTCCATAACGCCAAAAATTGGTATAGACACCGACTTCCAAAAATTAACTTATTTTTCACTTTGTAGTTTTGGAAGTCGGTAGTATTTTTTTGGAAAAAAAGGTTTTTATTTTTTAATGAAATGGCTCTGTTTACAGTAATCAACTAACAACTATTATCATATATTTATCTATCAACGGATTGCACCTACTTATACTCGTATATTAATTTTTTTTCTTCTTAGCGTTTCCATAACTTTGAGAAACTCTTTGTTGTTAAATCAGTTCAAATATTGTGTGGCCCAAATTTTGCTATTTCAAATGTCAGCAGGTTTTGCTGTAATTGACGTGATATGAAATTTACCTGGTTCATAGATATCGCCTGCGGGTTAGCTTCCAGTAGTCGTTTGGTGACCGACACGAAGCTGTCAGGGTCCTCGTGGTGGGCCATCGCCGGAGTCTGGATGATCTCCGAGCCGAGGAGACTCATGGTACTCATCTTCTCATCGGAGTTCTTATCAGGGGTAACGATGGTGCACCCATATCCTGGAAACACATAGCTTTCAGCATATTCTAACTAGCTACTTATCGACTGCCAGTTTTTACAGAACCAGTGCTATTTTTTTCGAGATTGAATTTTTGGCATAATAGTTTGGTTTTGTTTTTTGGTTAACCTAACCAAAAAACCGGTCAAGTGCGAGTCGGACTCGCGCACGAAGGGTTCCGTACTTGGTAAATTGCGGTTTACGATTTATGACTTATAAAAAAAAAAACTACTTACTAGATCTCGTTCAAACCAATTTTCGGTGGCAGTTTACATGGTAATGTACATCGTATTTTTTTTTAGTTTTATCATTCTCTTATTTTAGAAGTTACAGGGTGGGACACACACACATTTTACCACTTTGGAAGTGTCTCTCGCGCAAACTATTCAGTTTAGAAAAAAATTATGTTAGAAACCTCAATATCATTTTTGAAGACCTATCCATAGATACCCCACACGTATGGGATTGATGATTTTTTTTTTTAGTTTCAGTTTCAAGTATGGGAACCCCTTAAATTTTTTGTTTTTTTTTCTATTTTTGTGTGAAAATCTTAATGCGGTTCACAGAATACATCTACTTACCAAGTTTCAACAGCATAGTTCTGATAGTTTCGGAAAAAAGTGGCTGTGACATACGGACGAACAGGCAGACAGACATGACGAATCTATAAGGATTCCGTTTTTTGCCATTTGGCTACGGAACCCTAAAAACAAAACCAAATGGTTGGTTTTAGTTGGTTTTTTTTTTGGAATAATTTAGTTTTTGGATGGTTCATTTGCAGTATCTTACAGAGTGGTAAAAAATACATACATATTGCTTCACTCACATTCATACATCTAGTCATACACACACGCCGGTTATGCGTACTGCGCACTTGGCCTTTCTGAAGAACATCACCTATAAGGTCTATGTATGTCTTTCTAGGGCGTTTCCATTCACGTCTGCCTTGTAAATACCTTTCGTTGGTCGCCTTTCATTCATCCTCTCAACATGGCCAAACCTTAACATACTCTTTTCAATTTTAGTCACTAAATATTCTTTTAAACCACATCGATAATTTTTTTTATTTAAAATCACCCGAATAAACTTGTGGTTAGATACTTACTACAAAGTCTGAATATTTCGGCAAATGGAATTAAATAGAAAGCCAAAACTGAAACAAAATTGTTATAGTTACCGCAAACTGCAGCTGTGAGGGATACTCCAATGCCAGTGTTTCCGGACGTCGGCTCAACGAACCTGGTGCCAGCTTTAGCGATGCCAGCATGTTCCGCTTCTTGCACCATTGTGTATGAAATACGGTCCTTTATCGACCCTCCGGGATTGAGAAATTCGCATTTTGCATCTAGGACAAACAAAGGCAATGTTGAAATCATAAATAACCTTAATTCTTGCTTTGCGATGTAATCGTTGAAACTGTAAAGGAGACGCCGCACGTCTACGTAGCGTCGTCTGCTACGCGGTGCCTGCGTAGGTTCCTTTGCTACGCGACGTCTCTGTAGCTCTAATCCGCTACTGGACGTCTACTTAGCGTCGTCTGCTACGCGATGCCTGCGTAGTTTCCTTTGCTACGCGGCGTCTCTGTAGCTCTAATCCGCTACTGGACGTCTACTTAGCGTCGTCTGCTACGCGATGCCTGCGTAGTTTCCTTTGCTACGCGGCGTCTCTGTAGCTCTAGTCCGCTACTGGACGTCTACTTAGCGTCGTCTGCTACGCGGTGCCTGCGTAGTTTCCTTTGCTACGCGGCGTCTCTGTAGCTCTAATCCGCTACGCGACGTCTACGTAGCGTTATCTGCTACGCGTTGCCTGCGTAGGTTCCTTTGCTACGCGAAGTCTCTGTAGCTCAAGTGTATCTGTGTCTCTCAAAGGAATCTACGCAGGCACCGCGTAGCAGACGACGCTAAGTAGACGTCCAGTAGCGGATTAGAGCTACAGAGACGCCGCGTAGCAAACGAAGCTACGAAGGCGCCGCGTGGCAAACGACGCTACGTAGACGTCGCATAGCAGATTAAAAATACGGAGACGTTTGCGTGCTTGAATCATTTATCAAAACCCGTGTGATCCGATACGCATTTGGTCGGCTTTTTTTATAAACTTTGCATACTTTAAGTTGAAAATTTTTAGAACAGTTGGCTTTTGAAAATTTTCTCGCTCTCTCGTTGACTTGTAATAATATGTTATAGACTTTCTAAAATTTGTCTTTGCGTCTGTATGGTGCAGGTGTATGGGCACTTCCACACACACCAGCATGTGTGTCAGATGAGTCTATAATATAAGCCCCATTTCACCAAATATGGATGTTGCCTGGGTAGAAAAATAATAATTCTATTTATTCCGTCAGTGAGATTATCAAATAATATTGGACCCGTATTGTTTGCTTTATCAAATAAACAAAAAAAAATACAAAGATAAAGTGCATCAAAATTCAGGAGTGGCGGCTTGTGACGTCACTATGTCAGTATAAAGTGTAGCACACCGTGACGTCACACGATATTTCAACGCACTGTATCGTCGTAATTTTTTGTTTACGTGACAAAATAAAAATTCGTGTCCAATATTTTTAGGTTATCTAACTGACAGACGAAATAGATATTTTTTGTCAACTAACCTATAGTAAAACACTCGATAGATCATAACGCGACAGTTCGTGGCTTATCAGTGTCAACAGCACTATTTGCAGCGGCCTACCTGGGTATGCAATAGATTGAGTTATGCTTTTTATACAGGCCACTGCAGGTCACGGCCAGGAGGCAGTGTTCAGTGGGGTTTCAAGAAGGTGGTGGAAGGGGTGGTGGTGAGTGTGATTTTTCTCACACCTTGCTTCTCAATGTAGGTGGTTGGTCTTGAATGGCCTGTGTGCAGCCGAGAAAACTCTGCCGTAATTCTACCCGGGGCTATGGTGTGATCGTAGACGGAATGTCGGGCATCAGATTCCTGTTTTTTTTTGCCATCGTGCATGCGAAATCCCTTCGTACTTTTGGTGGTGCAATACCAGCAAACGGGTATAGCTTGTGGAACGGAGTTGGTTTAAGGCAAACCGATAAAATTCGACATGTCTCGTTTATGGCGATGTCAACTTGTTTTTCATGAGCTGATCAGTGCCACACTGAACACGCGAATTCGCCAGATGAGAGGCAAAGGGATATGGCAGTTGTACCAAGAACATCGGGTGCTGCTCCCAATAGATTGTTTCGGGAACAGACTTTCTGCTTCGTGTTGTGACAGGTGCACATTAAAGTTTAGGCTGTATCCAATGCAAGACCTAGGTAATTTGGGTTATCATAATGTTCTATGATATTTCCTCGCCAGGTTATGTTCAGTTTCCTTTTTGAAAATCTGTTGTGAAGATGGAAAACGCATGATTGAGTTTCAGATGGATTTGGGCGAAGAGCGTTACTATCATCGTACCTACCAAGTGAGTCGAGTGCTAGTTTTATTTTTGACCTTTCGTGTTTTCCGATCATCAACATAGGTATCGAACAATTATTAAAATAAACAAATAATCACTTGTAAAATCGCGACCTAGTTTTACGAATAACGCAAACTGTGGTATTCATTCATTTGTGTAGTGTTGAAATCGTAAAAATAACCCGTAATCGATAATTTAAGGAAAATATGAATATCCATGCCGATTTATAGCTTTCTAGTACCACAGATAATATAATACTAGCATACAGATGCCTCATCCCATACAAAAAAACCGTGCCGACGTAACTAGCGTTTTTCATCTGCTTAATCTTGTTATTTTTGTGAGTGCATCAATCGCGTTTGATCCCGTTTCACGGCAATAGATGGTGTTAGCAGCGCCTTGCAAGTAAAGGGTTTACTAGGTTCGTAAATATTTTTTTCTTTAAATACAGTGAAGGTTCGTTTTATAGTATTTTTTTGCACGTTGTTACAGTTTTTTTGGACCAATATGTGTTAAAATGCAAATTTTAACAATCGAGTTGAATGCCTCAGAAATTTAAAAATGCGCCATTCATGGCATCAATTTTAAATGATCCGTTTAAATAATCTTTGAAATGTGAATTAAGAGTCCAATATGGGCAGTACTTAGGAGAGTTAATTAAACAAGAACATACAATGTTTATGTTCAATTCCAGATAATGTTAATTTTTAACACAATTCTATTGAATTGTGTGTACATGTCGCGTCATCTAGTGAGATTTATTTGAACCAAATATTCTTTCTCAGCAATGAGACCCCGTGCTAGTACTAAGAGACTCTGAAGTATAATTACTCACAACGGATCTTTGTGTCTCTGAATTGGCTGCAAGAGGCTGCGCACTAGCTATTTTTGTGTCAATATTGAAAGTGAAAATAGCATTGTATAACTGTCTCTTTCACTCGCATACGTTTGTCGCATCATCCTATCTCGCTTACTCTATGCAGTTAACCTGTTTCGTGCGCAATAGTTGACAGAGCCAACTTCAGAGTCACAAAGATCCGCTGTGAATATTATAAGCTGCTTGTTGACTACGGAACCTGACAACATTCAATCACAATAGAAGGTAGTCCGTTCAACCGGAGTAGCAGGTTTTCTCGCTACCCGCCTACTACACCCATAGCCGCAGCCGTTCCCGAAGCCGCTCCTGCATCACAAAAAAACAAAAGATGCCCTTGAAATGATCTCGATGCCATACATTCAGAACAGGATGGTGGCCATCGAGCAGAACCTGAAGGAGGTGTGCACTACTGTAGCCGACGGTAAATGAATACAGAAACTACGTATCAATGCCATATGCCGTAAAGTATGTCAAGGCACATCACAAATGGCCGTGCACTACCATCAAGGCAAGAGCTGTCCAATACGACCTCGCTGTACAAAGCCTTGAGAAGCAACTTGACCGATAGAACTACAGAACCTTAAGCAGAGTATCGGAGAATTTATTAAACCTGCTCAGGGAACTTCTTTTGCGGACATGGTAAAAAAAGGGGCCAACAACTTTATACAGCCAATAAACTTTAGTTCTGTGGTCATCTATCCTAATGACAAATTGAAGACCAGTGATGAGACAAAATCTCTTGTCCAAAAAATTATCTATCCTGAACAGATGAAGCTCCACGTGAGAGGCCTGCGCAAGACGAGGAACGGGGGTGATATTATCAGCACTGAGACGAAAGACGACATCGAAAAGCTGAGACAATCGGAGCAGCTAACGAAGTCGGGACTAATAGTCGATGAGCCTTGTAAAAGGAAGACTAGGGTGGTTATTATAGGAGTGCCGACATCCATACCAGAAACAGAGGTTTTTGTACTTGCCTATACCACAGATAATATAATACTAGCATACAGATGCTTCATCCCATACAAAGAAACCGTGCCGACGTAACTAGCGGTTTTCATCTGATTAATGCCTCAGAAATTTAAAAAAGCGCGCGTAGCGTAAAATCTATTGGCATCAATTTTAAATGATCGGTTCAAATAATCTTTGAAATGTGAATTAAGAGCCCAATATGCCATAATTTTGTACTTGGGAGAGTTGATTAAACAAGAACATACAATTTATATGTTCAATTCCAGAAAATTTAATTTTACACACAATTCTATTGAATTGCCTATACCATCAAAATCTGGCCGAGAAACTTCAGGACGGCAGCCTTGAGACGTTTTTGACCTCAATTAAGTGGAGCCACAAGTCAGTTAAGAAGAACGCTGAGACCTGTAATTATGAGGTAGAAGTGTCTGCAGTCATACGCATAGCCAAAATGTCGAAAGACCGAGTGTTTGTGAATTGGTCATCCTGCTCTTTTAGGGATTTTACTCTGGTCACACGGTGTTATAAGTGCCAGCAGTATGGACATGCTGCCAAGTCATGTCGGCAGGAATCCTACACCTGTGGTCACTGTGGCGATCAAGGTCACTCTATAAAATATTGTCAAAAGAAAGCAGATGATCCAAAATGCGCTACTTGCTTGCATTTCAAAAAGAACGACAAGCACAACACAAGTGCTGCTGACTGCCCCAAGTAAAAAAAAACTTTTTAGCAAAAAAATACTACCGACTTCCAAATAAAAACTACAAAGTGAAAAATAACTTTATTTTTGGAAGTCAGTGTCTTTCTTTTGCCTATTTTTTTGCGATATGGACACCGACTTCCAAAAATAAAGTAATTTTTCACTTTGTAGTTTTTATTTGGAAGTCGGTAGTATTTGTTTGCTAAAAAGTTTTTTTATTTTTCCCTTTTTAGTTGTACCTATCTAAAATAGGCAGAATAGATTACCCGAATAACATGAAACATGAACATAACCGGTGAAATGAGAGATCTCCGTACCCTTTTAGAGCGTACTGGCGTGATGTTATGTTATGAAATGGTATAAACAATAAACAGACATGCGATTGCATCAATCCCGAATGATTTGCCGTTAGTTATTGAAGAGTTCTGTTGTATACCTCCAAAGTTCTTCATCAGATCTTTACCAAACTAAAATGGGACCAATTTCGAAACATACTCTTTCAAACAAAAAAATAATTTTCAAAATCGGTTCACAATTGACGGAGATATCGGTGAACATACATAAAAAAAAAAAAAAAACATACAAGAAGTCGAACATAGAACCTCCTCCTTTTTGGTAAGTCGGTTAAAAATGACAGAATAAAGATCCAGTATCTGTGCGACCCATAGAGCAGTGTAGGCCAAGTGGTATCTCGGCCACGACTTACAAGTTGTAGGTCGTGGGTTCGAACCCAGGCAGGCGCTTTACTTTGTTTAAATTATTTCTTCACCACTGCTCTCAAAACGGTGAAGGAAAACATCGTGAGGAAACCGGCATGTCCTAGAACCAAAAATTCGAAGACATTTGACTTCCACCAACCCGCACTGGGCTCGCGTGGTGTATTATGGCCCATTCCCTCTCACAGAGAGAAGGCCTATGTCCCAGCAGTGGGAAAATAATAGGCTGATGATATGATATGATATATATCTGGGCGACCGAGCTCTGCTCGGGTGTAAATAGAGAAAACAACGTTTTAAAAGATGAAACCTAGGTAGATCGATTTATCGCCCCCGAAAAGTCCTGCATACAAAATTTCATGAAAATCGTTGGAGCCGAATCCGAGATTCAGATTTTACTAGCTGACCCGGCAAACTTTGTTTTGCCATAAAAACACCAAACATTTATCTACCCTACCTAACACTACCTACCCTACCCTACCCTACCCTACCCGACCCTACACTACCGTACCCTACACTACACTACCATACACTACCCTACCCTACCCTACGCTACACTACCCTACCCTACACTACCCTACACTACCCTACCCTACCCTACCCTACCCTACACTACCCTACCCTACCCTACCCTACACTACCCTACCCTACCATAACCAAAAATAGCTTATACAATAGCAATAAATCTCAAATTGACTCTACGTTTTAGTTAGAAAACTTTTGTAAACTTTTGTCAAATCACAAAATTCGGGCTCTCTCTTTATAATATTAATTGAGATATTTAAGTCTAATTGCGTAGGTAATTGAATTCGGCAAAGCAAAGGGTACCCAAGGGACCTCATGAAAGAGTATGACAAATACTCTTTAAAAAATTTGGTACAGTCAAAACAAATTAAACGCTTTCATTGGTAAAGATACTATTTTCGAAAGAGTCCAATATTTTTTGGCAACACCTAATAATTTAAAGAGAAATTGTCATATTCTTTCATGGGGTCAAACCATCAAACCATTTGCTTTGCCGAATTCTCTTACGCAATTATGCTGCAGGCTTCCTCACGATGTTTTCCATTCATACAATTACGTAAATTTTCAGTAATTCGCTAAACACGCATCGTGTTATTATCAAAATATGACGACATAGATAACTTGCATATTACGAGTACATTCAGGTGTATCTAGGTAAGTATATAATATGACTGATGTGAAGATATATACATATAGGTATAGATACTTATCAAGTCAATGCACGGGAGGTTATTAAGTTCTGCTATCACAAGCAAAGCGATTATATCAGGAAAATAATAGAATCGATGTTTGTTTAAACAAGTTTTGTACAACATAACATATATAAGGTTAAGCGTACCATACTATAAATATCTTTTTTTTTGGCTGTTTCACACCTTCAAAAGGCACCTGGACTTTTGGGGAAAAGACCAGAGAGATATTTACCTCACTAAAGCCATCCCGGTGATCACCATCAACACGTTGAGGAGCTCCGTGACCTTTCAAAAGACTACCCCGAACCCCCTCTGTGCAATGCCTCTTAGAGTACATCCCTGGGGAGACAGAAAAAGTGCCACCCCTGAGCCTCGATGTGCATGACAGCTACCACCGACTTTCCTGGAGAATACTTGGTGGGCGGACAGAGCACCCAGTCTGAACGCCCGTGAACCCGGAGTCCCGCCTACCAATGATGCAGGTGAGCGACCAAGCCTCGATGCCTAAATCACTGAAACCCCGCCAGCATCATAGGCAGGCAGGGTTTCGGCGTTTGAGTCATAGAGGCGGTTGCTTCCTCGATACCTTCTTCTCCGAGAGGGATTGGCCCTCTCACGGTCCCGATCAGCGGCTACTTTCTGGACAATGACGGTCCCACAGAAGGAGGCCATTTCCTTCCAATTTTCTGCCTCTGCCAGCATGGCCCTCATAACTGCTGGCAAAGACAGGTCTCGTCCGATCCTGGCGACCAGAACCTGCTGCTCAAAGGCCCACGCAGAGCACTCCTCGAGCGTGTGACAGACAAGTCAAGGTCGCCTCCATAATGGAGGCAATTTGCCGTGACCTCTCGCCGAATCCTATTCAGGTACTCACCGAAGCAGTCGTGCCCAATCAGTACCAGAGTGAGCATGTACGAGATGCGTTCTTCTCTTTTCAGCTCTATGAAGGGTAACCTACTACCTAACGTGACTTATTGGAAAAAAATGCCTATTTTTTTAATTTTAGACAATTTACACTAACTTTTTATACTTAAAGGTTCCAATGTAGATATACCTACGAGTTATAAAACTCCCGAAAAATAATAGATAACACTTATCTGACCAAAGAGCTAAGCTGGGTTAGCTGAGCTCGTGGCTAAATAATAACAGCCGCACAGGTCGATCTTCAAGGTTAAGCAACGCTTGACGAGGTCGGTCCGTGGATGGGTGACCATGTCAACATACCGAGTTTCCTCCGTGCCTCGGAAAGCACGTTAAGCCGTTGGTCCCGGCTGTCATTTGAAGATCTCTGACAGTCGTTATAAAGTAGTCAGTAGCTTGAGATCTGACACCAGTCTTACCAAGGGGTATCGTGTTACCCAGTTACTGGGTTGTGGAGGTCAGATAAGCAGTCGCTCCATGTAAAACACTGGTACTCAGCTGAATTCTGTTAGACTGGAAGCCGACCTCAACATAGTTCGGAAAAAGGCTAGGCAGATTGATTTTTATCCGACCAAAACTTATAAATATTTGCAGTTTTGCCTGTGTTTCAGATTACAATTAAAAATATTTATCACTAAAATAAAATTAAAAACAAAGTAATAATTAAGTACTTACATATTTCACATTCCAGCCCATAAGCTTGAGGTATTCGATTTAGCCTGACCAGGGGTGTGTGTCCAATACACTGGAGTATGTTGTCGTATATTTTTTTCCCTCTGCAAAACAATATTTTAATCAAAAGTCATTAATACATTCTGCTGATACCATTTTCAGTCATGAAGGTTGAAATAGAGTTTTCCTAGCCTACAGCAATCGATATTATCATAAAATTAACATCACCCTTTTGCAGTAAAATTGTATATATTATTGTTGTCAAATCTAAAAAAAATATTTCACTTATTGGTAAATAGAAAAAAAGTTACGTCTCAACATTCCAGTTTTCTCACTGCAGCTAAATATAAAATCATTTGGCTTTGATTTTAGTTGATAAACTATTTCAGTTGACAATCTAATTATAAATATTATCAACGTTCAAAATGTTTAAAGAAAATAGTAAGTAAATATTATAGTAACCCACCGTTCGTTGTGACTGACGTTCATTGTGGCAATCCGTGTTGGTTGATCTTCGAAACAGAACGAGCACTAAGAGACTTGCACGGTGCAAGGATGTGTTGGCACTTATATATATGAAAACATGCACGTTTCATTTTATAGCATTATTTATGTTCGATAATGTATTTTTTATCACAAATCAAAATGTCGATAATGTATTTCTTATCGCGGAGATCAATGTGTAGCTTCGTATCGCTACTACAGTTATTAACTTTGATTTAATAAACAAGCTCCGTTTACTTTTCTTTATAGAAATAATGGACATGTTCGTGGACATTAACGCAAAAAATATCTATAGGAATGCGTGAGCTTGTCTGTTAGCGTGTTTTATATAACTCTTATGTAGTCACTTAGTCACGTGATAGAGTAGGTACTCAACCGCGTGATGGTAAATATAAGATACAAATATATATTAATTATGTTTAAGAGGAAATATGGGCAGAGAACGCCGACTGAATTTCCTAAGTAAAAAGTCATAATTCGAGGTTTGGCTCTCGTCTATTTCCTCCTCCAATATTGGACCAATTTAAAAGATATTCCATAAACTGGTAAAGTAAGATACTATGTCCCTATGTTTTCCTTTTTAGGGTTCCGTGCCAAATGGCAAAAAACGGAACCCTTATAGTTTCGTCATGTCTGTCTGTCTGTCTGTCCGTCCGTCCGTATGTCACAGCCACTTTTTTCCGAAACTATAAGAACTATGCTGTTGAAACTTGGTGAGTAGATGTATTCTGTGAACCGCATTAAGATTTTCACTCAAAAATAGAAAAAAAACAATAAATTTTGGGGGTCCCCATACTTGAAACTGAAACTAATTTTTTTTTCATCAAACCTATACGTGTGCGGTATCTATGGATAGGTCTTTAAAAATGATATTGAGGTTTCTACTATATTTTTTTTCTAAACTGAATAGTTTGCGCGAGAGACACTTCCAAAGTGGTAAAATGTGTGCCCCCCCCCCCCTGTAACTTCTAAAATAAAAGAACGATAAAATTAAAAAAAATATATGATGTACATTACCATGTAAACTACCACCGAAAATTGGTTTGAACAAGATCTAGTAAGTAGTTTTTTTTTAATACGTCATAAATCATAAACCGCAATTTACCAAGTACGGAACCCTTCGTGCGCGAGTCCGGCTCGCACTTGGCCGGTTTTTATTTCGTTTATATTTTTCAAATTTGTACACTAGTTAAGCCTCTGTTGACAGCGCAATTTTGTGCATTTTTTGACGGTTCTAGTGCTTCTAAAGATAATGTACCATCAAAAAGGAAAATATAAGGACATAGAATATATCATTCATTTTCAGTTTATGGAATATCTTTTAAATTGGTTCAATATTGGAGGAGAAAATAGACGAGAGCCAAACCTCGAATTATGACTTTTTACTTAGGAAATTCAGTCGGCTCTCTTTGCCCCCGTTTCCTCTTAACTAGGCAGGTTTAAAAGTACTTTAATTATTACTTAATTGACACGTAGGTGTTAACAACTAACACACATCTTTATCTACTTCTCGCCAGAAGTAAAAAAAAGAATGTGATAAATTCATAGAATACTGTAGGTATCTACAGCTACAATTAACGTGAGTCTTGTATGTAGGTATTAGTTTAATAAACGAATCACGTTTCCAATAACGCACCTCATCTATAAACTCTAGAAGCCTTCATCTAAATGAGTTCAGGGTTAAAGGTGTACTTGGACAGGAAGTATAAATAGTAAGTAGTATATTAGTTTTTATTTGTGTCAAACCAAGAGACGTACCCATGTCTTAAGGTTACACTAGTCGATCAATCTTCCATACAATCGTAGTCTGGCGATTACTCCACTGTTTGATGATGTACGTTCAAAATAAAAAATTATATCAATTTGTCTCATCATAATCTAGTCCTGTATGGAAACAAAAAAGTAGAAAAAAATTTGGAAGTTATGAGCGTCGAGAGTTCCATTTTTCAACACTAATTTTAACGCATCTTTGGGCGGATATAAATACCATAAGAAGAAGGAAAATTGTAAAACGGCCTCCATACAGGGATAGATTAGTAATTCAACAATGCAAATAATTTTATTTTGAAAATATACATTTAGTCGTTTTTTCATGTTATCTAGACTCCCAAAGGTCTGTTTATAAAATTTCGCGCGGCCGTTTTCGTCCTAAATCATCATCCATTTCGCTAAAAACTTGCAAAAGTGCTAATTCGTACGCGAACTAGCTTCTTACTGCTCATCACAGCATCTATCTCTTTCGCACGTGTTGTCGGATGAGTTAGCATGCATTTTAACCCCGCGCACGAAATAGATCGTGCCGTCGACTAGGGCAGCCTTAATATGTCTGTCTGAAGTCACGATGATTTGTTTGTGATATGGGTATGGAGGTACTCATGACGGATTTAATAAAAAGAACGAGTATTTTTAGTTAATGCTTTTATTCAATAAGGATTAAAATGGAATATAATATAATTATTCGTATAATCGTACACAGTCGGCAACTGGATCAGCCACGGTCGTGTTATACCAAGTTCTAAGGTTCGGTGTTCTCATGTATGTAGTCGAGGACGTCATCCCCAGTCACCACTCCACTGGGAATGAAGTAGTCTGGAAAAAGAAATATCATCGTCATCAAAAATGTCTTTTCAGCCATCAGCCTGTGCTGGGACACATGCTTCCTTCCTTTGAGAGGGAATGGGTCTTAAAATTAAGTGTAATAAATCATTATTTTACTATCAATATCACATTATATCCATACTTAATATTATAAATGCGAAAGTAACTCTGTCTGCCTATATATAATCTGTCCGTCTGTCTATCAGTTGCCTTTGCACGCTTAAACCGCTGAGCTGATTTAGATGAAATTTGGTATGGAGATAGTTTGAGACCCTGGGAAGGACATAGGATAGTTTTTACTTTGACAATCGTCCTTAAGGGCATGGAAAGAGGGGTGAATGTTTGTATTGTGAATTATGAATTTCTCAAGAAAGGCGGCCCACACACATACAATATTATTGTGCGATATGAAAATAGGTTATTCTAAGTACTAATGCTACGCAGACGAAGTCGCGGGCAACAGCTAGTATACATTATAAAATCAAGTCACTCGCCGCGTCTGTCTGTCTGTTCGCGATAAAATGAAAAACTACTGAACGTATTTTCATGCGGTGTTCATCAATAGACAGAGTGATTCATGAGGAAGGTTTAAGATTATGATTTGTTAAGGTTTTGTGTATAGCCGACACCCACGCGGGCGAAGTCGTTCGCAAATGCTAGTTGGTTATAATGTAAAGGTACAAAAAATTGCTGGTTCTTACACTAATTTATAACTAGGATTAACTATAAATGCTCCTCTCCAAGGTTCCCTGTCCTGAGGTACTGTGTCAGTAGTTATCCCCCCTGTTAGATCCCTGGCTTCAGGTTTAAAGATATTATTTGCCATAAGAACTTATAGAATATAACAGTTCACTTACAATGAGATACAGAGTTACTTATTCTAAATAATAATATAATATTTGATTCCGGGGCGTTGGCGACGTTACAGGGTACATACATGTTTTTTTTACCCGACTGCCGAAGGAGGGTAATGTGTTTATCAGTCTATGTATGTATGTATATATGTATGTATGTATGTATGTATGTATGTATGTATGTATGTTTGTTCCTATGTGGCGTTCCAGAGACCAAACGCGTTGGCCGATTTTGATGATTCATACGTCAATCGATTCGTCTTAACCCTGCGAGTGTCATAGGCTACGTTAAAATTGGACAATAGAAAAATGGCGGATTTTGGGCGCCATATTGTGGGGTCCCAAATTTTTTTTTTCTTCCAAACTCAGTGTGTGGGGTATCAAAATAAAGGGTTTTAAGAGGTGATTTCAAAAATATGTAACACTTATATGTTTAAATGTATCTAATTCGAAAAAAACTTAACTAAAAACTTATAAATAAAAAAAGTTAAATCAAAAAATCAAAAAACCCGACTGCTTCAAAAGCGAACTAAAAAGACGTAAACAAGGAAAAAATCATGCTGTGCAGGCGGAGGATACACCAGATTTTGGTCAGCCAGCCCGCGAATATGTATCCTCCGACTGCACAGCATGATTTTTTCCTTGTTTACGTCTTTTTTTTTAGTTCGCTTTTGAAGCTGCAGTCGGGTTTTTTGATTTTTTTAATTTGCTCTTAAATATGTTAATATTATTACACCTCTTTATATCCTCCGGTAGATCGTTGAATATCTGTGCTCCCTCCACTAATATTGTTTTTTTTTTGCCATTATTAGTCCGTGCTCATGCAGTTGATAGTTGGAATTTGTTTTTACTTCTTGTATTGTATGTTATTGTTCTTTTAAGCAGTTGTATGTTTTATTGTACGGAATTCGTGGTGATTTTTTTATGAGAATGCAGGTGTTATATGTGTTAAGTTGGGTGAGATTTAGCATGTTAGTTTTTTCGTATAACTTTTATGTTGGATATAGATAGTGGAATAATACTTTAATAATTTAGTTTTGTGTTCTTTGTAGTGGGTTTAGATTAGATTTAACGGCTGATCCCCACACTTCGATTTATGGAGCATAGACTACTAGAAATTTAAATAATTCTTCATAGGGCAAGCTGCGATGGTATTTTCGAAAAGTATCATCACAATTTATTTTAGCGATTCGTCTTTGAATAGAAACTCGCAGTTAAGTAGTTTGTTATTTTTCATGTTATCAGTGGATAACTATTTACACGGTTGGGAGTATTGGAAGATAAGGTTGTTTATGTACCTCAGTACTTATCTATGATATGTAGACCGACCAACAGACAGCTTAAATAATGCGCCGATGAATTGAAGTTTCACAAATATAAGATCTACAAGATATAAGTCTGTAGTCTTCCACTACACAAAAATATCAACGAAGACTGGAACTATTTCGCGTTTACTTACCGTTTTCGCCTCGTTTTATGCCGTACCCTTCCTTTCCGATGATCACGAAAGGAGTGATGTCCAATATCCGGGAAAGAAGACCGACCGTAGGATTGCCTGCATCAGCGTTTTCAGCCAAAGTGAAAACGTGTTTGTCAAGGTTGTCAAATACCACGTCCTGGAAGTCAAAGATCTCAGAGTCTTGTCCGGGCACCTTGGTGGGATTGGTCGCTCGGTTGCGGAGGTTGTTTTTAGAAACAGCACCCACGAAGTGTCTAAAATAAATGATAGGTATATTTAAAGTAGTCAAGTCAGACTGTCTGCAATAGCAACCTTTGATTAACAGATTGACGATTTCACAGAAATAAGCGTCATGTGGTGATCGTTGTTGGAATATTTTGATCGTTTTTCATTTTATGTAAGATTCTGATTAGAGGAAGGAAGAGCTCGTGGCTAAATAATAACAGCCGCACTGGTCGATCATCAAGGTTAAGCAACGCTTGAAAAGATCGCTCCGTCGATGGGTGACCATTTCAACATACCGAGTTTCCTCCGTGCCTCGGAAAGCACGTTAAGCCGTTGGTCCCGGATGTCATTTGATGATCTTTGACAGTCGTTACGGGTAGTCAGAAGCCTTAGATCTGACACCAGTCTAGCCAAGATGTATCGTGTTACCCAGTTACTGGGTTGTGGAGGTCAGATAGGCAGTGGCTTCATGTAAAACACTGGTACTCAGCTGAATCCAGTTAGACTGGAAGCCGACCCCAATGAAGTTGGGAAAAGGCTAGGCAGATTGATTGATTGTGAGATTCAGATTAGACTGAGATTAGAAATCTGTTAGTTTATCAACTATACAACACAACAGAATGTAGAAGGTCTAGAATAACGAAAAAAGGACAGTTACCCGACATCATCAACTATGACCGCAATGTTCACGTTGTTGCTCTTCATAGCTTGCAGGGCCTGCTCGCACGTGCTGCCTTTATTCAACTTGGGGTAAGTGTGGCCCAAATATACTTCAGAAATCGGTTTTTCCCACCATCTAAAAATCATTAAAAATGTTGTTTATGCACACACTTCTTCGCAAGTACGATGTAGAGAAATGGCGATAGTATTTTACCATGGAAGTTACATTAATACGTATTTCCCAAAGAGATCAAAATAAAAATTAAGTAACTCACTTCATGGAATGTTCTGGAGGTTCCATGAAGCGGTGCGCTTCCATCCACTGGTCGCTGACGAACTTGGACATGTAGTTACGGATGCCGTCGGGCAGGATCACCACCACGCGCTTGCCGGCGCCGATGTTCAACGTCTTCACCGCCTTAATGGCTGCGGCCATGGCTGAGCCACTGCTGCCACCTGGTTCACATGATATCGACGGTAAAAATGTTATGGAGTACGAGCAAGAGGAGCGGTAGCCGCATTATTGTTTTTATTTAACTAAGGGACTGTCCATTAATCACGTGAGGCTTGAAAGGGGGGGGGCAAGGGGGTTTAGCAAAAATCACGAAATATCACAAGAGGTTGTAGTAAGAAAGAAAGAAAGAAAAATATTTATTTGTGACCCGCACAGGAGACACGAGAAAATAAGCATACAATTAAACAATAATAAAATAAAAAAACCCTGTGCGAGACCAAAAAGGCTCCTATCTGCATGTGCAGCGATATCCAAAAAAGGTAATAACGCTGCGCTGATATTCTGATAGGGCCTACTGTTGATGCCACGGACACACTAACAGAAACAGGACTAGATATCACGTGAATTAATTTTTTCGTCAAACGCGCGATTTCTAATCCGAAAAGCAGCGTGTAGTGATTGCGCGTGTAATATTATTTTTATGCCAGCCAAAAACCACCTGCAACCTTTCGGTCTAGACATTTTTTTAAAGGTCCTTAATTTTCAGAATAAAATTAGATTATACTTTATACCTGTATTTAAAGATCTTAATCTAAATATTTTAAGATTCTTTGTAGGTACTAAAAAATACACGTGATTATGGGTGGGGGCGGGAGAGGCTAGTCTTAAACCTCACCACGTATCACCAAGGAGGAGGGAGGGGGGTTTAAAATTGCAAAAAAACATCACATGATTAATGGACGGCCCTTATTCAAGATGAACCCTCTGGTAGCGTAGTATTAAGCTTGTTTACGGTGCTTTCTATACCTGTGCCGTTGATTGATCCAAGCAACAGATTATAAAACTCATTCATATTCAACCTACGTTCACCATGGGTGATTTGGAATCATCCAAACAAACTATAGTCTTCTTGCTTCCACATCCTCATTGATAATCAAGATTTGATAACAATAAAATTAACAGGAAGCACCTAATACAAAGATACCGGCGGCCTGCTCCCTGCTCTGATAAGATTAGACATAAATAATTAATCAAATAAATGCGTAATTTAGATAATTTATAATTACCGCATAGCAAGCCCTCCTTTTTCGCCAGTTCTCTGGACATTAAGAAGGCTTCCTGATCAGTGACTACTTCGAAGTGGTCAACCACAGATTTATCGCATACAATTGGTATATACGACCCTCCGATTCCTTCTACCTAGAAATCAAACAAATTATTTAGTCTTCTAGATTAATAAATTCGATAAATGCTGCAGACCATATCGAGGTGAACTCTAGCCCTTATTATATATTCTAAATTAAAGCCCGGGTGTTTTTATAAAACCCTTTGTAATTTAATGAAAACTGTTTGACATTCAAAGATACGAAATGATGACATTTTCACAGCTATTAACTTTCTAGATAAGGAACAAGAATACGATGCTCGTGTGACGACAAAACAGCATAAAGATAACTATAAGGCGCAGATATTCCTCTTTAGTTTATTTAAAAATGAAAAGCACTTCTAAACGGTTAGGCGTAATTTGAAAAAAAATATATGTTACATTAGACCGTTTTCTTAATAATTTGATCTATGAACCTTTTGAGTTGTATGCTTATAAACATCAACATCAACATCATCAGCCTATTAATGTTCCCACTGCTGGGACACATCTCCTCTCTGTGAGAGGGAATGGGCCGTTATCCACCACGTGGGCCCAGTGCGGGTTGGTGGATGATAAACATACTGTAATTAATTTGTAATATTATGTGTAGCACGGTAGAATCATTTTTTTTTTTAAAAGAGTAAGTATGGAGTTTCTTGTGCATTCTTCTCCATAACAAGCTACTTTCCGAATGCACGGTAGAATCAACTTTTATTCCATGTAAATTTAAAAAAGTATGGAGTTTCTTGTGCATTCTTCTCCATAACTAGCTACTTTCCGAATGCACGGTAGAATCAACTTGTATTCCATTTAAATTTAAATTGTGACATTCAAAAGTGCCGCTTGGTGGCCCAGTTGAAATAAATATCTTTTGTCTTTTTTGTCTTTTGTCTTTTTTGTCTTTTGTCACACAAACAAAAAAACGACGAAAGACGTCCACTAGTGGACAGGGGCAACCCCCAAGCGTCGCCACATTTACCGGTCCCGTGTGTCCCGCATCCAGCGGATCCCCGCAACCTTCACCAGGTCATCGGTCCACCTGGTGGGAGGCCTTCCAACGCAACGTCTTTCGGTTTCACGGTCGCAGAACCTTTCTGCCCCATCGGCCATACGTTCTGCGAGCAATGTGCTCTGTCCTAATGTGCTGCTACTTAAGTTTGGCAATTATTTGGTCTATGTCGGTAACCCTGGTTCTCTTGCGGAAATTTCTGATTCGATCACGCAAGGAAACTCCGAGCATAGCCCTCTCCATTGCTCTTTGGGTGACTGTAAGCTTTCTGATTAGGCCCATTGTGAGCGACCACGGCTCAGAGCCATATGTCATCACTGGCAACACACATTGGTCATTGACTTTCATCTTGAGACACTGTGGTAAGTTGGACGAGAAGATACCGCGCAACTGCCCAAACGCTGCCCAGCCGAGTCGGATTCGACGGTTGACCTTTTTCTCGGAGTTGGCCCTACCCAACTGGATCGTTTGTCTCAGGTAGACATAGTCGCCCACAACTTCGAGTGTAGAGTCTCCGACCTTGATAGGAGTGGGTGTAACATGGGCTTTCAAGATCACCTTGGTTTTGTCCATATTCATCCTAAGACCCACTCTATCGGAAGCTCTACTGAGGTCATCGAGCATTATTGTACTGAGGTCCTCTATACTCTCTGTCATGACCACTATATCGTCGGCAAACCGAAGGTGAGTGATGTACTCGCCATTGACGTTGATGCCTAGCCCTCTCCAGACCAGAACCTTGAAGACATCCTCCAGTGCAGCGGTGAGTGTGTGATATGACATCTCCCTGTCTCACACCTCGCTGCAGAAGGACAGGTTCCGAGGTCTGATCCTGAAGTCGAACTGACATGGTGGCGTTTTTATACAAACACTTCAACACCTCGATGTACCGATAGTCGATTTGGCACCGTTGGAGAGACTGCAGCATAGCCCAAGTCTCAATCGAATCAAAGGCTTTCTCGTAGTCCACAAACGCTAACCAGAGAGGTAGGTTGTACTCTTCGGTCTTCTGTATAACCTGCCGCAGCGTATGTATGTGGTCCACGGTGTTAAAGCCTTTACGGAAAACGCCAATACCGCCAAGCGTCTTTTAATTAAATTTTCACCATCTCAAAGACAATTTAATTACCAACATTATGATCTAAAACTTTTTTTTAAGTCATGGATGTCATATGGAAAGTACATAACCTACTGAATTTGGGGTCGCGCGGGTCTGAAACGAGTGCGCGTTTTGTTTCCTCAAGGTTTTTGATGACTGTCGTCGTCTTAACCAAGAAATAACTTCGAGAGTTTATGTAAATTACGGAATTATAGATACTTACTAAAAAGGGATGGGATGACCCCGTCGTGTTGTGCATTATAGAACCGTCGGGCTCATTCACTACTACGATGCATTTGGGGTTCTTCTCCTTCAGCTTCTTGCCGATGCCGGTCATGCTGCCGCCGGTGCCTGTCCCCATGACCACCACGTCGACATCACCCAGTGCAGACAATATCTCCTCTGCAGTATTCTCGTAGTGAGTCCGCGGGTTTACGGGATTGTCGAACTGAAATTGAACGCAAAAAATAACTAAATGGTATGTCGTAACAGCAGTTATTGCTTATTTACTGAATATAGTGCCGGTCGGGTAAACACAGATCAATATTTTCCAACAGGACTATTAGCTACTGGTTATTGTATTGCGTAGTGGCAAAGAGTTTTACCTAGCGTTATCGCTTACCTGATTTAACATCACTACTTTGGCCGGATTTTCATCTTTCAGTTGACGAGCAATTAAAAATTCCAATTCTTTGGTTTTAGTTTGAATGACTTGAGCTCCGAGCAAAGTTATCGTGTTCACCTTCTCAGATGAGTTTTTATCTTCTGTTACAATGATGCATTTGTTTCCTAAAGTCGAATCAAAATTAAGTTTAGTGTATGTATATGCTAAGGCACAGTTTTATGATTCCTAGTCAAATACCTTGTAACTATTGGTTTTTGGGGGCTGGTCATGCCACGTCCAAAGGAGTGTATCTCATTTGATTCCCTACACATGGTCCCCGGTTGGTGCAAATCAGGTGACACTAACTGGCGGTAGGCTTCGGCTGAAGGTTTGAAGGCCACCGGGCAAAGACGTACCGCCAAGCGGCCTAGCCGTGTTCCGGTACGATTCTCGGTGTAGCCAACTAGTGGATTTGGGTTGAGATAGCTGTTCCACTGCAGGTAGAACAGCCTGACGCGTACTGTTATGGATGTATCGGGAGACTGCTCGCGGAGGGTAGCGGGATCCGAGGCACGGTGCGCCGCTGGCCGACCGCAGGTAGTTGGGGACCCAAGTAGTGTGCCAGCCACGTACTACCCCGCCAGCTGTCGAAAATCCCGGAATGCACCATCGTGCTGGTTAGCGACCAGATGGGAGGGCCCGATAGATATTTTGGGGGGGGGGGGGTCGGGCGTTCACGCAGTCACCAGACTAGTGCCCCAGTAATAGCGTCCTTTCAGTGCGTGTCTATAGGTTAGCAGCGTTGGAACTCGTCTTACTTTCTTCTCCTCACCTCACCCTTCAATCTTTTACATATATGGCAAGGACAAAGAATACTGGAGTTCAACGGCGGTTGCACCCCCACACAAAATGCACCTCACAAATATCAGAGGTCTGCACTCCAAAATCATAGCAGTCCATCATCTGGACCTTGTGACTGATAAGCCGGCTCTCTTTTCCCTCTCGACGACGCAGATCAGATGTCCGTCAGACGTATCGTACCTTACATAATACAGAAGCACAATTTTAAGCCACGCGCTGGTTTATGCATGTACATCCTAGACGACATATGTTATCGGCGTCTCCGAAACCGAGGGTACCTTAGTGAGACGGCCTAATTAGTGCTACAGGGGGACTTTAATGCCCACCACCAGGAGTGGCTCTTCCCGTACCAGTGCACTGATCATGCTGGGCGAGAGATGAGAAAGTTTGCACTTGCATTAAATCTCGTCCAGCTGGTCCAGGGTGAAACGCGGGTGCGATGTTGATTCGCACGTTGGACCTTTTGCTGACAACAGATCCAGACCGCTACTCGGAGTCGGTATCTTTACCTTTGGGAACTTCCGACCATTGTCTGGTGAAGTCGGTATCCGTCCACTCTCCACCCGACTCCAGCCCAAGAGGCGCTCGGCGAGTTTGGCGGTACAAGTCAGCAGATTGCGATGGGATGCGTTCTTTCTACGCATCTTATCCTTGGCCTTATTATCGGTTAAGTTGAACTTCTGCCGTACCTCACTACCACCACTGCTGAAACTGCGCAACCTCGACTTGAACAAAGCTAGTGGCCCCGACGGGATTCCAGCAATTGTTCTGATAAACCTGTACGCCTGAACTGTCTCCGTTCGTGACACGCCTGTTTTGCCTTTCGTATAAGACTGGAAAAGTGCCACATAGTTGGAAGCAAGCTAACGTTCAACCTGTGCCCAAAAAGGGCAATTGGGCTGACCCGAACAACTAAAGACCCATTTCGATAACGTCCATCCTCTGCAAGTATGGAACGGGTACTCAACTCTAAGCTCCTGCCATACCTAGAGGCTAATGACATCCTCACAGTGATTGCCAATATGGCTTCCGCCAAAATCGATCAACTGGGGATCTTCTAGCGTATGCCATTCACATCTGGAATGAGGTCATCGATAGGCACGGGGTAGAGCTTGCCATCTCAATACTCAATACTTTATTGCATTCCTTATGTATCTCTCTGGACATCTCGCAGGCTTTTGACAGTGTCTGGCATGAAAGCCTTACTGGTGTAAGCTCCCTTCATTCAGTCTGCTCGGTGGTCCAATCGCATCGATTGGATTGCAGACTTCCTGAGGGACCAGTCCATCCGATAGTGAATTGGATATGAATGCCGGGGTCGCTCAGGAGTCGGTATTCACAGCAACATTCTTCTTGCTGTACATAAACGATCTGGTAAAATCTTTGATATGCGGACGACGGCACTGTTACTGAGAGATACGTGTCCGATGCGCGCGCTACTGGGCCTCAGATCCGGTCTCTCCGGGAGACCATGGTTGGCCGCTTGAATCTGTCCTTGAAGGCAGTCTCCGAACGGGGCGATACCAATCTGATCAGGTTCAATGTTGCTAAGGCCCAGGTTTGTCTTTTTACCGCCAAAAGGAACCAATCCCACCCGGCTCCTTCTTTCCGAGGTATGACCGTCCCGATAACGGACCGACATGAGCTTCTTGGCGTTACGTTGACATCGACCCTTAATTTTGGTCCATTCATTAAGGCAAAAGCTCAACTAGCTGCCAAAAAGTTGGGGATCCTTGCGAAGGTGAGAGGGTACACCCCAAAACAATTGTTCAACTTGTATCAAGCGCAAGTTCAATCATGCACGGAATACTGCTCTTATTTCTGGGACAGTTCCGCCAAATACCAGCTGGATGCAGTTGAGTCGATAGAAAAAGGGCCAAGAGGCTCATCGGTATTCGAAGACATGTGTCATCCACCAACCCGCACTGGGCCCGCGTGGTGGTTTAGGGCCCACTCCCTCTCTCACAGAGAGGAGGCATGTGTCCCAGCAGTGGGAACGTTAACAGGCCGATGATGATGACTAAAATTATAAATACTTACCAGAAAGTGCGGCATTGAAGGCAATCCCGATGCCAGTATTGCCCGATGTTGGCTCCACATATTGAGTATCGCTATGTACAAGTCCCAACTGCCTTGCCTCCTGGATCATGGCCAAAGCGACTCTATCTTTTATGGAGCCGCTTGGATTGAAGAATTCACATTTTGCGTCTAAAAATAAAAACGGTGTCATCAGTATCCACTGCTTTAATTCATTGTCCTCAATCTGATGTGACGATCATTATGAGATTTACTTGCTATAAACATTTGATGATTAATGCTAGTGCCTTCTGTGTTTGAAAAGAGGCATTTGCCCTGCAGTGGGACAGTAATAGGCTGGTATTATAGACATTTATGACTTATGATTTTAAACAAATATATTATTATTGTACCGGACCTTTTAAAAGCGTGCTAGGGGCCGAGCCATTCCTGTTCAGGATAAGGTGGGAGGAAACGCCCGGGTGTCACAATTGTGTGGACCGCCCGGAGGACACGGTGGAGCATACGGTGCAGATCTGCCCCGCTCGGGCGGAGCACCGCCGTGTCCTCATGTAGGCGATCGACGGTGGCGGCCGTTGACGTCCGGCCCTGTTCCAGGTCATGGTACGGAGTGAGAGGGCATGGGCAGCTGTCTCCTCCTGCTGCGCAAAGGAGGAGGCGGAACGCGTGAGGGAGACGCAAAGGAGACGCCCTCACGCCCCTAGCCACAGCAGGAGACGCCCCGGGCGTCAGGAGCCGCAAGCCGATTCCCGGCCACCGTAGGCGCGGGCTTGCGGACGGCAAGTTATGGGTAGCTCACCGTCCGACAAGGACCAAGCCCGAGTGTACGGCGCGTAGTGTTCCACGCGTGCCTCAAAGAGATGTCAGCGAAAGTGACGGGGGCTGATAGGGCCGATACCTGTCTGGGTCGCGGCTAAATTTAAGAGAGTCACCGCGGCCCTGTCACAAGCAACTGAAGGAACACGGGTGGGTTTTAGTCAGTAAAAGTCTGACACGCCCTCCTTTCATTGGAGCACGCAACCCCACCGCGACGTCAACGTAGAGATACTGCGGTGGGGAGGATATACCTTTTATTATTATGTCCTTTATTAAATTTATTTTCTTATGATTTACTTATTTAAATATTTTATAAAATAAATTTAAAAAAAACATTAAATTAAATAGAGTTCCACCGCGGTATCGGGAACAGGGTCCAAGCTACCGGTGGTCAGGGCTCCAGAGAGAGGAACCGCTCAACAATACGAGCCATGTTCAGAATTACTGTTTTCTGGACTCAACCGCTTAACAAGAGCCTCCTAAGGTGTAGGTCGAGGCTTGTGGCTATTAAGCCATTGGCTGACCTGTGGGCTGACACGACTATCGGTAAAATGATCGCTGAGTCCACATCCCACATGTTGACTTATTTATTATTAATATTTGATGAAACTTACAGATTTCACACTGTACGCCATGGTCCTTGGGCAGCTTGTTCAGTTTAACAAGAGGCGTGTTGCCCACTAATTCCAAAATACTGTTATAGACCTTGCTCTCGGGTTTTCCTCTGTTGAAGTAAGAAAATGTCGAATTGAATTTTGAAAAAATAAATTTGCCGATGCGCTGCTTTTTGTAATATCTTATTGAAGTATTTATTAAAAAACCACTTGATAGAATTGAAGAATTACTTAAACTTACTCCAAATGACGAACATTCTGAGGTTCTTTTTCAGAACATGTTCTTATGCTAACAAGGTTGCTTGGCATCTTATATATTTTGATTACTGATGCAGTAGTCACTAACACGCGAATTTAAAAGACTTCAGACTGATGCCCTCTTGGTGCAACCTGTCTTTATATATAACCTAGGTACTCATATTTAGATAAAATATATTCATTTAACTAATACCTTATCATTGAATCCATTATTTTCAGATTTCATTTTCCGCCATGGACATATATATTATTATGTTTTATTATTTTTTTAAATTAAATGATTGAAATAAAAATAGCAATTTTCCATAATTGGTTAACCTACTCATATGCGTTTATAACTGCTTGATCGAAACTGGCTCAATGACTATAAAAATACTAGGTACATAGTTACATATTATTATTATATACTTTATTGTACACCACATAATAAAAAAACATACAGAACAAACATTTTTAAAACAAAGTGTACAATGGGCGGTCTTATCGCACAGGGCAATCTCTTACAGACAACCTTTGGATGGACTGAACGATAGGAGAAGAATTTAGGGCTGTCAGTGTACAATAGATCATAAAAGTATAACTTACTTATACATAATAACATAAAATACATACATATTACATATCTAATATACTAATAAATATCGAATATATTATATGACAGATATAGGAAAAGACTAAAAAATTATAGTGAAAGGTAATGCTCCTTTACCATTTTCTTAAACGTTGGCAGTGTTTGAGCACGTCTTATTTCTATAGGTAATACATTCCACAACCGAACTGACTGAATCGTAAAAGATTTGTCAAAGAAGGAAGTGGAATGCATACGAACACAAGGATTAAAGAGCACATTATAAAGCAAAGAGAGTATGTAGGCATTCCGGCGAAGGCGAATAGGAAGCCATCTGAGCTTAGTACGAAATTCAGAAACGTGATCATATTTGCGTAAGCCAAATATAAACCTAATACAGAGATTTTGAAGTCGCTCAAGCTTATCCAATTGGTCTTGGGTGAGATCAAGATAGCTGGCATCAGCATAGTCCAGGATAGGGAGAAGAATAGATTGTGCTATCGCAATTTTAGTGGTGGTGGGAAGAAAATTACGAAGACGTCTGAGGGAGCCCGCAGAAGCAAACAGTTTACGACTGACTTCCTGCAGTTGTTTGGTCCAGGCAAGAGTGCTGTCGATATAAATCCCCAAGTTCTTCACAGTGTTAGCTATAGGAATAATGGTGTTGTTGAAAGAAACCTGGGGAAGCGTCGACCAATCAATCCTAGAAACAGTCCGGGAACTCCCAACAACAGTCACCTGAGTCTTAGAGGTATTAATCTTCAACCCAAACTCAGCACTCCAGTCACCTATTCGAGCCAGGTTTATGTTAATCGTCTCAATGGCATCTCGTAACTCTCCAAGAGGGGCTTGGGTATAAATCTGGAGATCATCAGCATACACGTGGTAAAAAGAAGAAAGTCGTTGAGTGATAGCATTAATAAAAAGTGCGAAGAGAAGAGGAGATAAAACGCCACCCTGTGGCACACCGGCAGAGGTGTGACACCAAGAAGAGAAAGATTCATCAGTGCTAATACGCTGCCGGCGGCCAAACAAGTAACTACGAAACCAGTCAATTACCGGAGGAGATATGTTAAAAGAGCTTAAGACACCAAGCAGAATGTCGAAGTCAACGGTATTGAAGGCATTGCTAAAATCAAGCAGAGCCAGTACCGTTAACTTTCCCATTTCCATGCCTGACCTGATATCGTCCGTAATGTGTACAAGTGCTGAGGTAGTGCTGTGTCCGCGTCGAAAACCAGATAGGAAAGGATTTAGCAGATTGTGTTTGGTAAGGAACGTGTTGAATTGATGGTGGACAAGTTTTTTAAGGACTTTGGATAGGAAAGGAAGAATAGAAATGGGGCGATAGTCAGAAAAAGATGCAGGATGAGATTTTTTGGGTAAAGGAATAATTTGGGCATTGAGAAGTTGAGGATATAAAGGATGACAGGGATAATGTTATCAAGGATGGGGATGATCATCTTACGGCTGACACTGTCACTACCAACAGCGTTGGATGTTATCGATACAATACTCTTTTTAATATCACAGGCAGTGAATTGACTTAAGACAAAAGGAGAATAATCTGGTATCGGAAGATTTGAAAGATAACTAAGCGTTGTTGCTTTGGTGGCCCTATCCAATACAGGCGAAGTAGAAAAAATACTGTTAAGTAAGTTTAAATCCAAGTCTTTAGGAAGCGTGTCATGAGACTATCTGTGTGCGTTTCGATGGCGCGGCCACGGCGTTTTTTTTTAAAAATAACTATTCCAAGATTATGTAAAAATTTGTAGAAATTATAAGTACCTACATCTTAGTGTAGGTAAACAATCTGTTTTGTGATTTTGAAAGAAATGATAAGTACCTATATCTTAGTGTACGTAAACAATCAGTGATTTATGTGATTTTAAAGAAGAAAATATATGTTTTTGTATCATAACGTTTCATTTTAATTTAATTAAGAATCCTTGAAATATAATTTGTAATACTTACAGGTGGAAAGTTTTCTGTAAATGATAAACCATGGTCACCCTATCGAAACATTCAAAACGTATTAAAGGTTTTATAATATGAAAAAAAAATATACTTTTTGCCTATTATCGGTAATTCTACATGTTAATAAGGGGTATTTACAAAAAGAGATCTCGCTAATCCTTACTTTCTTCGATAGATAATCATAACTAATTTCTACGTGTTACCGTACTACAACTCCTGAAATATAAACCTAGGATATTTTTGTGTATTTTTACATATTTTGACAAATTCAAATCTAGGTTTTACAAAAAACTTCAGACCTCTGCGATGCTTTTACAGCGAGATATCGGCGATAACGTGTTTTACACCGTTTCAATGGCGCGGCCATAGGGTTTTGGTCTTACAGCTCCTGAAATATAAACCTAGGTTTTTTTTTGTGTATTTTTACATAGTTTGACAAATTCAAATCTAGGTTTTACAAAAAACTTCAGACCTCTGCGATGCTTTTTCAGCGAGATATCGGTGATAATGTATTTTTTCACCGTTTCAATGGCGCGGCCATGGGGTATTAGTCTTACAGCTCGTAAAATATGAACCTAGGATTTTTTTGTGTATTTTTACATAATTTGACAAATTCAAATCTAGGTTTTACAAAAAACTTCAGGCCTCTGCGATGCTTTTTCAGCGAGATATCGATGATAATTTATTTTTTCACCGTTTCAATGGCGCGGCCATGGGGTTTTAGTCTTACAGCTCGTAAAATATGAACCTAGGATATTTTTGTGTATTTTTACATAATTTTACAAATTCAAATCTAGGTTTTACAAAAAACTTCAGACCTCTGCGATGCTTTTTCAGCGAGATATCGGTGATAATGTATTTTTTCACCATTTCAATGGCGCGGCCATGGGGTTTTAGTCTTACAGCTCGTAAAATATGAACCTAGGATATTTTTGTGTATTTTTACATAATTTGACAAATTCAATCTGTTATTTAACCTAAATTTCAGGTCTCTGCAACGCTCAGTTTTAAAGATCTCCGTGGCCGCGCGGTTCGCCGCGTTTCAATGGCGCGGCCACGTTAAAACCCTTATAACTTTTTAACCATAACTTTGACAAATTTATGGTTTTGGGAATCATCTTCTACAAATTTTTACATAATCTTGGAATAGTTATTTTTAAAAAAAAACGCCGTGGCCGCGCCATCGAAACGCACACGACTTTTTTCCGATACCTAATGATTTGAGAAATTTCCAGACTTTGGCTGGGTCACCGTTTTGAACAGAATTATGGATATGTTGGCGTTGTGCGTTCCTACACACCTTGCTGCATTGGTTCCTTATTGAGACGTATTTTTCCCTGTTGACGTCGTTGGGCTGAATTTTAAGCTTAAACCTCGCAGCAGCCTTTTTGCCTAGTAAAACTTTAATTTCATTAGTCAGCCATGGCGCTGGAAGATGTTTAACTCTTATAGCTCGAACAGGTGCATGTGCGTTGTAAAGCTGAATGAGGGTAGACGTCAAGATATCAACTTGTTCGTCGACGGACGAGGATGTGACCAGTGGAGACCAGTCAATGTTACTGGCGTCCTCTCGCAGACGATCACCGTCCATGCCGTCAAAATTGCGAAGCAGAAGAGTTTTGAACTTATGCTTAGGAGGTCGAATTTTATAGGAAGTGTAAATTAGATCATGATAGGAAAATGCGTCGGCAGAACATTGACCATGTTTAGCGACGTGATTGAAGGATGAGACAATAATAATATCAAGAAGCGAGGGAACAGAGTTAGGAAAATGGTGAGTGGCACCAAGATCAAGAATAGAAAGATTGGTAGATTCGACAATAAGACGTAGAGAAGAAGAGCGGGAATCTTTTTTAATAAGACATGTATTAAAGTCGCCCATACATACTTGATTATGAAGTGAAAGCAACTAGGTACATACATACTAACATATTGACTATATAGGTAGGTTGTTAAAATAAATAAAAGTAATCTCGAGAACAATAACTTTTTATAATATAATAACTTTATACAATCTTCTTGCGAAAGAGGATACTGTCTCAAAGCTACCAGAAAAATGCTTTATCAATTTTTCAAACCATTAACGTCAACTTTTAGCCGACCCTAACATGTAGCTGGGAAAAGACTGACAGATCCATATTTTACCCACTACAACACAGGTACATGTTTCAATCGATCTTTAGCCGTGGCTCACTTTGCCATAGCGTATTTTAAAAGGTTGGCTGTATCCCTAATCAGGGGCGCCACCATGTGCTCTTAGAGCAAGGTTATTGCCATTGTGCCTAAGGGACAGATATGTATGATTTGCGTACTCTACTATTTCTGTAATTCTAGATTGTTGTAGTAATAATATCAACCTTAACAGTGCGTTTCATAAAACCCGATAGTCTAGTGTTAAAGAGGAATTTCGCATTTATAGATCATATTAAAATAGTCGATGAAAAAGCAAAAAAAAACTTCTATGCCTTAAAGAGAATATCTAAATCTACGTGGGGTCTTTCTTTGTTAACTTTAAAGACTATTTATGGGGCTACTTACTTGGGTTGTGTTGTGTGTGCTATGGGGCGCCTGTTTGCGCTGATAGGGCCACAATAGGGGCGGTACGACGTAAATTACTTCAAAGTCAGCGTTTAGCTTTGATATTCTTATGCACAGCATACAGGACGGTTAGTACTGAGACCTTACCGGTACTTGCTGGCGTTTTTTCGGTCGACATTGAAGTGCAGCGACGTGCTGCACTACAATGTCGACCGGACCTCTACTATTCCACACGAGAGACCATGGACGCGGACTTTTTAGCGCGGAGTGACCGTGAGAAAATCTCTAGATTATTTAAACCACATATTGACGTCTGGGAGGAACTTTTATCTGAATGGCAATGTAGGTGGGATAATTCCATCAAGGGCCGACACCTTGACCAATTCTTTCCATCCCTTCGCGTATGGCTGGCCAGGACGTGGCTGGCAAAGTCAGGTTACTAGTGTTAGTCAAAGAGTCAACGGCATTATGCAATACCTGTATCGTCTGAGGAACTTTTTGCCCGCAAAGATGAAGATTATCCTTGAGCAGACTTTAATTTCCCCAAAATCATTAGCTTGACAGGCCCCCCAATCACTGCATTCGGTTCATGTTTAACTTGAGGAAATATGAACATGTGTCGAGCTACAAGTATGAGCTCAAATAGATACCCATTCGCCATAGAGGATATTTGCGCGCACTAAAGAACTACGTTTTTCTCCCTACTCAACTCTCCCACCCCATCTAACCTTGTCTCACTTTCAATATTTAAGCTCTTCACACGCTAGGGATCTGCGTTCTTCTAGCAATATTCTCCTACTCTGTCCTTCTTATACTACTGATTTTGTTAATTCTACCTTTCATATTCAGTCTATTCTTTTTTGGAACGCGCTTTCTCTCGAATTCAGGACGGCCACCTTTTATTATCAGCGGGGGGAGGCGGGGGCGGAGGGGGGTCCCTCCGTCATAGAGAGGACGCCTGAGTCCTTTAAGGTTGGTGATGAGATTAAAAATAATTTTTAACAACTCAATAATTTATTACTGGTTAAACACAGAAAAGTTACAATAAATTATAATGAATTCCTATAAAGCACCTAACAGACTTTAACATTACGAAACTCGTAATTATGTCAAAGTCGGTGTTAAAGTTGTGGTTAAAGTGTGTTCTCATAAGTGCCCGTTGCAAGGTTGGCTGTGCTCATGAATGTAGTCGAGCACGTCATCCCCCGTCACCACTCCACTAGCAACGAAGAACGCTGCAAAAAATAATGAGGGGGTTATTATGATGAACAAACAGAACGTACAGGACCTAATATCGATCGAATGTTAAAAAAATCTGCAGCTTTTATAAGACGCGCACTTTTTGCACTGGCCTTAACACTTATAACTTTACTGGATTAAATTGTTATATGATGGAAGACACTTTTTTACGTTCATCAATTTTCAGTTCTTTACCATGACGAAAGACGTCCACTGCTGGACATGCGACAGGCCTCCCCCAAGCGTCGCCACACTGATCTGTCCTGTGCGTTTCGCATCCACCGAACGCCCGCAGCCTTGACCAGGTCGTCGCTCCACCTAGAGGGAGGCCTTCCAACGCTACGTCTTCCAGTACGCGGTCGCTGCTTCAGAACTTTTCAGCCGCAACGGCCATCTGTTCTGCGAGCAATGTGCCCTACCCACTGCCACTTAAGTTTGGCAATTTTTCGGGCTATATCGGTAACCGTGGTTCTCTTACGGATGTCTTCATTTCTGATTCGATCACGCAACGAAACTCCGAGCATAGCCCTCTCCAACGAGTACTTAGTTCCTATAAATGTAGCCTGCATTTATCGAAGACAGCATTTGTGTTACACAACTTACCGCTAATATCGTAACCTTCCTTCCCAATGATCACGTAGGGAGTGATGTCTAGTATGCGGGACAGTAGACCGATGGTTGGGTTCTCTTTCTCCGCGTTGACAGCCAGGGTATAGACATGCTTGTCGAGGTGGTCCGTGACCACATCTTCGAAGTCATACTCCACACAGTCCTGGCCCGGCAACTTGGTGGGATTCGTCGCTCTGTTGCGAAGGCTGTCCTTAGAAAAAGCTCCCACGAAATGTCTAAAATGGGATGTTCGTACTAATTTTATAACCGTCTGGAATAATGTACTTATCAAATGGCGATAGATTTTTTCAAATAGGTGTAGTCGTTTCAGAGATCCCTACATGTCTGAACACCCTCACAAAATTTCGGCTCTCTCTCTCCATAATATTAGCTAAGATATTGATTTTAAGTTTAACAGTATTACAAACATAGATTTTAATCATGTATAGTCCTAAAGGCAGTCCCAACAGGGCAGAGTGGACGGTAACAGGCCCCGCGGGAGATCACCGATGAGGTGGACTGATCAAATTAAGTCCGCCGTTGGTGGCCCTGTAAATGAGTGCGCCAAACTTTCATGTAACCGGACCAAATGGAGAGAGATCGTACAGCGAGTTACCACATCAGCGATTGGATAAAATACATCCTGACCACGACCGCTCTGTCAAGAGCGAAATGAAGAAGAAGAAGAAAAGTCCTAAAAGTGAATTAAATAAGTATAGTTACCCGATGTTATCGACTATGACAGCAATGTTCACGTTGTTTGTCTTCATAGCCTCCAGGGCTTGCTGACATGAGCAGCCTTTCTTCAACTTGGGATAAGTGCGGTACAAGCATAATTCGCTGATCGGATGCGTCCACCATCTGAAATTATCACAATGTAGAATTTGATCGATGCTCGTCAAATAAACCCAACAAAATGAAGACTGATGTGTATAAGACTAATTTGTATTGACACGGGGTCCTAGCGCTAACAAAGAAAATTTGGTTCAAATACATGTCACTAGATGGCGCGATTTGCATCGTTTTCTTATTGAATTGTCTGTAAAATTAACATTTTCTAGAATTGATCATAAAAATTGTATGTTATTTTATAATCAACTCTATTATGCACAAATTTATATTTATTAAAATTTACATTTCAAACATTATTTGAACGGCTTATTTAAAATTCTAGCCGATCCATATATTCAATTATCTAAATTAAAATTTACATAGTATAAAATACTTAATTAAAAATAACTACCTATATATACACTTAAACAAAAATTAAATAAAACTACGAACGCGAATAAAAGGGCGGGGATCATAGGGCGTCATAAAATTCACCCACATCGCTGTCAACGTGAAAAGTGCCCAGAACGCTGGCAGCATTGCCACGTTGGATGGCAATGCTGATTCTCTGGCCAAGGAAAAACCCATTATTTAAAATTGATTACAAAAGATGGCGCGGTTTTCAATTTCTGACACATGCCTCTTGATTTTTTAATTTTGTATTGTAACACATTTTGGTATAATGAAACTGTAAAAACGTTAAAAAAATACTATAAAACATATCATCACTTAAAGAAAAATAGTCACGAACCGAGAAAACCCTTTTACTTGCAAGTCGCTGTGCACCATCTATAGCCGTGGAAAGGAACCGAACGCGATCGAAGTAATTATAAAAATAATCATTTAATCAGACGAAAAACGCTAGTTGCGTGGCACGGTTTTTTTGTATGGGATGAGGCATCTGTATGCTAGGATTATATTATCTGTGGTATTGATATGAAATTAAGGTTTATAAACCAAAGACCTTATACGTATTTCTTACTACTAGACTGTGCACCAAACATTTTTGTTTAGCTAAAATGAAATCTATTATCATACGCCTAGGTTAGCTATTTCCTTATAATCGGTAGTTAACCAAAAGCGGTCCTGAGCGAGAGGGTGCCTGCTGGTAGTGTGTCCTTGTCTGACATCTTGTCAACTCAACTAATCATTGGGTTTGGTAGAAATGGTAGAAAATTTTATAGTTTCTTTTTTATGTAATACCAAAACGAACGAATAAAAAATATATTTAAATACGTTTCAAAGTCTATGAAACTTTGAAGCGTATTTAAATATTTTTACAGTTCCTTTAATTCATCAATTCATTGTATTTAAAAAATTATTAATTAATACTGAGTAGGAGTAGTACTTTTAAATGTTTGGGCCTGGTAATACTAAATGTAGGACCACCAGGTTTGTGGAGTTTTTGGCGGGTTTTGTTCGAGTAAAATTCAGCGGCTGTTAATATTATTCGCAAATTGATTCATAGTGGAATAAAATTGGTGAAGTTAAGTTTCTCAACTGTCTACGCAACTGGACATTAAGTGAAATAATTGAGATCCTTTGGGGTATTTCTTAGCATCGTCTGAAGACTGCAGGATCATCTCACGCCTCTCCTTCATGAGCTTGAGAGTAAGATCAGAGAGCTTTTTGTTCCTATCTATACGATGGGTCTTGAAGAACAAGCCTTATCCAGACTTGGGATTTGAGGGTTATCGAATCCCCCCCCTCTCTTCGAACTTCAGATAACCTTATAATACTCCATCGTAAACTGCTCAATTCCTCTTCGAATTCGGTGATCTTATCGTCGGTCCGGAGTCCGGAGTGTGCGTGTGTTGTACGTTGCCAGGTCCTGTCGTCGGTATTTGTTGGGGTAGCCGGATCTCGTCCGGGATTCTTTGCACCCCTTGCCATACCGTAACCTAGATCGCTACCGTAGTCGACGGTAGGCAGGCTGCCGGGCACTAAGGGCTATGTTTTATTTGTGCTATTCATGGGGAGTGCTTTGCAGGCGGGTTGGCGATCCCAGTATGGTTGTTACAAATGCACAGAGAACGCTGCTGCCTATTCTCTGGTTTGTCCCTTAGTCGCCTCTTATGACACCAATGGAAAAACATGGGCTGTTGAAATTCTTTATCTTCAAAAAATAAACACACGTTTCTTTTTTTTCCTTGAATTTGGTAGGTTTAGGTAGCGTAGTTAGGTAGGATATATACATATATCGGGATACTTACACTATTGTATTTTACAATCAATTTGTCCCTTGTTATGTTTGGTCATGGTCACCTCATTAGAAAGTGACACACTACCAACGGGAGCCCTCTCGCTCGGACCGTTCTTTGCGCCATAGTGCACAGTCTAGTAGTAAGAAGTATAAGGTCTTTGTTATAAACAGGGTGTGAAGGCAGGGTGCGACCTTATTTTAAAAAACTACTTCTCACCATGTTTATGAACAATTTTCTCTAAGGAAGTCATAGCCAATTCTCAAAAAAAATATACTAAAATTTTCCATACAAATTTTGGTCAGCTGACGACAACTTTGTATGGAAAATCTTTTTTTTGGTTGGGAATTCTCTCAATAGGCTTCTTAATAAGACGTCGGTTTTCAAAACTAATATAACTTACTTCATGGAATGTGCTGGAGGTTCCATAAAGCGGTGCGCTTCCATCCACTGGTCGCTGACGAACTTGGACATGTAGTTACGGATGCCGTCGGGCAGGATCACGACCAAGCGCTTGCCGGCGCTGATGTTCAACGTCTTCACCGCCTTGATGGCTGCACACATGGCTGACCCGCTGCTGCCGCCTGGCAAACATATTTTTATATTACCGCCGCATTATTAAGTACAATTATTCGCCGATTCGTCGATGAGCAGTGGTGGCCCAGTGGCCACTACATAGGGCCAATTACACTTTTTTTTAAACAGAAACAGCTTTCTGATTGGTTGTTTCCCAGCGGTCCCAACTAATCAGAACGCTGTATTTGCTTAAACTGAGTTTAGTTGAACTAATTGCGATTCGTTTTATTGGTGAAATCAGCCCTTACAAGTTGTAGGTTCGAACGAAGGCAGGCGTTTTTCTTTGTGTAAATTATTTCATCACCACTGCTCACAAAACGAAAATGAAGGGTGAACCAAAAATTTGAATGCCCTAGAGCCAAAAATTCGAAAACATCCACCAACTCGGACTGGGCCTGCGCAGCTGTAGTGGATTAAGGCCTCTTGCTTCTCACAGAGAGGAGGCCTGTGTCCCAGCAGTGAAAACATTAAAAGGCTGATTATGATATATGCTATGCTATTCTTCGATTGAATTGACTGCTCAGCATATCAGCCCCATCGGCTCGCTCACGACCTACAAGGTTACAAGGTCGTGAGCGCAGTCGTGAGGTCAGCCATCTATTTTACAAATAGCTAATTTCGCTGTTCATAACATACACAACGTGCTCTAGCTCGTGGCTAAATAATAACAGCCGCACGGGTCGATCTTCAAGGATAAGCAATGCTTGCCGAGGTCGTTCCGTGGATGGGTGACCATTTCAATATACCGAGTTTCCTCCGTGCCTCGGAAAGCACGTTCAGCCGTTGGTCCCGGCTGTCATTTAAAGATCTTTGACAGTCGTTACGGGTAGTCAGAAGCTTGAGATCTGACATCAGTCTGGCCAAGGGGTATCGTGTTACCCAGTTACTGGGTTGTGGAGGTCAGATAGTCAGTCGCTCCATGTAAAATACTGGTACTCAGATGAATCCGGTAAGACTGGAAGCCGACCCCAGCAACAATTGGGAAAAGGCTAGGCAGCTTTCTACCTTGTAGGTATTGTTACATTACGAAACAATAGAACGTAGGTCCGCGTTAGCTATTGATTCTTAATCATACATATCAAAAATCCATGGTCAACTAATGATGGCGATTCCGTCATACAGATTTGTTTTAAAGTAAGTATACTAACCTAATCGACTTGCTTTTTACTTTTATAACCTTGTAATCTACAAGGTCATCACGCGTTGATAACAACGTCGAATCGACGTTTATGGGAAGGAAATATCAAAGATAGCATTTGACCTAATTATTGAGTCAGTTGAATACGTCATTCAATCAATCAGCCTAGCCTTTTCCCAATTATGTTGGGGTCGGCTTCCAGTCTTACCGGATTCAGCTGAGTACCAGTGTTTTACATGGAGCGACTGCCTATCTGACCTCCACAACCCAGTAACTGGGTAACACAATACCCTTAGGCTAGACTGGTGTGGTGTCGGATCTCAAGTTTCTGACTACTCGTAAAGACTGTCAAAGATCTTCAAATGACAGCCGGGACCAACGTCTTAACGTGCTTTCCGAGGCACGGAGGAATCTCGGTATGTTGAAATGGTCACCCATACACGGGCCGACCTCGTCAAGCGTTGCTTAACCGTGAAGGTCGATCCATGCAGCTGTTATTATTTAGCCACGAGCTCCTCGGTTGAATACGCCATTATTATAGATAATTACCACATAACAATCCCTCCTTCCGTGATAGCTCCCTGGCCATTAAAAAAGCTTCTTGGTCAGTGGCCACCTCGACGTGGTCAACCACTGACTTATCCAAGACAATCGGTGCCCAGGTTCCTCCGATACCTTCCACCTGAAAATATGATGGCTAAATTAGTTAAAAGCAGCATATGGCTGGTATAGGATAATGAATACTAGCTAACTTAGCTACCCTTCATAAGATCACCCGCATGGCTAATCTGCAGATTGCCTAAAAACTTCATCAAAATCTCTGCAGCTGTTCTGGAGTCCATAGGTAACATACATGCACACATCGATTTTTATGAATATAATTATTTATTTATTTAATACTTCATGCACACAAACGTACAGAGGCGGACTTAATGCCTTAAGCATTTTCTACCAGTCGACCTTTGGGTGATGCAGAGACAAGTAGTGGTAGTGGTGGTAGTGGAATATAGTTATTATGATTCGAATATATTAGGTATAACAAATGGTTCCAGGTTGTATTCACCAAAAACGAATGCGGCTTCCCGTTCTTGTTGAGCATGGTAGAGCCGTCGGGCTCTGCCGCCACCAGTATGCACTTGGGGTTCTTCTCCTTCAGCTTCTTGCCGACTCCGGTCATAGTGCCGCCGGTGCCTGCACCCAACACCACCACGTCCACGTCACCCAGAGCCGACACTATCTCTGCACCGGTATTCTCGAAGTGTGTCCTCGGATTTACGTCATTGTCAAACTGGGATGAAAGGGTTAAATGTAGGTACAATTTGGCATCATCATCATCATTTTAGCCGAAAGACGACCACTGCTGAACACAGCCTGCCCCAATATTACTACATTGATCGACCCCGTTATGCCTCGCATCCAGCAGATCCCCGCAACCTACAATTTGTAATCAAAACTAATAATTGAGGTATAAATATGGTATGTGTTTATTAGTAAATGGAAAACTTTTTACAAAAAAGTAAAACCGACTTCCCAATAAAACACTACAAAGTGAAAAATAACTTCAATTTCGGAAGTTCTGTTATCGTTTCTTCGTTTTTTGACACCGCCTGCCGAAATTGAAGTTAGTTTAGTTCTATAGGGTAACTATAATGCCCACAGTGGTGCCAGAATAGATTAACCGAATAACATGTAACTTGAATTAACCGGTGGAATGAGAGTGTACTAGGGTGAACTGTACACATCTGCGTACACGTTAGAGCATACTGGCGTGATGGTATGTTATGAAATGGTGTAAACAATAAACAGACATGCGATTTTAGCAATCCCGAGACATTTACCGTCATTTATTGAAGAGGTCTGTTATATATCTCCGTAGTTCTTCATCAGATCTTTACGGAATCAACTTCTTTGGAACAAAAAAGATTTTTGCAAATCCGTTTATATATGACTGAGTAATGCCCTAACAATACATAAAAATAAAAAGTATAATCATCCGAATTGAGAACCGCCTCATTTTTGGGAAGTTGGTTAAAAAGAAATACTGGTCTGACTGACTGAAAATTCTTTGGCTATCGCTTTTAATCCCGGAAAAACTCGATTTCTATGCCTTTGTTATATATGCCTATGTTAGGCCCAGCGAGGTTGCGAGAAAAAGTTGGTATTGACCGAATTTTTGCAGCCAGGTCCTTACCTGATTCAGCATCACCATAGTGTCAGGGTTGTCGTTCTTCAGCTGGCGAGCGATCGAGATCGCTAAGTCACCATTCTTGGTTGAATGACCTCGGCTCCCAACAGACGCATGGTGTTCACCTTCTCCGATGAGTTCTTATCTTGTGTTACAATAATACATTTATTTCCTAGAAACAAAATATTATTATGATAATCTAGTTTTAAAGTATCTACGAAGGATAAGATTATTATCAGATTCGTACCATGATTGATTCGTTATCGTTTTTTACATGTATATAGACGTAAAACTTACATAAATATTCTGAATGACTTTTTAATGCCTTATCCCAAATCATATGTTAACGATTCTTTCACTCTCAGTTTCTAGAACGAAAATTAGCAGAAAACTAGTTTTTTTTTATCTAATATAGGCTCGCGCTTGACCACTATCTCACCTGATGGTAAGCGATGATGTGGTCGAGGATGGAGCACGCTTGCCTAAAAGTAACCTATTCACTCTTGACTTAAAGACCCCTAGATTGTAGCTATCGGTAAACACAGACTCCAGCAGGGAATTCCACTCCTTAGCTGTACGCATAAGTAGTAAAAGTATCCTCAAAACGTTTAGTGTGTATGGGTGGGATGTCCACCATGTACCAATGGCGCATCACCGTACGTCTTGTAGTCCGATGATGGAAAGGGCTAGGAGAAATCAGTTTATGCAATTCCAACGCACACTCCCCGAAATGTAACCGATAAAAACCGACAGGCTGGCAACTCGGCGCCGATGTACAAGGCTCCGGAGCCTAGACTCGACCAGTATCTCATCGCCGATTAGCCTCTTGGCCCGTTATTCGATCTACTCAAGTGCTTCCAGCTGGTATTTGGCAGATCCATCTCAGAGACGAGAACAGTACTCCATGCATGAGGTACAGTAGCCACAGCGGATCTTTGTGTCTCTGCGAAACATTGCGCAAGAGAACTAACAAATCAATGTTTTATAATAGTCAATTTAACGTTTTACACTTTGAGTCTAGTTTTTAAGATTGGTCGCATAAACGTAAATATAAACGTATAAATAACGCGAATTAGGCCCAAATTACACGACAATATTGTCGTTTAGTAGTTAAGTAGAAGTCAGCCAATGACCGTTTAAACGTTGTATACAAGTTAAATAAAAGTACAGAGACCGACTTTACGGTCCAATACTGGTTATGATGAGTCTCATATGTGACCGCTTATGTCACATAGCTGTTACAATGACGTTTTCAAAAGACTGCTCAACGGCAACCGTTTTATTTCGTTTGTTAAATATTGTGCCGGTGTTTAAATAAAAAAAGGTAAGTAAATGTCTATTTCCATAATTAGGAAAAAAAATCTAGATTTATTATGCATTATTTAAATGAGTGTGAGATAATGATAGTTGTGTTAATCTTTCAGGGAACTTTAGTTTTATGACAATGTATATATGTGTTTTTGTGAAGTTTTTAACGCCCTCCTCTATTTCTTTGTATTTGAATCGTTTTAATTAATTATCCAAAATATGTTTTCATAATTAAGCATCAACCATCTTGTTTACGTTGTATAGCGACCTTTATATAACACTAATATAACAAAAAGGTCGTATACATTTTCTTGAGTCTATGACGCCGCGGCCATATTCAGTTTACTTTAGGGTTCCATATGCATTACTTACAGATTTAATAAACATTGCATAACTTGAACAGAGAACTAACTCGGCCCTTTATGATTATAAATTCATCTTCTTTTCTTGTCAATGGCTATCTAATCAAATAGTACGTTTAGCCCAGATTAATTTATTTAAATGTTTTTTTTCAGGTCTAACATAGGATATGAATGAACTATGGTAGTGTTCTTGGACATCGATAAATTTTTGATCTGATTATTTAAAACGTCTTAAAAGAGAAAAATGGCCTTGGCGAAGCATTTATTTTACCTTTGCAAACAAATGTTATAACTGTCACAGTTCCATTGCTACTGTTAATTGTTTAATTTTATTGTTGTTGTTTACATTAAATGGTAATTTAAAAAAATATATATATACGGAATCTTTTTCGGCAACATTCATTCGTTCTATCCCTTTTTTAAAAGACAAAACAAAAAAATAGAAATGGTTCAATTAAAGTGTGGATTTGACCTTTAAATGATTCAAAAGTCTACTTAAAGTAATGTAACCGTAGAAATTCAACATTTTAGTTGCATACAAGTCTTAGTAAGTCTTCCATACGATCAAAATAGTTTTGTTATAAAAAGGTCATACGCAAACGTTTAAGTGGCGTTTTAATTATATAAAAGTTATGTTAAGATTCACACACGACGATGGTTGTCTTACAAAAACCTTTTATTTAACCGAAACGTCTATATGACCAATACATTGTCCAATAAACGTCATGGCTGGCACCATTAGCCGACGTCATATATGTTAGTCCTGAAAACTTTTACTCAACATATGCACTGGCACCACTATCCGACGTCATATAAGTTAGTTCTGAAAACGTCTACTTTACATATGCACTGACACCACTATCCAACGTCATATAAGATAGTCCTGAAAACATTTACTCAACATATGCACTGACACCATTCTACAACGTCGTATAAGATAGTCCTGAAAACGTTTACCCAACATATGCACTGGCACCATTATCCGACGTCATATAAGTTAGTCCTGTAAACATTTACTCAACATATTTACTGACACCATTCTACAACGTTGTATAAGTTAGTCCTGAAAACATTTACTCAACATATGTACTGACACCATTCTACAACGTTGTATAAGTTAGTCCTGAAAACGTTTACTCAACTTTATAATAAGACATTACAGTCCCGCGACTGAACCGTCGTAAGATAAACGTCTATATATCAAAATAGTTAACTACATACCACTATATAACTGTTATATACCATGAAGTCTTATAAGACTAGAATTATACGACGTTTTTGCTAGTTGGGGTTTGTGATCGAGTATACTGCATAGAGTAAGCGCGATAGGATGATGTGACAAACGTAAGAGAGTGAAAGAGACAGTTATACAATGCTATCTTCAACATCAACATTGACACAAAATAGCAACTGCGCAGGGTCTTGCAGCCAACTTCAGAGACACAAAGATCTACTGTGACCACTAAGATTAACAAAAGATTTCGTTCCGAAAAACTGGACATTAATTGGTCATCATAACTTATTATCAAAGACTCATTGTTCAAGTAGATCTACGTGGAAAACTTCAAGCAATTGAAAATTATCTTTACCCATAAGAGCGGCATTGAAGGCAATCCCGATGCCAGTGTTCCCAGAGGTAGCTTCCACAAATTCAGTGTGGTCATCAACAAGTCCTCTCTCTCTGGCATCCTGGATCATTGATAATGCGATTCTATCCTTGACGGAGCCACCAGGATTCATAAATTCACATTTGGCGTCTGAAAATTAAAAAAAGTTATGTGAAACAAAATATACTTGATTGGGTTGCGTTTTGTTTATGTACAACTAGGTTCTTGCAGCGGCTTTGCTCGCGTGAAAAGTGTTTTCTTATACCGGGATGAAAAGTAGCCTATGTGCTATTCCAAACTATAATCTATAGCTGTGTCACGCGGCTTTGCTACCGTCAACTGGCTACCTACATATCCATCTACCCTACCTATCCTACATACATGATTCTCAAAAAGGAATAATATTGCCCGTTTTTGCAACATTTTTCATTTATGCTCTGCTCCTATTGGTCGTAGCGTGATGTTATATGGCCTATAACCTTCCTCGATTAATGGGCTATCCAACAATGAAATATTTTTTCAATTCCAACCAACCAACTGAGATTAGCGCGTTCAAACAAACAAACAAACTCTTCAGCTTTATAATATTAGTAAAGATAAGTAAGAAAATTAGCTTTTGCCCGCGGTCTCAACCGCGTAAAATATGTTTTATCATCCCAAGGAAACACACCCGGGATAAAAACTTTGTACTTACCAGTGTCTCAAACTATCTCCATACCAAATTTCATCCAAAACGTTTCGAGAAAAGTTAACAGACAGACAGGGTTACTTTCGCATAAGGATAATATATTGGAATAAAAAAACTACACTTACAAACTTCACACTGCAGTCCATAGTCTTTCGGCAACTTGTTCAACTTAACAAGGGGCGTGTTACCCACTAACTCCAAAACGCTGTTGTACACCTTGCAGTCAGCTTTACCACTGAAAGTGACGAGAATGAGGATAAAGCATTACTCGTCTAGTACCTAGTTGTTGAATAACAAATGAATCAGAGGAAAACAAATAAGGAGATGGGAGGACGAGATATAGCGTACAGCGGGTCTTGAGGAGAGGGTCTCATGATAGAATGGACAGAATCGTCTGGAGGTTCGTTCTTTAACATATAACGAAAAACATTAAGTTACATTAAGTGCCCACTGTTAGGAAAAAGGTTTTCCCATTTTCAACATACCGAGTTTCCTCTGTGCCTCGGAAAGCAAGTTAAGACGTTGGTCCCGGCTGTCGTTTGAAGATCTTTGACAGTCGTTACGAGTAGTCAGAAGCTTGAGGTTGTGGAGGTCAGATAGGCAGTCGCTCCAGGTAAAACACTGGTACTCTGCTGAATCCGGTTAGACTGGAAGCCGACCCTAACATAGTTGGGAAAAAGGCTAGGCAGATTAATTGTTAGGATAAAGGTTTCCTCACTGTAAGAGGAGAAAGAGTTATCAGTAAAAGAGACGTTGAATTTATTTTTCGCCTATACTCTCTAAAGCAAAGTTAGTTCTGCCAGCTGCAGCTAATAAAAGGAATTGAGAAGAAGTGAGTTTTCCTCCGCCTCTTTGCAATTGATCTAGAAGCTTGACAATGAGATACCGTATACCTCGTAGGTAAGTTCTTGTCAGACCAGTAGCATCTTACCTCGAATTACAGTCATTCTGTGGCTCCTTAGTATCGAAGCGCCTCCTGATGCTCACGAGATTGCCGGCCTTCTTATACATTTTGGTGCAGTACAGTTATTTAACTTTATTGCAAAGCTGACGCAAAAGCGTATGTAACAGGACTGAGAACACTTTCAGAATGATCTTCCTTGTACCAAACTGCTCTTATATATATGTATCTTGAAGTTGTATGTTAAAGGATTCTATGTCGTATAGGGAAATCAAACTAACACTGAATCATTTTCAAACCCAATTTTCCTTTTTTTTATTACGTATACCGCAGACTTTTCTTGCTATGTGGAAATCCTCGTTGCGATGATACAATCTCTTGTTGGTTATTTATTTATTTATTTAAACTTCATGTACAATAGTGGTACATAGGCGGACTTAATGCCACAAGGCATTCTCTACCAGTCAACCTTGGGTTATAAAGGACAACGATGTGAATGGGTACAAAATAATATTTAAAAAAACAACTTGTATACGAAAATGTATATACTTATATATAATAATACACATATACAAATAAAATAGACTTATATATAAAAAAATAAACAAACGAGAAACCTATTAATAATTAATATGACTAGACTTCTACCTCTAGATGAGAGCTATTTAGTCTGACTCAAATAGTGGTCACGAACCTTTCTTTTAAAAGTACATTTGCTTTCACCGTTTTTAATGCCAAAGGGTAGCGCGTTCCAGAGTTTTATTGTTGACACAGCGTATGAATTGGACATAAAACCGAGTTTCTTGTGCATTCTTCTCCATAACTAGCTACTTTCCGAATGCACGGTAGAATCAACTTGTATTCCATTTAAATTTAAATTGTGACATTCAAAAGTGCCGCTTGGTGGCCCAGTTGAAATAAATATCCTTTGTCTTTTGTCTTTTTTGTCTTTAAACCGGTGCGGTGTGAAGGAATTTGGAGGAGTAGATTTTTGAAAGCTCGAAGGTTACGACTGTGAGAACTGCCCAATACTTTAAAATAAGTTTTTAGATAATCGGGAGCACAAGGATCGTTCATAATAGTGAAGAGCAAGCAGAGAGATCTGAGGGACCTCCTGAGGCGGATAGGCAGCCATTTAAGCTGAGAACGGAAGGAAGAAATGTGATCGTATTTACGAAGGCCATAAACAAAGCGAATACAATTGTTGAGAAGTCGATCCAATTTATTTAGAAGTTAAAGTTAGTTAAGTTAGGTTATGATGTGAAGACTCGAATATGTCCTAATTGGGACTTATAGTCTTTAGTCTAAGTCGCGCATGGCGAAGAGCGATACGCTATGACGACACAAAATCAAAATTAAAAATATACCATCATCGTGTGTATTTACAAAGTGTACCAATTATGATACCAAAGTACATAAAACAGAAGGGATCTCATACCTTAAGTGAGTACGCAAAACAACTCAATTATGTATTAATATTCTGATATTTGGAGGTTAGAAAAAGATGGTAAATATACATTGGCGGCCAGAATTTGGCCAGAATAATGTTTGTTTAGATTCACACGTAAGTGACAAACACTAGCTGTCTCTTTTTTTCTTGTTGGTTTTATCAAGCCATCCCTTTCGACTTGTAATGAAATGTCAGATGAATAAAAAGTGTGTATGTGTGCTGCCGCTCCTGTGCGGAACACATTTTTTGGTTGTTTTGTGAGTGGATAACGTATCTGTTTACTAGAACATCATTGCATCGCTTTTAACACATCGCATACAATAAAACCACAACGTTTTTATTTATATATTTTATTATTATAGACACATTGTAACTTAGCAGGAGTTAAAGACATCTTAAAAATACAAAACAGACAATATAAAATAGTTAAACATATATTATTTACATCGCAGTTAAGAGTTAATTATGTAGCTAATTTTCCATTTCCCTCCTCGGAATTGGAATAAGCCTCTATGCAAAACGTAGTTCACCTAAAGTCCAATGAAACAAACACACAGACTCGACGTTCACCTTAAAAATGAAGCCTCAGTTTTTCACTTTTTGGCGCCATTATCAAGTCACATGCTGTCAACGGGTTCACTAAGTTTGTTTTTGTATTTTGGCACTCGATGGTGAGGGAGTTTTTTATAGTTCCACTGGTAGAAACAGTGTCTAGAAACGATGCTACACTTATCACAAAATTGTACTTTATCACTCGTTCACTACTGTTGTATTGGTGGCGTCCGAGTCTCGCTTGTCTGCGTAGTTGTCGTAAAGCCAGTTCCAGAACCTGACCCTCTTGGCCTCGGGGTCCATCTGCACCGTGAACTTCCCATCGATGTCGAGGTAGCTGATGTGTTCTGTGTCGTTGACTTGAGGCCATTTGAAGTCGAGCACTGATTCGTAGTCTACAGAAGGTGTAGGATTCCTGAAACACAACAATGCTGGAGTTAGCTAGATATTTTTAGCTACCGGTCGGCTACACTAGTCGAAAATTCTTCCATTTAAACGTAGTGTAGAGATAACTCCACTGGTTGACGATGTACGTTCAAAATAATAAATGATATCAATTTGTCTCATCATTATCTAGTCATGTATGGAAACAAAAATGGAAAACAATTATATATTTGAAAGTTATGAGCGTCGAAAGTTCTATATTTCAACACTAATTTTAAAGCATCTTTGGGCGGAAATAAATACCATAAGAAGAAAAATTGCAAAACGGCCTCCATACAGGGATAGATTAGTAATTCAAAAATGCAAATAATTTTATTTTAAAAATATACATTTAGTAGTTTTTTCATGATATCTAAACTCCCAAAGGTCTGTTTATAAAAAATCGCGTGCTCATTTTCGTCCTAAATCATCATCCATTTCGCTACAAACTTGCAAAAATGCTAATTCGTACGCAAACTAGCTTCTTACTGCTCATCACAGCATCTATTTCTTTCGCACGTGTTGTCGGATAAGGTAACATGCATTTTATCCCCGCGCACAAAATAGTTCGTGCCGTCGAATAGTTCAACCTTAATATATATTACTGTTTTTATACCAGGCCCCTCAGAAAGTATTGCGAAAAAAAGTTTTTATATATGGGAGACTGGCCAGTTATAATGTTTTTCGAAAATATGATTATTTATAAGTAAAAATAAGTAAGTTCCAATTTCAAAATTTCCCTCCACATTTTTTGCGAGTTAATTCAAAGTATTGTGTCTCACTGAAATATGGATCTGCGCCGGGAACATTTTAGAGCTATGATTTTATACGATTTCAAGTGTCGCCTGAAACCGGATGAATCGTACGATAGACTTCAAATGGCATTCATGGATGAAGGCCCTTCCAAGGCAACCGTGTATCGTTGGTATAACGAATTCAAGCGCGGTCGACCAACTTTGGGGGATGACGAAAGAAGCGGTCGCCCTTTGACGGCTGTTACCGAAGAAAACGTGCTAGCAGTGAAAAATTTAATCCAAGACAATAGGCGAATTACATATCAGGAGATTCAACACATATTGAAGATTGGATCGGGAAGCGTTCACGAGATTCTACACAGCCATCTTCGCGTGAGGAGGATAGTATCACGCTGGGTGCCGCACAACCTCACCGATGCTCAGAAGCAGGCCCGGGTGGAATGGTGCCGTGATATGCTTAACAAATTTGAAGCAGGCTCGTCTCGGCGTGTTTACGACATCGTTACAGGTGATGAGTCCTGGATTTATCAATACGACCCAGAAACCAAGCGCCAGTCGACTGTTTGGGTGTTTCAAAATGAGCCAACGCCTACCAAAGTGAAGCGATCTAGAAGCGGGGGTAAGATTTTGATCGCTAGCTTTTTTAATTTGACTGGCCACTTGGTATCAATTCCCTTACGGGATCAAAGAAGCATTAATGCCGAATGGTATACTACCAAATGTTTGCCAGAAGTTTTCTCTGTTATAAGCAACAAGCGACCAAACACAGGGCTCCGCGGGCTACTGCTCCACCACGACAATGCACCTGCGCACACCGCACTCAAAACGAGGGACTTCCTGGACAGCACGCCAGTCAAACTCCTGGGTCACCCTCCTTACAGCCCTGATCTAGCACCGTGTGACTTCTTTTTATTCCCAAAAATAAAAAATCAGCTCAAAGGGATACAATTTTCGTCGCCGGAAGATGCGCTGGCTGCGTTCGAGCAGGCTGTAAACGAGGTGTCTGCGGCGGACTGGAAAAAGTGTTTTGAAAACTGGTTTAGGCGCATGAATCTTTGTATAGAGGCTGGTGGAAAGTACTTTGAAAAGATTTAATAAAAATATATGTACGTATAGAACAATTTTTTTTAGTTTCGCAAAACTTTCTGAGTGTCCCACGTATTTAACCTAGATATTGTTTTCAATGTTTTGTATAGAAGCCTTTTAGAAATCACTATTTTAGTGTTTTGATTTGATATCATATCGGTATCACTGCACTGTGCACAGATTAAAACAATTCATCATTACGTTATATCGAATTAGCAGATAACGAGTTATCTGAAGGATAACCAATTAACCATGTTATCAAACTGCGTGCAGTGGGTAGGTAGGTACTCATAGACGTCATTCATTATATCAGAAGGTAAAGTTGTCGGCACGTAACTTGGCAAGATTCGTTAGAAGCGCACAAGTCGTTTTTAGGGTTCCGTAGCCATATGGCAAAAAACGGAACCCTCATAGATTCGTCATGTCTGTCTGTCTGTCTGTCCGTCCGTATGTCACAGCCACTTTTTTCCGAAACCTTAAGTACTATGCTGTTGAAACTTGGTAAGTAGATGTATTCTGTAAACCGCATTAAGATTTTCACCTAAAAATAGAAAAAAAAAGACAATAAATTTTGGGGGTTCCCATACTTGAAACTGAAACTAAATATATTTTTTTTCATCAAACCCATACGTGGGGTCTCTATGGATAGGTCTTCAAAAATTATATTGAGGTTTCTAATATAATTTTTTTCTAAACTGAATAGTTTGCGCGAGAGACACTTCCAAAGTGGTAAAATGTGTGTTATTTTAAATTCTCATATTGAATGACAAAAATAAAAAAAAAATATTATGTACATTACCATGTAAACTACCACCGAACATTGGTTTGAACGAGATCTAGTTAGTAGTTTTTTTTTAATACGTCATAAATCGTAAACCGCAATTTACCAAGTACGGAACCCTTCGTGCGCGAGTCCGACTCGCACTTGGCCGGTTTTTTAATTATTGATAGGCTCGCCTTTGACCACTATCTCACCTGATGGTAAGCGATGATGTGGTCGGCGGTGAAACACACTTGCCTAAGAAACTATTAAAACCGAAAAAAAACTTGTGATGAAAACGCCTGCAAGACAAACTTTATGATGTTTTTATATTCATTTATAATTTAAATTATCTGTTATTTTATTTTAAATTATTATTTTTAAAATAATTAACATGTACATCATCATCATCATCATCATTTCAGCCGAAAGACGTCCACTGCTGGACATAGGCCTCCCCCAGGCGTCGCCATATTGACCGATCCCGTGCGTCTCGCATCCAGCGCCTTCCCGCAACCTTAACCAGGTCATCGGTCCACCTAGTGGAAGGCCTTCCAACGTATCGTCTTCCAGTTCGCGGTCGCCATTCCAGATCTTTTCGGCTCCATCGGCCATCCGTTCTGCGAGCAATGTGCCCTGCCCACTGCCACTTAAGTTTGGCAATTCTTCGGGCTATGTCGGTAACTTTGGTTCTCCTGCGGATATTATCATTTCTGACGCGATCACGCAAGGAAATTTCGAGCATAGCCCTCTCCATTGCCCTTTGGGTGACTTTAAGCTTTCTGATAAGGCCCATTGTTTGCGACCACGTCTCGGTCCCATAGGTGATCACTGGCAACACACACTGGTTATAGACTTTTGTCTTGAGACACTGCGGTAAATTGGACGAGAAGATACCACGCAACTTCCCGAACGCCGCCCAGCCGAGTCGGATTCGACGGTTGACCTCTTTCTCGAAGTTGGACCTACCCAACTGGACCGTTTGTCCCAAGTAAACATAATCGTCTACAACTTCGAGTATAGAGTCTCCGATCTTGATAGGAGTGGGTATTACATGGGCGTTCACCATGACCTTGGTTTTGTCCATGTTCATTTTAAGACCCACTCTTCCGGATGCTCTACTAAGGTCATCGAGCATTTTACTGAAGCTCTCCATGGTATCAGCCATGACCACTATGTCGTCGGCAAACCGAAGGTGAGTGATGTACTCGCCATTAACGTTGATGCCAAGCCCCTTCCAGTCTAGAACCTTGAAGACGTCCTCCAGCGCCGCAGTGAACAGTTTCGGAGAAATGACGTCTCCCTGTCTTACGCCGCGCTGGAGAAGGATTGGTTTCGAGGTCTGATCCTGAAGACGGACTGACATGGTGGCGTTTTTGTACAGACACTTCAACACCTCAATGTACCGGTAGTCGATCTGGCACCGTTGGAGAGACTGCAGTACAGCCCAAGTCTCGATCGAATCGAAGGCTTTCTCGTAGTCCACAAACGCTAAACAGAGAGGCAGGTTATACTCTTCGGTCTTCTGTATAACCTGCCGCAGCGTATGTATGTGGTCTACGGTGCTAAAGCCTTTTCGGAATCCGGCTTGTTCGGGAGGCTGGAAATCGCCAAACCTGCGCGCGAGACGATTCGTGATGACTCTTGAAAACAACTTGTAAACATTGGCTAAGAAGCGAGATGGGCCTATAGTTCTTCAGCCGGGCATTATCGCCCTTCTTGAAGAAGAGTACCACCACACCCCTGCACCATGCCTGTGGCGTTTTGCCCTCGAGTATGACGGAATCAAAAAGCTTCTGAAGGGCCTTGAGAACCGGTTTTCCACCCGCCTTCAGGAGTTCAGCCGTGATTCCGTCATCACCCGGCGCCTTGTTGCTTTTAAGCTGTTTCAGAGCCATCCTAATCTCGTACAGGCTGACGTCCGGGATATCTTCGGTATAGTGCCGGGTCAATCTAGCTCTTGGGTCGTTTGCTAGGTTCGCAACGGGTTTACTGGTTGACGTGTACAACTGCCCATAGAAACTCTCGATCTCCCTCAGAAGCTCCGGTTTGGCGGATACAATCCTGCCATCATCGGTCTTCAGTTTCGTGAGCTGGCTCTGCCCAATAGCCAGATCCCTTGAAAAAACCTTGGAGCCTTTATTTCGCTCAATCGCGTCTTTAATACGCTCGGTATTAAAGCGGCGGAGGTCTCTTTTCATTTAGAGATCTGTCTATTGATCTGCCGGTATTTGCACGCCTCATCTGAAGACTGCAGGATCATCTCACGCCTCACCTTCATAAGCTTGAGGGTATGATCAGAGAGCTTTTTGTTTCTATCTGTACGACGGGTCTTGAAAACTTAGACCCGACCGTATGGACAGCTTCCACGAACCCGTCGCTGTATTCGTCCACGGAGCTCCCCAGGCACTCAAAACGATTCTGGAGTTCGAGCTGAAAGCTCTCGGGGTTTTGGACCTGGCCCTGTGCTGGACGGAGCGTGGACTTCATCAGTCGAGACCTTTCAAGCTTAATATTAATGTTCAATGTGCCTCTTACCATGCGGTGATCGCTCCCGGTTTTTACCGAATTGATCACAGAGACATCATTGAACATTTGCTTCTTGGTTGACATGATGAAGTCGATCTCATTTTTTGTTGCACCTGGGCTCTGCCAGGTCCACTTCCTGTGTTCACGCTTTTTAACCGACTTTCCAAAAAGGAGGAGGTTCTATGTTCGACTTTATGTTGGTTTTTTTTTTTTTTTTTTTGTGTATGTTCACCGATATCTCCGTCAATTGTGGACCGATTTTGAAAATTCTTTTTTTGTTTGAAAGAGTATGTTTTGAAATTGGTCCCATTTTAATTTGGTGAAGGTCTGATCAAGAACTTCGGAGATATACAACAGAACTCTTCAATAAATAACGGCAACACTCTCGGGATTGCTGCAATCGCATGTCTGTTTATTGTTTATACCATTTCATAACATAACATCACGCCAGTACGCTCTAAAGGGATACGCAGATGTCTCATTTCACCGGTAATGTTCAAGTTTCATGTTATTCGGGTAATCTATTCGGCGTTATAGGGACCTTAGGAAACAACTTGCGTATCTATTAGCAAAACTAAAAAGGGAAAAATAAAAAACTTTTTTGCAAAAAAATACAACCGACTTCCAAATGAAAAACTACAAAGTGAAAAATAACTTAACTCTTGGAAGTCGGTGTCCATATCGAAAAAAAATGGTACCTACGTAAGACACCGACTTCCAAGAGTTAAGTTATTTTTCACTTTGTAGTTTTTCATTTGGAAGTCGGTTGTATTTTTTTGCAAAAAAGTTTTTTATTTTTTTGAAGAAGGAGTTCATCATATAGAGGCCCTCCTTCTCCATAAAACTGGCCAGTAGGTGACCCCGGTGGTTCCATCGTCCAACTCCAAATTGCCCCACTTGCAGCTCATCCTCGTCTCGTTTGCCCAGTTTCGCGTTGAAGTCCCCCATGACAACGGTGAAGTGAGTTTTGAAACCATGCATGGCTCTGGAGATATCCTCATACATGGTCTCTACCTCGTCGTCGGGGTGTGCCGAGGTTGGGGCGTAGACCTGTATGACCTTCAGCGAATATCTAGAGGATATTCTGAGTATAAGGTACGCCACCCTGGTCGACACACTCTCGATCTTCACCACGTTGTTCACAAGGGACTTGTGGACGATAAACCCGACACCACCCTGGGACTGCCGGTCACTCTCTCGGAAATAGAGCAGGTTACCGGATTTGAGGATTATCGAGTCCTCCCCCTCTCTTCAGGCTTCAGATAACCCTATAATACTCCATCGCAACCTGCTCAATTCCTCTTCGAGCTCGGTGATCTTCTCGTCGGTCCGAAGTGTGCGCGTGTTGTACGTTGCCAGGTCCAGTCGTCGGAGATTGTTGGGGTAGCCGGATCTCGCTCGGAGATTCTTAGCACCCCTTGCCATGCCGTAACCTCGACCGCTACCGTAGTCGAGGGTAGGCGGGCTGCCGGGCACTAGGGGCCATTTTTTATTTGTGCTATTCATAGGGGGGTTTTGCCATAATCGCCACGCTTGGCAGGCGGGTTGGCGATCGCAGTATGGTTGTTATAGGAGCACAGAGAACGCTGCTGCCCATTCTCTGGTTTGTCCCTTAGTCGCCTTTTACGACACCCACGGGAAGACATAGGATGGTGAAATTCTTAACGTCCGGCACCATACGGAACCAAAATGTCTATAGCATGCGTTTATTGTGGTCGTGATGGTCGATACCGTATTGTAAATAAGTAGTTTGCGCTTACCCTGTCTTTGCAAAGTTCGTCCACATCTGGACCATGCGCCGGGAGACTGCCAGCTCGGGAGAGTCATCATCCAACCTGTAATTTAGCCTTGAGAAATAGAAGAGGTATCCCATCTCGTCGCCGTGGCAAGCGCCGGGGTGCGTGATGCCAAGCATGCGCTTAAAGAGCCCCAGGGCTCCGTCGAACGCGAACCGGTACAAGTACGTAGGGCTCGTACGATTGCTCTCGACTTGCTGGCGGACTGTCTCCAGAACTGGCCGCAGGAACATCACATCTGTGAATAACTATTGAGGAAACACGTGATTGTTAGTTAATTAATCCAGAATTACAAAACAACGGTGGAGAAAAGCAGTTGCTCGAACGCCCATCGATTCAGGATTTTAGGATGATTGAGGGCTTTTTACCCGACTGCCGAAGGAGGGTAATGTGTTTATCAGTTTATGTATGTGTCTATGTATGTTTGTTCCTAAATTCCTATGTGGCCTTCTAGAGACCAAACGTGTTGGCTGATTTTGATGATTCTTACGTCAATCGATTCGTCTTAACGCTGCGAGTGTCACTGGCTACATTAAAATTAAAAATATAAAAATTGCGGATTTGTGGCGCCATGTTGTGGGGCACCGAAAAATTTATAAAAAAAAAACCAAAAAACCCGACTGCTTAAAAAGCGAACTAAAAAGAAGATTTAAAAAGTACATTGTTTTTTTTATTATTTAGAAATTGACTCACACACTGTTCCGTTGTTTTTGAATTAGGTATTTTAACTATGTTTGCAATATTTGTAAGTATGTGAGAACCATGTTCCTACTTATAAAATTAATTAATTTTCCTGTTAATGCTTTTTAATACTTTATACCTGTACGTAGTATAGTGTCTACACGCTACTCTCTACAGCATTTCTGGGTGCATCGTCCTCACATATATTAATTTATTAATGTATGTACTTATGTAAATATTGTAAAACACCTATTTTTTTTTTAAAGAGTAAGTTTGGAGTTTCTTGTGCGTTCTTCTCCATAACAATCTACTTTCCGAATGCACGGTAGAATCAATTTTTATTACTTGTAAATTTATTTTATTTGACGTTCTAAAGTACCGTTTATTGGCCTAGTTGAATAAATATATTTGAATTTGACTTTGACTTTAAAGAAAAACAAGAAGAAAATCATACTGTGCAGTCGGAGGATACATCTGGTTTTGGTCAGCCAGCTCGCGAATATGTGTTTTTTTTTAAAATTTTCGTTTACCAATGCATATTGCTTAGTTTGGCTAGGAAATGCACATTTACAGAGACTGAAACATGTATTCTGAAATCTTACATCAATAAGGCTGTCGATATTCCTGTTTTCAATGGGTCTCTGCTGGAAGTAGAACGCTCTGACGGCCTCGGATATCTTGTTGGTGAGGGTGTCGTTGTGTCCCTGGAGTGCGGGAGGCACCACGCGCCGGAACTCCTGCTCCAACTCGCTCAGCAGCTTCGGGTACCGCTGGAGACCTGCAAACATTCATATAGCAACCTGAGATTTGTGGCTAATTCACGAAACGATGATGTTTTGGTAGAATGGATAATCGCTACATGACAGACTGACGCAAGGCTCAAACTTTACGATAGAACATTTCCGAGGAGTAGCCGACCGCATCCGCCCGACGGCTACAATCTGCTGGAACCCGGGCGCAAGCGCGCGCGTGCTCGCGTATCCGCTAGCATGCTCTCAGCGACTAGTGATGCTTTCGTGTTGCAGTCAAACAGATAAGATTTTTATCTGAATCCATATTCATTTTGCACGAAATACAATAAATAAATAAATAAATCACGTGAGTCTACAGTCCAACGCACAACTTGAATGATTTAACTTGCCGGTCAGCGACAATACAGGAGCGCGCGCGGCGGTACCGGACCGGACACGACGGCAGCCGAGCGCCGCCGTTTACGTACGCGAGGAGCCGGTCGGCTGCCGCGGCATCCGAGCACAGCCGACCGGCTGACGCGACATACGCGCGGGTCTAACCGAGTTCCAAGCAGATAGAAGCCTGAATTTCCTTTAGCACAGTGTGAAATGCGCTCCGGCGCGCCCCGACACGGCCCGGTTGGTGGAAATCGTACATAAGAGAGTGTATAGAAATACGACGCACGACGATAATATCGCTGCGATTCTCTCGCTCGTGAAGACACACCTTTAGTTGACATAAATAATTTGACCAAGAGTCTTTATAATTATCAGATAATTATCAAGAAATATTTGATAATCTCGAATCCTACGAAAAAGAAATCAATCACTCTGCCCAGCCTTTTCTCAACTGTGGGGTCGGCTTCCACTCTAACAGAATGGGGGCTACCGCGTATCCCCTTAGATGTCCACCAGGCAGGCCGAAAATCACCCATGTGTCCGGGTACCCTGGCGCCTTTTGCGCTATGGGCGCGGTGTCAGTAAATCGTCGATTTCTCGGAAGTTTTGTATGGGAACCATGTATGAAACTTATGTTGTTACAATCTCTATGAAATAAGCTATCATATTCCAAATGGATTTATCCAGTTTTACCTTGTAAGTATTGGTAATTGTTGTGTAAAGTCAGTGTAAGGGATTTTTTTTCCAGTTTCGTGTATAAAAGGAGATAGAAATAAAAAAATAAACCATTATTTCATAAAGTTTTAATTTTATTTACAGGAATACACCCTATTTCACAATAATCAATCAAAATTACACACCCCCCGATACATTTTTTCATCCCACGAGAATTACAAACTTTTCAAAAAAAAAATAATGCAAATTGGCAGGGTGGACAGTTGGTGGCTGTTTTTTTTTTATTCGAATTTGTTTCGTTACCACTACAATTAAATGCATTATTTCTGTTGTTAATTAACGTAGCATTGTAAATAACAACAGTTTGATATAGTCATATTTGCAAAAATAAGAAATAAAAAATAAAATATTCGCACGCAGAAAAAAATAAACAACAATGTCGGACGGCGTTCGTTGAAATACGTATATCTGCTGGAATTTAGGCCAAATACAAAAAAAAACTATTAAAAACAGTTCAAAACTTACCGTTCCATGTTTTTCCAGCAGAAAACAACAGCCACTCAAAATAAAAAAACTAAATTTTTAATCACAAAAAGTTTGAGCACGGCCCCTTGTGCTGTCAAAAATGGCGACCGCCCGATGCACAGATTTAATAAATAAATATTACGGTCTTGGGCGGATCCAAAGACCAGCGGGGTATTTTTTTTTCATAATTGTCTATTAAAGTATCGAATGAAACCAAGATTTGTCGAGAATATCCTCCTTACTGACATATTTCAAGCCAAAAACAAGAACAGCCATAGAATATCAAAAATTGGCAGAGAGGCAGACTGGACATTTGAGCGACCGATGACAGCTGGCAGAGAGGCAGAGTGGACATCGGAAGGGGTATGAATTCGCCGCTAGAGGCGCTAGTGTGGCGTGAGGTCTCCGATATGTCAAATTTCATATTTGTTTGGCTTTTAGAGCGAGTTTAAAGAATATTTTCCAAATATGGCAGATTAAGACAGGCATGGGCTTTACCAACCACTGCTTTAATAGAGTTTAATGTTTCGGAAAATGTTATTCTCCTTTTTCCCAAAAAAAGGGGCTGCGCAAAACTGATTTCATATTTTATCGGAGTTCTACGGCATTAGAAATTATTTTAATGAAAACTTTGCTTTCTTGCTCGTAATAACAACGTTTAACAGCTATATTTATGAACATAAGCGGCTTTCAGACTATGCTATAATATAATAGCGTATATACCTCATAGCACAACTATATCGCGGACCATACATTGTCATGGACACATTCACACTGTAGGTACTGTACTATATATTATTGGCTTACTATACGCTATAAAGTTGATGCGATGCGCTGAGTTTATGCTGCAGATGCTATATCACGCGCCGCCCTCTTCCTCCCCCCCTTACCCCCGGCCGTCACGCAATCGAAACGAAATTCTCGAAAGACTCTTCAAAGATCGCGGTCAACTGAGCTTGCTATATACTATAAATGCTTGCGATAATATCGCGTAACGTGAACGCCATGCTATATAGTATAGCATAAGGTCCTTCTTTGCTATACTATATAGCACAATAGTATAGCGTAGTCTGAAAGCCGCTTTAGTCAACGTTCCAAGTTTAAACTGATGTTAAATAGTATATCCTCATTCAGATGGATCAGGTGGACTGGTGACATATTTCATGCTACCCTACCGATTGCCAAAGCCGGGATCAACAACTAAGCTATTCAAAATCAAAATGTATTTATTCAATTAGGCCATTAAGCGGCACTTTCGAACGTCAAAAAAAATATATTGAATCTAATACTAATTGATTCTACCGTCCATTCGGAAATGTAGCTTGTTGTGGAGAAGAATGGACAAGAAACTCCACACTTACTCTTTTAAAAAAAATGTGTTTTACAAGTATTTGGTTACATTATCTTGTTGAAAAAAAAAATACATACATGTGAGAACGATGTAAAAAAAAGAAAAAAAAGTAACGCACTTAAAAGCTTCTACAGTAAAACAATCAATTAAAAATACAATAAATAGGTAATTAAAAACAGGCGGAGGCAGCTAAGTTATGACCAATCCCAACTGATGGTGCCCGTTCACGAATATGACACATGGATCGGCACCACTCAGCTCAACCATCATGAAGGGAACCGAATGATCCAACACACGTGCCACCATCAGAGAAACATTAGAGAGAGCATGACACACTATCAACTGCCAGGGCACACTGAAGTCAACGTACGACACAAAGATATAGCAAATGGTAGATTTACAGTTGGTACATAGTACTCACGTATGTGCTGTGCAGTTATATAATATAAAAATAAATTGAGTTTATACAACACAAATACATTCATACAGTCTTCAGCAGGTCCAACAATACTTCAGAACTTTTCTGCTTATAACTTGTTATTGTGCCCTAGTGACTGTGGAGCTGGACTAGCGCTGAGCCAAGCATTTTTATCAGCGATGTAATCCCCCAACTTATAATATGCCTGCCTGCATAGTGTGCGTTTTATAAAAGTTTTGAATTTCGCCTCATTCAGTTCTAGAAGCTTGCTATTAGCTGTAGTTGAGCTGTTGGTCCCGAAGTCAAGGTAAGTAATTAACGGTCACCCATCCACAGACCGACCTCGGCAAGCGTGTGCTTAACCTTGAGGATCGGCCCGTGAGGTTATCATTTAGCCACGAGCTCTTCAATTCAAACTATGGTAACCATAGAGGCTTAGGTGCGGCACAGGTATCTCATGAAGCTCTTAAGACGACGACTAACGCCAACGACCTTGAGGTAACAAAACGCGCAATCGTTTCACACCCGCGCGACCCATAATTTAGTAGTTTTTTGTACTTTCCTTATTATTCTTTGACTTTAAAAAAAAAAGCTTTAGATCAAAATGTAGATAATTAAATTGTCTTTGATATGGTGTCGATTTCATTAAAATACGCTCAGCGGTTTTGGTGTGATTGTCGTGTTTTTGTCCGTGTTAGACATAACTTTACAAATTAATTACACTATGTTATACAAATAAAACTCAAAATTTGCTCAGATGAAATTATTAAGAAAATGGTCTAATATAACATATATTTTTTCCAATAAATTACGACTGGCCGTTTAGACGTGATACTCATTTTAAAATCAGCTACTCAAGGGAATCGGCGCCTTAAGACGACGACTAACGCCAACGACCTTGAGGGAACAAAACGCGCCCTCGTTTCTCACCCGCTCGACCCGAAATTTAGTAGTTTTTTGTACTTTTCTTATTATTCTATGACTTTAAAAAAAAAGCTTCAGATCAAAATGTAGATAATTAAATTGTCTTTGATATGGTGTCGATTTCATTAAAATACGCCCAGCGGTTTTGTTGTGATTGTCGTGTTTTTGTCCGTTGTAGACATAACTTTACAAATTAATTACACTATGTTATACGAATAAAACTCAAAATTTGCTCAGATGAAATTATTAAGAAAATGGTCTAATGTAACATATATTTTTTCCAATAAATTACGACTAGCCGTTTAGACGTGATTCTCATTTTAAAATCAGCTACTCAAGGGAATCGGCGCCTTAAGACGACGACAGTCGTCAACGACCTTGAGGGAACGAAACGCGCACTCGTTTCACACCCGCGCGACCCAAAATTAAGTAGTTTTTTTATACTTTCCTTATTATTCTATGACCTTAAAAAAAGCTTTTGTTCAAAATGTAGATTATTAAATTTTCTTTGAGATGGTGTCGATTTCATTAAAATACGCCCGGCGGCTTTGCTGCGATTGTCGTGTTTTTGTCCGTGTTAGACATAACTTTACAAATTAATTACACTATGTTATACGAATAAAACTCATAATTTTCCATTTTCTTAATAAATCAATTTATTAAGTCTTATATTACATGTATTTTTACCAAAAAATAACGACTAACCTTTTAGACGTGATTCTCATTTTAAAATCAGCTACTCAGTGGTCTTAATGTGTGCATCGATTTAGTAAATATCGTTGTTTCCTAAACAACAGAAGATGGACAAAAGTCGGCCAGCACAACAACAATGGCGGGTGGGCGGTGGGCGCCAACATGATACAGATTGTTTGTATTATAATAAAATTATTTGCTGATTTTTCGCACAAATGATTTTGTCTTTAAACTTTTTATAGGGTAAATTACTTAGATTAAGATTTTAAAGATCATGTTAGTTAAGTTTTGGGCAGAAAAATTGTCAAAGATTCTCAAATACTTACCCTCAGTTTCCCAGCTCAAAATTATCGGAGAATTAATGTGACAAATTGTCAAACACGCGTTATCTGCTGTGATTGGTCGAATGACCTTTCAACAGCCAATCACAGCAGTTATCGCGTGCTTGACAATTTGTCACATTAATTCTCCGATAATTTTGAGCTGGGAAACTGAGGGTTAGGTACGTCGAACATATGCATATCTGATAATGAAACTAAATCAATATTTTATGTAATAATAATTGAAACCAAGATCAAAAATCTAAAAAATTAAAATCAATCATAAAAACATTTTTTTTATTTCTCATAGGCCTACATGGGCAACTTATAAAACGTCGACAAAAGGTGCACGGTTCGGTTTGGTCGTTTCCTATGGAAAAGAACCGGCAAGAAACTCTACGGTTACTCAAGGGTTTGCTTTGCGTGATTATTATTTTTAACGGAATCTCCAATTTCAAATATAATTTTCCTTGAATGAAATCCCAATGTGGTTGGTGTTGAAACAAACGTAAACACCTACGCGAATGAGTAATCTCAATCCATAGTTAAGGGCCTTCCACCGCTTTAGTGCCGCGGTTACTTTCTAAAGCAAACTCCTTATGAACGGCTAGGATAAAATGTTTGAAAAAAATAATATAATATATTTTTTATAATTTATTTTGATTCATGTACATTATCCTTATTATCTTTCTTTTTATGTCCATTGTCCTTTAATATATACTACGACTATCGACTAATTTTAATGATTTCTACTGACCATGTATTTTATATGAATGAATTATTATTTTATAAAGAATTTTGTTTCAATGTATTAATTTTAATGAATGTATGATGATTTGTATCTATGAATTTGTAATTTTAAATAACTGGGATTGTGTGCCTTTTTGAATAAATTTATTATTATTATTATTATTATTTGCGAAACAAGGTTTTTCGTGTAACTAATAGTTTTGCTTTAAAAAAGGATTAACACGATATTTTTTCGCTCCAAAATAACTTGATGTTTAAAAATATTTTTAACACAGAAAATTTATGGCTACAATTTATTCTTAACTGAAATAGCATATGTAAATCAAAAAATATTTAGAAAACAAAACTGTCCAAAAGGAGGTTCAATATTGATATTCTGCTCCGAGCGGGCGCACGGCCAGTACTGCGTTAACATTGGGGAACATATACGCCTTAAGTCATATACCTACTAATAACTACTAATACTAATTTCGATACCTACTCTATAAGAAAACAGATAGGTCAAACTCTGCTACTCTATGTCTACTAGCTAAAGTACCCGTCACCATTAATTCATGTAAATAAAGAATTCTACTAAGTTACAAATAATCCCAAATTCAATCAACTCAAAGTAACATACGTGTAATACGAAACTAACGAGCAAGTTCACTTGGTCGGGTTATATTTGGAACTGGAACGCGTCTACCTCAAAACATTATACGACATGCAGCGCTTTTATATCTATCTATAAATATATACGTCTAAAAGCGAAAGGTCACTCACTCACACGAAATATCGAAAACCCCTTGACGTATAGAGATAAAATTTGGCAGGGAGGTTCCTCAAGGTACGTAAGTGCGCACCAAGAAAGTATTTTTGGAATTTCCACCCCTTAGGGGGTAAATGGGGAGTTGAAAGTTTGTATGAAATTTCTAGAGTTCGTAAATTGGTCATATGAAATTTAATATTTACGCTCTTGATTGATAAAAAGAATTCATGTACTTATTTGTTTTTGCAAATTCCACCCGTAAGGGGGTAAAAAGGGGATTGAAAGTTTGTGTGCTACAATTTGTAAGTTGGACACGTGAAATTTTAGATTTACGCTGTTGGTTGATAAAAAGAATTTAGGTATGTATTTATTGGTTTTTGGACATTCTACCCCTAAGGGAAAAACCACGTAAATTCCACGTTTTCACTTAAAACGTGTTTTTTTTTAATTTTTTCAAAACTACTCTTAAAAGACGATTTAGGCGGTGTTAAAAATTTTTTAGGAATTTTACTGTACAGGGCTTCATTTTTTGATGTAAGGGAGCACTAAGAAAGGATTTTTGGAAATTTAACCTATAAGGGGGTGAACTAAAAAGTCATCTGTAGGATAAATACGGATCACACGAACGAAGTCGCGGGCGAAGTGCTAGTCCCTAAATAAAATATAACCGGACCAAGTGAAATTGCTCGTTAGTTTCATATTACACGTATATTACTTTGAATTGATTGAATTGTCGCTACCTAACTCGGTAGAATTATTTATTTACAAAATTTATAGCTTCTCGTGACGGGGACTTTACTTTCGAACCATCGTTCACAGATTCAAAATTTAAATTCTTTGGACTTTGAAATCGTTCCAAAACGGCAGAGACAGCATTATACTAAACAGGGAGCCCTATAAAAAACTAATACGCTTTTTTTAGGCAGTCATGTAAAAAAAACAAAAACCCGACTGCTTAAAAAGCGAACTAAAAATACGTAGGTAAAAAAGAAGAAAATCATGCTGTGCAGTCGGAGGATACATGTTCGCGAGCTTGCTGACCAAAACCAGATGTATATCCTCCAACTGCTCAGCATGATTTTCTTCTTGTTTACGTCTTTTTACTTCGCTTTTTAAGCAGTCTGGTTTTTTGTTTCTTTAAATTACCTTTTTTAATTTATAACTTTTTAGTTATTTTTTTTTAGAATTAGGTACTTTTAAACATATAAGTGTTATATATGTTTAAAATCACCTCTAAAACCCTTTATTTTGATACCCCACACGATAGGTTTGGAAGAAAAAAAATATTTGGTACCCCACAATATGGCGCCCAAAAAAATGTAGCCAGTGACACTCGCAGGGTTAAGACGAATCGATTGACGTAAGAATCTACAAAATCGGCCAACGCGTTTGTTCTCTAGAACGCCACATAGGAACAAACATACATACATAGACTGATAAACACATTAACCTCCATCAGCAGTCGGGTATAAATACGGTAAGTAGGGACAATTACGGTTGAGTATCCGGACCTAAGTGCTCGCGGCATTGAAGCAGGATATTGTTGAAGTAATGTTATTGTCAAGCGTGTGAGAAAGTGGCACAGAGTGGATATGATAGCATGTATTATATTATGTAAATACGAGTAACGACTCGGTCCAACTGCGGTCGACGCCGGCGCCGGTTACTGGCGGGTTCTTTGAACGCAGTTAGAACATTATGTAACGAACAATTTACATCATCGAACTAACTATATACTAATGTCTTTCCACTCAATAAGCGACCAATGTTAAATTGTTTTTGTCAATATTACCAGCGTGTTCCACTTTTTACTAAGTTCCTTGTTCTTTTTGGGTTCCGTGCCAAAATGCAAAATTGACTTCCTAGGCCCAGTTTTTTGATCCATAGTTAACTCAACCAATGGTTTTAAATCTCGATAGCACACAAATGTATGTTCTATACTACTGTCATAGGTTTTTGAATGGAGAATGTTTTTTTTTTAATCGCTAATGTGATCGCCTGATGGCTGCGTTCATGTATTTTTTATGTGGTTTTCTTTTACAATAAATCCGGTGTACAAGTTCTTCAAGTCTTTGATTGCATTCACGGAAAACCCTCTACGAAAAGTTAACAAAGTCCCGTTTAATAAAGATGGGTCGTGAATATTCTAGAAAATCTTCTGTCGTAAGTAGAATAACCATCTGTTTGTGTAACCGAAATCTCGGTAATGTGTGAGTCACAGTGAAAACTAAAGATGGGTAAACCGTTCAAAGAAGACATGACATAATGGGTACTACATGAGCAAATAGTTTGAAATGTTCATCTAAGTTTAACACAGCCGTGAGACATCTGTTAAGATATGATTTTATCGGAGCAAAGGTAAATACATCAATTATGCTAGACCGTAGCGGTCGCGAGCCGAGCCCCGTGCGAGGCACGTACGAGGCACGGATTCAAAATTTGATGAACATTTTATAAGAAGTGATCACAGTCATAAATCTAACTAGATGACGCGATTGTATGTACATCGCGTGCCAAAAAACGGACTAAAGTTACGATCAATGATCGTAATCTGAGCTTTTCATTTCGCATTATCGGCACCGAAAATCCACCGAAATCCAGAAAAAATACCTTTTTATGGCATATTGAGCTGTAAAGAATGTAGAAAAAGTTGGCCGAGGCATTGGAAATGTTTTCTTTCATTGGTAAGTAAAGGTGAACGGCAGATTTCGTACCGCATACTTTTTTTGTGGTTCGGTTATAGAATTTGTACCACTTATTAAGGCAACTAAGCCATTTATTTTTATGTAAGTTAACTATTTTTAGAGCTTCGGATTAATTAATAATATCAGTAAAAAGATTTGAATAAATAAACGTAATAAAATCGTACATTAAACGCAGTTATGTCTTAGAAGTTGCCTTGTGTAAAATAACACAAATATTGAAATGATAATTAATTATTTAGAAATACAAATAACACTAAATGCAATCAAACTCTACGATGCCAACGCTGCTGGACATAGGTATCTTATAATGCCCTGAGTAGGTACAATCCTCATCTCTAACTACCTACGTAATGGTAAGTAAAACACTACAAAAATAGCAAAAAACAATTTAGAACCTTTACTTTACACATTATGTAACAATATGTAACATTTACCTATGGGTAACATTGGTACACTAGTACATAACCTTAAAAAATAAAACTGGTTATAACTTTTACGTCTCAAGTTCAAAAAATCTAAGAATTTAAAAAGGGATTATCTATCATATAAACTACCAAAAATATCCCGAAACACAAAATTTTACTAGCGGTTCAAAATTCTCATAACTACAAGCCTGCCTTTCGCCTTAGTTTTTCAATTGTTTGAGAAAAAGTGGCACGCTTGGTTTTCATACAGATGGAGGGACTTGGGTTATCTATTTAAATTTATGTCTGTGGATGCGATCTATGTTACACCGTGCGGCGTGCGCGTCCCGGAGACCGTCCTCGCCTCGCACGGGTCTCGGCTCGCGACCGCTACGGTCTAGCATAATTCATCCTTTATAGTAGGTGTTGCATGTCAAATATCTGTATGCCATAAGCATCTTTGGAAAACATAAAATCTGTAGGTAGGTAGTTAGTTACCTAAAGTAGGTATGGCTCAGAAGCAGGTCATCTGTTGCATAGGTATATTTTATGCTACGACATGGGCACCATGTCGATATTTCCAAAACAAAAGTTAGTAACTAAAATCAAAGTTGCGTAGCGCGGCATGTCGATTTCGAAAGACCTATTGTAATAAAAAACAAAAAAAAAATGTTTTATGGCAGTGTTTTACCAAGGTGAAAGGTAAAGCCTTTGTGAAGGGCCCGAGTGTGCGTTAAGTTCCGTTCACCCGGATTGCAACATGTCGCCAAGGATTTATTAAGTCGCCTTCATAGTTATTAACGTTAAATTGCTTACCGTCACTAGGGAGAATGTCCCGCATCAAATTGAGCAACACTTATACTAAATACATAGGTTGGCTCTATTGCAGACAGGTATTTATTTTCGAATAGAAACGACTTAAAATAACCAACTAGATACGAAATTATTATTATTAATTATTGCGTAATTTGAAATGCACATAAATTGGACCAATGACATGGTCAAGGTTGCGGGAATCTGCTGGATGCGATACAACGACCTTGAGGGAACAAAACGCGCACTCGTTTCACACCCGCGCGACCCGAAATTTAGTAGTTTTAGTAGTTTTTTGTACTTTTCTTATTATTCTGTAACTTTAAAAAAAAAGGTTCAGATCAAAATGTAGATAATTCAATTGTCTTTGATATGGTGTCGATTTTATTAAAATACGCCCAGCGGTTTTGTTGTGATTGTCGTGTTTTTGTCCTTTTTAGACATAACTTTACAAATTAATTACACTACGTTATACGAATAAAACTCAAAATTTGCTCAAATGAAATTATTAAGAAAATGGTCTAATATAACATATATTTTTTCCAATAAATTACGACTAGCCGTTTAGACGTGATTCTCATTTTAAAATCAGCTTCTCAAAAGAATCGGCGCCTTAACGGCCAATGTGGGGATGCTTGGGGAAGGCCTATGTCCAGCAGTGGACATCTTTCCGCTGAAATGATGATGATGGCACGAATTTGATCTGGCTGTACCAAGTGATTGTTTCACGTTTGTTTTGGAAACCCATAGAGTGGGTAATACCACTGCAGTACCTATAGCAAAAGATCTGTGATCGTCCAACGCGGTATGTATACTATCATATCAGACTAGTAGCATCTTTTAGCGGGTATCATACCGTATTAAGAGATTTAGGCTTTAGGCATTTCAACTGCACTCCAACTGCAAATTTGCAGTTGACATACATAACAAATCTGAACAACTGCATCGAAACTGCTAACCGACAGCGCAGTCCACTCAAATGCAGTCCGTCTGCCTAGAGCCTAAGTCATAAGTCGTTTCCTTTTTAGTTGGTTCAGAACGCATCAGCTCTGATTGCTCATTATGTATGTATGTACAATTGTTACCGACGCAATCATCCGTATCGCTATTTGTAGCCTTTGTGGGTCACATTGTGGATATTTTCAAGTATTTTGTCTGTCTAGCTATTTGTTTACGTACGGTATTTTTACAATAGACTACCACGGACGCGGACTACCAGCATTATTTTTACAACAGACTACCACGGAGCACGGACTACCAGCATTATTTTTACAATAGACTACCACGGAGCACGGACTCCAGCATTATTTTTACAACAGACTACCACGGACTAACATCATTATTTTTACAACAGACTACCACGGAGCACGGACTACCAGCATTATTTTTACAATAGACTACCACGGAGCACGGACTACCAGCATTATTTTTACAACAGACTACCACGGACTAACATCATTATTTTTACAACAGACTACCACGGAGCACGGACTACCAGCATTATTTTTACAACAGACTACCACGGACTAACATCATTATTTTTACAACAGACTACCACGGAGCACGGACTACCAGCATTATTTTTACAATAGACTACCACGGAGCACGGACTACCAGCATTATTTTTACAACAGACTACCACGGACTAAAATCATTATTTTTACAACAGACTACCACGGAGCACGGACTACCAGCATTATTTTTACAACAGACTACCACGGACTAACATCATTATTTTTACAACATACTACCACGGACCCCGGACTATCAGCTTATTTTTCTTCTTCTTTTCTTTTTCTTTCTTCTCTATCTAGTCCATCCAAAGGTTGTCTGTACAAGATTGCTTTTAGCGATATTGTGACCGACCTTCGTTGCACCTTCTATGTTCTATGTTAGGGGGGTTTCGTTTCCGCACTTAGTCCTTCAGGTGGACCATTGTGCGTGAGCCATGGCGGCCGTTTAGTGGTTATTCCAACCAGCCCACCTCCCTCCAGAAGTTAATTAGAGCTCCTCTTTTCCACAGAACATCTGTGTGACTGTCCGTAATGCCTATTGTGTGGAAGTGAGCTGTGTCCCCGTCACCAGGCGCAGGCCATTCCTGTCCAGGCATAGCAGACGCCTGGTAAGCCTACTATCCAAGGATGGCAAAGCTTCTTTGGACTGCCTGCAGCCCGGTTTCGAAGTTCACCAGTTCTTCGCCTGTGTCTGGGTGAATTCCTGTAGCTACCTGCGTATTTGATTGGCGCTGTGTCCCTTTATCCATTGCACTGCACCGTTTTACTACTAGATACAGTTATTTGGTCTAGTTCGTGGTTATTTAGGTTTTAGAGTTTTTAATTATTATTTTAATGTTATACAATAGAGAGTACCTATTCTAATTGTAGGTGCAGACCATTGAAGTGAACTGGCACAGTAATAACAAGCAGTTACAAGCACTTACGTCGAAACAGTATAATGCCTTCCTGTGCGTTGTAGCCGGTGAGGAAGGGCACGTCGGCGCCGGGCAGGGTGTCTGCGGGGGGCTGCGTGAGGAAGGCGTCGGGTGCGGGTTGCTCCAGCGTGGGCAGGAAGGGCAGCGCCACGGTGCTCTGCAGGTCGGCGGGCTTGCCCGGCGCGCTGGACAGCCTCGCGCCCGCCTTCACCAGAAGCTCGCTCGGCGTCGCACGGAGGTAACCTGTCACCATATTAACATCTCCATTTAGAACCATCATTCTTTCTAAAACGTTGCACACTAGGAATTACTCTTGTAAGTGTGGACGACTTCCTAAAGTTAATTATAACTTGGTGCATTTTAGAAGAGCATTCCTCTTCAAAGCTGCATCCCAGACTTCGGGTCGGTCTGCAGAAAATAGGGTAGTTTATGAAAAATATTTTTTGTCCATCAGGTAGATTAATAAAATGTATTGGAGACGTATTTTTTTTTTGACACTTAAACCTAAAGTAACGACGATTTAATGCTTTGAAATATCGTGAAACGTCACGCCGCTAGTACACTTTATACTGCCTTGGTGACGTCACAAGCCCCCACTCCTGAACTTTGATGCGCCATAGCTTTGTATTTTTTATTGATTTGGTAAAAATACTTGTCCAATATTATTTGATAATCTCACTGACGAACTAAATAGAATTATAATCCCCGGCACGTAAGTTGGCAAGAGTGGTTAGACGCGCAGAAGTCGTTTTTTAGGTCTCTTTGATAGTGAAACGGGGCCTGTCGAACGTGCCGAGAGTCCGATTGGTTGCTCAGTTGACACAAGGATCGACTGACCAATCGTGTCGCGTCCACGTTCCGTTCGCTCTATTTGTTGGTTGGTCAGTTCATGTAATATTCGCGAACTTACCCCTCATTACGCCAAAACCTTGCTAACATACGTGTCGGGCACTATATAACTTTTCTACCCAGGAAACATCCCTATTGCAATAGTGTTAATACTTGCCCAGCAGCTCAGCAGTGTTATTGGTGTCGATGCCTAGCTCCCGGCCGAGCTCGAAGGCGCGCGCGCGTGGTTCATGCGCCAGCGCCCACGGAGCCACGGCCACGCCGCTCTGCGCAATGGCACCGTGGAACAAACCCTGCCACAACATTTTTTTTTGTTAATTACACGAGGTTGTATGAAGTGAAATGGAGAGGGGAGCAACGCAAAGGTTGCGCTATGCTAACCGAGGTCGTTCCGTGGAAGGGTCCATTACAAATCGAGACCTTTCTGTTGTTCCGGCTATCATTTGAAGATCTTTGACAGTCGTTATACAGGTGTAGTCCGAAGACTGAAAGTATGACAACTAGCCTTGTCATTGAGTATCGTAATAGCAGTAAGGTACCTTGGTTTATCAGTGGGACACTGACAGGCAGTCGCTTCATGTCAAACATTGGTATTTCAATCAATCAATCAGTCTTTATTTGTAAACATAAGTAGGTTACAGCAGTGTGCAAGATGTTACAATAAAAAACAGTTTCTATATGTTTTGCCATGTGGCGTACAAATATACAATGAGGCTTTTGCCAATTAGGTAAAATAATTTATAATAATTCCGTAATCAATGTCAATTTTTTTGTTTAATTTAATATGTCAAGTAATGTCAATAATTAATTGTAAAGGCGATCATGTTAGTAATAAATAGTTTTAATGTCAATAAGTTATTGTTAACAGAAAAGTTTAAAAGTGATATTGTCCACAGAATTGCAAAGTCATCATTATATGATACATGATATTTATTCATGGGGCATGCTATGGGTATACAAATATTATTATGTCAAAGAACTGCCATCAAAATTGTCACCGAGAAAATAGTAACATTTCTGTATATACGTGGGACACTCAGAAAGTTTTGCGAAACTAAAAAAAATTGTTCTATACGTACATATATTTTTATTAAATCTTTTCAAAGTACTTTCCACCAGCCTCTATACAAAGATTCATGCGCCTAAACCAGTTTTCAAAACACTTTTTCCAGTCCGCCGCAGACACCTCGTTTACAGCCTGCTCGAACGCAGCCAGCGCATCTTCCGGCGACGAAAATTGTATCCCTTTGAGCTGATTTTTTATTTTTGGGAATAAAAAGAAGTCACACGGTGCTAGATCAGGGCTGTAAGGAGGGTGACCCAGGAGTTTGACTGGCGTGCTGTCCAGGAAGTCCCTCGTTTTGAGTGCGGTGTGCGCAGGTGCATTGTCGTGGTGGAGCAGTAGCCCGCGGAGCCCTGTGTTTGGTCGCTTGTTGCTTATAACAGAGAAAACTTCTGGCAAACATTTGGTAGTATACCATTCGGCATTAATGCTTCTTTGATCCCGTAAGGGAATTGATACCAAGTGGCCAGTCAAATTAAAAAAGCTAGCGATCAAAATCTTACCCCCGCTTCTAGATCGCTTCACTTTGGTAGGCGTTGGCTCATTTTGAAACACCCAAACAGTCGACTGGCGCTTGGTTTCTGGGTCGTATTGATAAATCCAGGACTCATCACCTGTAACGATGTCGTAAACACGCCGAGACGAGCCTGCTTCAAATTTGTTAAGCATATCACGGCACCATTCCACCCGGGCCTGCTTCTGAGCATCGGTGAGGTTGTGCGGCACCCAGCGTGATACTATCCTCCTCACGCGAAGATGGCTGTGTAGAATCTCGTGAACGCTTCCCGATCCAATCTTCAATATGTGTTGAATCTCCTGATATGTAATTCGCCTATTGTCTTGGATTAAATTTTTCACTGCTAGCACGTTTTCTTCGGTAACAGCCGTCAAAGTAAAAACGTAAACATAACCTTAATTAGTTTGGTGACAGAACTTCTTTCTTTACTATCTAAATTTCATTTTCCGTTCAACTAATCATCTGTTACTCAATCAACTACTCTTTTCCAACCTCTTTTCTCTTCTCTTTAATCATGATTATGACTCGCAGCGCGCGGGCTCGCCTAGAAGAGTCCAAACTCAGTCAGGCTTTGAGCGAATTAAAAGCGTCTAAGGAGCTCTGTGACCAACTGATTAGGGAAAAGGATGAGAACGAAATAGAGTTCCTTAGTGTCCTTGACAGGAATAGCAAACTGAAAACAGAAATGGCTCAGTTATATACTCAACACACTGATGCCATAGCAGCCCGGGACAGGCTCCAAGTTGTTGTGGACGGGTTCAGCCAGTGTAGCAATGAGTATGAACAAGCTCTTAGTCAAATTTTTTTATTACAACAGCAGCTACATGAGGCTCAAAGTCAGATTGAACAACTAGAAACTACAAATTTAAACATCACTGCCTCGTTGAATCAAAGTCTATTCAATGAATTGGTGCCTGTTGCCCCATCAATGGTTACTGCAATAAACCCCTCTTACACAATAGATTTAACAGGTCATGATGATTCAAAATCAATTAAATCATTGAGGGTAGTTACTAGTAAAAATAAAATAAAAAAGTACATTAAAATTAACAAATACATAGTTAAAACCAAGAAAATGGTCAAAAAACAAAGGTTCTTCATCAAAAATGTAAAACTTAATAGAGAAAGATTGCATCTACTTAAACAATTAGATATGTATTCATATAACTTAGAAAAAAGTAATAGGAAACACCAAACTGACACAGAAGACTTGCAGTATGAACTTGACCTACTACAGGAGAAACTTAGTTCTATGACCATCAAGTATACAGCCTCTGAAAACCAAATGAGGGAATATGTATTGGCAATGAATGAGCTGGTGAGCTCACAATCCAACAAATGTGATCAGTGTCAACCACCATCTGTTGAACCCACGCCGGACCATTCGTTGACAATATGTGATGCCACCATACCGCAGTCTAGTGCCAGTTTGCCATTAGAAATTACTAACTGTTTGCCTAAAACTAATGTAAATACAGAAATAGTATTTTTTTGTGATGAAATTGGAAAGGATCTAGGCCATTTGTTGACAAATAAATATCCAGGACACTCAATTATGAACTACTGTATGCCTGGTTGTTCTTTATTTGACATAATGAAAAAAGTTATTAAATGTAATTTTAACCAGGATACTACATTATTAATATTTATTGGTAATAGGGGTAATGTGAACAAAGGAGAATTACTCCAACATTATAGATCTTTGTGCGACCTTAGTTTAAAACAAATTGTGATGTTCACTTTCCCATACAGCCAAAGTTTGCCACAGGAAGAAAACAATCTTAGATTTGAATTGAATAGGACATTACATAATTTAACATATAGTAGTAATTTATTCCATTTAATTGACACTAACAATTATGTTGGTAATAACTTTTATTTAACAAGAGATAGATTTTTCATGGATAGGTACTTTCTTTCAAAGTATTGTAAACGACAGATAGCTGTGTCGCTATCATATTATTTTTCTATTACAGCCAAGAATTTGGCTAAACAACTTGCTTCTATTGAGCAATGCCAAGAAGTGTTTTATAATTCAGCCAATAATTTGGTATCAGAAATTGATATTGATAGTAATTTAAATTACAAATTAGGACAATAGGGACAACCTCTTGCAAAACTGTACATAACGAAAATTGCAAAAAAGAATCAAATAAAAGTTTAAAATCAGTAAATAGTATTAACCTGGTGCATCAAAATATTCAAGGATTTTTGAACAAAGATTTAGAAGTAGATTTATTTATGAATTTTAATAGCATTGATATTCTTTGTATAACAGAACATTGGCTTAAAAGCCACCAGTTTTTGTTCAATTTTAATAATCACCAGGTTGGTAGTTCATTTAGCAGAGTTAATGCTATACATGGTGGCTCTTTGATTTTAGTAAGTAACCAGCTTAAATTTAAGGACCGTAAGGATATTGTGAGCCTATCTGTTGAGCGGACAGTTGAAATAGCTTGTATAGAATTGGAGCAGTTTATTGTATTAAGTGTATACAGACCCCCTTCAGGATTGTATGACTGCTTTGAAAAGGTAATGGATGAAGTGTTACACAAGATTTGTAACTCAAATAAATCCATAATCACTTGTGGTGATTTTAATGTTAATTTATTAGAAAACTCAGGTTCTTGTAGTAAAATAATAAGTCTGTTTCAGTCCTACAATCTTGTAAACCTATTTTTGGAGCCCACAAGAATAACCCCTACTAGTGCCACATGCTTAGATAATATTTATACTAATGTTATACCTGTCCACAAAGAAATTATAAATTTACTAGATTCTGATCATTGTGGGCAGAGGATTACTATACAAAACCTAAACAACAAAGTGGCTAAAAAGGATATCACTGTTAACCCCAAAACTGTAAGTCGTTTGGCAGCTTTTAAGGCTAAACTTATTAATAAATTACCAATTTTGTCAATTCATGCTGATCCTAATCACCTATATGATGATTTTTTTAGTATATACTGCAAACAATTTAATTCGACCTTTATTCCCAAGAATATCTCCGTTAATAGTAACGCATCATTCGGTGATTGGGCGACCATTGGTATTCATAAAAGTAGAACAAGGCTTTATGAGCTGTACAGTGAAAGGCCTTATGTAAACACTGCTGAATTTAATTTATATGTTAGAAATTATTCAAAATTATTTAAAAAAGTTTGTAGTTTGGCCAAGTCGCATTATTTGAGTTCGAAGATTAAAAACAGTAGTAATGTTATTAAAACGACTTGGAATATTATTAATAGTGAAACGGGAAGATCTGGTAACCGAAATACTGACTACAGCCTGTCTATTAATGACAACATCATAAAATCAGACTCACAAGTCGCAGAGGCCTTTGAAAATTTCTTTTCGGATATTCCCATTTCAACTACTAAATCCCTAAACTCATCACCTTCTGTTGCTGAGTCTTTGCTAAAAGAAAATGTTAATGTCTGCGATACGGAATTTCTTTTTGAACATATTACTTGTAGAGACATAATTAAAACCTTTCACACTTTAAATGTTAAAAAGACTGCAGATCTGTGGGGTCATTCTGTAGAAGTTGCTAAGTCTATTATTGATGTTGTCGCACCTAGTCTAGCTATTATCTTTAATAATTGTATCGACTGTGGGGAGTTTCCTGACCTAATGAAGAATAGTAAAATAATACCTTTGTTTAAATCAGGTAGTACATCAGACCCAACAAATTATAGACCTATTTCAGTACTACCTACTTTTAGTAAGATATTTGAGAAATTAATTTTAGAGCAATTGCAAAGATTTTTTAATAAGCATAAATTATTACATAGCAAACAGTTCGGTTTTACAAGGGGTCGTTCAACTACTGATGCCGGTGTTGAGCTTTTAGGACATATTTATAATGCATGGGAAGATAAGTGCGATGCCCTGGGAATCTTTTGTGATTTGTCTAAGGCATTTGATTGTGTTCTTCATGAAACGCTAATCAGGAAACTCCGCCACTACGGGATCCGGAACAGCGCTCTGGATCTTCTTACTTCTTACTTGAGTAATAGGATTCAGACTGTTGACGTTAATGGAAAAAGATCACCCGGATCTATAGTAAAAATGGGAGTCCCGCAGGGCTCGATTCTTGGTCCTTTCTTGTTTCTTATTTATATTAATGACTTGCCTTACCTCATAAAGGATAACCATGACATAGTGTTGTTTGCAGATGATACTTCACTTTTGTTTAAACTTAAACGGCAGCAGCTGGTTACTGACGAAGTAAATAGCGCGATCTCAAAAGTAGTTCACTGGTTCAATGTTAACAATTTACTCCTTAATGAAAAAAAAACCAAATGCATTAAGTTTACCCTACCTCACGTTAGGCAGGTGAAAACTGATGTGTTGATAAAGGGCGAAGAATTGAATCCTGAGAATAGCACAGTATTTTTAGGCTTAACTTTGGATGCTAAGCTTCAGTGGGGCCCACATATAGATAAATTGTCAAAGAAGCTAAGCTCCGCAGCATATGCTGTTAGAAAAATTCGTAATTTAACTGACATAGAGACAGCCCGTTTAGTATACTTTAGCTATTTTCATAGTGTAATGTCGTACGGTATTCTGTTGTGGGGAAATGCCGCCGACATCCAGAATATCTTTGTTTTGCAGAAAAGAGCTGTTCGATCAATATATAAATTAAGCCCGAGGCACTCTCTCAGAGAGAAATTTAAGGAGATTAATGTAATGACTGTGCCCTCTCAGTATATTTATGAAAATCTTTTATATGCTCATAAAAATATAAAATTGTTTAAAAAATACAGTGATATCCATAACATAAATACTAGGAACAAACACAAATTTGTAGTACCTACAACAAGGCTCAAGAAGATAGGTGGCTCGTTTAGATGTCAATGTGTACGCTTTTATAATAAGCTTCCAAGCCACGTACAAGATCTAAGTCTTAATAAATTCAAATCATTCATTAAACGTAAGTTGTGTCAGAAAGCGTTTTATACTATTAAAGATTACGTTGAGGACAAAAAGGCTTGGGATTGAGCTGCTCCAATTAATTTTGATTTTTTTTATATTTTGCACCGTGAATTTTGTTTTTAATTTTGATATTTTTTTTTGTTTTCTTGCAATGACAAGAATATTTACTTTTTAAAGTATTATATTTTTTATTTTTTTATTATTGTGAATGTGAAGACTATGTGGATTTTTGTTTTTTATTATAACTTAGTTAGTTTTTACTCATGGTCTGGCAGTTTGAGTAGTTTATGCGGCCTACCCGAATGTCCTTTCTTTGGTATTGTTCGTCGAATCGTTGAGCTCCGTAAATTCTGAGTTGAGCTGCTCGGTTATTGACAAATGCGTGCACTGACTGGACAGGTCCACTCAATCTGGCTGGTTCTTTCCTCAAAAGACCATTTCAGACATATGTCTACATGGTCTTCACATGATATAACCAAGTTTTTGTCAAGACTTTAAAAGAGACTGTGACCTCTGAGTTTGTTTCGGCCTTTCTTCTCAGAGTAGTCAGATAGGAAACGCCGACCTCATCTAGTTTTAAAAAATATGATCGACATGTAAAAGTGTTTGTACAAACCAACTTACAGAAATAAAATCATTTATCATTTATCATTTATCATTTAAAGGGCGACCGCTTCTTTCGTCATCCCCCAAAGTTGGTCGACCGCGCTTGAATTCGTTATACCAACGATACACGGTTGCCTTGGAAGGGCCTTCATCCATGAATGCCATTTGAAGTCTATCGTACGATTCATCCGGTTTCAGGCGACACTTGAAATCGTATAAAATCATAGCTCTAAAATGTTCCCGGCGCAGATCCATATTTCAGTGAGACACAATACTTTGAATTAACTCGCAAAAAATGTGGAGGGAAATTTTGAAATTGGAACTTACTTATTTTTACTTATAAATAATCATATTTTCGAAAAACATTATAACTGGCCAGTCTCCCATATATAAAAACTTTTTTTCGCAATACTTTCTGAGGGGCCTGGTATTACGTAATTTATGCTTGAAATTGACTAAATTGAGAGTATTCTGCTGCATCTGGTAATTCTGGATGAAAAAAATTGTCGGCAGGTGCAGAAAACAGTTTTTTTTTTATCTAATCCTATTTCTGTAGGAATTGACAAAAAAAATTAACCTGGGTGCAAAATTTTCGACAAATCTAACCTCCGCACTGGAGCCTATGAAAATTTTACGAAAAAGTATTTTGGATTCACTGCCTTACTTTGGTAACTCAGACGATGGGACTAAAGGGCTGGGGCACCTTTTCACCATACCCTACTCCTCGGCTTAGCTCGATCATTATCGAGAGCGGGAAGGCACACTTTCAGAAAAATATAATGCTTATAATACGCTTTTATTAGCACCAAGTTAATAAAAGCGTATTGTGTGTATATGTGTATGTAGAATAGAATAGAATATACTTTATTGTACACCATAAAAGTTACGCATCTATTTTATAAGAAAAACTTAATTATACGGGTACAAAGGCGGTCTTATCGCTATCAGCGATATCTACCAGACAACCTTATGTATCTATGTAACGGAATCTTTAAACGTGATTTTCACCTCCTTCATTTTTAATTCGGATTAATATGAAACTTTGCACACTTATCAAAGACCGATAACAATTTGCAATAATTTAAATTTTTAGTTTGTCCCATTAATCTTACCAGGATCTTCAAGTGATTGGACTAAAAAGTAAAAAAAAAGTTAACAAAAACAAAACAAAAACAAGCTTTAATAAAAAACCAAGCTAAAAAGTTGAAAATAATTTAAAAAAACAATATTAAGTATATTTTTTTCTAACAGTGTGCCTTCCCGCTCTTTCGTTTTTGACAAAATCGCAATTAGTTTGATAGTCCGGTCAAATTAGACCAAAAAATAGGAGCGAAGTTACAAAAATTCGCACCCAGCTGAAAATTGGTAGGATTGTTCAAAACACCATCATAAATTAAATCTAAAAAGTCGTCATCCATCCGAGACCTGGAAAAAAAATAATCGGGGTCAAAGGTCACAAAAACGGATTTTTCGTGTTTTCCAGCCAAACGGTGAGTTATATCATAAAAATAGCCCAGAAAAAATTTTTAGATCAGGCGCTAAATACACTGTTTCGAAGGCGTGGCGTGGAAACGTGTGCATATTATGACGATTACAACTCTTTCAACTTTTTGAATAGTTATATCTCAAAAACGGTCGCTCTTAGGAAAAAAGTATGCAGACATTTTGTATTGATAATTATCTGATCTACAACTTTTTCTAGGCAAATTTTATGATAAAACTTACCGTTTTTCTGAAAATCGCGAATAACCCGTTCTTGTGACCTTTGACCTGAGTTTTTTTTTTCAAGGTGTCGGATCGATGAGGACTTTTTAGATTTCATTTATGATGGTGTTTACTGGTTTGAACAATCCTACCAATTTTCAGCTGGGTGCGAATTTATGTGCCTTGGATGTCTAAATTGACCGGACTATGATTAATTAGGTAGTTTATGCCGTTTAGGGATTAGTGGTAGGCTTGTGTACTTATCCCTAGAAACAATTATTCACCTAATACAAAGTTCGGTAAACATAGACGATAATTTCTAATCTACAATTAGTTATAGATTAGAAACTAGCGTCTATGTTTGTAGTGAGTCATAGGTATTATTTTTCCAGTGTTTTCCTGAACGACTCCGTTTTTCTTCAGTTTTTTTTAAACAAGTTCTCATCGTCGGCGTCATGTGTTTATTGTTTGTTACATACGTATAGTGTATCCTCATAAAACAATCTGCCTAGCCTTTTCCCAACTATATTGGGGTCGGCTTCCAGTCTAACCGGATTCACCTGAGTACCAGTGTTTTACATGGAGCGACTGCCTATCTGACGTCCACAACCCAGCAACTGGGTAACACCGGTACCTTTTGGTAAGACTGGTGTCAGATCTCAAGCTTCTGACTACTCGTAACGACTGTCAAAGATCTTCAAATGACAGCCGGGACCAACGGCTTAACGTGCTTTCCGGGTCACAGAGGAAACTCGGTGTGTTGAAATGGTCACCCATCCACGGACCGACCTCGTTAAGCGTTGCTTAACCTTGGTGATCGACCAGTGCGGCTGTTATTATTTAGCCACGAGCTCCTCTTTTAGCCGCGACCTCCTCTCCGAGGAGTTTATCCTCATAAAACATACAATAATAAATATTCACCTGGGTTAAGTACACTGATAAACAAAACAATAACAGAGCTCTTACTTACCATGAGGACATTAATGTGTCATCTTTATAACCGACTTACCAACAAGGAGGAGGTTCTAAGTTCGACTTCGTGTATGTATTTTTTTTGTATTTTCACTGATATCTCCGTCAATTGTGGACCGACCTTGAAAATTCTTTTTTTTTTGTTTGAAAGAGTATGTTTCGAAATTGGTCCCATTTTAATTTGGTGAAGATCTGATGAAGAACTTCGTAGATATACAACATAACTCTTCAATAAATAACGGCAAAACATTCGGGATTGCTGTAATCGCATGTCTGTTTATTGTTTATACCATTTCATAACATAATAACGTCAGTACGCTTTATAGGGGTACGCAGATCTCTCATTTCACCGGTGTGTTCAAGTTTCATGTTATTCGGGTAATCTATTCTGGCGTTATAGGTACCTTCTTACTAAACAACTTGCCTATTTTAGGTAGGTACAACTAAAAAGGGAAAAATAAAAAACTTTTTCTTTATTTTTGGAAGTCGTTGTCCATATCGCAAAAAAGGGGAAAAAGTAAGACAATGACTGCCAAAAATAAAGTTATTTTCACTTTGTAGTTTTTTATTTGGAAATCGGTATCTAGTATTTTTTTGCAAAAAAGTTTTTTTCGTTTTGTGGTCGGTTAGTATATTTATGTTATATCAATGTCGTCATTTTAATTTCGAAATTATGACAGGGATGCAGTCTGCAGTCTACAGCCTGAAGCGTCATCCGGACATTTATGTAATTTTTGTAATCCGCTTTTACATTGTCATGCTTACAATTTACATATTATTTCGATTTTGTCCAAGTGCAGTGCAAAATAAGTTTTTAAAAATAAAACAATCTTTTTTACAAAAAAATACTACCGACTTCCTAATATGAAAACTACAAACTGAAAAATAACTTTTTTTTTGTCGGTGTCTCTGGTAGGTTCCTTTTTTTTGCGGTATGGACATCGACTTCCAAAAATTTATTTATTTTTAACTTTTTAATTTTCTTATTTGGAAGTCGGTAGTATTTTTTTGTAAAAAAGTGTTTTTATTTTTCACTTTTTAGTTGTACCTACCTAATAGGCAAATAGTTTAGTAAGGTACATAAATTGCCAGAATAGATTACCCCAATATTATGAAACTGGACATAACCGGTGAAATGAGAGTGTACCAAGGTAACTGTACACATCTGTGTACCCATTTACAGCGTACTGGCGTGATGTTATGTTATGAAATGGTATAAACAATGAACAGACATGCGATTGCAGCAATCCCGAGAGATTTGCCGTAATTCATTGAAGAGTTATGTTGTATATCTCCGAATTTATTCATCAGATCTACCAAATTAAAATGGGACCAATTTCAGAACATACTCTTTCAAACAAAAAAAAATAATTTACAAAATCGTTCCACAATTGACGGAGATATCGGTGAAAACAAAAGACATAACTACATGAAATCGAGCTTAGAACCACCTCCACAGACATAAATATAACTAGATAAGGCAAGTCCCTCCATCTGTATGAAAACCAAGCGTGCCACTTTTTCACAAACAATTTAAAAACAAATTTACTTACAAATTAAAGAAAATATTTCCAATGCCCCGGCCAATTTTTTTTGTACATTATTTACAGCTAAATATGGCATAAAAAGACATTTTTCTAGATTTCGGTGGATTTCCGGTTCCGATAATGCTAAATGAAAAGCTCAGATTACGATCATTGATCGTAACTTTACTTCGTTTTTTGGCACGCTAAGTACGTACAATCGTGTCATCTAGTTAGATTTATATCTGTGACCACTTCCTTTTTGGTAAGTCGGTCAAAAATATGATCGCATTCCATTACACCGTATATAAGGTCCTTGGAATCACAAACCTGGGAGGCCGGCGACAGCATGTGCAGATGCACGGAGGCGGCTCCGGCCGACTCGCCGAAGATGGTGACGCGCGCGGGGTCGCCGCCGAACGCCTCGATGTTGTCCCTCACCCACTTCAGAGCTATCACCTGGTCCTTTAGGTACACAACATTACCACATTAAGCCACTATTTCTGTTTGGCTAGGGTTACAATTTATTTTTAGGAATAATAAAGTAGGTAGAGTTATTTGATTTCAGAAAGGGATATAAGAAGAGTACAGAATAAATGGAGTTTCTTGTGCGTTCTTCTCCATAACAATCTACTTTCCGAATGCACGGTAGAATCTATTTATATTACTTGTAAATTTTTAATTTATTTGACGTTCAAAAGTGCCGTTTATTGGCCTAGTTGAATAAATATATTTGACTTTGACTACATTTTATTATTATTTCGAAAACAGATTTGTTTATGGAACATGAATTTTCGTTTTAATAAAGATAATTCTACAACTTCAAAAACTTGTTTTTCGCTTCCCATCGACATGCAATCATGGCCGAAACCACAAAAACTCTCAATAAAATAACAGGCATATTATAATTATCGATACTAATATTATAAAGAGGTAAAGTTTGTGAGTTTATGACGTTGTAAGGGGTAATCTCTGGATCTACTGAACCGATATTGAAAATTCTTTCACCAGTAGAAAGCTACGTTATTCCTGAGTATCATAGGCTATAAAATATTTTCAAAAAAATTAGAGATCCTTATGAAAATTGCAATAATGTAACCCAAGGTAGCAAAATGTTGCCTATAAAATTCATTCTTTGGCGTGCGCTAAGAAAACTATTTATGATAGATAATTTGTAGGTAGGTGGGTAGGTAGTGTAGGCAGGGTAGGCAGGGTAAGCAGGATAGTCAGCTAGTTAAATATAATACTTTAGCGTACCTACTCTTTACTTTTTATAGATCATGAAGTGCACCTATTCGAAATACCTACAGTACATTACACTATATCAGAGTACGGTTGGCAACACTACCATTATCAAACACGCGACTTGCGAGCAATCCGCATGCGCGTGATTCATGCGTGCGTGAGCGTCATCGCCCGAAACAAGACTGTGCAATACCTAAATCGCTTTCATTCGCGTTACCTAACAACAATCTATGTGTCCCTGTAGTAAAACAAAAACCGGCCAAGTGCGAGTCGTACTCGCGCTCGAAGGGTTCCGTACCATTATCGCAAAAAACTGCAAAAATTTCACGTTTGTTGTATCGGAGTTTCACTTAAATATTTATTTTATGCTGTTTTTAGTATTTGTTGTTATAGCGGTGACAGAAATACATCATCTGTGAAAATTTCAACTGTCTAGCTATCACGGTTCATGAGATACTGCCTGGTGACAGACAGACAGACGGACCGCGGAATCTTAGTAATAGGGTCCCGTTTTTACCCTTTGGGTACGGAACCCTAAAAATCAGCGAACTAATAATAATTGGCAGTTCATAATCTTTTTTCAATCATCAACCACAATCAGCTGTTTGTGTTATTAAATTGATCATTACGTATGTTTTGATTAGAGGAAGTAAGTATTTTAAAGGTCACAGTATTTAGTCAGATTTTTGCATTTATCTACTAAATGTCTTATTATTTTTGTGGCTTGCAACACTTACAGTGCGTCCATTATAACTTGTCCCGTGACGCGATTGGTAGTAAGGTAACTACGAGATATTATTAGTTTCATATTGAGACTAAGGCGTCAAACAGATCAGCAGCACTTTGCTGTCGACAGAGCGAATTTCAACTGCTACATGACGGCAAGGGACAAGTTATAGTGAACGGCCTGAAGTAATTAATACCTTTATTTCCAGAGTTTTTGTTATATCTTGCGTCAATAGATTGCGAACTTGACCGGAATATGTAAACCATGACCGAGAATTACGGAATTCGTATACTGTCCGTTCATTAATAGATATTTAAATTGTTATAAAATGTTCACATTGCTAAAATGACCAAAATACTACTACTACAGCAACTACTACTATCAACACTACTACCAATACTACACTACTTATACTAAACACACACACTAACTACTACGACACTACGACGACAACTACACGACACGATACGACGACACTACGATACTTTCAATATAAGTTTACCTACATGTTAACAAATCACTCGGTAAATACCTACTTGCGAAAAAATTACAGAATTTCAAAGGCCTTTGTAAACACATTGTGAAAAAGAATGAAACTATAACCTACAGTTTTCTAGCCTGCAACCACAATAACATGAAACCTCGAAAGAAACATTGGTCTACGTGAAACTTCACGAACATACCAGGCCCCTCAGAAAGTATTGCGAAAAAAAGTTTTTATATATGGGAGACTGGCCAGTTATAATGTTTTTCGAAAATATGATTATTTATAAGTAAAAATAAGTAAGTTCCAATTTCAAAATTTCCCTCCACATTTTTTGCGAGTTAATTCAAAGTATTGTGTCTCACTGAAATATGGATCTGCGCCGGGAACATTTTAGAGCTATGATTTTATACGATTTCAAGTGTCGCCTGAAACCGGATGAATCGTACGATAGACTTCAAATGGCATTCATGGATGAAGGCCCTTCCAAGGCAACCGTGTATCGTTGGTATAACGAATTCAAGCGCGGTCGACCAACTTTGGGGGATGACGAAAGAAGCGGTCGCCCTTTGACGGCTGTTACCGAAGAAAACGTGCTAGCAGTGAAAAATTTAATCCAAGACAATAGGCGAATTACATATCAGGAGATTCAACACATATTGAAGATTGGATCGGGAAGCGTTCACGAGATTCTACACAGCCATCTTCGCGTGAGGAGGATAGTATCACGCTGGGTGCCGCACAACCTCACCGATGCTCAGAAGCAGGCCCGGGTGGAATGGTGCCGTGATATGCTTAACAAATTTGAAGCAGGCTCGTCTCGGCGTGTTTACGACATCGTTACAGGTGATGAGTCCTGGATTTATCAATACGACCCAGAAACCAAGCGCCAGTCGACTGTTTGGGTGTTTCAAAATGAGCCAACGCCTACCAAAGTGAAGCGATCTAGAAGCGGGGGTAAGATTTTGATCGCTAGCTTTTTTAATTTGACTGGCCACTTGGTATCAATTCCCTTACGGGATCAAAGAAGCATTAATGCCGAATGGTATACTACCAAATGTTTGCCAGAAGTTTTCTCTGTTATAAGCAACAAGCGACCAAACACAGGGCTCCGCGGGCTACTGCTCCACCACGACAATGCACCTGCGCACACCGCACTCAAAACGAGGGACTTCCTGGACAGCACGCCAGTCAAACTCCTGGGTCACCCTCCTTACAGCCCTGATCTAGCACCGTGTGACTTCTTTTTATTCCCAAAAATAAAAAATCAGCTCAAAGGGATACAATTTTCGTCGCCGGAAGATGCGCTGGCTGCGTTCGAGCAGGCTGTAAACGAGGTGTCTGCGGCGGACTGGAAAAAGTGTTTTGAAAACTGGGTTAGGCGCATGAATCTTTGTATAGAGGCTGGTGGAAAGTACTTTGAAAAGATTTAATAAAAATATATGTACGTATAGAACAATTTTTTTTAGTTTCGCAAAACTTTCTGAGTGTCCCACGTACATTCAATAAAACATTTGTTAAACTCTATGTAATGACCGCCTTTAAAAAAAACCACAGAGAAAATAAAACGATAAAAACTTCGAAGCGCTCTGTACCAACTGGCAAGTGGATTCTTAATTCTAATTTCAAATCTTAGAGAATTTAAATTTAGAACCTGCTATAGGTCTACCGGAATCTCATAGCAAATTGGGAAATAAAAATTTGTTGTGTGCAATACTGGGGAAATCGGATTAAACGATCTTGATACTGTTTAATTTTTATTTATGTCTTTAGTATTAATGAACATGAAGTATATTAGGTATGTATATGAAGAGATATAAGAAAGTATATGATATTTTTATGCCATAAAATTCCGGTAGACATATAATCAGTTGCTAAAACGGTAACGAAATTTAAAAAAAAAGGCCGTAATGTTTGCCTTCTTTACATTGAGCCTACCTTTAGACCCATATTCCCTGAAACCTCATCATTTTCGAGGCTCAAGAAGCCCAGCGCTCCGAGCCTGTAGTTGAGCGTGACCAGCACTACGCCGGCGCCGACGAGGTGGTCGGGGCCATACAGGAACGCGTTGCCAGAACCCATGGCGAACGCGCCGCCGTGGATCCAGACCATCACTGCCAGCTTTGGATTGTACCTGGTTACAAAAATACATTCATTTATTTACTAAAACTTCTTGCAACACACGGGTACCATCAGGGGACTTAATGCCTGAGTCATTGTCTACCAGTCAGAGAGATAAAAAAAAGAAATAAAGTAAAATGGGTACAATAATCAATACCAATATTATAAAGAGGAAAGATTTTTTGTTTGTTTGAACGCTTATCTCAGGAACTACTGTTTGGAATTGAACAATTATTTTTGTGTTGGATAGTCCATTTATCAAGGAAGGTTATAGGCTATATAACATTACGCTACGACCAAAAGGAGCGGAGCAAACATGAAAATTGTTGCAAAAACGGGTATATTTATTCCTTTTTGAGAGCTTCCGTTGCGTGCGCTGCGTAAGCGGTTAAAGTTATGCAACATTCATGTATGTAGGGTAGGGTAGATAAGTAGCCAGTTGAGGGGAGCAAAACCGCGTGGGACAGCTAGTAAATAATATTGTTGCGAGCATAAATAATATACAGAATGTAACAGAAACAACTCAAAACCTGGAAACGGATAACTTGTCATGTATTTAGGGTTCCGGACCCGAAGGGTCCAAACTGAGCACTATTGCTGCCACTCACGCGTCCGTATGTCTGTCTGTCCGTCACCTGTCACAAAATTTTGTTCCGAAGGTTTTTTTAACTTCCCTATTGACCTATGAACTTGAAATTTGTTGATAATGTTTTATTATTACGTAAATTTTATTAAAAAATACCAATATATTCTACACTTGCTGTGCCCGCGGCTTCTCTCCAGTCAACTGCCTAACCTACCCTACTTACCTACCTACCTACTCTACTTACCTTCCCACCTACACTAACTAACTACATTTTTTTTACTAGGTTCAATTTTCTCGGAATGCCATTCAGAAAATTACGTCAAATGCACAACGCCATCTATCCAATATAAAGTTCAACTGTCCGAGTATCTGGATTGCGTGTTTTGTGATATATTTTACTTCTTGAACACTTTAAATTCATCTAACTTTTGATAGAGTGAACCGATTGCGATGAAACAAAAACTAAATAATACTTCAAGTTACGCACATTTATTTATAAAAGTTATTTACATTGTACGTGATTCGGGCACAACTAAACAGACAAACCGACAATCAATCTGCCTAGCCTTTTCCCAACTATATTGGGGTCGGCTTCCAGTCTTACCGGATTCAGCTGAGTACCAGTGTTTTACATGCAGCAACTGCCTATCTGACCTCAACAACCCAGTATCTGGGTAACATGGGACCCATTGGTAAGACTGGTGTCGGATCTCAAGCTTCTGACTACCCGTAACGACTGTAAAAGATCTTCAAATGACAGCCGGGACAAACGGCTTAACGTGATTTCCGAGGCACGGAGGGAACTCGGTATGTTGAAATGGTCACCCATCCACGGACCGACCTCGTCAAGCGTTGTTTAACCTTGAAGATCGACCCGTGCGGCTGTTATTATTTAGCCACGACGGGCTCCTCAAACAGACGAACCGAGAAAGAGACAAAAATACCAAAAATGCTGGCATTGGGTTCTGTTGGTTAACTTACCACCTTTTTTTTTTAATTCGGCAAAAAAGAATCAACTGTTAGCTTCCTGAAAATTCATGTTCTGATTTAAAATAAATATTGCACATATGTTTAGTTATTTTGCGCTGTTTAAATAAAATAAGTCTTGAATTCTATTGAAATGTTTTGGTTGTTTCGGAAGTTTGTATTAAAACTAATATTAATTACTGTTAAATTAATACCATAAAACATGTTGATTTTATGTGGATTTTCTGAATATGTTTACATTTTTAGTTTGTTATAATTTTTGATATTTTTCATTGTAAGTAGCTCAATGCTGACTTCCGGACAAAATGTCGTGTTTATTTTCCATTGGCTGATGCTGGTCTTTTACATCGGTGTCAACGAGGAAAGGACAGCCAATCACAATCAATCATCATTGAGCTATAAAAGATTGTGGATCATGAGAGTCAGAAAAATTGGAGATGTTCTGTAAAGCCGATAACAAAGTATTACAATTATTTGATGAAGTACAGTCTTTGATTTCTTATATCTGGAAGTTTTTAACAAATCAGAAGTGGGATAGCACCAAGGAATTCTGGTGTATCGCTACCACCTTGGTGTGATCATACGCCCACAATAAGGTATATTAAAAGTCAATTTGATTATTTAATGTGAATTTTATTTGTGTCTATTTTCTTTTTCTGTATATAATATCTATCTGTATAATATATGGCATGTACGGGTATGCATTTGTGCACGCATGTACATAATGTGTGCATGGGTGGCGTCCCTTCAATATGGACACACGACACATACTGTGACAGTTCGATTTCAATAAAAATAATGCCGTTAAATAGGTACGTTGTTTAGGTTTCTTATATTTTGAATAGTAATAGTCATGGTATTAGGAAAATACCAAATAACTAGACTAGATGCAGATATGATCAATGAAGCAAAAGCAGTATGTAAGGACTGTAGCCGGCTGCGTTCTGTTGATTTTGCCTAACGCCAAGGTGAAAGATGAGTTTATGTACGTGTACCAAACAACAGTTATTCATTTTGAATTATTGTATACTTGTAAATTGAATTGAGAAATTGAGATAGCTTGAACTTTATGCCGCGTATAGACAATTTTGAAACAAAGAAGTAGGCACACAAAAGAAACCAGATACTCGTTGTTCAAATTATTCCAGATCATTGGACGCATGAAGATGCCTAACGATCAGTCCGAGAGAAGACGGAGGAACGGCAGGGAAGCATTCCAGTGTGGTGCTGGGACAATTCTCGAGACGCAGCCGATCCCGGACTCGTGGTCGAGGTTCGGGGCAAAGTCGGCGCTCGTCAGCAGCCCCCTCGCAGCGGTGGTCGAGGCTCGAAGCGAAGTCGGCGTTCGTCAGCAGCCCCTCCGCAGTAGTGTTCGAGGTTCGAGGCGGAGTCGGCGCTCGTCAGCACCCCCGCAGCAGTGGTCGTGACTCCGAGCGGTGCAGATCCAGAAGATCACCTTCAAGGGTGGTGTTGCAGGCAAGAAGGAGGAGGGAGGACGGTCATGAGGGGTCATTAGAGGGCAACGGATTCACAGGTTACAGATACCTCGCGTAGAAAACATTAGACTAGAGATTTGCGAGTTTTATTTTTAGATCGTATAGTCCAGTTCGTTCTTAGAATAGAATAGAATAGTTCTTTATTTGCACAGAAAGTAGGTACAAGTTTATCATGTCAAGATGAAATTCAGTTAATAATTTGAAATAGGCGATACAATAAACAATGTGAATTTTAATAAAATGGGATTACAAATTCGTCATTTTTTAGGTCAATACAGTGAAACAATAAATAAATAAAAAATTATAAAGTATAATTCAGGAAATCTGTCAATCTTGTACTTATGAAAGATTTCTGTATGTGAGCCCACTGCATTCATCTGCCGATATAGTAATAATAATTATTTACTCAAATGAATCAAAGAGTCTTTACAATCGATATAAGCTGTAAATTCACATACTTAAGAATGATTTGCGCATAATAATGTAGATCGAAAGTTTGGTCCTAAATTGAAAACTACACAATAGTTACTTGGTTGAATAAAGTTAAAGAATGCTCAGAGATCTATGGGTGGGACAGTAAACAGATTGCCCACTACGTTCTACCTAAGCTAGTCGGTACTGTGAAAAAGTGGTAAAAAGCTAGCTAGCTTGGGACGAATGGGTTGAAACATAAATCTGCTTTTCCGTCTTACGAAATCTATGACCATTTACTTACGTACATTTAATGTTTTTTTAAATAGCTAAGTTTGGCGATGGTATAGAAGAGTATTATTAGGATAAGATAATAGCTTTGTATCGGGGTGGTATAGTAGGTGGGAACGCTATTGATTGCATTGTTTATGGAGTAGAGGATAGATTAGTTCGGCACGGGGCAGAGGCAATTTTGAGGAAGCTGAAAAATTGTTTGGTAATCTGAGGGATGTCAAATGTGACAGATTAGATAAGTTTTCGTACGTTAGAACGTTCAGTAAGTGAAATGCGTAAACTTGTAAAATTTATTTGGATAGACTCTTGAGGTGTTGTAACTGTCGCGAAACGAGTCATGTAGTATTAGCATGTAAAAAGCCTATCGTTAAGTGTAAACGCATTGGTCATGAAGATCCTAAATGCAGTAAGAGTGTTTGGGTAAGTGTGCCGAAGTTAAGACTTTATGACTGGTTAACAGCGCGGGCTAGAGACAAGACGACAAATTTATCAAGAGTATACATGTTAATAATGAACTTTTGATAGGGTGCGTAGATTTTGGTAGTCAGTGTACCTTGGTAAAAGAATCTGCTATGAAGATTGTTCCACGCAAAATGGAAAGTAAATAATTTGCCTACTCTCAAAAGCTTTGGTAGTACAATCGTGAGCGTTTTAGGTAAAACTAAGATTTCGTTAGTGATTGATAACGTTAAGATTGGCGTTGAGATCAATGTCACAGAAATTTGTTCTAAGTTATGATATCTGTTGGATAGACTGCTACTGAGCAACCTCACATATGGGTGTTTAAATATTATACAAAATTTGATGACTTATGAGAGATACATAAGAGTGAAGTCATTAAGCGCGAGAAGGTTTATAAAGTAAATGAGGACGGAATAAGATACGTGGTGTTAAAGGGCTGTAGGTGGCAGGTTCTCCAGAAAAGTTGCGACGAAATAGGCCACGTTTGATAAAACATTAGTTAAAATTAAACAACATTATTGGCTGTCTCGCATGCGAAAGTTTACCAGGAATTATATAAATTCGTATTTGGATTTAGAATGTGCTCTCAATAAATTATCAGCGTGAAAGAAGTAAGGCCTCCTCTGCAACCTATTCCTAAGAAAATTGCACTCTTTCACATCATACATATAAACTATGTCTGTACATTTGTAAAATCAAAAAGAAAGAATTCTTACATTTAGGTGATTGTAGAGTATTTTTATTTAAGGCGGTTAAGAGCCACTTGCGCGTTCCTGGTTTATCCTAAAAACCCCTTGTTAAGAACTAGTTCAGGGTTAATCAGATAAATCGTCTTGCTCCACCAAGACTTAGAAGTAAATCTAGAGTTAAACTTATAAATTTACTTAAATATTTAATCCGCCGTTGTAGGAGACTTAAGTCGCTAAGTCCTGGGTTAGTGTAAGAATTGTCAGAATAGAACAAGTAACTTGAAAACATGTTTTTTTTTGTTTATATTTTAATGTGTTTGGTTTCAAATGAGAGGTAAGTATTAATGTAGAACTGTTTTGACCGTTTAAATAATGTAATTTTTTTATGCGGTGTACAATAAAGTTTATAATAAACTAGCTGACCCCCGCGGCTTCGCTCCCTTCAAAATTATCACTCGGGAATAATGTAGCTTTCCATAGGTGAAAGAATTTTTAAAATCGGTCCAGTAGTTTCGGAGCCTATTCGGTACAAACATACAAACAAACAAAAAAAATCTTTCCTCTTTTTAATATTGGTATAGATAAATCGGTCCACGCGTTAACGAGATATTCGTTAATCAGTGTAAGGGAAATGTTGTTTTCTGATGACAAAGAAAATGTTCTATGACATTTCTATATTTTGTGACTTTGTCACATAGAATTAAAATATCACCAGATGTGAAATTAGGGGCACGAAAAAGCGATTGCTTCAGATTTCTTTCCTATGGATTAAAAATCTTATTTTGCCGAAAACAAATAAATTGTGATGACTAATGGCGTCGGTGAACGAATGATGCAAATTTTTATAAAATACGATTAAAATGAAATATCATCTTAAAATTCAAAGACCAGAAAGTATTACGTATCGTAGTGTAGTGAAATAAAAGGGACACACATACAGTTTCGTTCATAGATTTATGCATTTGTTTTTGGTCAGATTATATTTCAGGGCCGTACAGAGTAACTAAAGTTTTGAACCACGATAGGTATTATGGTGGGTTGTAGATATTTACTAGAAAAGGGACGTCAAAGTATATAGGTGTATTTTCTGTTGATAAAATACATCCTTGCCTTTGTTTCAATAACAAAGATAGCGAATAGCCTACTAGCGAAACCGATGATGATTTAAATAATGATGTAGATAATTTATTTTGCCAATAATATTTATTTGTGTGTCTAGAAATTAATGAAGTACAGTCTTTGATTTCTTATATCTGGAAGTTTTTAACACAACTGTTCAACTCATTTTATCGTGTTTAATGCAAAAACACGAATGCATGAGGATTTTTTTTAGGTTTTGCTTTTTCACTAAATAAAACATTTTGGGTTCTTTTCTTTAACGCCCATCTGGTTTTCCCCAAAGGTTTAGTACTGGTACTCCCCTTAGTCACCACGTTGAGCCCTACGTAAGTGGTATTTTAATGGGTGACCGCAAACATCCCACCAGTGACGTTTCCCTGTAGCTTTCGTTTCCTGGTCTCAGTTACTCTGTCCGCCGCGCAACTAAGTTGATTCAATCAACGTCAACTTTCCTTCATCTGAGTCTCGAGACTCATTAGTCAGCGAAAGTGGGGATATGTCGTATGCTGGGAGATCCGGCGTCATTTGCACTCAAGTGCATTATGCGTAGAACAGTATAGGTTATAATAACATACGGTCATATGTCACAGGGTTTTTATAAAGCTAAAGATGTAAATATCTAATCCCTATGACCCTATGCACTAGAGTCGATCGAAAACCAGGCCAATACACTCATCGGCAATGAGGCACTGGTCAAGTCAAAGCTCCAGAGCTTTGAACATCGTCACCGAGTCGCCAGATTGTCGGTTTTTATCGGTTACATTTCGGGGAGTATGCGATGGAATTGCATGATTTAGTTCCGCCCAACCCGTTCCATCATCGGACTAACAGACGTACGGCGATGCGTCACCGGTACATGGTGGACATCCCACCCATACGCTCAACACTTTTATTATGCGTACAGCTAAGGAGTGGAATTATCATCCGGAGTCTGTGTTTCTCGATAGCTACAATCTAGGCGTCTTTAAGTCAAGAGTGAATGGGTTCTTTCTTGGCAAGCGCGCATCATCGTCGACCACATCATCGCTTAACATCAGGTGAGATAGTGGTCAAGGGCGAGCCTATAGATTATTTAAAAAAAAATAGTTTTTACCCATAATAGTATTTTCTATTTTCGTTTTTTGTACAATAGGAACTTCTCCTGCATCGTGGGTGCTATTAAAAGCATTTAAATGCACATACTCTATCAGACATTCCTGAAATAACGATCTTCAAGCAATACAAATACTTGGTTATGTGCAGGAATCAAACCGGTGAGGCGGTGACACGGAACGCAACAGCCAATCGCTCAGCCACTGCGTCAACGTGCCGCGACTGCCGCCAGTGACTGGTTTAATATACATTTTGTGATCAAGTTTCCGTTAATTTAACAATAGTAGACGAGCTCGTGGCTAAATAATAACAGCCGCACGGGTCGATCTTCAAGGATAAGCAACGCTTGACGAGGTCGGTCCGTGGATGGGTGACCATTTCAACTTACCGAGTTTCCGCTGTGCCTCGGAAAGCACGTTAAGCCGTTGGTCCCGGCTGTCATTTGAAGATCTTTGACAGTCGTTACGAGTAGTTAGAAGCTTGAGATCTGACACCAGTCTTGCCAAGGGGTACCGTGTTACCCAGTTACTAGGGTTGTGGAGGTCAGATAGGCAGTCGCTCCATGTAAAACACTGGTACTCTGCTGAATCCGGTAAGACTGGAAGCCGACCCCAATGTAGTTGGGAAAAGGCTAGGCAGATTGATTGGTTTAACAATAGTAGATTATGCACCAAGGGGATAAAGCAGTGTCTTACGTCACGGGCGGCATATTGAACCCTAAGCTTAACGAGGGACTAGTTATGTAGAGTCCTGAATGAAGCGAGGGGGTTCAAGCTGCCCAAGAGGAAGACAAGCCTGTCTTTCATCCCCAGTTGTTATCCCAGACGAGCATACTCTACTTTTCACACCTTCTGCGAGACAAAAAAAAGCTGCTGTATGTATTGCAGTATTTAGTATATTGTAGATCTGAGCATTGAATAAATACACCATTGGTTGCTTGACTTTAACGTAACGCACCTGATCAACTCGGGATGGATTAAATGGCGAAAGTACACTGTAACAACTTGCGATCCACGGATGCCCCTCAAGTTAAAGGGGAAAATCTACAAGTCTGTAATTAGATTGTCATACTGAATGGATCAGAATGTTGGGCTGTGAAAAAGATGGATAAAGAAAGTGAAAGTGATAAATGAGTATATTAGAGGCAGTTTGAAAGTGGCGCCAGTGGCAGAAATGTTGAAGGGAAACCGTTTGTCCTGGTATGGTCATGTGATGAGGAGGGATGAAACGCATGTTACTAAAAGAGTTATGAATATAAATGTGGATGGATGTAGAGGAAGGCCAAAGAAAAGATGGATGGACTGTGTGAGGAGTGATATGAAGGAAAAGGGAGTCAGTAATAGCGTAAGTGTAAGCGTGGGGACAGAACGGTATGGAAGAGGAAAACGTGTTGCGCCGACCCCAAGCAACATGGGATTAGGTCAGGAAGATGATGATGATGATGAGGCTGCATGACTTTCGAGTTTCTGCTAAATGTTGGAAATAAATTATAAGGACAGTCTTGACTCCTACTTTTGTTGTTATCCATTAAACAAAATCGTCATAGGCTTTTTTCGTATCTATGTTTTGATTTTGCCGGTAGTAGATAATTTATAATCTCTAATGCGCCGGTTTTGATAAAGTCTGAAGTAGATCACTATCGCTCGAAATTTTTTGTCAACACGAATATTGCAATAAAATTCACTGATAATCACAGCACCAACACCGTCTTTTGTTTCACCTTCTTTGAAATCTCGCCTTTTCACCGACTTCAAAAATGAGGAGGTTCCCAATTTGGATGTTTATACATATTTATTTATTTATGTATGTTCGGGCATAACTCCGTCATATATAGACGGATTTGCAAAATTATTTTATTCTTCGTAAAGAGTTTATGCCAAAATGGTCCCATTTAAATTTTGTAACGATCTGATGATGAGTTTCGGAGACATACAACGGAACTCAGCCAATCAACCGCGAATCCCGCGACATAACATTACGCCTGTATCCTCTAAAGGGGTACGCAGATGTGTTCGGTATACCACGGTACATGGTTATTTTTAACTGACCGAAATAGGAAGAGGTTCTCAATTCAGATGTTTAGATTTTTTAAACCGACTTCAAAAAAGAGAAGTACGAGTAAAGGGGTACAATCACCTTTTTTACTACTTTTTATTTAGGGTTCTCGTTTACAGCGTGTTTATGATGGTTAACGTTAAGAGAAAAAAAGAATATGTACGAATGATTTTGTTTGTGCATTTTCTTTCGCGAATGAAAGCTTGCAGCACATCTAATGACACTTTTATTTATTGGTTAGCTGATTGACTTCGAGAATACACCACGAATGATGTAGCTTATAGGCCACACAATCTTGCCATTTCTGCTAAAGCTCTTTCATCATGCAGCCTGTTTAGTAATTTATTTGCCTCTAAGTCACAAAATGCTATTCCTTATAGCCCTTCTAGGGTCTTCACACGACTTAAAGCCACATATACATGCTCTTTGGCGAAGTGATTTGCCCCTAAATCTATGATAGCTCTATCCAGAGTTGTGCTTTGTAACTTGTGAACTGTAACTGCCCAGCTCAATATTAACGGCAACATCCTTCGCTCTACATTGCCGTATCCCGTAGTTGCCTGAAAAGAGGCTGTGGCTGCGGAAAATGCAATACAGCCATCTGAATCTTTTAAACTATTGCCAACAGTATTGTCATCAAATTTTATTAGGTCGCCATTCTCTATCTGCTCCCTTCGTAACGCAGGTCATTTAAACTTTTTAACGATGCCCGTAACCCGACCCTGAGCTTGGTCGCCCAAGTACTAATTATGAATCATGCTTTCATCTAAAAACCTTTTTAAAAGGCGTAATTGACCATTGTAGGCCAAGGCTTCATCAGGTCCTAAACAAATTGTAGAGTCATTGGAAAACCAGATCGTCATTTTTTATTTTCTCGGTTCTTGTAGCAAGTGCTAGTATGTTTATGAATTTGTACATTGTTTACTAGTTAATTTAATGCAGAGATGTCTGGATTTACACTGCATATTACTACTCTTTCAATAACTCTGATACCTTCAGGGATGCAAAAAATGGGAATATTGCCGCACCAAACCAACCAATGAAGATGAGGGCTTCCTCTGTTCTGGACAATTCCAGAACAGAGGAAGCTAGCTTTAGATAATTAGTATTGAATCTAATGATTCAATACCAATTATCTATAACTAGACCTGCCAAGCAGTTATTATTTGTTTTTAAATATCGCATTATGGCATTTACTCGTGAACCAAGTCTAAGCGCAGTTGAAATGTGATCTGGCCATCTTCGCTTGTATCCCGGTTATCTGCTATGAACAATGCTTTTAGCATATCAGGCCAGTGCAAATCGTTCCAAGAAAATGTCAAGAACTTGTTAAGAACACAGTGTCCTCGCCATCGGCAATAAGTTGAGAACAACATCACTGCCAATACGAAGCGGATCCTCTAATACTTATCATGGTTAGATGCATATTGTCAACAAGCCCTCGAGGAGTTTGTTCTCCTTGACCTTGACGCATTCGACACGATACGGAAACACTTGACTTCGCTCGAAAATACTCGACCACCGATAGGGCATAAAATAGATAGTCGTTTCTGTGGAAACGTTTATCAGTACCCATCACGCGGCTTTGAAAGTAATCTAATGTTGATATATATATTTCTCTTGGCTCATGAAATTCATTTTTACCATCAGGAAAAGAAAATACCAGGCAAGCTCTTTTCGCTTGCTTGATATGGATGGAAGTGGAAATTTAATTTTTATCCTAGTCCTCCGTTATTTTTCTATTTAATTTCGTTGCTGGATCCAAGATAGTTAAATTCATTCACTTCGTCGAACTTCATTGCCTCGGCGCTTTGCTGGTGGTCGCCACTGTTGATTCTGGCTTTCTGGAGTTGCAGTGGTTTGGAAATAGTGCGGTGGAATTGTCCCAAGCTCTTCTATTCGGCGCTCTCGTTCTAAATTTAAGGATGGTGCTGTTTTCCTCGTGATTTCTGCCAGTCTTAGTTGGGATTCTAAGTTGGTATTAGATAATGCTATAACACTGTCTAAATTTGGTACTATTATATACATAAATATTACAAAGCATGTTTGTTGTTTCGATAGTCCTTGTCTCGACTTGTGCTTGGTGCTCGTCAACAATTAGTGTATGCTCTGCATCCTCCTGTCGGGCATCATTATCCTGAAGGGCATTCATTTCTGGCGTAATTGTCAGTGAAGTTAACGAATATACATTTAATATATAGTCACGGTTCGTGGTATCTTTGACAAACAAATTTTTGCATAATATAGCAAGTAGTTTATCAATATTGATAAACCGCATGCAACAGGAAGTACCTCTCAATGGAGGTTTGACACCTTTAGCAAAGCGTGCATTGGAATCAAATAGCCAATAAGTTACAGATTCACTGACTTCTGTTATGTACAGCTACTGTAGGAGAATTTGTTGTTAGCAAACCGAAAGAATATTTTCTAAAAAAAAGTATAAGAGCATTTTGTAAGAGCGCGGCTAAGCATGAATTGTCCATACAATACCTAAATCATTTGTAAGTTGAGCATATTTCCTCCATATTATGCTGATATTCGAATTTAGACAGTATTTATCTAGGTTCCAACGTCTTTTTTTTTCAAAATGCTTACCTTAAATGAAGTTTAAGTGAATTCCATTTCGTACATTTTTACAGCGTAAATGACATGTTTTGTTATTGATATTTCTGTATTATAAAAAACAATATCTATAATATTGTCGTAGCAGGAACATAGCACATATTATCAAGTTACAAATCATCGAAAAATAAATTAAAAGACGTTAAGTGTTCATTCATAATTTTTGGTATTACAGAACACATCAAATTAATCATACATTTTTAATAGCTAGTATTACTGTCGCGTCAAGCAACCGTTTTCACTGTCGTCATTTAGACCATTATAGATCGTCTGTTTGTGGCCACTTATATTGAATGAGTGTCTTAATTAACCTGTGATATAAGTTCAGTTTCAGAAAGATATTCCGGGTTTACTTCACCAGTGCTAAAATGTGGTCGAATCTCAATGCAGTCGCGATAATAGTTATCTCCTACAATAACTATGTAGTCGATGTCGCATTTGCACAGTACATTGGGATCACGGCTATGAAAAGCTATACAAGAAACAGAAGCAAATGCAGTACATTGCCTGCCACGAGATTCCAAAGTAAATCTTTCATCTCCTCCCGAAAGAATAGCTGCATTGTCGTTCAAAATTGTGTAATGACTGATGCAGATGTTTCCGGATATCGGTAAGTAGTTGGTACGTCAATGACTTACACAATTTCAGTAATATCTATGTTGCTGCTAAAATGTGGACGAACGTCACTATACAACGCATTATTAGTGATCAACCAGTTTAAAGCTCTATTTAATTCAATAATGAACTCTCTAGAACGTTGAGTATTTTCTAAGCTTTCCACAACTAAAATTTATCCAGGTTGATAAGGCCGAAGTGGCAACAGTTCTGCAAGTTCAGCAACGTCTTGAGCAAATAATATTGCTTATCCTTTGCACCAATACTAAGTAACTGAAACGGTTTGGAAGTTTCATTATTTTAAAGAATGATACTACCCTACACAAAATCGTTTTTTGATTGCCGTTAAATCAGCTAATTCCTGTGGAATGGCAGCAACAGTTAACTTATTCCAAAGTGATTGAGGCGGCGTTTTACATTTCCTAATACTATTTTATATTACCTACCGATACCAATTCTGGAGGTAAAATTAAGCTGTAAATCGTTGTCTGGAAATTAACACGCTGTCATGGATACAAACCTTTATTGCATACAGCGCGTGGTACGTCTGCATAAATATTAATCGCTGCCCTAAATTGTTCAACACATACCAAACTTCTTGTATTTCTTGCAACTTCTTCAAAAATGTATAGTGTTGACCGAATACGAAAGTGGCCCGATGTATGCTGTGGTGGCAATAGTAGGCGGTGCGATGTGATATTTACTTTGAAGTTGCCTTACCCAGACATTTTATCAGGGAGTGCCGGAGTGTACACGTTGAGGAAGAGGCAGTCCTCATCTCCCTTGTAGGTGTCGAACAGCATGAACCTGTGAGGGCACACGGCGCCCTCCTCCAGCGCGTCTCGCACTCCGGACCAGGGCTCCAGCGGCGCTGGCGGCCGGAACCGAAGTGACCCGCGGGGTGGCTGGGCGTACCTTCAAGACAATCATTACGTTAAATTACTAAAGATCGCTAAAAACTTTAAATATGCAGTTCTTTCTGCCTCTTTGATCTAGTGATGCGATCTGAGCGTGAAGCCCTTGTTCGATTTCCGGGTCGTTCAAACTGTTATTGGGTACTTCCACCTGCCAGTAGCGGCTCGGTGTCTGGATTTGGGCTTGGTTGATTGCAATAAGCTCGTCCCCTCTTCTATCTGACTGGCAAATTAAGTGTTCTACACCTCTACTTTACCCTATGGGGAATTGAGGTATGATGAATTTTAACAAAAAAGCAACTATTTTTTGCTGTTTCTAAACATTTATAACAGCTACAACCTAGGAGTATTTAAGTCAAGAGTTTATTAGGTTACTTCTAGACAAGCGTGCTTCACTGTCGACTACATCATCGTTTTCCACCATCATTGATGGTGAGATAGTGGTCATACGCAAGCCTATCTTTATAAAAAAAACCGGGCAAGGGCGAATCTGACTCTTGCACAGAGGGTTCTGTATAAACTACTATCACACAAACAATAAGGGTTCCTTGTTGACTACGGCACCCTAAAAACGTTGTTGTCGTCGTTGCTATTGTTATTGTGATATTGTGATGTTGATATTGTTGAAACATGTGTACTACGCTTTACTTTAATAACATATTTGTATAGACACTATAGACTATAGAGCATAGCTTTCCTTCTATATCAAGGACAATTTTTTTCAACTTCCTTCCTTCGTAAAAAGTCATCCTGGTGAGAACACACGTTCTATGCCTATTCTACCTGATTTTATATTTAATGTGTGCCTGATGTTTAATAATAAGTTTGCTACCGAATATGTATGTATACTCGCTATTCCTGGACTGCTTGATGATCAAGAAATACAAGAATAGTTACCATAACATTTTGTGTTTTAATCTCACCGCATGCCACCTATGCCTGTAGCATTTTGCACGACCACGCCTTATATTAGCTTCGCTTCGCAGACAACTACTCTGTTCAGATAGTTCGTAATAACAGATATTTCCCCACCTGATACCCTTAAAGCTGTAGTAGGGCGTCTGCGCTACGGTCCTGGTGACGAGCTTGCGTCCGCGTAGCGCGCCGAGCTGCGTGGAGACCAGCGGGCCGCCACCCACGCGCATGCGGTCCACGAGCGCGTGCACGAGCCGTGCTGCGCGCGCCGGCACCGCCTGCAGCCGCCGCAGCGCGTGCTTCAGGCCCACCGATTCGCTCACCGTGCTCGACAGCCGTCGCCATGCCCCCGTCACCTGCGCAAAGTAAAATAAATAAAATAACAAGCGTTTATATTAAAAATTGCCCTGTCACGAGAAACAAACGCGTGTGCCAAACCTGGAAGTGAGTCCAATGTAACTTGCAAGATATGATTACAGACACCGAGTAAGGTAATTAAATAACAGCTTGTAAAAATGCACCCACGAAGCTATGCTAACTAGCAAAGGGGAAAGGAAGAAAGAAAATACCCGTGAAAAGAACCTGGATAAGGGTGGCCCAAAAGCGTGAGGTCTGGCACAAGAAATTAGAGGCCCTATGCTCAGCTGCAGGCGAAGTCGGGCTATAGGTGATGATGATGATAAACATAAATCCCACTCCTCTTTTACGACCTATGACTCGTTAGACTTCAAAGCTAGGACCATTGCAGACCTCATCATCAGGTGAGATTGAGATCAAGAGCAGGCTGAATAGAGACACAGATAATATAATACTAGCACATAGATGCCTCATCCCATACGAAGAAACCGTGCCGACGTATCTGGTTTTTCGTCTGATTAAACTGATTATTTTTCTAAGAAGGGGTTTCGTTTCACGAATATATATGGTGTTAGCAGTGACTTGCAAGTAAAAGGGTTTACTAGGTTCGTATTTTTTTTTTTTTAATACCGCGACTATTTGTTTTATAGTATTTTTTGCACGTTTTTACAGTTTGGTTGTGGCCAAAATGTGTTACAAAACAAATTTAAAAATCAAGTGGGTGCCTCAGAAATTATAAATCGCACCATCTATTGGAATCAATTTTATATGATTTATTCAAATAATCTTTGAAATGTGAATTAAAACTCGATATTCCTTAATTTTGTGCTTAGGAGTGTTAGTTAAATAAGAACATACATTTTTTTACCCGACTGCCGAAGGAGGGTAATGTGTTTATCAGTCTATGTATGTATGTAAGTATGTATGTTTGTTTGTTCCTATATGGCGTTCCAGAGACCAAACGCGTTGGCCGATTTTGATGATTCATACGTCAATCGATTCGTCTTAACCCTGCGAGTGTCATAGGCTACATTAAAATTGGACATTAGAAAATTGGCAGATTTTGGGTGCCATAATGTGGGAGCCCAAATTATTTTTTTCTTCCAAACCCATCGTGTGGGGTATCAAAATAAAGGGTTTTAATAGGTGATTTCAAAAATATATAACAATTATAATTATGTTTAAATGTATCTAATTCGAAAAAAAAACTAACTAAAAAGTTTTATATAAAAAAACCCGACTTCTTCAAAAGCGAACTAAAAAGTCGTAAACAAGGAAAAAATCATGCTGTGCAGGCGGAGGATACACCAGATTTTGGTCAGCCAGCCCGCGAATATGTATCCTCCGACTGCACAGCATGATTTTTCCTTGTTTACGACTTTTTAGTTCGCTTTTGAAGCAGTCGGGTTCTTTGATTTGTTTATGATCGTCTCTAGAAAATCACAACGCTCAAAAACAAATCGAAACTTATCACGCCATACAGGCAACTATGGTATATGGTATAACTATGGTATGACGTTAAACTACAAAAAATGCGTATACGTTTATGCGTGAAAAATGTTATTGAAACGGTCACCTGCACCATGCTACAGCGCAAAGAGTTTAGTGCAATTTATTTCAACCAAATTTTACTTCTTCGCGTTGAATGCCCGTGATAAAAAACCGGCTATGGTTACTGCCTGAAATCAAGCCTATCTACTTGACTTGCAAAAGGGCTTTTAAATACCACACTGGGTAGGTTGATTGGGCAAAATGTACTGTCTGTATGTGTGTGTCATGCTCTCTCTAATGTTTCTCTGAGTGTCATGCTCTCTCTAATGTCTCTCTGATTCGTTCCATCATTCGGTTCCCTTCATGATGGTTGAGCTGAGTGGTGCCGATCCATGTGTCATGTTCGTGAACGGGCGCCATCAGTTGGGATTGGTCATAACTTAGCTGCCTCCGCCTGTTTTTAATTACCTATTTATTGTATTTTTAATTGGGTGGTATTTAATACTTTAACTGTAATTCCCCTTTTTTCAATCAAAATATTCGAAATTACTACCAAAAATACTGAATTGCACACTAAATTTGCTCATCAAATAAATGAATTATACTATACTGCTAGATCTTTAAAGCTTAACTGTTTTACTGAATAACTATCTGTTAACTAAAAGTAAATCTAATAATTCTTCGAGTGCAACAAAATATTTAAGTTTTAAGGGAGGGGGGGAAACGAAACAAAGTCGACGGAGCCCCGCTGCGCAGGGCTCCTATTTCTGTCTGCAGGGTCTAAAGTAACCTAACATGAAGGAGATGACGGGAGCTGAGTTCGCTCGCTTTGCTCGCTCACTTCAGCTCCCGTCATCTCCTTCGAACCTAACCTATCCGTGTCGGGGTGCCCTAAGCTCCCGAGCTCGCTTCGCTCGCTCTTGGACTAATTCACATTTATTTTATATTTAATTGAATAATTTGTGTGCAAATCAGTATTTTTGTTTTACGGTGAGTAATATTGTTTTGCAGTAGGTTATTAGTGGAGATATTTTGTTTGCTTAAATTTCTAAATAGAGGTGCAGTTAAAAATTCCCCTTTTTAATTGTTTGTTTTACTGTAGAAGCTTTTAAGTGCGTTACTTTTATTCTTTTTACATCGTTCTCACATATACGTTTTTTTTTTTCAACGAGATAATGTAACCAAATACTTGTAAAACACATATTTTTTTTAAAAGAGTAAGTGTGGAGTTTCTTGTCCATTCTTCTCCACAACAAGCTACATTTCCGAATGGACGGTAGAATCAATTATTGTTTTAATAATTTTTTTTGACGTTCGAAAGTGCCGCTTAATGGCCTAATTGAATAAATAAATTTTGATTTTTGATTTTGTACCGCCCAAAAAGTGGTCAAAAACAACCATCGTGCCTCTTTCAAAATCAATTTAAACGTACAAAAGATCTTAAGAATCTACCTACTTTTTAACAAGTCTCCATAACAACGATGAAATTACTATAATTTAAATACTTTTCACACCGCAGCGTGTGTTTAAACATAGCCGTTAACTTATTAAATCAATTTCAGGAAAGTTTAACCGCTTGTTGTGATCATTGACACCACGTGCTCTTGCGGACCTCACGCAAGCCCGCAGACTGGCGGTCGTAATGTCACGCAACGCAACATGTACCTGTAATTAATATCATGTCAGTTGTGTTATGCAATAGAGTATGTAATAAACATTAACTCGGACTTCCGAGAATTTACTCGTAGGTACATGATTTGAGCAGAATTTAGTCAAATGTAGCCAGAAGTGAGGCAGTGGCGTTAGTTACTTTGTATGAAGATGCGTACAAACCTAGTATTCTGACTTCCACATGTGTTAGAATTTAAAGTATGCGTGACGTCATTAAGACGGTACCCTGACCAAAAAATCGGCATGATATATGAGCATTCCTATTGGTCTAGCGGCACTGGTGGCGCATGAATTACAGTAGTGAATACGCCCAGATTTTAGAATAAAATCTTTATAAAATCGAATTTTAGTCTTTTGAAAAAAAATTACTACAAAAATGTTCGTTATTAAATTGTCTATCCATTAGTGTAAGTACAAAAAATAATTAATGAACACTTTACGAGGAGATGCATGCTATCAATATTTTTTTCCCAATTTTATGTTTTTTTTGGAAGGAGATTAGTGAAACATATATCACTTAAAAAAAAATGGAAATCTACCATTTTTGAATCAATATTATGTAGAAATTTAATGTATTTTTATTAAATGATATTTCTTTTTAAATAACGAGTAGATAGCTCCTAAAAACAGCACGAAAAACGGCTTGCGCGGCGTTTTGCTCAGGTACCACCTTAAATCATGAATTTAATTTTTTTCAAGTCACAATGGTTTCCTACATAATACATACCTGTCATATAAATAACTTTAAACTTATATTTAAGCCACATTGATGATACTCCAACAAATTATTACGTAATTTCTAATGATCATTGTGATGTATCCTGGATTTTATATTGCTGTTTTAGTATTTATATAAGTCCTTTGAAACAATTAGTAAAATATCTACTGTATTTTTGTATCAATATTGATTAAGAATGACTAAACAGGCGATATTAAATTCCTTAATTGTCTTGATACGTTTAAAAACAGTTTCACTACATAATATGTAATTGATTATTGTTCACCTTTTTGTGAGATTATAAGCAATATAGAAAATGGCGGCCATTTTATCATATTGGACGTATTGAGACACGTCATATAGACCCGTAAATATATAATATTGTATAATGGATAAGCTGATGTACTTTTTTGTATACTACAAGCCAGTACAGGCCAAATATAATTATTTAAAAGTATACTACTTATGTAATACTTGGTGTAAGATCGACTACACAAGACTAACGTAAGATAATTGATATTATAACTTTATTATTGCTAATGGTTGTGTTGAAAATGTATCTCTATAATAGTATGCCCTTTATTCCTACTATGTTAAATTGATTTAGGCTATGTTCATTGCCTTATCTTTGTTATTTAGATTATATAATATTGTTAATACTTTATGTGGTTATAAAATATATCGATAATTACTATAACAGAGCTTCCGTGGAGTTTGTTGCCCTTCTTCTCCACGAGAACTAGTCTAGCGAACGGGTGATAAGCTCACTAAGCCTTCTTAATATGAATTAATTGACAAGCCTTATTTTAACCAATACCTAGTCTTGTCTTTCTATGCTTTTATTCATAAAACCCTTCCCTTACACACCACATACATTGGAACTCTGATAACTAACTGTCTGTAAATAACTAACAACTATCTTGACATTCAAAGCTTGATATGGTAAATATCAATCCTTTTACATAGAGTTCCATTCTAGATTCTAACACATGCGTACCTACACAAGCTAAACCAAAAGTAAATAGTAAAGTAGAAATAAAATAGCATTATAACAAATTAGTAGTGTTATCTTGGCGTAATATGCAAGTTTAGTGCTCAAACTACTATTTTCAATATATAGTGCACAGACAGTTTGTTTACATTTTTAAAACTATCAATGTTTGACTTTAAACAATTAAAAAACTAGTGCAGTGCAACAAATAACACCGATAAGTGGAACAATTAATAATTATCAAAAACAAAGTGTTTTAAAGTGTTTTAAAGTGTTTTAATAGTGTTCATAAAAAAAAACGGTGACGGTAGCGGAAAAAATTAATTTCAACTCGTTTTGCAATAACAACTTGGCTAAATGGTATTGACGACGCCCTTTTGATCTAGGTGTCTCGAGTTCGAACCCAGCGTTCGACACTTGTGCTTTTTGTGATATTTGAGATTTGTTGCTTATAATAAATGACACAATAATTTATACAAGATCTATTAGGAAGAGTAAATAAAATACAAAAATCACCGCTAAGTGGAACGAAGATTGCTCTTAGAACACTAACGCCAAAAAATGGATAGTGCAAGTAATGTTACTTTAAGACGTCGCTGGCAAAGGAAAGCAAAGTCATATGAAAGCTTGAATGAAAGCGATTCTTTTAATACTACGTTTTCCGAGGACCGATTGGGCAGGAGCTTAGATTTATCCACAAATAAAACGAGCGTCATCGAGGACTTAAAGTCAGAACTAAGCAACCTTAAATCTAATTTAAATAGTACACAACTTGAGCTTGAAAATATTATTATGGAAAATATTCAATTGAAGAAACGGGTTTCTCAACTTATACAAGAAATTGTTGTTCTTAAGCAGATATGCAGAAGTCCCATATCATCAACAAGGCGAAATTCAGGTGCAAATCGTAAAGATCCGAAGCGCCGTTTAACTTATAGTTTCCAGAGTAACCCAAACCAATACTCAGTAACTAACGATCTCGGAACACATGAGACTACCGATCTGAAAAATGTGTTAAAAAATACATTAAACCAAACTAAGACGACAATTTCAAAAGACTGTGGTCTGTCGTCCGATTATGAAGTCGATACAAGCTGCAAAAATCTTCATCCTTCTACGACAGATGACGTTGCTGGTAACGTTTCGGAATACGTACCTATAAACCAGCCAGTCTCTAATATTATGGAAACCTCAAATAGTAAGAAAGATACTCGCACAAATAACAAGGAATTCAGTCATAATACTAATAAACAACAAAATAACTGCACATAAAAACACAAACTATGTATCTTAAGTAGCAATAATAAGAACAAGATACTAACAATCGCCGAAGACACGTTTCCAAATTATCAAATTTGCCATTATTTGACACCGAATTGTGGAATGAAGAAGCTTGTTAAAAACATTGATCAAAAATTAAAAAACTACACAATGAACGACTACTGTATGATTTTCATCGGTGAAGAGGACTTTCGACGAACTACCAACTACGTCGACTTAGTAATTACAGTACGGCAAACACTTGCAAAAAATCAACACACGAATGTTGTGGTATGCACACCTACATTTAAATTGAACGAGTATTCCACAATATTTAACGGAAGAATAGAAACGTTTAACAGCCTGATGTATCTAGATGCAGGTACTCACAATTACGCGTATTTGTTCGACTCTAACTTTTATTTGTCATATGATTACAAAATGTTTTGGAAGAGCAGTGGATTTGTTAATAATCACGGTATGTTAAATATATTTGTAAATTTAAAACTAATGATTAATGAATTTGTGCATTATAATAGGGAATACAAAATAAACAACTCTCTTGACTCAGAAAGGGAGCGTGAGTCATCCCCTCTTTCTCTCTCGAACACTTACGAGAACAAATTATTTTTCTCCAATAAATATATAAAAATTTTACATCAAAATATTGCCGGCCTAATAAAAAAATCAGATGGACTTACTGTATGTTTAGATGAGCTAAGAGAAAAAAATGTAAATGTAGATGTTTTGTGTATTACGGAGCATTTTATTAAGGAGGGATATCAGAATCAATTGTTTATACCGAATTATTGTCTGGCTTCTTATTACTGTAGAAAGGAGCAAAAGAGGGGAGGAGCATGCATCCTTGTGAGAAACGGTCTTCAATGGAAGGAATTGCCTACAATATCGCATTTATCATCTCCAGGCATATTTGAATGTTTTGCTGTTGAGCTTACCGATTATAAAACAATTGTCGTCTGTATATATAGAGTACCAAACGTGAATAATCTTAACTACTGTCTGGATAAACTTGAAACTCTTTTGAAAGAAATATCACGTTCACGCTATAAGAACATTGTTATCGCTGGTGATTTTAATATAGATGTGCTTAAACAAAACAGTCACACACATACATTTGAATATCTGTTAATGAGCTATAACTTGCAACTAGCATTAAGACAACCAACTCGTATGGCCAGCTTGACATGTTTAGACAATTTTGCGCATAATTTTAGTAAATCATCTAAAACTGATATCTTAGAGTTTGCGTTGTCCGATCATACAGCACAGTTGCTTCACTGTCCAGTGCAAAAAATATATGCTATAAACTATTGGTATGCAGCTAAAAGGGATTATGATATAGAAAACATAACGAAATTCAAAAATTACATTAAAAGCCTTTCTTTTTCGGAGATGTATGACACGGATGATCCAAATGTAGCATATAATAAATTTCTCGATACATTCAAACTTATTTACGATTTATGTTTTCCAATCAAATTAATTAAAGTAGATATATTGAAGAAACCAAAGTGGTTGTCTAGAGGAATCAAATTATGTAGACGAAAAAAAAGGAATCTCTTGTGGCAGTTAAGATTAAATCCTAACGGAAATAATAAAACCAGATTTTCAAACTATTCAAAGTTACATAAAAAATTATTAATTTGACACAAAAGGCACAAAATGACCACAAAATAAAATTATCTAAAAATAAGTCTAAAACAACTTGGCAAATTATTAATCGCGGAAAGTATAATTGCCCTAAACGTAGTATTAATAAAATTAAGGTTAAGAATCAAATTCTATCAAATCCCAAGTGCATCGCTGAGGCATTTAATAACTATTTTATCGATAAAATTCAGCCGAATCCAGATGTCACCAGCAAATCTAAATCTTTTAAAATTAACACCAATAACAAATCTATGTTCATGGCACCTAGTCTTCCAATAGATATACACAACATAATAATGTCATTAAATAATACAAGCAGCGTAGGATACGATTGTATTTCTACTCAAATATTAAAACACGTATCAATCATCTAAGTCATCTAATTAACCTAAGTATTAGCGCAGGTGTCTACCCAGATGCCTTAAAAACATCAATTATAAAGCCACTTTTTAAGAAGGATAATAGAGAACTAATGGAATCTTATCGGCCCATCTCACTTATTCCCGTAATTTCAAAAATATTTGAGAAATATATCTATAAGGAATTGTATACATTTATTGAAAAATATAAAATTTTGTGTGAGGAACAGAAAGGATTTAGACTAAATAGGACAATTAATATGGCAATATTTGACTTCATATACAATGTTATTAACAATGTCGATAATCGTAGACCTGTCTGTGGCATATTTTGCGATATGACCCAGGCATTTGATTACGTGCACCATGCTACTCTGTTAAGAAAACTTGAAGCCTATGGTATTAGAGGCAATGTTCTTAATTTAATTGAATCTTACTTAATAAATAGAATACAAATAACTGAAATAAACCAAATTAATACAGCAAATAAGAAGGAAGAGGTAGTGCGATCTTCGAAGCGTCAAGTTAAGTTTGGAGTACCACAGGGGAGTGTACTGGGTCCGTTTATATTTATATTGTACATTAATGACTTACCTGAATGCATTGAGCATTCAGTCACAATGTTTGCGGATGATAGTACCGTCACAATACCTTGTAAAAGTGTAGAGACCTATGAAAGTGACATCAATAAATCTTTAAAATTAATTGTGAACTGGTTAGACGACAACAATTTAAAAATAAACTTGAGTAAAACAAAAGTTATACATTTCAGCCAACGGATACCTAGCATGAGCCTTAATGTACACTACAATAATGATGTTGTAGAAGAAGCTGAATCTACAAAATTCCTGGGTCTCGAAATAGATAAACAACTTAATTGGAAATCACACATTAATATTTTATGTAAGAAAATAAGTAAATCCGCATATGCTTTACATTCATTATCATCAATAGTACACACGGATGCACTCCTTACTGCCTACTATGGTATAGCAGAATCCCACCTACGATATAGAATAATTTTTTGGGGTAACTCAACTGAAAAAGAAACAGCTTTTAAGGCTCAAAAAAGATGCATACGATCGATGTTTAAGCTTAAAACTACCGATAGTTGCCTGCCATATTTTAAACAGTATAAAATACTGACACTACCTTGTTTGTACATACTAGAAGTAGCTGTGTTTGTTAAGTTGAATCCAAATCGTTTTAAACGTCTTGCCGATGTGGTTACGCGTAATAGACGCGACAATACCCTACTGTGTCATCAGTCCGCTAAGACAGCACTAATGCGCAAGAGTGTTTACTGCATGGCTCCGGTCATATATATAAAATACCGAAAAGTTGGAAAGAATCGCCGCTATGATTATTTAAAAAAAGGCTTCGAAGCTTTCTGAAAGTCAAAGCATATTATAGCGTAACAGAATTCTTAAGTGAAAAAAAAAATTGAAATTTGCTGTTAATAATGTTTAAAAATAAGAATAATGCTTGGTTTTTGTTTTTCTTTGTTTTGTCTGTATAAGTTTAGTAGATTAGTTTATTTTATTTGTTTTTAATTTTTGCATGCCTACTGGTAAAATATGGCTGGACTTATGGCCGATTTCTGAATTAAGTATTCGACGCTAAGTACGTGCTGATCTCGATTTAAGCATCTGTCACCCTTGATCATCTGCCACTTTAAGTTTTCTGCGATGCTGAGCAAGGTTTGAGTATACGTAGTCAAGTCATGCCAAAGTATACCTTATGTCATACAAAAAACCTTCATCGACAATCAATTGGGTTTCACAACTGAGAAAAACACATTTGATCATTCTCGAATTCTCAAAGCTTTCTCAAACCGTTGTCAACGTTACATCATTAGTGTAGCCAGCTTGGGCGCCTTTTTGCCATTTAGGTTACTCGGAATGGTGCCGAGGCGACCAATTTTACGAGCGGCGCTAATTAGGCTACCTCAAAATAAGGCGATTTTAGGCGATTTCGGAATGAGACTATCCAATACAACATTATCTGAGCAATTATGTAAACCAAAATGCTTTTATCAGTTCATCACTATTTTTCATTATACTTCAGTCGCAACAACACAGGCAAATAAAGAAATGCTGATTTTTTTTTTATGTGGAACCAATAATGATTATTGTTTAGTGAATTCATGGTCGTCTTGAGTTTTTTATAAATGGAAAAACAAAATTTTCGGCGACTTGGGGCTCGTCGAATCTGGCTACACTGGTTACATTTGGCAGTTGATAGTTGACAACAGTTGACAAGCCTGTGCTTAAATGGTGATCAAGCGAAATAATATATAAACTTATAAAACGAGTGACGAAGAAGACCTTGTCTTCCTTGGAGATGCTTCCAAGAAGACCAATGCGTGGAAGAAGAGTGTTTGCCCTGAATTATCGAAAACATCAGATTGGATGCAAATATTTTACGCCTGATAGATCTCAGATGCTCGAAGAACGGATGGTCAATGGGTTAAGTTCTGGAGTGGCGACTGCGTGGCGGAATACGCAGCGCTTTAAAGCCTCCCTCTGTAAACCGATGACCTGGTTAAGGTCACGGAAATCCGATGTATGAAAGACGCATAGGACCGGTTGATTTGGTGACGCTGGAGAAGTCCTGTATCCAGCAGTCTTTCGGCAGAAATGATGACGATGATGAGTGAGATCTTCAAGAAAAATATTCAAAAAGTGCCAGTTTTTGTGTTTGTGGTCGCCAGTACCTTTTCCTGCGCGAAAACCGCCAGTTATCCAACAGGAATTATGTATAAAGTTTAGATGGACCGGTCATATGATGCGCGATAGCCAAGGGACATGGAGAAAAGTGACAAAATGGTACACAAGAGATGGGAAAAGAAGCCGTGCAAGACAGTGTCATAGATGGAAATGGGATATGGGAAAGACCTCTGGTCCAAGATGTAGGCAAAAAGTGTAAGCGATGGTGCGCTGTGGTGTTGGCGAGTAGCTCAGGACAGACCCTAGTGGAAACTGTTAGTGGAGGCCTATGCCAAGCACACTGAGATTAGGGAAATTTTATAAACTATAAACATGTATTGTATAGACTTCAGTTTTATATCTCTGATTTCAGAATAAAAGGCTTTGTGATTCCGTTTATTTATTATTATATCTATTATTTAATATATTTATTTTTTGTTATTATATCCTAAGTTCAAATTGTGGTCATTGTGTGTTTTCAAAGTATATCCTTCCAAATATGTTCAACCATTGAGGTGTGATTAACAAATATCCAAACATACAGACTTTCATACCAATATAGAATAGCCTACCTTTCAAATAAATGTGGGGAGAAGCCCTCTATTGTGGAGTCTATCTGATAAACCGTTTATCAAGCGAATCCATCAATTATATTACCCCCTATGAACTGTGGAATAAACAGAAACCAAACTTATCCAATGTAAGAGAATTTGGAACGATAGCTTATGCAAAAAACCTGACATCTTTGAAAAAGTTGGATTCTAGAACGCAAGAGTATATGATGATTGGGTACGCTATAATAATGGATTTCGACTTTGGGATGTAACAAAGAGGAAGGTAATTGTAGCACGAGATGTGATATTTAGTGGTAAAGTTCCACTTATAAAACCTGAACCTATTATTAATACTTAGTAGGATCCACAAGACAAGAAGAGGTTACAACGATGAAATTGTGTATAGAATTTGGCTTTTTTATGATACGATTTTGGTATCAGAACAATAAAAGTTGATAAAAACAACATGACAAGTCTCATTTATTTATTATTTTGCAAAATAAATAGGTAGAACACAGTACTCCTTCATAATATACATATATCCGACACATATCCAATGGCACCGACCCTGGTTAATATTGTTTATCTTCAGAGGCTGTTCGATGGCTAGCAAAGCCTTCGGTCTTGAAAACACAGGTCACTCATTAAAAATTGCATCACAATAGTCCACATTTGTTGGTAAATCACAATTGCAATCAGATTCCAATGCAGATGCATTAAGGTAATAATGTACTACGCACTGCAGATGTACAAGTGCCCTCTTGAGAGATCTTGTGAAATTCTGAGTAAAATATTCTGTAGTTCTATGAGGTATCACAAGAACCAGCAACTGCTCGCTCTGAACACATTTACTTCTAGTAATTATAAGCTTAAATTCTTGATTTTGGCAATAACAAATTACATTATATGATATTATTTTATTTCGATAAGACATCTTTGACAAAATAAGTACGGTTGCCATAACAATATTGAACATAGAAAAAAAAATTATTGAAGTGAAGACTAGTACCTACGATCCATTTCATAGATTCATAATAAGGTTGGATACATTTCAGATAGGTATCTTTTAAATTGCTTAAATATGAAAAATCAAGTTTTTAAAGATTATAGCATCTTTAATAACTTGATTTTTTAAATCTTGAATGAAGAAATATATAACTAACGTACTTTTTACAGCTGTATAAAATTTATATTAGTAAATTTATTCCAATCTTGTGATGTCTCGGATTAATTTTGTAAAATGGAACGTAAGGGTGAAAGAGAAAGTAAATGGAACTTTTCAAATCCATAGATAAGTAGGTACTTATGTAGTTACTTAACTGATCTAGGTAGATTCTCAATTGTGAAACGTAAAATACTCAACTGATTATTGCTGCTTTACTTAAATCAGAAACCGGCCAAATGGCCGGTTTCTGATTTAAGTAAAGCAGCAATAATCAGTTGAGTATTGTCAAATAATTTAGGAAGCGTTTTGAGTATTTTACGTTTCTCAATTGAGAATCTACCTAGCTCAGTTAAGTAACTACTTAAGTATGGACCCGTCAAAGTTAGAGATGTGCAACTCGAGTTGCGGCTAACTCGAGTTGACTTGAGTGGTATTCTTCCGAACTCGAGTTGCTATTACAAAATCTAAAATAAAATATAATAAAGATCAACCAAATACACACATGTCAAACATTTTAAACCATTATTTCTTAAATGTGTTCTTACAACAATATCAATAATATTAAAGTTTGAAAAAAAAAAGGTAGAAGCAAAACCAATAACCAACATTAAAAAGCATCACGATAGCCAGGAGTTTGGAACTATTATGATAACCAATTAAAGAATGCTACAAAACTAAACATTTTGCGATCAAGGTTGTATTTTTTAAATTAGTCGGATTATAACCGTTTGACGTGAAAAAAAAGTTGTCCCCAACGAATAGGGTATAAGTTTAAAATGTTGTTTTTTTTGGCCAGTGGTGTCCCACTCCTGGGCTAAGGCTTCCCCCATTCCTTCCATTTCCCTCGGTGTTGTGCCTCATCTCGTACATTCTCGAGGAAGTTATCCAATTTGTCTGTCAAATATGTAAAAAACCGGCCAAGTGCGAGTCGGACTCGCGCACGAAGGGTTCCGTTGGTAAATTGCGGTTTACGATTTATGACGTATTAAAAAAAAACTACTGACTAGATCTCGTTCAAACCAATTTTCGCTGGCAGTTTACATAGTAATGTACATCATATATTTTTTTCAGTTTTATCATTCTCTTATTTCAGAAGTTACAGGGGGGGGGACACACATTTTACCACTTTGGAAGAGTCTCTCGCGCAAACTATTCAGTTTAGAAAAAAATGATATTAGAAACCTCAATATCATTTTTGAAGACCTATCCATAGATACCCCACACGTATGGGTTTGATGAAAAAAAATATTTTTAGTTTTAGTTTCAAGTATGGGAACCCCCAAAATTTATTGTTTTATTTTTATTTTTGTGTGAAAATCTTAATGCGGTTCACAGAATACATCTACCTACCAAGTTTCAACAGCATAGTGCTTATAGTTTCGGAAAAAAGTGGCTGTGACATACGGACGGACAGACAG